>JAWNNK010000816.1:6620000-7820000 GCA_035045065.1 Hirtodrosophila trivittata
ACACACATATATATATATATATATATATGTACATATTATTATTATTATTTTTATGTTTATTATTACGGGTATTGTTATTACTATACGCGCAGTTATGCTTTACGATTTGGGAGAATGGAAAAACATTTTTATTAAAATGCCTGTAAAATTCTTAATTTATGCATATAAAATGAAACAATGAGCTCGCATGAATAGAATAAATTGCCTTTGGTTTTCTTTCTCTTATTAAATGGTAAATTAATCAAAGCTATGGAAAAAGGGTATACGTTCCTTTACACTTGATTAACAATATTGTTTGTCAATCCAGAAAACACACAAAATCCTTCATGGAAAACAAAATTCCTATTTTTTTCCTGTCTCGTTTGGCAGTCTGAAAAACATATATGAGAATGTGTGTAAAAGAGATAGAGAATGGTAGCTCTGACTGTGCTATGTATATATATTCATGATCCGCATGAATATACTAGTCGATCTATGCATTGCCAGGTGTCTGTCTAGTCGAGGCCTAAGGAAATTCCTAGCTTATTTTCGTTCGCCTCATCGGATCTCACAGTCTGTAAATAGGCAGGAAAACATATATGAGAATGTGTGTAAAATAACAGAAGAAGATAGATAATAGTAGTCCTGTTTATGTTGTGTATATATATTCATGATCAGCATGTACAGATAAGTCGATCTTTTCATTTTTAGCTGTCTGCTTAGTCGAAGCCTAAAGAAACTCTTCATTTATTTCCAAGTTTCCAATTCGTCTCATCAGATGTTGCTGAGCAGCGACTATAGCTTCCCTTAAGGCACTAAAACTAGTTCTCTTATTGGCTGATCTATCCTTTAAAGATAAAACTGATCAATTCTTAGCACAAACGAGCATTAAGAGCTGATCTCGATCGGCAAAGCCGCAGAATATGCATATTGTCTGCTCATAAAGCAGGATAAGTCAGAACAGAAGCTTCCAGGCATCGAAAAGTAGAGTATTGGACGAAGCTATAGCAGAATCCGAACAGAAGCTCCCAGATATCGAAAAGTAGAGTATTTGATGATGACATTGTACTTATAATTACTTATAAATATATAATGTTAATTGACTCCAACGGCTTCTACATAGCCCAAGCAAGTTTCAGGATTAAATATGAACAAATTTCGATGAGGTGCTTCCATTCTGGTTACCACTTTGATAACTTCCTGTGCTACTACGCCGCCAACGACAGCAGCTGCTGGTGAAATCTGGGCGAATAGTAAGTCAAGTAGATCGTTGTTCACTTTAGAGTTCGCCACAAGTTTATTACGGATTTTCTTTAGAAGGGCAATGTCTTCATCTCTGGTCTTGTGGCAAGGGTTGCGATTGTGAGTAGTTCGGAAGTTTTGAAGAACGCAGTAAAATAATGCCTGGTCCATCGCGTTTTAACTTGCGCTAGAAGAAGCTATAGCAGAAATCGTTCAGATAAGCAGATTTCTAAGAAGTAAACAGAGTTAAGAAACTGCTATCAAAAGATGATTCACTAAAGTTGTTTCTTTCACGCGTTTGGTAAAAAACTTTGATTCACAGACTATAAAGTATATATATATACTATATATATATATATATTATGTACAATATATACAGCAAGTCGTCCATAATTTGTTGTTGTGTCTGTGTTGGTGTGTGGCAACAATTTGTTTTGCGCATTTTTTGAGAAAAGGCAAAAACGTGGTGTGTTTTGCATGTTGTTGTTGCTGCTGTGGTTGTTATTCCCATTCTTGTTGTTGCTGTTGTTGTTGTTGTTGGTGCTGCTGTTGTTCCTGTTGTTGCTGATGTTACCCGCCCCTCATCATGAAGGCAAAGTATCTCTTTTTTTGTGCGCTTGCCCCGTGGGTGTTTTTCTTGCATTAATCAACTTTATGCGATTTTAAATGTTGTTGTTGTTGTGCTCTTTGTTTTTGGTTTGCCTTCATCGATAGCAACAACAACAACAACAACAACAGCAAGAGCCACATCAACATCAACATCAACGCAGGGCTCTTTGTTGTGCTGTGTTTACTGATGTTGTTGCTGGCAAAATTAAAACAGCAATTAAATGGCCAAAAGCCAAAGCACGTCACGCCTCCTACCTCAGGGTAGAGCCTTAGCCTGTGCATGGCAAATGAGTTGCAACTGAAATTCAATTAGCTAACAAAATTCCATTTGGAACCACAACATGGACATAGCCACAGCCACAGCCGCAGCAGCCAGCCACAACAACAGCAACAGCAACAACCAGCAACAATAACAACATTGGCTTAAAACTTATAAACACTTTGGTCTGAACCAAAACCGAACTGAACTGAACCGAACCGCCCCCTTCCTCCCGCTGAGCAACCCTTTCCGGCCAACGCATCAACGCAGTTTGGTCAACAGAATTTTGGGTTTTGAAAATTGAATTAGATGCAGCAGACCGTGTGGCAGACAGGCCGACAGATGGAAAGACAGACAGACAGACAGATAGAAAACGAAACAGAGACAGACAGCTTCAAGGATACAAAGCGAGTGCAAGAGCGAGACAGACAGATAGATAGAGAGAGAGAGAGAGAGGAGGGACTGACTGAGACAGCCATTTCATCAGCCTTGTCAAAGTTGCCGCCCAACCTCCCAGCCCAGACAGACTCCTTTGCACCCCCTCTCCCTTTAGCTGCCACACCCCCACTTGCCACAGCCCTCTGCACCTCGTGCCGCAGCAGCAGCATGCTGTCGATATTAACTGCATTATTGAGCATTGCGGCCTGCCACAAACATGTAATTGAATTGCACCCTTCCGCTCGTCCACTCGTCATTCGTCCATTCGTCCAGTTGTCCATTCGTCCAGTTGTCCATTTGTTCAATCGTCCCTTCACTCAGTCATCGCCTCCCATTTTGTTGCGGCTGTTGCTGCTGCTGCTGTTGCTGTTGCTGTTGCTGCTGTTTTGGGGTTAACCCCATACAGTAGTGGCGACTGGCAAGTGGCAGCGGAAGGGGTACAGGAGCCCAAAGATGAGGACGCCAGAGAAAGGGTTGAGTTGATTTGTGTTGCTGCGGCTTTTGGTGTTTTTGTGGGCTTGTGAGCTTGTGAGCTTGTGGCACCTCCCGCAATTTGCATACGCAAAATTTAATTGCTCATCGCAATTGTGCGGCCATAACGCTAAATTTAGAAATATTTTCTAGCAAATTGCACAAATCAGCATGAACTCTGAAGGCAACAGGTTCCCATTGACCACAACGCACCACACGAAGTCCACTGCCAAGTTCATAGGAGGAATTCGCATATCCAATAACTGAATTCCTTCGCACAAACGTCAATCCCAAGCAAATATGTCCAAGGATATTAAATTCCATTGCTTAGAAATCCAAAACTGATCAACACTTAACCTTAAGCTATGCCCTACACTTAAGCCATAATATTAAGTTTCAGACAAGGCTGGAAATCATATCAAATATTTATTTGCAAATTGTTTTCAGAGGCGATTAATTGAGCTCAATTAAATGTAAACTGAATCCTGTAAAGCAGTGTACAATTTTATTGCACAAATATTCTATTCACATGTGCGTCATGTGTGTGGGGTGTGTGTGGTGTGTGTGTGTGGTGTGTTGCTGCCACAAAATATCAGATCATATATAACGCAAAATTAAGCCAATTGCATTTGATGCATTTACCAAAAACAAATTTCATTGTTGATTTATTGTTGGTTTGTTTGTTTGTTTCGTTTTGTTGAGTTTTGTTGAGTTCTGTTTCGTTTTGTTTCGTTTTGTTACGTTTTGTTGCATTTTGTTGCATTTTGTTTGGAGCTGCTGCTGCTTTCCATGTGATTTCATTTTGGCCAATGAAAATGTATTCATCATTCAATTTGCCGAGCTCAATTACAGAATTCGCTTATCAGAAAAGGACGACAACGCTGACTACGATGAATGCAAGGACCAAGGACAAGTACACAAGGAAACGAGAGCGACTCCAACCTTGTGTGTATATATATATGAAATTGTTTGTTAGTTTTGCTTAATGATTGCAATTGTGACAACAATGAAATCATTTCAGTTTGTCATCAATTTAAATAAATAGAAATTAAAATGAATAAATATTGTGCTTATTGTGCGAGTGTCTCTAGTAATTGTCAAATGTGTCACGAACAATGAGCCGCAATATTGATAAGCACGTGTTGGGGTTCAAGCTCTGGGGTCAACGAGGAAGCGAATGAGACCCTCTCTACGTTTTCCTATTGTCTAATGCCAGTCAGCTGCAAAAAAGTCTAAAGATCATTAAACACGTTCCCAGATAAGACCTCAAATGAGCTGCCACTAATATTAAGTATGAAACTTAATGCGACAAATAATCGAGAAGATATACACAGAGAAGATTCTACTAGGGAGTCATAGTGTATATAGACCATTTTGATATTTTTATTTAATTTATTTATATATATATAGATATATATAAATATATATATATACGTGCACACATATATGCATATATATATATATTACACACAGTCTTGAGAAATCTACAACCAATTTGCCTTTAAACACACCGATACGCTTAGAGATATGAACTTGTGGTCCCGATCAGGCCTATATATATATATATATATTATATATGTATATATACGCCTGATCTTTATCCATCTGGAATTGCTTCTCTGTATATAACTCAATATATTTTCTTGAAAAAGGATCCAGCTGAGCCCTCTCAAAGCTCAGACGGACCACTCGCATATAGACGCACAAACTCGGGCTGGCAGTTCTGTTAGATATAGATATCTATATATATAAGTATATCAGGTATATATATCGATCGCTTACATTACGCATTGGCACTTTGGATAGTACTGCAATCACACCTTTGCCCAAGTTCTCCCAACGCTTCGGATCATGTGACCAGCTCCTCACCTCGGCGGAGCAGTAGTTCGTCATCTCAGTGCGTATACGGAATATCCACATGGCTTTAAGGACTTTTTTTGAATTTGAATTTGCTTAGGAATTATACGTGTTTATTGTTTGTATTTGTATTTGTATTTGTTATGTCTTATATGTTTATGTTTATGTATATAAAATTCGTATAAAATTATAAGATTTTTATAAAAATTGTGAGTTTTGTAAAAAATGTAAGATCAGTGTAAGAGCAGAACTGAAATCGGAATGAATATTGAATGAATTATTATTTTTATATATGTAGAGTAGAACTTAACAACTTGAAATCTATTTTCAAGCCTACTCTGTGTACGGACTATAAATCGTTTAAAGACTTGCCTTGACACCAACATTTTTCCCTGACCTTTGCCAAAGAGTCGTCAGAATTTGACGCATTTCTCAATGTAAGTCGCTTTCTGCATTGCCCTTCTATATTTTATCCATATTTGGTCACATTACTTAAGAATACAGTTATATACAGCCAGTCAGAAGAGTTGCCTCTAGTGGACTTTATGACCCTGTTTTCCATTAACTTGGTAATCAGGTAACTACTCTTTCTGGCAGCTCGAACCTTTTGGCAAGATGCCAGGTATCCCCTGGATAGACGTGACACTTTGTGAAACGGCTAACTAATGCGTGAAGGCGACTAAAGTCGAGACCAGTAAGGCTTTAGATATGACCACTGGAAACCTCCTTTTCTGTCTCAGAAGACCCCTGGGCTGACGGTCATCAGTTTTCTAGCACCTTTGTAAGCGGAGTGAAATCTTGCCCTTCTATATTTTAGCTATAGTAGGGCTAGCGTCCTTGAAAGCTTTGATTTGCCCTTTTTCCATCTCGGTTTAGGCTTTACCTCGACCCATTTTGAATAGTCGAAACAAATAACAAATAATACGAGTCCTCGTGTCTAAGAAAACAAACAAACTGAATGCACGTCCTATTCAAGTGGCTGAGAAGTTATGTCTAAATTTCAACGAATGCTAACATAAAGTGGTAAAAAACATATAAAGGATCTTTCCCAGAACTTACAATTTGTCACAGAGAGAGAAGAATAATTCTACAGAGAAAACGTATCCTTATCCTTATTTTCTCATTTCGCTCTCGAGTTTTGAGTTTTGAGCAATAGCAAAGAGAGTGTACAGGGTGTCCTATTGAAATTGCCAGGAGTGTATAATTCTATAGGTTATACTTCTATTTCTATTCTAATCTATTTTTATTATCTATCTATTATTTATATTTTTATTAACTTTAAACTGATATCAAGAATATCAAGTCTTATATTCAAAATTGAAAACTTAAGTTCGAAGTATCCTTGTGTCCTTTGACTGGATTTCATTGACTTCCAAGTTGCCAAGTGGCTATCAAAACTTTCGTAGTTTGCACCGTGAACCGAGTTTCATTTTATTGTGAGAAATCTCTGCAACTGGGCAATAAAAGTTGCTTACACTCTCCTGCCTGGTGCTGGCTTTAAGGACTCAATCTGTAAATTTGAGTCCTTATCCATTCCACAGACTCCGGAGTCAGAGTGAGTCGTCAATCTGGCTAATAACAGGCTGTGTTAAGTCAATTTTCATTGCCTCGCTGCTGATGATCGAGAGTTGAGTCTGGAGTCTGGAGTCTGTGGGTCCTTTTGTTGCAATGTGAGTGGCCAACAACAATTATCCTCTTTGTGGATCAGATTATCCGTTGTGCCCTGGCCAGAGCTAATGACATCCTTTGTTCCATTTGCTGAGAGATTGCTGCGTGTCTTTGCCTAATTTCTATGTGCGAGTAGCATAAGCCAGTGACTGGCAATTAGTGTTATACCTATTATACTTGAATTAGTGATTTTATATTGTAGAATAAAGAAATTCAGTTCCCCCTAGTGTGGACAGAGTTAATTAACGGCTTCAGCCCAGTCCACAGTTCCCAGTCTACAGTCCCCAATACGAGTATAACCTTGTCTGTCAGAGAGAATGACTTCATTTTAATTTGCAGCGGCAAATAATCAATTTGAAGCTGTTTGTGCAAAGTCTGACGCTTGATGACATGATAGTCAGTGTGCAGTGTCCACTTTCCTCAGTCCACCGTCTACTGTACACTGTACACTCTACAGTGTTCATGACATGTGTCCACATCTCCACCAGACCACCACCACACACACATCAACATCAACATCCATCCACATCCACATCCACACACGCAGCTCTCTCTGTAATTTTATCAACTGGGCAACTCGTTCGGCTATTTGTTGGCACAAAAAATGAGAAATAAAAGGAGAAAAAAAAAATAAATAATAAAACTGAACGTAGTACAACAAATGTAAACTCAAGTAAACTGTTTGTTTTGCATCCATTCTAAGTGCAGCATACAGTGGGAGTCAAAATAACGTGTACGGCCTGGCATGGTGTGAGTGTGCGATGGTTTTGGACGCAACTGTACAACTGATAGCGTAGGCTCATCGATAACAGGCAGTGGGGGCCATTGGACTGGCTCTGCGATTGGGCACTGGGATTGGGATTGGGACTCGGATTGGGATCGTACGGGTAACTGTGCCGCCGCAGGCCGTCGTCGTTTTACTGATAACATTTGGCAAACGCAAATGCAAACGCGTATTAAAAATGCCCAAAGAGACATCATCGAATGGCGAATGGTGATGGCAAATGGCAAATGGCAAATGGCGGTGGCGGTGGCGATGGCGATGGCGATGGCGATGGCGATGGTAGATTCCATTGCCGGGTGCAATGCCCGCCGGCCGTTGACTGACCAGAAGCAGCAGCAGTTGCAGTCGCTGCTGCTGTCTCCTCGTTGTCAGCCATTCATTTGGCCCGGCAAACATTTGCATTGGCCATTCTCGGTCAATATAGACAGATTTCCATGCAAATTTAATACGCAAACATTTCAGGGGCGGCCCTAGCCAAATTGAAAATCTCATCTGTGCAAAGTGACCAGCGGCTGGGTTGAGATGTGGGCACAATTTCGTCAGGGAGGGATTCCATTGCAGCAGGAGGCATACGGCTTTGGCTCACCTGCTGCCAACTGCCGCTTGCGCATTTTGAGCAGCTGCCTAACGGTAAGGCAATCAATTATTGGCCCGTAAGCGCGATTCGTGGACCTCACACCGCATCCACAGCAGCCACGTCTGTTCACATCCTCATCCTCAGTCTCAGTCTCATCCGCATATGCATCTTTGGCTGGCGGATGTGCTAAGCGCGCGCTGCCAATTTAAAATACAAACAACATGGTTCAAAGACTGGGAGTGAGAGTGAGACAGACAGAAAGACAGTGAGACAGAGAGACAGAGAGACAGAGAGAAGGAAGGAGAGGCATTTATAGTGAGTATCAGCTTCTCGACTGACTGCATCCGCTTCCGTCAAAAAGGCTTCAAGCGGCTCTGCAAGTTGTGGGTGCCCCCAGTGCGTGCAACGCAGAAGGAGTTGATGGACCTGAAGTGAAGTGATTGGGGAAACTGATTGGCATTGCCCTTGGGCTAATGCAACATTAAACAGATCTAAGGCCTACGGTTACAGTCGCTATGCAATGATGTGATACCCCCTACTCAATCTCACTCCCAACTGTAGTTGAAACAGCAACTGAAATGAGCTCGTAATTGCCACACAAATTGTTGCCTTTGATAAACAAATGAAGTTTCCTAGTTTTCTCGTATTGCAAACATTGATTGGAATAACATTTCATTTTAGGTTGCGAATCGAACTGATTGAGAGATTGGCACAATGACATTAATTTCAATTAGCACTCGACCATGAGATTAATTACTGAATTATAGATGCTCTACCCGGAGCATCGATACAAACGTTTGAATGTGTTACACATGGATTCTGGCATTTCCGAGCCCATCAAATATAATATTTAATTTCCAACTAAATGCTTAGCCAGCTTATATAATATACAACTAGAATTCATAATAGTTATTTCCCATCTAAGTAGATCAATCTCTGCGTCTATTATACTATGTTCAATAATTGCTGTAGGAACTGTTCGGATCAGATCTTTATATTATAGCGTGTATAGCTTCTTAGTTTCGAATCAGAAACTAAAGAAAATGTATTGAAAGTATGCTGAAATATTATTATAATCAATCTTATATTCCCAAGTGATAATAACAACCATTCAATTCTTGCTCCTGACTCAATCGACCTAGAGAAAATCTCCTCGCCTCTCTTGGGGACCCAATTTGTAATGAAATCTTGAGATGTCTTGGACATGCTGTTAAGGACCATAATATATAATGAATTGAACTTTAGTAAATTTATTATAAATATAGAGAAAAAGAAAAATAAATAAATCAGTTCAAAGCCGAAGTTTATTTCCTCACTATTTTCTTATGTTTTACTTCATTCTTTAAAAACATTATGAACAAATAAATAATAAAATTTCATAATTTGTAATATTTATTATTTCTTAACCTTTATTTCAATACATTTTTTTTCAAAATTTGAGAAAAATACATTTACTTTTTAATTATTTATTTTATTTATTTATTTAATTCAGAGTCGACTGCGAGCAGTTGAGTAAAAGATACAAAATTTTTATATAAAAGAGAATATATAATTTATTTTAATAAGAGAATATATATATTTAATAAATGATAATATAAAGTATATTTTAATAAGATAATTTTTATATATTTATTAAATTTTTAACTAAATTCTATAATATTATACTAAAAATCCATCCTTTTTTTAGCTTTAAATCATTTTCTTTATGTTTAAAATATGCAAAATAATAATTATTTTGTGAGTATAAAAATTGTATAAAGTAATTCAAAAATCTATATCTATAATCTTCCCGATAAAAACAATCCCTACAAAATGGAGAAAAGTATTTTATATTGAAATTTACCGAAGTCAAAGTCTAAAATCTGCATAGATTTCGCTTATTGTAATCTGATTTCTATAACTGACACCTGGTGGGGCTTATAGCTTTCGAGTAGATGGAAAATAAAATGTTGTTACTTTCTTTTTCTGCTCTTTAATTTCCATTAGCTACATCCTTTTAAGCCCGTTAGCGAATTACATTAAGCCAACTGACAGGGCAGGGGCCATTTGACAGGAGTTCAACGCTATTAGCCAACTGTTTTAACCCCTGCCCCTCTGGGCCATTTCCCATTCCCGACAACAACAACAACAACAACGAAAAAAGTAAAAGAAATGAAAAAAAGAAAAAAAAAAACACATAAAAACATAAAAATCAATTAACGCATTTCATTGCCGATGCCTTAACTTCTCGCGCTCAGTGTAGCCGTAGAGCAGAGACCGCTGCTCCTCTGGCGCTGACTCCGCTGCCTACTCAAGCGCTATGCATTTAAATATGTTTCGTGTGAACACCAAAACGGTTACAGGACAGCCCCTACTTGACACCAGACGTAGACGCGACGCGACCCGGGGACCAACCGCACTCGACAAGAGCAGCAACAACGAGGACAACGACAACGACAACTTCCGGACTTCCTCTTCCTCAGAGCTGAGTCGCGTACTCTGCAAATTAAATGCAATGACAAATGCACTCCGTCAAATTGAAAAGGGATTTCTCTTATTAATTATGACGCCGCCGCAGCCAGGACACCAGGAAAGGGTTGATGACGATGACAACATGTCGTATGAGGGACGGGGCAATGCGACTCGAACTGGGACTGCAGCTCTGCGACTGCGACTGCGACTGGGAATACGGCCAGCCAACTGTCGATTTTTCAACTGAGAGGCATCTGTGTGTTAATTTCTCTCCATCGTGGTGTGTGTGTCTGTGTGTGTGTGTGTGTGTGTGTGTGTAATGCACATTTAAATAATAACTCTGCGGTTGGCCGCAGCATGGCCGCCTTTTGTTTTTTTCTGCCTTTTATGCATTTTTTATTATATTTCGTCGTTTTTTTTTGTGTTTTATTTTTCCTTTTTTTTCTCTTTCTTTCTTTTTTTCTTTTTTATATACAATAAATGTCATCAGCTGTAAGCGCCTGCGCAAATTGCTTCCCTGGACTCATAATCCTTTATTGCCAGTCTCTGCGTTTTCAATTATTTTAAATGAATTGCCAGCAGAGAGGCGACCGCTCTGCTCTGCATATGAACAGACGGATGAGTGTGTGTGTGTGTGTGTGTGTGTGAGTGTACGAGTGTACATTCATAAAAAATGAATTTAATTCGCATTGACATTTATAGCCAGCGGCTGGGTAACGCCTTCAAAACCAGTCGCCAGCGATTTGTGTCATTATTCAACACTGGAAGCGATAGAAGAAGAACCATGAACTGCTCTTTTATTTGATGCAGGAATTTCTCTAAGTGTACTAGTTGTAGTAGCAGTAGATTGTTTCAAAATGTTTGAAAGTTGTTGTTGAAAAATTCATCTGAATGCCACTTGAACATTGCCACATCATTTTATTCGCCTCTCCGTCAACCTGTCATGTCAAATGTAATTAAGCGATTAAATGTATATTCAAAATTTGTTTTTATTTTTTTTCTTTCTGTCTTGCTCTTTCTTCTCTTCTTCTTAACTTGGTTGTTCGAGTGTCCGCTGTCCCTCCGCTCCGATCGCTTTGTGGGCCTCAAACAAGTGGTAAGTGTGTGTGTTGCCTTCTGGTGAAAGATGAAAGTCTTTTTAAGGCCCCTGTGACAGCATAATTAAACCTGATGTTGCTGTTGTTGCTGTTGTTGTTGCTGTTGTTGTTGCTGCTGTAGCTGTCGCTTGGAACATTTTCTATTTAAAGCGTTGAAAATGCTTTTAACAAATTTCTTCACCAAATTATGCAGATGAGTAAAAGTTGTCGATGATCTTTGGCGCTGCTCAAGTCGCCTTTTTTTTTCTGGAAACTGAAACTAAACAGATCCATTGGATCCATAACACTGAAAGACTTCGAGGTGCAGCCCAAATTAGTGCTACAGCTAAGATAAGAAATGTACTATATCAATCATTCTAATTAGTTGCTTTTGTTTCTTCTACTTTTTTTTTATTCAAACAGAGTGAATCTCGATCCCTTCTCTCAATGATGATAAGCAGCGCCATTCTAAACTTAATTTATTACACTCATATATTTCCGCAACAATTTCGAATGGTTGAAATACACTCACTTAGTATAAATATATATATGTATATATATATGTATAATATAATTTTGATAAGCTAAATTGTTATACATACATTTACTTTTTAAGAGCTACATTTAAAGAACTTCTCATAAATTTTCTACGAAAATTGACAAAACGAACGAACATAAAAAATATATAGATACAAATTGAATTGGCAGAAAATCTAAAAAAATATATATACACATACCATTTATATGAGTAACAGAATACTTAAAATATTAATATATATACATACATATACAAATTATATATTATATATATATATATATATATAATATGTATGTGTCACAAATTTGTATTTACGGGTTAAAAATTCCGCTCTGGTTTTAGTCGATTGCAGTTTTTAGCTAACGAAAGAAAACACAACTCAAAGCAAGTCACATCGCTCTGTATCTGCTTATACGACTAGGAGATACCCTCTATTAATGCCTGAAGTACCCTAACACTAAATTGTATTACACACACCCCAACACTCACTCACATACACACGCTACAAGCAACATTCTGTTTGCTGTTTTTCTATAAAAATCTGCGACTTTGTTGCTGACGACCCCCACGCTTCAGTCTTATATATACCCTATTGCATATCTGGTGCACCCTAACTTTATATATGTTAAAGGTAGTGCAAAATATTTATTTGTTTGTATTATAATAGCAAAGGAATTTCCGATAAGCCGCAAGTAGAGACAGTTGCCTCACGACCAAAAAAAGTATTTTCTCAAAGGGCAATAGCAGTTTTTTGGTATGAATAATGGTTCTGCTGATCCTAGTATGTATATATATATATATATATATATATCTATGATCCATATTCCTTGGATAGTCAAGAGTTCTTTTGGCAGCTCATCCAAGAAAGTGGTTGCCATACGCTCAGTTCCTGAATAGAATCTGCATCTGGTTCTCATATAGAATCCTTCAGCTAAGCTCTAGCAACTCCTTAAATGCTGCCCAGTAGATAATTGCTATATTAATATAAGTGCTGCCCATTAATAATGCTCCCTCCGGTACTCGATACTTGACTGCAAAAAATATACCTAATCCCCGCTGCCAATCCCCTTCTTTTGAAGCTTTTGTGATTGTTGTTGCTGCCGTTGCCGTTGCTGTTGCTGTTGCTGCTGTGCTGCGCTAGTCAGCACGCCGACAATTCTGTTGCTGTTGTTGTTGTTTCTGTTGCTGTTGCTGTTGTTGTTGTCCCGTTGTCGTGATCAGCCATCCAGTTACGAGTATACTCATAGTCATTCACTCAGGCGACTCAGCGACTGGCCAACGAACGACACAATGTTTGGGTGTCAAATTGATAATCGCGTGAGTTGTTATCACAACAACGTCCACACACACACACACACACACTCACACACACATTCATACACACACATGCATGCACAGGTGTAGTAAATGTTGTGAAAAATGCATTAGCTGGCCGTCACCACATTTGAATGCAATTTACAAGAGTTGAGGGGTTGCTGTTGCTGTTGTTGTTGCTGTTGTTGTTGCTGCTGAATTGTTGGCCAAGTTGCGTGTGTGTTGGCCTTTGTTGTAACCCAAATATTGCATTATTGTAAAATATAAAGAAAATGTACCGTTTGTTCGCATAATTTGCTATCGCTGCCCGTAAATCGCTGGACATGGCCAAAGCCCATTGAAGCGCGCCCGGCCCAAAGCCAGGCCAAACTTAAAGGTGCCTGCCAACAACTACTGGCAGCAGCAACTACTGCTAACAACAACTACTCAACTGAACTGAATTCGAGTGGACTGGACTGGACTGGACTGGACTGAACTGCCAATGCAGTTACTGTTAACTGTTTTATGTGTGTGCTAGTGTGGTCAGTGTTTTGTTGGCCAAAAGGGTTGGCCAAAAATATGTGTATGTTGCTCGAAGGGCTGAGGGCGCTTTGCGTTAAGCGCGTTTGTTTGCTCACATGTCCGGATGAAAGGTGCAGATAAAACGCAATTACATGCGATTATCACGAAATATGTTGCGAAAATTATGAAATGTATAATTTACAGTTACATTGCTGCTGCTGCTTCTTCTCCTTTGCCGCTGTCGCTATCGCTTCTTTGCTGTTGCTGTTTACAAGTCTGTCTGTTTGGTCTCTCTGTCTGTCTTTCTGTTTGCATGTCTGTCTGTCTGTCTGTCTATCTGTCCGCGCTGCACTCGCCGACCGATGCACTTTTCAAACATTGACGACTTTCTTGTTGGTGTTGGTGTTGTTGGTGTCGTTGGTGTTGGTGTTGTTGCTGGTGTTGTTGTTGTCTTTTTGCTTAGGGTGTGTGCCAAACCATAAAAATGTTGTTAAACACACGGCGCAGGGCAGGCCCAGGCACATCGCTTTGCTTAAATATGTATATATATAGTATATATATATATTAGTGTGTGTGTGTGTGTGTGTGTATAGGTGTGTGGGGGGTGGAGTGGTTGTGCGTGTGTCGCTGCTGCTGCTGTGTGCATAAAAAGTAAACAAAATTGATTTGAAAATTGCGCGAACAGTGAACTTAAACCACAAGCCACGGGCAAACGGGCCATGACAAGAGCAACAGCAACAACAGCAACAACAACAGCAACAACAGCAACAACAACAGCAACAACAGCAACAACAACAGCAACAACAGCAGCAACAGCAACAACAACAACAGCAACAATAATGGGTGCTAGGTACAGTAATGCATACATTATGATGACGACAGCAACAGCAGCAGCAGCAACACAATACAAACACAAAGACAAACACAAACATAAACACAAGTACAACAGCAACACACAGCAGCAACACACAACAGCAACAATTTAAACAGAGTAAAACATGCAGGCGCTCTGAAAATATGAAATATTTGCGAAAAATTGACTAGTTGCAAATTTCTTTGGAGTACTCATACTTATGTACTCATATACTTATTACTCATGTACTCATGTACTCACATACTCATGTACTCATGTACTCATATACTCGAAGTAACCTCACGGATATGAGTACTATTAGCATTTGCCCAGTTCTAGTTCCAATTCCAGTTCCACTTATGTATGGAACCCGTACCCGTACCCAAACCTATTCCCATTCCCATTCCTATTCCCAGACCCAGACCCAGACCCATGGCCAGACCCAGACCCGTGTCCACGTCCAAGTCCATGTCCATGTCCATGTCCGTGTCGTTCTGTTTTATGACGCTCGACATGTTTATTTTGGCTTAAATGTTTTGGGTGTTGTTAAAACGAAAAGTAATGTGCAAATAACGGTGCCCGTGCCCTCAGCAAGCAATCTATCAAGTGTTAATAAGCGGGCTTCACTCCCAGATAGCCGTACTTAGCCATACTTGCACATACATATGGTAACAGCCAACCGGTTGTTAGTAATATGCACTTGGTAATACTTGGAAATTAGTAACTGCCAGGCACTTAAACCCATGCCCATGCTCGCTCATAGGGAATACTTGTAGTCCAACTATTATTATTATTAATTTTTACTCCTTTTTTTCTCTTTCGCGAAAGATTGAATTGTTATGGGCTTGCGGCAAAATCCTAATAACTTTTAACTGCTAGCCATGACTTTTGTTTGGGCACATACAACTATATAGTATATGGTATAATAATGGTTAAAATGGGTTAACTGTCCTGAGGTTGAGTTATCGAATCTTTGACTAGGCGTTTTCTTTGATATTTCTAAGAATATGCACAGAACTATCTCGGATAGTTCCTAGTATTATCTATATAACATATATATATATGTAAGCAACTTGACTGATTACTATCCTTGATAGTTTCTGGTACAAAAACCTATAAAATATAACTCTCTTTTTAGCAATTGTTTTGCAATTTTCTTTCAGATGTTCCGTGTTTGCATTTCAAATTGCATTTCTTTCGCTTTTATTACACTTTTGGGGAGAAGAAGATTGAATTATTATGGACTTGCGGCAAAGTACTCTTAACTTTTTACTGCTAACCATGACTTTTGTTTGCGAATATACAATCATAAAGTATACGGTATAATAATGGCTAAAATGGGTTAACTTTGATGAGCTTGAGCTTGCCAAACTTTGACTAGGGGTGTTCTTTAATAGTTCGAAGAAATTTCTAGGAATATGTACAGAACTATATATGATAGTTCCTGATAATGTATATATATGTAGAGAACTAATCGATTACTATCCATGATAGTTTCTAGAGTGAAAGTTATCCCTTTTTATTAATTTTCTTTCAGATTTTCCGTGTGCTGCATTTTCAATTGCTTTTCTTTGGCTCTTATCAGACTGAATTATAGAAAAATCTCAATATTTTTTTCCCCAGATTGATAACCTGCTATATATTCAAGTCTCTCCATCTCCCTCTCTACCTCTCTCTCTCTTTCTATCCCTATTTTGAGTGTCTGTGTCGAGCTCAGCTCCTCAGCTCAGTTCGGTTGTTCGGTTCATTAATCTGTGTCGGCTGACCGCAATTAAATGCAATTTGCAACAATGTTGCGATTCTATTTTCAGAGCTCTTAAGAGTTGTTTTTGCTTTTCCTCTTGTTTTGTTTTCGCATTTTCTTTTCTTCGCTTTTCACAGCTCTGTTCATTTTATTGATATATGATAATATTGTCATGAAAGCTGCACAGGGACTGCCAGCTCGCATTCATTTCATTGAAGCACTTCGAATAGCCATAGGCTATTGCTAGTGGGGGTACAAGTATTCGCATTGGTATTGATGGGATCCAATGTGAGCTTGTCCCCGCTAATCAGCTTAGGGCCAGGCAACTGCCTGGCGAATGCGCGGAAGCCCCTGGTTCAAGTCCAGCTGCAGCTCGGTGCAGTGTGCTCTCAGCCGGTTGCTAAACGGATTTGGCCGTTTTAATTAGCGCCAGAATGCGGCAACTGCAAAGTCATGTGGATTGGTATGTCAGTCAGAGTCAGTTAGTCTGCCGCCTCCTTTCAGCGGCAGCAGCAACTGAGGATGAGGAGGGGGCAGGTGCCACAGGCAAGAAGAAAAACACTTGTTAACAGCTTTTACTACCAATAATAGAGAGCTGTTCGGTTGCAAGTACACCAAGAAGCGACGCGGGAGAAGGAGATGGCCAAGGAGAAGGAGAAGAAGAGGAGCAGCATTGTTGGCAGCAATTTTTTTGGTTTTGGTTTTGGTTTTGGTTTTTTATGGATTTCTGTTATGCATTCTCCTTTTGGCCGCGTTGTCTCCTATAAATCAAGTTTTTGTCATGCAAATTCGCTAAATAAAATACGGCAGAGAATTTCGAAACATTTATGAATGCCACAGCAATGACCTGTGGCTCATAAATCACTTTGATTATTATTTAACTTAGGCAAAATAAAATATAAAATATTTAGTTGCTCTTTGCTTATCAGCGCCGGCAGCTGCACAAAATTTTAATCTCTTTTTTTCCGATTTCTTTTCTTCTTATTTTATTTTATGTATTTTTTATGAAACATTTATGAATCTTTATGAAATTTTTCATACATTCTTTTTTTTTCTTTTCGTTTATATATTTTTGCAAAATATTATAAGTATCATAAATATATGGGAACAGATACAAACAGCTGCAGTCTGCCTGGCGAAAGAAAGAATTTTCCTTTGAATTTTCCAACGAGCAATTTGAGAAATGGTCCAGGGCTCACACGACCACACGACATGTTCAATGAGTTCAGCCATAAAAAACCGCCTTGGATTATTTAATATAAACTAGATTTTCTTCTAAATGGAAAATGTATTAAGAAATTGCTCTCCTGGGAGCAGGCGCTTCCCAGGAAAATGAAGGAAATAAAGCTAGAAATATTATTTACTGAATAAATCTATTTCTCACGCGCCTCTCTCTGTCTCTTCCTGTACGTGTATATATATCATTATAACATCTTATTACGTATGCTTCATCATTTTCTTGTTTCCTACTAATTTCTTCTTTTTTTTTCTGTTTGTTCTTTAAACAATTTGAACTCGACCTTCATAATTTCAGCGACTCATTTGTCGCCGGCTTGTAAAAATGGTCTATTAAATATACATTATAAAGCTATATGTCTGTGTACATGATACACATGTGTGTGCGTGTGTGTGTGTGTGTGTGTGTGTGTGTGTGTGTGAGTGCGCGGGTCGTATAAAAAGTTTGCCAATTTTGGCAAAACAGCAGCTGAAAGATGACAAGGCAACGCGCCACTAAAAATACGCGAAAAAAAACGCGCAGCAATAATGACTAATTTTTTTATGATTGATGTCTACATTGTATTTTTTTTCTATATATACAACATATATATGCTTTGTTTTATTTTTGTGTGTGTTGATTAAGTGTGGTTAGTTAGCAATCAAACGAACACACACACACAGACACAGAGAGGGAGAGAGAGAGAGACAGACAACATCGAAGTGTAGAATCTAAATTTGTTGGAGGGAAAATTATGCGCCAATTTGAAGATTTGAATGCAAAAAGTTATAGGCTATATGCTATATACATTAATTTATATATCGCCTGACTGTGTGGACATATGTCACACACACACACACTTAGACACACACACACCATCATAAATCATAAATGTATGAATCTTAAACACTTGTCAGTCAGCTGGCAGCGTCATAATTTATAATCAGTTTGCTTTTCAAGTTGATTTTTTTTAAGAAAAGAAACCAACAACAATAACAAGAGCAACAACAACAACACGAACAACAACAACAACACCAACACTAACATACAACAACTCCCTTGTCAGCTTGTCTGTTGCATATGTGTGAATAATTTTTATTTGATTTTTTCATATATATTTCTTTATATAATATTTTTCCGCAGTTTTATAGACATTTAAATGAATAATGTTTTCGTTTGTTTCGCTGTCGTTTTTATAATTTCTGATTTTTGTTGTTTTCCCCGTTGTATTTTATATTTGATATTTTTGTGTTTTGTATTTTTGCTTTATTTCTTGCTTGCCTAATTTTGTTGAAGTGTTCATTTAGTTGTCATGTTGTTTCTATGCGCCGTGCTGAGGTGATTTAGTGCGTTCTGATGCCAAATCTTCCGGCTGCCTTGGCCAATTACTTACGGTCTTAGCCAAAAAGGTGACTGAAGCAGTTCTGACCATATGCGATGATTATACAATGGCAAGATACCCTCCAAAGCAGATCTATCAATATATGTATATTCTTTTTCTTTAAGTTGGCAACTGCTTTTCTCAGCTTATCATCGTTTATTTTTAGAAATTCTCAACCTTTTCTTTTGGCTTATTTTGTTGAAAGTCTTGGCTAAATCTTTTCAAATTTATTGCCAAAATCTTTTCACATTCAAAGCTTCCTTCCAGCAGCAGCAGCAAACGGATCACCAAATTAGCCAACTCATTTTGTTTAGCACAACGCCAGCCATAAATAAAATTAATTAACAAAAACAGTCAGCAAATGAGGGGGGAGAGAGGGGATAGGGGGACACTAGTATACACACAACGAATCATGCTTGCAGTTTTTTCAATTCTTTTTATATATTGTGGAATATATTTTGAAATTTATTTTATTTAAATATCAATTTTTTAAATGTCTTCATAGTTCACAATGTTATCTGATCGAACAATTAATTAGCATGGCTTTGTGTCTATCGCTTTTATACTTAAACAGATATATATAATATATATATATAAGTATGTATCTAAGAAGAAGAAGATACAGTGCTAGTTTATTATGCCGAGTGGAAATCTGCATAGATTGCGATCAGAATTGACGCAAGAAAATTAATTAAACATTAAAAACGAAATTGTGCGCATTTTTTATGACAAACCACGAATAGCCTCCACTATAACTATACATCATATCTAAGAAGAAGCTTATACTTAGCACACCCATATCCATATATATATATACCAGTCCCAATACCCGATCCGATCCGATACGATCCGCTGCTTCTATTTATACTTATATTTATGTTTATGTTTTAGGCGCCGACACGTGAAGGAGCCAGGCAAAACTGGAACCATTAAGAACCGCTAGAGACACTCAAAAACCGTTGAAATAACAGAGCTCCGCTATAATAATCGAGCTGTAGTGGCAGTATAACCGCCTCAGAGATCCATAAGTGGTTCAGCAACTTGACAATCTTATATGAAATTCAATAAAAATCAAATTAAATACGCGACAAAAATGCTAATTACAAGCGAGGGGAGCCCAAGCCGTGCGCCTATCTGCCACATAAATTGTCGAAGAGGCCGCCCCAGAGAGCCACAACTAGAGGTAAGCTTAAACGAAATCCAACAAAAAAACTAACTAGCGATATGGTAAAAAAATAAAAAATATATATATAAACGACAAACTTGGTAGTAGGCGCAAAAGTGAAGAAAAAACTTGATGAAAAATATAAAAAAAAAACAAAATTGTAGTTAGGTGTGGCATTTCAAATGGTTCGACGCCTCGCAAGTGACGCGGGTTTCTATTGTTGTTGTTGGTGTTAGTGTTAGTGTTGTTAGTGTTGTTGTTGTTGGTTGTTGGCTGTTTGGCCGCAGTAGTCCCAGTCCCCAGTCCCCAGTCCCAGTTCAAGTCGCAGGCAGATAGACTTCAACTTAAGGAAAGACTTGGATTATGAACGACTGAAATATGCAAATTTATCTACAAGTCTCACATATGAACTTATAAATATATATATACATATATATCTATATATATATATATATATGTGTAGAGTCACATATGTATAAATTTATACAGCTTCGTGTGTTGCTGTTGTTGTTCCTGTTGTTCTTGTGTATATTTTTCACTCGTATTTTTTCTAAATTGCTTGAAAGCCGCATTTGCATAAAAAGGGTTGAGTAACTGAAGATTAACTGGCAGCAACAGAACACAACCTACAACAACACCAACAACACCAACAACACCAACAACACCAACAACACCAACAATAACACCAACAATAACACCAACAATAACATTAGCAACAACATCTGAAGCAGCCAGATTCGGGCGGGGCTTCTTTGGACAGGGTGGGGCCCAACAACGCCCCTGGGCTAGCCGCAAAGTCCCCAGTGCACACACACACACACACACACACACACATGCTAATCGTTTCCACTGAGAAAACTAAACTCATTTGGGCAATCAACTGGCGGGCATTTAACATTCTAACTAAACAAATTAGAACAAGAAAAAAAATCCATTTAAATTTTTGAATTAAATTTCCTTTATTTTAACGAATCAATTTGATAATCGTTTTATTCAATATATTGAGTATAATTTATCGAATATGTTCTTAACAATATTTTCTATACATTTACTGCTTATAATTATGTTAATATTCATATTCATCTTTCATATTTGATGAAAGTTTCCTAACCGGAATATAAACTCATATGTTTTCACTTCATTTAAGAATATTTTCTTTATTCCTTTGAACGGATTTCAATTGAGAAAATATGAAAAATGTATCTGTATCTGTATCTGTATCTGTATCTGTATCTGTATCTGTATCTGTATCTGTATCTGTATCTGTATCTGTATCTGTATCTGTATCTGTATCTGTATCTGTATCTGTATCTGTATCTGTATCTGTATCTGTATCTGTATCTGTATCTGTATCTGTATCTGTATCTGTATCTGTATCTGTATCTGTATCTGTATCTGTATCTGTATCTGTATCTGTATCTGTATCTGTATCTGTATCTGTATCTGTATCTGTATCTGTATCTGTATCTGTATCTGTATCTGTATCTGTATCTGTATCTGTATCTGTATCTGTATCTGTATCTGTATCTGTATCTGTATCTGTATCTGTATCTGTATCTGTATCTGTATCTGTATCTGTATCTGTATCTGTATCTGTATCTGTATCTGTATCTGTATCTGTATCTGTATCTGTATCTGTATCTGTATCTGTATCTGTATCTGTATCTGTATCTGTATCTGTATCTGTATCTGTATCTGTATCTGTATCTGTATCTGTATCTGTATCTGTATCTGTATCTGTATCTGTATCTGTATCTGTATCTGTATCTGTATCTGTATCTGTATCTGTATCTGTATCTGTATCTGTATCTGTATCTGTATCTGTATCTGTATCTGTATCTGTATCTGTATCTGTATCTGTATCTGTATCTGTATCTGTATCTGTATCTGTATCTGTATCTGTTTACTGTTGTAGGTTGTAAATTTACAAAGTTTCCAAGGAATTGCTGTTTGTGTACTGAATAGAGATTAAACACAACACAGACCTCAATATCAGCTTCTAGTTCAAGTTTGTAAAAAAGAAAAAGAAAAAAAGAAATAATAATAATAATAATAATATATTTATACAAATCTTAAGTATATTTTCCTTTATTATGCAGATAAGCAATCGCAATATTTATAGTATAGTCGTAATTATTGCAGTCATAAGATACTCATTGTGAGTGGGCTTAGATACATTCAAATCCACTCAGCGAATGCCATAAATTTTGCATGCTAATGAAATGAGTTATCAAAGTGGAAAAGTGCGTCTAACTATATATGAATGTATGTATATATATATATATATATATATATATTCAGATGGAAGTGTGACATTTAGAGATCAGCGAGCATTGCATCAGAAGATCAGGACGTCATCGTGAGGGATGGCACCTGTTGCAGTAGAAGTTTGGTAGGAAGCGGAACTTTGCTTCCTGGTTATATTGGTTATGGTTTGTTGGCTATTGTTGTTGTGTTGCGTTGTGTTGTGGCATGTCACAGAGGAGTTCATTGGCATTTGCAACATTCTGAATTAAGAATTAAGCATTGAGGAGTCACATGTGGCGCACGTCCTGTAGAAAGAACTTCGGCCTGTCATCTGTTGCCAGCTAAAGACAAAGGACGTTGTCGAAAGGTTGATGACACCGACTCAAGCGTTTGGCCAATTGCTTTTACAGTTGCTTGAACTAGTTCCCTCTTTCCAGGCCAGAGTCAGAGAACCACAGCCACAGAGCCGCAGCCACAACCAGAAGTAGAAGCAGCAGCAGCAGCAGCAGCAGCAGCAGCAGCAGCAGCAGCAGCAGCAGCAGCAGCAGAAGCAGAAGCAGCGGCACGTGGCCAAAAGGGGCGCAAAATTTTTGTTAGCCGATTGCATAAGACTGGCAGCTGGCCAGCTTATGTATATTTTGTGATGGTTGTTGTTGGTTGTTAGTTGTTGCTGTTGTTGTTGTTGTTGCTGCTGCTGCCTTGGCAAATCATAAAAATATTTATGTAAATTAATCATTTAACCCAAATGGGCCGACAACTATTCGAAGCCTGCTTGGAAATGCGCAACACGCGCTCTGCCCGCAAAAACCAAAAAAAACTTAAATATTTGAAGAAAAAAATAAAAACTTTAAAAAATCTCTTCAGCCTGGGCTGGCAGCTGTACAACAAAACAAATTATGGCGCACGGATTAGCATAAATTGTGAATAGCCCAGGCTAAGGCACAGTAACAGGGCTCAAAGCCCAAAGCTCATGACTGTATGTGTGTGTGTGTGTTCGTATGTGTGTGTATTTATTTAGCTGACCTGCCAAGTGGTCGTCAGTTTGGCTGCCAATCCACGGATCGATCCGAGGCGATCGCTTATATGGCCCTAGCCTGATAAGCTCTCCGTGCACCAAACTTGGCACGAAATTCCAACTCATATTTATGTCAAAATCCATCAAAGCTTATGTCGCCGCAAACGCACAGACGCAGACGTAGACATAGATGCAGACCGTTAGGCATATAGAGATTGTTTGCCAACTAACACATACGTACATATCTATACGTATGTGTGTGTGTGTGTGTGAGCTATAGTTCTGGTACGTATCTAGTTTGAAAATCGGCTTAGGTTGGCGATGCCAAACAATGCTCAGCTTTGGCTGGCCAAATCCGACAGTGAAATAGTACTGGGGGCAACATTTCTGATACTCACACACAGATACAGATATCTGTGTCTGTATATGTTCGATGTGTCTGTATCTGTGCGCTACAATGTTGCCAGCTTTCAATATTAATACATTTTAATGAATTACAAATGAGTTAAATGATTTGTAGGCGTTCTGCGATACAATTTCGCAACGAATTTTTCTGCTGGCTTCACATTATCTGTATGTACCTATGTGTGTGTGTGTGTGTGTGTGTGTGTACTTTCATGTGCTTAAAATATTTTTTACAATCTTAACTTAAAGGTAAAATAAAGTTAAGTCGCCGCTGCTAATGCTGCTGAGTCAACTTCCGACGTGACAACCGGCAAGCTGCCCCCAGGGGGCGCTCAGCTTACAATGTCGTAAGTTGCCATATAACAAATACTTCTATATATATATATATACATATATATATACTATATATATAGTTGTAGCTTCTAGCAAAAGTTAATCGATCGAAAATTGATTCTTGTATATAATTGCCGTGTTGTCTGACGTCAGCGTTAATTACATAAAATCTTTGTGGGCCCCAGCACGACTCGATCTCAAACTGAATCACTCTCATTGCACATGCCTGATTTATTATAAAGCAGATATAAGCAGATATATATATATATATATATATATATAAACATGTATATGAGGAAATCGAGTGTGTTAGGGTGTCGACTTGACTTGGTAAAACCTTTTTTTTTGCACAACTTTGCCCAATAGCCTTGACCGTCGACTTTGCTGTCGTTCACTAACAAACTGAAAAACTGACTAACTGGCTAACTGACTAGTTGGCTAACTGACTAGTTGGCTAACAGAGTGGCAAGAGAACTAACCCAACTAACTGGGCCCCAATGGTAATTAGCATATTTTGCGCTGATATGGGTCAGCATTTGTGCTGAAACTGGGCTGGGCTGAGACTTCGACTGGGCTCTGGGGCTGGAACTGCGACTGGGAACGGGTATTTATTTGAAGTGTAGTCCGCTCAGAGGAGAAGAAGATTTGAATGCCTTTGGGGTGAACATTAAAAGCAAAGACTACTCATCAGAGAAATGTTCCTAGAAATATGTATATATAAAACTCAATTTTGCAACTGCATAAATAGTAGATGAGTGTGTCTAAGTGACCGGAAGCTGGACAATGAGATCCGGGTATGAATTTGAGATGAATCAATGGCCTATATAACTGGTAGTTATAATAATTGAATATTCGATTATACACATTAAATATATCTAGAGTTCAGGTTGCGTGTGTTGGTTGTGTGTGTGTGTGTGTGTGTGTGTGTGCTACAGGGTAACAATATTGCTGCTTGTCAGCATGTTTAGTTTACATACTCAGAGCTCTAAGTACGTATGCTTATGTATATTTGTCTTAGTTTGTTTGATTTATAGAAGTTTGCCGACGGCCATCGACATGGACTATAGGTATAGCTATAGCTATAGCTATAGTCATAGACATAGACATTGCCCAAAGGCATAGTCATCCGCCTCAAGTCACTGTCACTGTCCACTTACGAGTGGAAGCGGACTTAGTCAGCATTTTGGTCGTGTCAACGATTAACATTTAACGAGTTTCGAGTTTCGAGCTTCGAGCTTCGAGTTTGAGTTCCCATTGTGACTGCCAGCGCCCCATTGCGCATTGTAGGGTTAACATTTTGGCATCAGAACACACCCAGTAAACACACACACACACACACACACACACACGTATATATATACAGTCGTAAATAGTACTTATAGCTATAGCATAGCTATCTATCCAGTAGTTGTCATTTAGTTTACTATTTACTGTCACGCTTTCAAGTGCGCTTCAAGCGTCTGGCGATGGGCATAAATAGCTGGCCTGGGCTGGCCTGCTCTGGGCTGGGCTGGGCCGGCTCGTATGGGCTGGGCCAGGAACTCGGATCACTCCCCATTGCCATGCAATTAGTTCTATACAGAATCGTCTATTCATCGAATTTGCTTTGCCAAAACGAAAAGCTTCATATGAATCCCTTTGAAATAAAAACGGTTTCTCTTTCGCTTGTTAACAAAGTTTTTCATTTATTTTTATAGTTTTTTTTTGCATATAATTCCTTTAAGACTTTCAATTTTCAATTGACTCAATTCTTGAACAGCTTAATTCACGGCTTCTACATATATATATATATATATATATATACGAGATATATATGTGTGTTTGTATCCAGAGTTTGCAGCTGCCTGCAATTTGTGTGTGTTGCCAGCTGACCAAGTTAAGCTGCACCGTTTTTGGCCAGTTGTTGTTGCCATTTTCGTTTATGTTGTTGTGGACATTGTTTGTCAAACGTCAAGCGGCTGTAAAGTTGACTAAGTTAACAGCTTTAGCCCCAAGTCTCAGTCTCAGTCTCAGTCTCCGTCTCAGTTCCGGCTGGCCGTCTCCAGCCCCCGGAAAAAATATTCAGACCGAAAAATTGTCTCTCTCTCTCTCTCTCTGGGCTGGCGACAAAAACGGCGCGTCAAAAGCAAACATTTTGCGCGGCACAGTTTTGATTTATGAGCTGAAATTAAATTAACTGCTGCAGCTACAACAACAACAGCTACAGCAACAGCAGCAACAGCAGCAGCAACGACAGCCACAAGAATTTCAAGCGTTGAAATGGACAGAATGCAATGCTCCAAGTCCAAGTCGGTTGTCCAGTTCCAGTTGCTCCAACTGACAGCATAAAATATATAAAAATAAAAATAATAATAATAATAAAAAAAAGAAACAGAAATTGTTATTATATTTGTTGTTGTTGCTGTTGCTGTTTGCTCTGTTGCTGACGAAGCTGTGAAAATTGCAAGCGGCAACATTTTCGGAGTCACAAGGAAACCAATTCCCATTACCATTCCCATTCCCATTTCGTACGATAAAGTAAATATACATAGTTAATTCTCTTGCTGCTTTTTTTCCTTTCCTCTTTTTTTTTTTTGTCTTTTTACCACACTGATAAAATTTTGCCTGTGTGTGCGTGTATCTGTGTGCTGCTGTTATTATTACTTATAGCCATACCCTGTAGCCATTAAGAATTGACGCAGAGCAAGAGTATTACAAGGTTCTGCAAAGCTTTTATACTCTATAGAGAATATACACATCTTGAATACCCTTAACAGGCGAGTTTCTTCAGAAGAAATTCATGTTTTGGATGCAGAAGCTTCTTTCGGAGTTGCAAAGACATGAAAAGATAGTTGTAAATCACTTTAACCATTAACAATTGACGCAGAGCAAGAGTATTACAATGTTCTGCAAAGCTTTTATACTCTATAGAGTATACACACATCTTGAATACCCTTAACAGGCGAGTTTCTTCAGAAGAAATTCATGTTTTGGATGCAGAAGCTTCTTTCGGAGTTGCAAAGACATGAAAAGATATTTGTAAATCACTTTAACCTCACGCAGAGCAAGAGTATTAAAAGGCTCTGCAGATCTTAGAGTATTTACAAATCCTAAATACCCTAAACAGGTGAGTTTTCCAGTAGAAATTCGTATCATGGATACCTGCAGAAGCTCGTTTGCATCTTTCGGAGTTGCAAAGACAAGAAAAGATATTTGTAAAAGTATCTCAAAGATACTAAATAGATTTATCGAAAGAATTGCAATAGTATGTAGTGTATTTGTGTGTCTATGTGTAGGTAATTACGACTGTTTCTAAGGGTATTAGGCTGTAATCACAGCTGGACAGATAGGGTATATCTTAGTGGAGCTTTCTTTCATATAGTTTGTGTGTGTGTTTTTTTCTTAAACTCAAGTATTTTCTTTTCTCTTATTACCACTCTGATAAAAGTATGTGCTCTGATTGTATACTTATGTGTGTGTGTTGTGTGTGTGTGTGTGTGTGTGTGTGTGTAGCTGGTAGTACGAGTATTACTTATACTTTATACCAGGCTTATCGGCATAGCGCACAAATAAAGTTGTATGCATTTTGCTGCTCATATCAGTTCAGCAACAACAGCAACAACAGCAACAACAACAACAACAACAACAACACCAGCAACAGCAACAGCAACAGCAACAACACCAGCAACAGCTGCTGCTGCCCAGGGCCCAGTCGACTTGAGGCGTATCTATAAAATGCATATCTTTTGCCTATGTTTTTTTTTAATTTCAGTTTTCATTTCTCATTTTTTTTTATACATTTTTTTATTTTTTATTTTTGCCTCATTTTTCTGTTCCTCTGTTTTTGACTGGCGGCACATGTGCCATATACACTCATACGCGACTCTCAGACTCTCAGACTCTCTGGAATATGTAGTAGTACGTACTTCTCGTACCATACATAAACCCGAAAGCTGAAAGCTGCAAAAAATGTGCGTGTGCAATTGCTGGGGACTGTCTGGCACTTGATGATGATGTTGTTGCTGGTGTTGCTGGAGTTGCTGGAGTTGCTGCTGCAGTGCCCTGTCCCTGTTCCTATCGCTATGCTTGCCCTTGTTCCCCCCTGCCCCCTGTTCCTATCCCTATCACTGTGCCCTATCCCTGTGGCAGTGCCTGCCTCCAGTTTTGCTGTTTTATTGTTGGGCCATTAACTCGAACTGCGCTTGGGCTTTGGCGCGTTGCACTTTTTGAAAGTCAACTCGTACAGCAATTTTTGCAGCATTTTTTCTTATATGCCACAATTTATTTTTTTGTGTTTTTTTTTGTATTTTTTCTTTATTTTTCTTCTTATTTTTTCTCATTTTGTCAAGCTGCCGCCTGACGACGTTTTGCCGAAAGGTTTTTGACATTGCTGCAACGTTCGAAGGTCTTTGGAATGGTGCAACAGAACAGCGGCAGCAGCGGCAACATTGGATCGTTGAGGTCGCTGGGGATTGGACTTCTAGTTGCGAAAATATTTGGAAAAGCAGTCTTAACTAGACTTGAGATTTCAAATATTTCAGTACATACTATAGTATTACCCATTGAAGTTTCTCCGAAAAGGATTTCTGTTTTCTATACGCAGACTCTTTTGTAGACTAAATCCGAATTCTTCTCGTGTTCCCCCCAATAAATGCTCTGTCTCTGGAACGGAGTGTATACTTGTACTGAAGATTCAATTAAACTTCCTGTTTTGCATGGATGTCTGCCCCTCCCTTGGATGTCTGCCGCCTAAGTGGGGCCTTTCACGTTGCATCCAGAATTGAATTCTCTTCTCTCCTCTTCTCTCTTTGCTTGCCTAACTTATTTTTATCCCTCAGATGTGATTTATGCCGTCATTTTACCAGGCCTTTCACTTTGGAATATACACTTCTAGGGGCTAGAAGCTAATATGTACTTGTATAATGATCATTACATAAGAATCTCATTAGCTTATAGAAGTGCTCGAATTAAGATTCGCTTATTTTACTTCCCTCTCTCTCTCTTTCGCTTTCTGATTGTCTCTCTATCTCTTTTTACATTAACTTTGATTGATGCAATTATACAATTCTCTCGTCAATCAACAATTTCCATTAGCTATGTTATTGCCGCTATGAATGTGCCTCAGCCATGAATCTAAAGTCTAATGTATTACGACTACCAATGAAATACGAATGAAACGATTAGCGCAAAGAAAAATCTGAAAAGTTTTCCAACTCTTTTCCATAATATAAATGTATCTTTTCTGCTTCTAACAATTTCAGGAAGCTGTTCTTCATATTTTCAGTTAGGTTTTGCAGAAAAACTAACAAATAAAGTACATCTTTTACCTCTGGCCATACCTTAGCCTGGACTTCGCAGCCGCAACTCGTTCTCCAATTCAATTCCGTCACTTAGACGCTTGTTATGAGATATATGTGTGTGTATGATAAGTATATGAAATGTTTGAAAGTATAAAAGGAACCGAAAAAGAATTTGCATCATGATTTAACATAAAAAACTTTTAATAGGTATTTCTGCCTATTTTGCATTGAGTGCATTTCTCTGATTCGGCTAGATGGACTTTTCAATCTCTTAAACTGCACTTTCTTACCAAAAACTCTCTGTTCTACTTGTCTTTAGTCTAACTTTGGTCAAAAAAACGCTCAACTTGGTACTATGCGAAAAGATTTAGCTTTCTAAGAGATAGAATTAGATGAAGATAGACCTAACAGTCGATATAAAACATAAAAACGTATATTCAGTATATATCATATATCATATATATCTCAAAGGTAAGCTGAACATTGTGTGAAAAGATAGATTTGTATATAGATAGAAATCTCGCTGAGTTTCCCTGAATAATGCAGAAAATATCTGTAACTGTAATCTATCTTTTATTAACGCTTTTTCTTTATAATTTTCAATCTTTTCATATAAAAATTTTATATCTCATCTTTATATTTCTGTCTCAAAATTTATTTTTCTATATTTTACAATTGCAGTTTCTTTTGACTTTTACGCTCTGTTACCTTCTATCTTATCAAGGAAAGCATTTGTCGGTTTTGCTTAGATTTTGCCTATCTTCATCTTAAGAATTTGTCGGTTCAGTTGCAGTTGCAACTCAGTTGGTCAGTTTTGTGTTGCGTGCTGCGGGGGCAGTCATTTCTCGTGTGTTGCACGAGCTGGAAAGTTTTTAATGATCGTTTAGCACTTGTTGTTTTGCCTGGCCCCAGAGCACGTAGTTCTCTTTCTCTCCCTGTCGCTCTCATTCTCTCTCTTTCTATTTTTCTGTGTGATTTGCCAGCTATTTTGTTGCGATTTTGTGCCGCGTACGTTTTAATTTTCTTTATTTATTTTTTTTTTTGTTGGTTACAAAAATCGCTAGCGTTTTGCGCGCGACTAAAGCCGCGCTCTTTTTTACAGCGCGTTATTTGTTGATTCAATGTTGTCTTTTGGTCTTCCAAGAGCACGGTATGAAGTTCCTACGACTATTTAAATTGAACGTAGGAACTCTATACCTCGCTGATGGCAATAACCAGGTATCGAATATTTTGTTGTGTTTCCGTCTTCTTCTTGGTTTCAGCAGCACTTCCTTTTGGCCCCACAAAAAAAAATTAGCAAACCAGCTTAAAAAATAAAAAAAAAACGTTTTTTACATATTTTTTTCGTTCTTTCATTTTTTTCGGGATTTGCTTGAGTTGTGAAGATTTCTGAGTGGCTTTTGCACTGCTCTTCGTTTGGTCCTTCCTCTTCTTCATATTTCAGTTTTATTTCTGCAGTTATTGAAATTTTTATGATTTTTCAAAAAAAATTACGTTACAAAAAAAAAAAAAAAATAACTGCAAGTCGCAGCTTGAATGGAAATATTTCATATTTCTAGTGATTTTATTATTTTCTCGTATATTTTATAGCTTCTTTTCGAAAATTTGTGATTCAATTGAATTTTTAGAATTTTTATAGCTATTTTAATATGTGTTTGTTGTGTGAAATTTGTGGGTACAAATTGAAAGTAGAATTTGAAAAATATTTTATTTTATTTGATGGCGTTTTTATCTTGACTTTATTTCGTTTATATTTTATATTTTATTTTTATATTTTATGTTTGATTTTGAGTTAGAATTGGTTTCGGTCCCGTTGCATTTAATTTAAATCGAATATTTTCGTATATATTATAAATCACACACGTGAATTGAAGTGAAGAAAAAAAACAAAAAGAATTGTAGTTAAGCACAGCAAAAAATTGTTGAAAATATTTTTCGTATGCATTTTACCAACGGCATTTGAATAAAATTTATTTGATTTTATTAAGTTAAATTTTTTTGGAACTTAGATTTTTATACGAAATATTTCAAAACGAAAAAAAATATTCGCGTCGGAAACACGGAGCGAGTTGTTAACGTTTAGTAGAAGCTCCAAAAGCGAACTGAGAAAAACGCAACAAAGTCGCGCAGAAAATAACTCGAAATCGGGCAGCGCAGCACATGGCGTCGACTGCGGCTGCGCGGCTACGTCGCTGTCGCTGCTCAGGGTACGGGATCGGCTTTTGTGTCCGTATTGGTGTTGCTGTTTCTGCTGCTGCTGCTGCTGCCTTTGCTGCTGGTTCCGCTGCTGCTGCTGCTGCAGTCGTTGCTTATCTGCTGCTGCTGTTGCTATCAATCGATAATCGTCAGATTAGAAAACGTTGACGTTCACTTGGGCACGTAAGCAGCAGCAGTCGCAGTCGCAGCCAAAGCAGCAGCAGCGGCAGCAGGCCTCCAGTCGCAGTCAGAAAGCAGCAGCAGCGGTACAAGTGCAACTCACACACAAGCCCAGACACACGCATACGCATACACACACACTCAAGCACACACAGAAACATACATGCGCACAGGCACACACTCATGCGCAGACACACCAGCCCTCACACACAGAGAAACACACACACACACACACTCACCCACACGAACGAACGATCAAGAAATTCAAGTTAAACAACAACAGCAAGCAACAGCTACATTCGTTTTACCGTTAACACAACCGAACACGTTCGCCGTCAATAAGCGACTGACGCTACAAAGCTACAAATACCCGAAGCCGAAGTCGCTTGTCGGGTTGTCGGTTTGTCGCTGCCGCTGGTTGGTTGGTTGGTTGCTGCTTCTGCTGCTGCTGCGCTGCTGCTGTGGACAGCGCTGCCACGCTGCTTACGTTTTTGTTGGTTCTGCTGCTGCTGCTGCCGCTGCTATTCGGTGGTGGTTTGTTGCCCTCTGCGTGTGTTGAGTTGTACGCTCGGCGCTGCTGCAGCCAGCAGCAGCATGCCGATGCAGCGGCTTCGTGTTTTTGTGGCTTTGTCGCGCACGCAAACGCAAACGCAAATATGACGCAAGCGAAGGCAAACGGTGAAAGCTGTTTTTGGTTGTCGCTTTGAAGTTGCTTGTGCTGCTGCTGCTGCTGCTCGTGGTGGTGGTGCTTGTGCTGGTGCTCGTACTGCTCGTACTGCTGCTGCAGTCGCTGTTGACGCTGCTGCCTTAGCTTAAGATGTTGCTATTGCCATTTTGCGTGGGCGCCGCACGCGTTGCCAACTCAATTAATACCTAAAAAAATAAAAGAAAGAGCAGTTTTAATTAATAAAAATTAAATAGTGACCAAAAATACAGAAAGCGCACACATTCAAGGCCAACAGCAGCAGCAGCAGCAGCACCAACAGCCGCTGCGGCAGCAACCAATAAACAACAACAGCAGCAACTCTCATATATTTACAAAGGGAGTTCGATGATCTGTTTACGATTGTTTTGCGCGGCATCGTTGCTTGCCCGCTGTGTCGGTTCTTTACTGTTGTTGGTGTAGTTGTTGTTGTTGTTGCTGTTGCTGTTGTTGGTCGTTGCCTTCGCGAACAGCAGCCGCTGCCGCGGCAGCACCAGCACCAGCACCAGCCGAAGAATCAGCAGCAACGTAGGCCTATACAGCGCCTGCAGCGCAGTCAACGGTTGATGCTAGCGTTGCGTATGTACAGTAGCACGCCTCAAGTGTATTTTCACACAGATACGGATACAGCTACATCCATATATACATATGTATACACATATATGTATGTATATGTACATACATATGTAGTCAGAGATATTTATCTAGATACGCGCGCGCGTATGTCTGTTATTTACCGTAAGACGCACACTCGCACGCCGACGGCATAGAAGGCCCTCTCAAAATGTAAACAACAAATACACGATAGCAACACCAACACCAACAACAACACGAACAACACCAACAACAACACCAACAACAACACCAACAAGAAGAACAACAACACGCACACACGACTTCGTTGAAATGGCAACGACAGAAACGGCAGACCATTTATGATTAGAATTTGGCGCGACGAGTCTAAAAAACTTTTGGCGCCTTTTTTTTTGTTTCCCTTTGCCGCTGATTAACACCTCAAAGCCGTTGACTTTTTTTTGGCATTTCATTAGCAAATTTGGCACGTGTGCACTGCACTCGTTGCTTTTCATAGGGTGTACCTTGCAGCAGGGCAGCGCAGTTCTAACATCAAGTTTGTAGTTAAGTGAAAGTGCAACTGCTCCGAGCTCACAAGTTAAGGGCAAGCTCAAACTTGACAAGCTAAACGAGACACTATACTACAAGTTTAGTATAAGCAGTGTATTATTAAGTCGTATATATGTTACGGATCGCAGAAGAAGTGTTATCATATATCTAAGTGGCTGCCTAGGTTGTTGTCTTTGGAAAGAGTTTTCCTTAAGGGTATTTAATCTTCGTCACTTTTGACATTTACGCTGCTCTTTACAGTGTGGTATATGGGTATATTGCATGAGAAGGGTATAACAGGATGTAGCAGACAAAGGGAGGCATCTGCGACCAAATTTATTCCATATAGAACCTAGAATTCTCAAGGTTTCTGTAATTCTGTTTCGCTGCTTGAAGCGTGTTTTCCAATATATCTTCGAATTAGGTTAAGGGTGTCTGTTAGTCGAGCACATCTTGATACTGCACACACAGATAATACATTGTTGTTGATGACATCACATGTTGCACAATTATTTTTAAGATTGTACAGAAATAATCGCTGGACAGATCCAAATTTATTTCAAATTGAATTGCAATCAAATTCTGGTGTCATTTATTTAATTTTTTTTTCTATATTTGAAATGCTTTTTGGCGCGCCAATTTCAGTTCTCTTTGTTTGTTATACTATCTGCCAGAGTGTGTGTGTGTGGTGTGTGTATGGTGTGTGCGAAAGTTTGCGTAGCTCTCAAGTCAACTTTTTGGCTCTGAAAAAGAATAATGAAATAAATGTTAACAATAACACAAAAACTCACACAGGCAGCAACCTGTTTCCAAGTGAAATAGCATCTATATAGCACATATACACACACACACACACACACACACGTACAGGGAGCACCCATACTTAGAAACATATTTTGGTTGGGTTTGATTTTCGCATGGTTGGAGCTGCTTTGTTGTTTTTGTAATTGTTGTATTTGATTTCTGTGCGTTTTTGAAGGTCAACTTTTATTTTATGTATTTCTGTTTTGCTTTTTTTTGTTGTTGTTTAGTTTTTTTTTTAATTTTTTTTATATTTTTTAGGTTTTTTTCTTTATTTTTTGTCTGTGAGTTTAATGAGCCATTTGCGTGGATAGGTGGGCTGATTGTGTGAGAATTGGGCTCTTTGATGACTTGGCTTGTTAATGGTTATGTAACGGTAACTGCGACTGCGACTGCTAAATAAATAACAGACTAAACAAATGTTCCATTCATTCAAATCAAACACAATATACTGTATATATATACTATATACTATATATGTATGTATAATCGCATCGCTTGTCAAAATCCCAATTGACTCGAGCTGAAAATGCGCTTGCCTCATCATTTCACATTTTCACAGAGTTTTCATACTGAAAGCGCCGCATACTCTTGAAATTTGGCTGAAAGCACATTAAAGTTTTGATTGTTGTACTCCAACGGAAAACGAAAAGCTTGAGCTTACTTTTCACAGATTTTCCAATATTACAAGCTGTAAGATTCACTGGATATTCATAGATAGAAAGCACATTAAAGCTCTGATTGTTGTACTCCAACGGAAAACTAAAAGCTTGAGCTTACTTTTCACATATTTTCCTATATTACAAGCTGTAAGATTCACTGGATATTTATAGATAGAAAGCACATTAAAGCTCTGATTATCGTACTATAGTGGAAAGCTAAAGATTCACTGATAGCACATTAAAGCTCTTGACATTTTGTACTTAGTAAAATCACAAGGTTCAGGCAAATTCTGTGATAAAATCTTAATTGAAAGCTTCACAAAATTGAAACTGTCTTTGGAAGTGCATTAAAGCTTTCACTAAAAGCTTTTAACTGATTGTAATACCAACAAATAAACCTTTCTTTTGCACATAAACAAACACTGTAGAATCAATTGAAGGTAGAATCGTCAGCAGCATATGTCCAGTCGGGGCAGAGGCAATCAGACAAAGAAATATATCTCATCCGATCCGTAGCTCTGGCCAGGAAATAAAAACATATATCAAAAGCAAAAGAAGACAAAGACATGTGAATTGTGTACAAGAGCAACGATTAGCGGCAATTTTGCCAAGTCATAACAGGGCAGAGAGATAAACTAGGTGCGGTGGGTGTGGAAGAAGGGGAGGGGTGGATGCGGGGGCGAAACAAAAACCGAACCGTCTTCAAACCCCAAAGAACAAAGAATTAACGCCATAAGGGGGCCAATGTGTCAGCCGAAATGACGCAATTGTCTTGAAAGCATTTAATTGAAATTATACGATTTTATGTCAAGCTTTATAGTATATGGATGAATATATATATATATATATAGTATAGATATATATATAAACGGATACCTCTGTTACTCACTCCTACTGTGTTTTCTCCATATAGCGAGCATTTTCTTTGTGCTTTGACTTTGACCGAAAAGATGAACATAAATTGAAAATTTATGGATGACACTTTAGCGCACACCTTGACGGGGCCCCAAAGAGATTTATGTTCATGCCTATACACTCGCTTACATTTTATACATCAACGGTTCTATTCATAATCTATGGACAGGTTTGGATTTATTATTATAAATAATATTAGTTGCTTTTTCTCGCTTCTCTCTTCTTTTCCCTCCCATTTAATATGCTTACGTTGTTGTCAAATGTATTTTCTTATTTGAATCTTGCGCAGCAACAAAGTCTACCAAAAAGTAAGAAAAAATAAATTATAATTTGCTTTATATGCTTAAGTGTAGGGCGTCATTATGTATCGCATATACATATCTGACATACGTATATATATGTATATACACTCGTACTACGCTCTACGGCTATTTCCCCCATATATATAAATCTTAAGCGACGCGTAGGTGCAGCCAAAGCCCAAAAAAAAAAAGGAAAAAAAAACCAAAGCCACAACGGCCACACATTTTCATTGCTCGTAGCACGCCCGTTTTTGGATGGTCTTTATACCCTGTAAAGTATATAATGCAATAACTGGGTATTCGGACTGAAAGCATATTCATAAAGAAAGTTGTTTCTGAGAAATATATTTCCATTTGACTGAGACAGCCTACAAATCGTTGGATGAAAAACTCTGTAGAAAAACTCTTCTTTTGACTCAGCTTAGAATTATAAATAAAAATTTCTTATAGAGTTTTCTAACAGCTGAAACTCCAGATCATACAAAATTTGATCAAAATAGAAAATAGAAAAAAATATGAATATATTATTTTCCTCTCTAAATTCACTTTTAGCTTCAGTTTTTCATTAAAATGGAACATCGAAAACTCTGGAAATTGTTCTAGACAGAACTTTCTCTTTTGACTCAGCTTATAGAGTTTTCTGAGAGTTGAAACTCTATTCAATAGAAAAATATAGAAACCTCCTATGAATACTTCTTTTTCATTTCCGAATTCCCTTTTTAGTTTAAGTTTTTCATTAGGAAACTTGTCTTCCCTTTTTAATTTTAGTTTTTCCTTAAGAAACGTTTTCTTTTAGTCGATCCCTCGCAGGGTAGCTGCTAGTTGTGTGGCTTTTCTAAGACTTTGCTGACTTCTTTCCCATTTTTGAAATTTTTTTCGAAATTCTCCTTTTCGTTGTTGTTGTTGTTGTTGTTGTTGTAGGCTATTATGTTTTCATTTTGAATATAATTCTTGTTGATCACTCATGAATTTCAATGGAACTTACGACATAAATCAGCTGTGAAGAATCCTACGCACCAGCTAATGACTTGTATATGCAGATAAGTTTCTTCCCTCTCTCACTCTTACTCTCTCTTTCTGTATGTGTATGTGTGTGTGTGTGTGTTGTTGAGCACTATAGGACTGGCTATTAGTTATCAGTAACGGTATCAGTCGTTGCCGTCTGTAGGCTGACATCATTTAAATTTCGCAACGGTTGCTTATTGCTTTTCAATTGCTCATTGGGTGGCGCAGTCGACACCCCAGGCCAGCACACCACACCACCATCTCTGTATATGTGTGTGTGTGTGTGTATGATTATGTGAGTGCTGATAAGATTGACGCTCTCTGAACCGCCCGTTCGAATACTCTAAAAATAAACGCACTGCTGAAGCTGCGTCTACACGATAAACTTACTATAACTCTACATACGTGCACACACTCACACACACTCACACACACTTACACCCAGATATATGTATATATATGTGTGTAACTCTTGTTGCTTTGGTTTACACAGTTTTACAACAAATTTTTGGCATGTGTGTCAGTTGCCAAGTTCTTTGCCAAGTTTTTGGCACAGTTTTTTCTTTCTTTCGGCGATTGCCTTCGGCGGGTGCAAGTGAGACGGGTATAAGGCGACGCCTACAATGTGTGTCTCCTTGGGTGTGCGAGTGTGTGCATATGTGAGTGCAAGTCAAACACAAACATGGCAGTCAGACTCTGGGCCAAGAAACCACCACAAATGGCCACGATGAAGAGTCCCAAAAGTTATGAACTACCCAGAAAAGTACGCACACACATCACACATGACTGTGTGTGTGTGAAACTTGTGGGGGTGGCTATCACACACTCACACACATACGCATACGCATACGTATGTGGAACATTGTCCTGCGACTCCTGACTTTGTTCCACCTCCCACAAGTATTTTCGACTGTGTATTCGATTGTCTCACAGTTCTGGCTTTAAGTTTTTGGGCTGGGTTTTAGGACTTGTTTTGGTCTTGTTTTGGACTTGTTTTATATATGGCCTATTGATTATTGTTTGCCATTAGCTACCAGTTGTCGTCGTTGTATTGGTGTGAGCGGTAGGTGGAATTGTCCTGATCTTATCGTTATCCTTTTCTAACTCTCCAATAATATGGAACACACTCATTTCTCTTTCCCTGCTGCCTTCCAACCCCTCCTTCTACTTCTCCTTCTCCTTCTCTTTTCGATTACTGCGTTGCGTGACTATTTAGTATTCAGCTGCTGTGTGTGTGTGTGTGTGTGTTGTTGTTGTTGTTATTAAAGGAAATGTCTCATAAAAATGATTTATGCCTAATTGCGTGTTTTAGTTAAAGTCCTGGAACTCTTAGCCATAGTTAACATAAACTGCCTGCGTCTCATAGCTCAAACTGAGACTTAATCGGAACTAAGGCCCGACTCTTAGGCAGAAGTTTTCAGCTAAGTTTTATACCTGAATGACATTAGCTTAAAGTTTGACTTCATCTGAACTTAAGCCCAACTTTTGAGCAGAAGCTTTAGCCCTAACTGAGACTTTATCAGAACTAAGAACTAAGGCAAACTCTTAAGCTTCCTTAGAAGACTTATAGCTGAATGACACTAGCTTAAAGTATGACTTAACTGAGACTTAATCGGAACTAAGGCCCGACTCTTAGGCAGAAGTTTTCAGTTAAGTTTTATACCTGAATGACATTAGCTTAAAGTTTGACTTCATCTGAACTTAAGCCCAACTTTTGAGCAGAAGCTTTAGCCCTAACTGAGACTTTATCAGAACTAAGAACTAAGGCAAACTCTTAAGCTTCCTTAGAAGACTTATAGCTGAATGACACTAGCTTAAAGTATGACTTAATCAGAACTAAAAAGTAAGCCAAAGTGTTAAGAATGAGCTTTCGGCTAAGTCTTTAAGCTGCCTTAAAGCTTGCAAGTGCTCTGAAAGTCTCTTTCTGTTTTTACTTATAAAACATATCAGAAGAGCGCCCAAACACACACACACACAATCGCCTCTAGTTAAGTGTGTGTGTGTGTGTGTGTGTGCATACACACTTGAGGGCCACAAATTTATAGCGCTGCCAAGTGCAATATTAACAAATTTGTATTGGCAAATCTTTGAAAGGCAACAACAAGGCAGAAATTGCAAAATAAACACTTGGCCGTAGTAAAGCTTCCACTTCCACTCCCAGTCGATCAATTGATCGGGAAACATGAGCATGTCAATCATATACACATATATATGTATATATATATTGTATATATGTATATGGCATATCGATATATTGTATGAGCACTTGGAAATCAACATATCACCAATATGCCCAACACAACACAACACAAAAGTTATATAAAAAATTGAAAATAAATTCAGCTGCTTGTTTTTTATGCTGTTGTTGTTGTTGTTGTTGGTGTTTCAGTTGTTCTTGTTTAAGTTGTTGTTGTTGTTGTTGTTTTGTGTACTGCTTTGTGTTGTGTGTGTTTGTTTTGCAATTGAAAGTCAATTGAGCGACATTGCGAGAGCAGAAGACAAGGCACAAGGCACAAGGCACACGGCATACGGGATAGGGTATATGTTCCCTGTGAGAAAGGATGAGGGCTGGGAGGGAGGGTGCGGCGGACAGCGGGAGGCTGCATTGAACTTCTTCCATTAACCGGGTTCAGCTTTGGGCTTCTGCTCGGTTTTCGTGGCTCGGTTTATGCTTCGAATTGGGTTTGAGTTTGGCCATGTAAATGCAAATTCACGCAGCGCTGGCGGGCAAAAAGCCTTTTGAACTGTGGCTGCTGGTCAGACAGTGCACACACAGAGAGTCGGAGAAAGGTGGCGATAGAGTTAAGCAGGAGTGCAGGGAGAAGCAGCAGCAGCAGCTGCCTCATGCCTCATACCTTATGCCTTCTGTGCCTCTCATGCGTTTTAGCAATTTGCAAATTTACAAGTTCTACATACGGGGCGCATGTTTAATATCAAATTATGAAACGGCAGCCTCGCCAGCTGCAGCCTCTGGTTGCGTCTTAGGCTGCAGACTGCTGCTGCTGCTGCTGCTGCTGCTGCCTGCTGCTTTTCCTCTTTCCTGGCTCCTGGCATGCCCCCTGGATCCGTGGTGCAACCCACTCAGTGATTGCGATTGCATTTTCAAGTGCCACACGGCAACATTTGTATGCAAATTGCTTGGGCGAGGAGTGCATGAGTGCAACATGTTGCTGCTGCTGCTGCTGCACTGTGCTATAAGTTGTTGTCGTCGTCGTCGTCGTCGTCATCGTTGTTGTTGCCTCAACTTTTGCCGCGGTCGCCTGCAAATAAAGAACGCATTGAGTTTTTATTAGTTTTTGATGATGCTCATAAAACGACGCGACGGCAGCGATGATAAAAATCTGTTTGCTTAAGTAAAGTGAGGCATTTAGAGAAGGCACAGTCAGAGACAGAGTCACACTCAAACACACACACACACACATACACAGACAGACAGACACATTCACATTCTCAATTCACAGTCAGAATCAAAACCAACGCGAGTTTGGTTTGAATTGAATTGCTCAGTAAAAAGAGACACAGCGGGTGAGGGGCACAGAGAATAGAGTATAGACTATAGAGTATAGAGGAATGGGTATGGGGTATCAAAAGGGGCAAAGGGACGAGGGGAAGCTGCTTTGATTGTAAAATGTAACTAACCGTTGCTAAATGCAATAAAACGCCGCAAGTGTTGAGTTCTTTTTGATTGCCTGACTTTTACAGTCAATGCCGGACTGAATCGTTGGCATTGACAACATAGACATGGCCAATCCCGTATGTATGTGTGTGTGTGTGTGTGTGTGTGTGTGTGGGTAGTCAATGGGTTAGAGATACCTATAAAATACCTCTTTCTTTTCAGCCCAACGCCCCACTCTACCAAAGTGGTTAGCTGCAAGTGAAACTAATTAAACTCAATTTCCCAGTTGATTCCCTTGACTTTAGAGACCGAACCCCATACCTTAAACAAGTATCTTTATATCTTTCTACCTCTCTCTCTCTCTCTCTTTCTCTCGTTCTTTCTCTACCCACTTGACTGTCTTTTTACATCATTTGCTCATTTGCCTCGGCTCAAAAATCTGTTGGCAGTGGACAAGGACAGTTCATTCTCCTTGCACTTTTTTCTGCACGTAATGATGATGACTGCCCTCAGCTGCATGTCACACATCATTATAATTACGGCTATTGATGGTAATGGCACTAGCTGGTACCTTCTCTATACTACCGGTCTGTGTAAGGTGTAAAAGTGTCCAGAAGAGAGACAGATGCAGACAGAGAGTGAGAGAGGTAGAGGGCTGCCCTATAAACAATTACGTTAATAGAACCAGCCCCTTGCGATGTGACTAGGAACTGCGCGTAGATCATTAAATGGACTTTTAGCTAAATTAATAAAACCAACAAACAAATAGATAGATAGACCGAGGATAGACAGGTGTAAAAACAGCGGCAAATAGAGCGAGAGAGGGAGGGAGAGAGAGAGGGAGAGGGAGGTAATCGCAGACGGTGACGTGCCCCTCTTCAACTTGTATCTCTGAGTAATTGTATCTCTAGCGCTATCTCTATCCGTTTCTCTATCTCCATCTCTATCGCCATACCTATCCCTATCTCTATCTCTGTCTGCTTCTGTTTCTGTATTGTGTATGTGTGTGTGTGTGTGTGTGTGTATCTGTGTGCGTTTCGCTCGTCTAATGACACAACATTTCATTAAAAATAATTTCACTAAACATTTGACGTATTACGTCCAATTGGCATTTCTAATGACAAACACACACACACACGCACGCACGCACACTCATACACACACACACACACACACACACACATAGGCACATGAATATGCATTGAAATAGAAATAAAAGTATATAATCGTACTAATCGTCAAATATGTGTTTAGTTTTGTTGTCGCGTTGTTGTTACACATTTTTTTGTTGCTGTTGTTTATACCCTGTGCCGGGTAACTCAAGCGGGTGTAGGGGACATAGACTACCATATAAATAGACTATATATTAATGTATATATATAGGGTATAAAGGAAGTGGAACAGATCGTTATCATTATCATTATCATTATCATAAGCTGAAGCTGTAGCTGAAACTGAGTGAATGAAGTTGCTTCAAGGCGTCGTCTCTCTCGCTCTCTCCCTATCTCTTTCTTACTGTATAAGCACTGCTGCTTCCATCTTCTAGGTAAGCAGCAGTGCTTGGAACTAACTCTTTCATTAGATCACTTCGCTTTTCTTTACTCACCAGGACTATTGCGAGCGAGACTGAGTCTGAGACTGAGACTGACTCCAAGACTACTTTGAGGCCTTAACCTTACTGCGGGCTATCTGATAGTCGTGCATACCCCGCTCTATTTTAACCGCTTTGGGCTATTGTATTTGTTAGTTTGTTTTAGCTGTGTGTGTGTGTGTGTTGGTTTTGGTCGAGGTCTTATCAGTTTGTATCGCTGTTAAAACGTTTTTAATTTCCTATCGCTGGCCAACAATCATTTAATTATAGTGCTTGAAACGTATTTAGTTAGTTGCAGCAGCGCACAGGGGCGTAGAGGGGGAGGAGGCTTTAGCTTTAACCAGCAGGCAGCTAACTGACTGACTCACGTCGATGATAAAGACGAACAGGAAGCGTGACTCACGCACGACTCACACACGAACAATGGAGGAGCTCATCTTTCGTACAGTTTCCACAACTTTTGTCACATATTTTTATGCCATGGGCTTAACCCCCCCTCGACGGCTATGGCACTGCGCTGCTTTTTTTTTATGCTCCCATATCATATGTAGTTTTAATTTTCAGTTGAGTTTTTCTTGTCCATTAAATGAAATACAGAAACAACAACAACAACAACAAACTGTTGACAGAGCTTAGACCAATGTGTGATCCAAAATTGATTTGATTGTAGATTGCTATCTTATTGTGAGCTCATGTTTTCCCACTGATTAAATGGGGCACACACACACACACACACATACGTAGACAGAGTCCGCAGTTGGAAACTAGTTGAAAATTGCTGGTTGTTGCAGCTGCGACAAAATTCATGTAGTTAACACAGCAACAACAGCAACAACAACAGCAGCAACAGATCTCTTAAACAAATATTCGAGCTCCATTAGGCTGGCCAATCACTCAATAGATTTATATAAAATGTCATCAGCATGTAGTTCAATAGAAAGAGAGCAAGCAGGGGGTAGGGGATGGCCTAAGTTTCAGATACAATTGCAGCTAGTAGCCCAAAAGATACAGAGATACAGAGATACTCAGCAGTAGGCCAGTCCGTTTGGTTATGCGGACACCATATAGATACTGAAATTATACTATTTGCTGTCAATCAATGTCAGTGCAAAAGCCGAGCCATAAACAATATCAGATTTCTGGCCACAGAATACTAATTAAATTACGCAAAAAAGGCAAAAGGCAGACAACAACAACAGCAGCAACAACAGCAGCAGCAGCAGCAGCAGCAGCAGCAGCTAAAAGTGAAGTGAAAAGCAAATGCGAGATTTCCAATGTTCAGATAAGCACACAACAACAACAACACACACACCAACACACACACACACGCACTCGAAGCAGAAGGAAACGCTGCAAATGTATCTGCCAGATACAGCAACAGCAACAGTTGCTGTTGTTGTTGTAATGCTCATGTTGCTAATAATAATAATAATGATGTTGTTGCTGCTGCTGCTGCTGCTGCAGTTGGCAGTTGCAGTTGCTAATTTTAAATGGCAACAACAACTTTTGGGCTGAAGTTTCACTTTGCAGTTGTTGTTGTTGTTGTTGTTGTTGTTGTTGCTGGTGTTGTTTGTTGCTTGTAATATATTTTAATTTATGCTCGGTTGGCAATACTTTTGGCCAGCAACAGCAACGCCACATTTCAGGCACGCTGTAAAATTGCGCGTAAATAAACATTAATTTTAATTTAATGAATTAAACACACTCACACACACACACAAACACACAGAGATAGACTGCAGTGCTGACCAGTGGACATACTTATAAGTATGAAGACATCAGCCAGTGGAATTTTACCCCCCTTTCCCACCCCCTTTGAGCAACTGTCCCTGCCTGCTGCTGAGTCACTTCGCGCTGCTGCTGCTGCTCGCACGTCGCCTTGGCACAATAAATATTTAAGAGTTTTATTTTTTACCCCTTTTCCCTCTGCTTTCGATTATGCGCATAGTGCAAGTGTTTGGCTTACATTGTGGAACACTCTTATAAATATATAAACAAGATATCTCTGTGTCCGTGTATATATATCGCATATTCGCATAGATCTTTGTGTGGGATTTGTCATTCATAGAAAGAAGCAACTCATTGAGCAGCAGCACAAGCAATTGGCTTCTGATTGCGATTCATCAAATTGAAGGGAAGCGATAGCGTTTGCCTATAATTTATCGCAATCCATACTAGAATTAGTTGGGCGAAACAACAAGGAAAACTGCCAAAGGAAACGATACGAGCTTCAGGTAACTTGAGAGGAAATTACAGACAGTGGAAGGAGGAGAAAAACTTCGATAAGTGTCAGTAAAGGGTTAGAGAAAGGTATAACAAAAGTGACCATGGAGATTAAGAGAAAAGTAAACAACAATTAGTCAGTTAGAAGATAGAGATAGATATATATATAGTATATATAGCTGATTAGAAGAGAGTCTAAGAGACGTCTCAAGCAATCTTAAGGAATATCTTCAGGAGAGAGAGAGAATAAACTTTGTAAGAAACTAAAGCGAACATTACCTGGCAGCTAAGGACACACATCTCAAGATATATTCTTCTATTGCTAAAATAGGTATAAAAGTTATACCAGATGTTAACACATGGAATTTGGCAACAAACTATGGCATCGATTTGAATGAGAGGCAATTGGATTGTGATTGTTGCAAGCTTTGTCGCAGGTAAAGAACGTATAACAGAAGGCACTTAAAGTGACCATGGAGATTAAAAGAAAAGTAAACAACAATTAGTCAGTTGAAAGCGATTGATAGAGATATATATATATATAGTATATACATGAGTGGAAGCAACTCTTAAAGGTAGCTCATAAAGTCTTAAGGCATTTCTTCAGACAGAGAGAGAGAGGGAGGGAGAGAGAATTAAGTTTATAAGCAATTAAAGTGAACATGGAGGTTACTTAGATTCCAAGAAAACATAACTGAAGATCTATTCTATCACTGTGAAAATAGGTATAAAAGTTATGCCAGATGTTAATACATCAAATTTGGCAACAAGCTGTGGCAACAGATTCCCGATTTGAATGAAAGGCAATGGGATTGTGATTGTTGCAAGCTTTGTCGCAGGTAAAGTATAACAGTAGGCACTTAAAGTGACCATGGAGATTCAAGAGAAAGACTAAGCAACAATTAGGCAGTTGAAAGCGATTGATAGATATATATATATAGTATATATACATGAGTGGAAGCAACTCTTAAAGGTAGCTCATAAAGTCTTAAGGCATTTCTTCAGACTGAGAGAGAGAGAGAGAGAGGGGAGAGAATTGCGTTTATAAGCAATTAAAGTGAACATGGAGGTTACTAAGATTCCAAGAAAACATAACTGAAGATCTATTCTATGACTGAGAAAATAGGTATAAAAGTTATGCCAGATGCTAATGCATCAAATTTGGCAACAAACTGTGGCAACAGCTTATCGATTTGACTGAAATCCAATTGAGTTTGTTGTTGTTGCAGGCCTTGTTGCACGCTTTGTTGCAGGTCTGAAATTAAACTAATTACTATAATCGCTTATTTAGAAATATGTTTAAAAAGTACTTTTTGTCGCTTACCGATAACTGTACTTAAACATAAAACCAATAAAGATATAATCTCGACTCTGTTGTGGCAGTAGCAAGTTTTCAGCTTATGCAAACAAAACACTTGAAGTACAGTCATCGAGTGGTGTGTGTGTGTTTGAGTGTGTGCTGCTTAGTTATTAGCCAAGAGTATATAATATGCACCCCAGCAGCAACAATTGTAATAATCAACTTGCAACAAGCTGAACTAGTTAGTTGCAAGTACTCGTACAACATAATTAAATATGCAACCAAAAACTATGTACAATTAAATTAGCTGGAGCTGTTTCTGTTGTTGTTGCAAGTAGCTTTATCTTTATCAGCCATGCATCGTCAGTTGCCACGCTGCCACGTTGGCACGTTGCAAGTTAGCCAGTTAGCTGCCTGTCGGTTGCTTGCAGCTATTTCCTGTCAGATTTTGCATAAATAATTTTTGATAATCAGAGCCGTGCGACGGGCACATAAATTTAATTAGCAGCATATGCTGCATTTAATTAGCAGTAAGCTCATGACTCTCAGTGCGTCTAACTGTTGCACTGCCACAACAACAACAGCAACAGCAACTTGCAACAGTTACACACACACACACACACATAGAGAGCGAGTCTCTTTTTAACTGTCAGTTGCAGTTGCAGTTGCAGTTACAGCAAAATTTAATTGAAATTCACACGATGCGAAAGTTGCCTACCCCTACCCCTACCCCTCCCCCTCCCCCTCCTTGTTGTTGTTTGTATTTCTTCATTATAATTTTTCTTGATGCTTTATTATTATTATAATTCCTTTCTATTTTTTTCCTCATTTATTATTGTTTTTCCTCTCTGCGTTGCATAAGCAGCTCGGTGGCAAGTGGCAAGTGGCAGCCTGTTGCTACTGTTGCCATTTCTAATGCGAACACAGATTGAGGGGCAGACAGGGAGGGGGGAGCACGCCGCTTGGCTCGGTGCCTCTGCATATGTGGCATGCATAATTAGCAGCCCAGAGTCGAGTTGAGTCTCACTCGACTGGCGAGATATAAAGAATTTTCATTTTCATTTTTATTCATATTACCCAACAATAAATTTGTAATCAAAGCACACACACACACACACACACACACACATGTGTGTGCCCCATTTGCTAGCTGAGGTTGTTGTTTTTTTTTTTGTTTTAATGAGCCATTAGGCTTTAGATTTCTGTGCTTAGATACGGCCGAAGTTTGTGTCCATCTCGAAATGAAACTGAACCGAGAAACTGGCAATGTGTGGAAAATGGAAAATGCTGCTTAGTTATGATATTCAATGCGTTTCCACGAAACGAATTAAGTTATTAGATACGCCTGAGCTGGAAAACTCTATGGAGGCTCATAGAATCAATTTGTTAGATTATGCATACGCGTTTTATGTTCTCAGCAACTTCTGCCGAATGATAGATGATCCACAGCAAAGCATAGAAAACCTCTGCAACATGTTGCATTGATATGCCAAAGGGGCATGCCACAAGGTGGTCCCGCCCTGCTCAGCTTTCAGTCAGAACTGCTTCGAGTATAACTAACTGTCTCCCAGTCAAACTAACTGTCTGTCTGTCAGTCAAGAAATGACACAAGAGCCAACAGACAGTTGGAAAACTTCATTAAAATTTTGCCCACAATTAGTGTGGCAACAACAACAACAACAACAACGAACAACCAACAACAACAACAACAACAACAACAATAAGAAATAACATTTGGTGGTTTCATGTGTTGATTTCGAGCTGTCAAAGTTTGTTTATTCGATTTAGTAACTATCCTTTTTATTGTTTGACTCTTGTGTTGATTTAAGCTAATTTCGGATATTGAAATGTGCAAGCCTCGTTTAGAGAGGAATAGCTAGATAGTGTCAGAGAGAGAGAGGGAGACAGAGCGTGGGTTCACATTGCATGTGAAAATTTGTTCAAACAATGATACAAATAATAATAAAAAATAATCAACAGCACAAATAAAACAACGAATCGTATTACAAAAGCAGTTAGGCAAATAAGCAAATACAAACAGCTAGAAGAGTGTTGTTCCAGCAGAGACAGAGATAGCATATAGAGAGAGAGAGATGGAGAGTGGGTGATTCTGAACTGGAGAGTGTGGGAGATGGGCAGAGAGATTAGGCGAGCTGGGCAGACGGCCTGACGACAACTGACGCTGAATTTTGTGGAGCTGTCAGACAAACAGACAGACTGACAGATAAAAGTTTCGGTGCGAGCGAGACAGGGACAGGAAGAGGAACAGGAGAGGAAAGGGACAGGCACAGGGCGCAGAGCCAGACAAACAAATAATAATAATAAAATAATAATTGTTTGTCAACATTCGTTTAGCATGTGCGTCGCACATATGAATAGATATATATATATATATATATATGTATGATCTATTGTAGTTAAGTACTAGCCCATTGCCTATTACCCTTGCCAGTTGACAGTTGACAGTTGACAGTTAGCAGCCAAAGGGGTGTTTATGCCACAATTGACAATTGTCTACATTTGGCATGAAATGGCACACAACTGTAGCAGTTGCATACCCTACACACTCACACACACACTAACACACACATATATATATATTTGGATATAGTGAAATATATGTGCTTTATCGTATTTGAGCGCGGTGCCCATTTAAACTGCGTTTTGCGGTTTCCCCCGACTGAGGTGAATGCCACACGGCAAGTACATTAAAAAAATTGTTTCAACTGGTATTCAGCACGTCATTTGCTTATTCAATTTCATGACACGATGTCGCCACACACACACAGCACACCCTATGCTCACACACACACACAGGAACAGTTAGAGAGAGGGAGTTAGTCTCGCGTGCGTCACATAGTAAAAACATTTCTCAGCCCCAGCAACACTGCGATAATTGATGATAAATGTTGTATAATTTGACAAAAAAACTACAAAAAAAAAAAACAGCTGAAACACAAACGAACCTGAAAAACTAAAAAAAAACAAATTAGAACTCAAAAACGAGAAGAAGAAGCGGAAAACATGTATGGAAAGTATGGAAAATAAGAGAAATGTGGCACCCGCAATTATCGTTGGAAAGCATTTCCAAATAATTACAACACATTTAGGAACAATATACAATATGATAATAGTTAGAAAGAGACAGGGAGAGAATGTGTGTGTGTGTGTGTGTGTAGACTCGTTGTATAGAGGTTAAAACATATTATTCTTTCGGTTATTTAGTGGGGCGTGTCTGCGTAATTATGTAGCCAGTAATGGGCATAGTAGTATGAGTATGAGAGATTCGTTTGAATGATTCGCATGAATACTTTATGATACTCATAACACTCATAGCTATAGCTATGAGTGTGTGCGTGTGCGTGTGTGTGGATGACACAAGCACCTGAACAGTTGGCTGAGTGTTCACTACACATCCTCGTACCCATATAATTAATCTCTACAAAAAGAAAATTCAACATAAATATAGAAAATGGAAAATAAAAGGAAATTCTCGCATAGAAAACTGTCGTAGAGAATTGAGAAAAAAGCAAAAGAGGAAAATTTTCGAAATTTGCATAGGCACACAAATTACGTATACGTCATGTTTAATCAACAAACTTTTCGCCGAAAATTCTATACAAACGGAAAATTAGAAATAAAAAAAAAGAGAAAAAGAACAACAAAATTTTCGTGCCATAAGCAAAACCTATACCAATACTCTGTGTGTGTGTGTGTGTGTGTGTGTGTTTTGTTGCTGCAGAGTGTCGATGAGTAATTGCCTCATAAAAATTATGTGGAAATTAATTTTCAGTGTTTTCCTCTGCACATTGCGCTGCCCAGCGTCAACGTCAACGTCAGCGTCAACGTCAACGTCAGCGCTGCTCGGGGCTAAATTTAAATTTCGAAAACAACAAATAAAATCAAAAATAAAAAAGAAAAAGGAAAAAGGAAAAAGATAAATACAACAACAAAATATTGAAATATGAATGCAGTTTGGGGCCAGCACTGCCCCTTGTGCCTCATGTGCCTCATCTGCCGCTGAGTTGGGGCACAAGTTGGGGCACTTGTCGTGGTTCTTCCACCTGCCAAAAATTCAAAAATACACTCGCTACGTCGTCGCTTGACACTTCTGCCTCGAATCCCTACTCTCCTCCCCCTTGTCCACCTCCCACCCTCAATCTCCCCTCACTGCATTCGTGTGACTGCATGTGTGTGTGTGTGTGTGTTGTTGGCTTTCTTTCTTGTTCATTTCACTCGGCGTCTATTTCTGGCCTGATGCGCCTTCAAAGCCTGCGTGTTACGTATTAAAATTAGTATGCAATATTTTTGTTTCAACAAGAAATACAAATATAAAAAAAAAGAAAGAAACAAAAAGAAATTCATGTTGCGTTTTTATTTTTATATTTTTAATTTTATATATTTTTTTTCCACTTTTTTTTTATTTTCACTCTCATGTTTATTTCTGAAGCGTTGAAAATAAACCGTAAATAATCGCTTCGGACGGTCAGGCAGCTTTACAATCAATTCACTTGCACACTCAACTGACTCAAGTATATATATATATATATATATGTTATATATATATATATGTATGTGTGTGTGTAGGTATTTCGATCTGCGGTTATATTTATAACGAGTTGCCAGCTTGCACTCGTCGCAACAAATTTAAAAATTATTGGTAATAAAAATCCACCTTCTCTCTCGGTTTGCCTGCTGCCTGCCCCAACCCCAGCCTCATGCCCCACCCTTCTGTTGCTGCCCCTGCATTATGCATCATAAAATCTTGATATTTAATATAGTATGTTTTGAGTGCTGTCTGTATCTCTGTCTGACTGCCTGCCTGGCTGACTGGCTGCCTGGCAGTTTGTGTGTGATTTTAAATATTTAAAAATGAATTATATAAATAAATATGCATAAGTTTAAGTTTAAGTGGGCACAGCTGACATTTAGCTGCTTCTTGTCGTTATTGTTTCTTCATCAGCTTCTTCTTGCTTCTTTATATTTTATTTATATGTGTTTTTTTTTCTTCGTTTTTGACTCGATTTTGTGACGCATACGGAAATTTTTTGGACTTTTTTTTCTTTTTTTTTCTTTTTCGTTCCAATCTCCCAGCAAGGGGTCGTCGCTATAAATGTAGAAAGACCGCACACAGTTGCCAGGTTAATGCCAAATATGGCTTTTATATTCATGTAATTAGGCTTTCATTAAGCTACTTAAGTGCCTCTAGTAAGCAGTTAAAAGAAAACTAATGGCCGTCAAGTTTTCATTAGATATTATACAAATAGACGCAGATGGGCCATAAAGATTTATGGCGCGCCTGCAGCCTGCAGCAAACTTAGTTGATTCTAAGGTATTATGTATGATATTATATCTATATAGATATAGTATATATAAAGATATAGTATATATGTTGGATGTAGGGTGGATTTCATAGGGGTCAAGCATTTCTCTCTCTGTTCAATCTAAGGCAACTTTTGATGCTATTTTCTATTTTGAGAAAGGAAGCGGAACTGAGGTCTCCAGTGCAAACTGATTGGAACTTCATTTTGTGTATATCTATCTAACTATCTTCTTTACCTTTAACTATCTTCCACTTTAAGTGTTATATATTGGATATTGGCTGCATTCTAACTGGGCTTCGACAGAGAGATCTCTGTTTCATCTAATGCAATTTTTTTCATACTCTTTTAAAAAAGAGGAAGCGGAAGCAGCTTTAAGTCGAGCTCTTAATTCCGAACTAGTTGTAAACATGATTCCAACATTATATATATTATATATATACCTTCAGCTTAAATCTGATAAATGTCTATCTTCCAATTCAAGTGTAATTTGTTATAATTTTCTTCAATCGAAATGCTTCATCTGATTTTTAATTTTCAGATCAGCGAAACTTAATTTATTCCTGCACTCTATAATTTCTTATCTGTCCTTTATTATTTATCACACACACACAGAGACACTCATTTATGTCAACTCGCATGAGACTTTTATTAATCTAAAAAATAGGACTACACACTGCGATTCGTCTGATATATTATATATAATATTTTGCCACTCGTTTATTTTTCTCTTTTTTTGTTTTTTATTTTTGATGACAAATTGTCACGAGTGCATTGATGCAAAAAACTTAAATGAAGCGACATGCTGTTGAAATGTCTGCACCGCCTTAATTTAAGCACGCCCCCCTCCCCTCACCCCTTACCCCTACCCCTTACCTATCCCCGCACCCGGCTACTTCCTACTCAGGCAATGTGGCAGATATCTGGCAGGGCTAGCCCTTGCCCTCTATACGTACACTGTCCACAGTTCGTTGCATGCATCACTCTATACAACATAGTATATGTTGCATAGAGGACAGTACGAGGTACGAGGTACGAGGTACGATAGTAGTTGGAGATACGGAACAAAGTACATTGCGTGCACTTGCAGATACTTGAGCGTCAACGTCCATTGTCAATTTTTTGGGCTCGTCTTTTGCAGTTGTTTGTTCTTTCGTGTTCGGTGGCTCATCATAATGAACAATGTGAATGTGAATGTGAATGTGAATGAGTATGTGAATGTGAATGTGAATGTGAAGACTTGAAAACTAATATGCCGAGCCATGAAAGGAGCACCAGGCCAAGTAACGAGCAGAATACAACCAAAATGACTAAGCCCGCAGTATCAGCCCCAAAGAACGAGAACGGGAACGAGTACAACAACAATGGCTTTGGGTTATCTGGCTACCTCTTTGGGTTGTTGTTGTAGTTTCGGATTACAGCCCAAAAACAAGACAAGTATAAAAAGCATAAGACTAAAAATAAAACTAAGAATAAGAATAAAATTAAAGGAACAACATGTGAGAGCTGTTGTTGCAATTGAAAACTGAGCTTGACAATTTCTGCTGGGCCGAAAAAATTGAACTTCGACTGGGGATCTGTGGGTCTGGTTTGGTTACCGTTAGAAGGCGGTACAAGGTATAATACATAATATCTTATATATATAATATTGTGCATATCCTAAGTTATTTTTTCCTCTGTTTTGTTTTCTTTTTTTTTGAGTCTGCAGCATTTTTAGGTCTTCCTGGAAGCGTAAGCAATATGTCGCTGCGGGTTATGAACGGATTCGGTAGGTTCTGAATTCTTGAAATGGAGTACGAGCCACAGACGAACAGAGAGGGAGAGAGAGTGAGAGTGAGAGAGTGCCAATTAAACGAACAACAACATAAAAATTGAAAACGAAATGAAATGAAAGCAAACGAAGCGAATGCATGGCAGCAATAATTCAATTAGCACTGTTTCGTTTCATAAAAGTATTAGTTGATTTTTTTTAATTAATGTGCAGTTATCATGCAATCCGATTAAGAGGCGACTCCACTCGAATTGAGTCTCTCTCTGTCTGACTGTCTCTGTCTCTGTCTCTCGCTCTGTTGTACTCGTAATTGCAACGTGTTTGTTATTTGTAGTTCAAGCGAACAGCGAGTTGTTGCAGTTGCAGTTGCAGTTGTTGCTGTTGCAGTTGATGTTGTTGTTGTTATCTGCCAAGAATGCTAATTATAAGATTAGTGCAGAGAGACCGAACTATGCACCATGGACGTGGACGATATCTCCGCATCTCTGAATTGCCTGATAGCGCGCACGCACACGAGACAAAGGCGGCAAACTGTTGACAACATGAGTACGGCTTTACCCTGGCACTCACTAAAGATACAGATACAGATGCAGATGCAGATACAGATATATATACAGATAGAGATAGATAGATACATCTATAGATACACGTACTTGTCCACTGAGTGGCCGTTCGCTTTTCATCGAATAATATTTCCAGTTATTTCGCAGAAATATGCTCGCTATGTGTTAGATAATATGTTCGCTGTATCGAGTAACCACTGTACTTGCCACATGATTTATGGCATCAATAGAACTTTATGTAACTGCGAGGCTTAAATCAATGCAATTAATCAGACTTTGCAAAGCTTTTAAGCTGCTTTTTCAGTATTAAGAGCAGCTTTCAAATGGTTCTCTCTCTCTCTCTTCTCTGTCTGTCTTGCTTTATGTCAAAGCTCAGGCTTAGGCCAAAGGCTTAAGACTCGCCTAGAGCTTTTATTGAGCTGATTTCAATGATTGGCTTTAAGCATTCTCCCCTCTCCTTTTAGCTGTAACTTCTTAAGCCAAGTTTAATGTCTTAAGGAGCTTTAACTTCTGACAGATATCTCTATGCTCTTCTGTAGTATTGCTCTCTCTTTCATGCCTTTTCACTCTTCCTATCTGTGGTGAAGTTTAATATGGTTAACCCCTGCGTGCGGTGTGTGCGTCAATGACAGCGAGTACTTTGCACATTTTTGCAGTACTGTTTCTTTTTTCGGTTCTCAATTCAATTGTTTCCCAGCAACTGGAAACATAGTTAAAGTTGCTTTATTATGCATTCTTTTTGTAATGCTTTTATGTGGCAGCAGCAACAACAAGAAGACATCAGAGCACATCAGCATCAGCGTCAGCCGCCAAAAGCCGCAGCAACCGCAACTACAACGGCAACAACTTGTAGTACGTCAGCCACTGTGGCATATACTCTGCGTCTGCGTCTGTGTGTGTGTGGCAGAAGGGGGCTGCCATGCCTCTATAGCATCATATGTACATCTCTCTCTCTCTCGCTCGATGTGTGTGTGTGTGTCTCTGGTATCTGTCGTGTGCATCTCTTGAACTATCAATTTAAATGTCAGTTTAAATTGTAGAATTTTTCATTTCGTGGACTTCGTGCATGAAAACTATAAAATCGTTTTATTGTTTTACGTATTTTTTCTCCTCTTTTTGCTTCTCGCTTTTTGTTTTGGTTTCATTTTGAAAACTTTGCTTAGAGAGTTAAAGAACAAGGCAAGGCTACACAATGAATATATATATATATATATATATATATGTATGTATGTATGTATGTAACGTTATGTTATGCTATGTTATGTTGTGTTATGTTATGTTATGTGCTGGGTACATATAGAGATGTTCGCTGATATGCGACGGGTGGGGGTTGGGGGGGACGCAACTTAGGGGCACTTTAGGCCATGGCCATGGCTGGCTCTGACTTGTTTTAGATTTCTGTATAGTAGTAGTAGGTTCTGGGGTATGGTGTATGGGGCTGGCTGGCTTTCAACATTTGACAGCAGCTGTCAAAAAAAACTTGAAAGAGTTTTGCCGAGACGTCGAGCGTCCAAGAGCCTGAGCCTGAGTAAAACTTGCGATGTGTTTGTTCTCTTTGTTATTGCCACTCGGGGCGTTTGCCCTTTCTGTTTTCAGATTTGGCCAAGTTAGCAACTTGTAAGTTTTGCTTACCTTTCTGGCATCGCTTTGAGGTGAAATGAGCGGAGGTTTTCTGCCAGTCAGCTGAAATATATAAAACGAAAGGGTTCTGGTTAGAAATTTATTATTATAAAAATTGTAAGAAACAAAGAGAAACAACAGAAACGATCACTTACAAAATCTATGGGTCTTTAATCAAACAAAAAGTCTCAGATCTTATGTACATAGCTATGCTCAAGTGAACAGATATCTGTATATATATATATATATATATATGTATGTCTATCCCATCTATCATGGCTTGAAGTAATCTTCCACAAAACTTTTCGAGAGAGAGAGAGAAAACAAACTATGAAATGTTAGACAAATCGATTTCATTTGCCAACAAGACGTGGGCTATTAATTTGTCCGTTGTGTTAAAGTTTCGAAACCACTTTGCCTGCCCCCGCAGCCTTGCCCCTTGCTTCATGCCCCACACACACACACAACAACTGAAATTGAAGTCTCAATATATAATTCGTTTTTTATTTCGTTTTGAATTGGATTCCTTATGCGATCCATCATTTATCCGCAAATGCAATTGAGAATTTCTCAATCCATAAACTGTTTCCGCATTGAGTGAGGTTATGTCACGTCTCTTCCTCATCTTTATAAATGCATTTTTAATAATTTCTATCCGAGTCTCTGAGCAGCTTTTGTCTTGGCAATTAAATGCCTGACACTAATTGCTGCCACCGTGCAACATTTGTGTTTCTTTTCATTTCTTCTCTTTGTTTTTTGGCAACTGTTTTTGTTGACCGTCAACAGGTTATCGAATTTGGCATTGATTGAAATTGCTTTTGACACACACACACACACACACACACATTGAAGGGGAGACAATGAATTTAATTAACTTGTTGTGTGCAATTAAAAGGTCATTAAGTTATTATCGGGTTTTGATATTATTGGGAGGTTTATTTTGTCAAAATGCGCCCTTGACATAACCCAATGAACGTTTCCCTTTTTTCTCTTTTCTCCTCTCCTCTCCTTGTTTTTTTTTTTTGCTGTGCGAAAAGGGAAGCGTGGCAAAGTCAAAGACAAAAGTCAATAGGAATTGCAACCCGGGGTTGCAACACGTCGCGACGCCTTTGTGCTGTTGTCAGTGTGTGGTGTGTGTGCGTGTGTGGTGTGTGTGTGTGTGTTCTGTTGTTGTTGCCATTTCAAATTGGCAATTATCGATGAATTTGCAAAAATGAAAACAGACAGCAAGGACCAAAGGGGGCGCGGCTGTTGTCAGCTTAAGCGGCTCACAGTGGTTCCTGTTGACTGCTGTCTGTCTCCCTCCCTCTCAGTCTGTCTCTGTCTACCTATTTGCCTGTCTGTCCAGGACATTTGCCTTGCCTTGCCTTGCCTTAGCTTGGCTTGGGTCCTGCCTTGCTTTGCCTGTCAATATTTAGCTAGTCGCTTTCTGGGCTGGGCACGATACGTCTACGTGTTAGGGTTAGGCAGCAATCCTTTCCCCTCTCCCCTTCCCTCTCTCTCCCTTCGATCTGGCCTCCCCTCATTGTTGTTGTCGATTGTCGTTGTGCAGTGTGCTGACTACTAGAATTATGCAAATCAAATGGCACATATCGATGTCAGTTGCAATAATATTGCTGCAATTCAGCATTTCGCCTTTCAAGCAATCAACGTGTTGTGCGCCTGGCAGGACGACAGGATGTGTTGGAGGAGTGTGGATGGGACAGGACAGGACTTGGGCGTTGCCCACTTGTAGATAATCCTGCAAAGGACATGCCAAGCAGCTAAATTGATTTTCGTTTCCACAGAAACTGATTAGCTGTAAATTCTCAAGCTTCGGCCGTTACGTTTCACTTTTTCTTTATTTAAAATAGAAAAAATTGAATGAAATTTGATTTGGGCAGCAGCTGCGTTTCCGCGGGATACAGACACACCTTTTCATCCTTGAAGCAAGCGTTCTCAGGCAGCTATTTACATATGACTGCGCCTGTCAGAAACTTTTAAGAAAACACCGAAAAAAATGCATCATATAAAAGGGTTTTTGAGCGAAACCTAAGCAAACAGGAAAGGAAGAAGAGAAGACGAAAGGCGGCGATTTCCTTTTTCAAATCGATGCACAGAAAATGGAGAAAGAAATGAAAATAAAAGTTGAAATTAATTCAGCAGTAAAATACAATTTACAGTCATCAAGTGAGGCAACGAGGCGACTTTTGCTTCAGCTATTTAAAATTCAAATTACAAATCCCTTTGCCTAGGGTCCTGATGCTGGCTGGACCTTGTCCTGGACCAGGACCAAAACCAAAACCAGAAAGCTGCCAGACAACTTCCCCCCTTCAAATTGTATGATCTTAGTTTAAATTCCGCGCATTGCCATACAAATCGTACCCTTGTAAGCCCTCCTCCAGCTCAACTCGTTGACTTCATCCGCTCGAGCTGAACCTCAACCCCTTTTCTGATGTCATTGTCCTGGGATTGGACTGGGTTTGGGCTTGGGTTTGGGTTTGGGTTTGGATTTTAGTTTGGGATGCGGCTGCTTCTCATTTAAATATGCGGCTGCGTTTGTATCTCTGTGCGTGAGAAAATTGTCAGCATATTGATTCAATGATTATCAACAGTTATGCGCATATTTAATTGATGTCTCCGCACTTATCTCTCTCTCTCTCTCTCTCTATCTATCTCTTGCATTTTCATTTTCATTTCATTTGCATTTCCATTGCGTTAAGTTGAAGTGCAAATATGCAAACGGTCGCAGAGCTTGACAAATATTTGCACAGCACCCGAAACTGATTGACAGCGCATAGAAAATACGCAAATTGTTATAAGATGCACACAGATACACACACACACACACACACACAGACATACACACACACACCCTGTGGCAGCTGTAGGCTGCGTCCATCCGTTGGCAACTTCATTTACATGACACAGCAGCTGACCCTTGTCCTCCTAGTTTACCACTGGGCTCGCAATCGTTCAGAGTCGGGGTCAGGGGTCGGGGGTCGGTGGTCGGGGGTCGGGGGTCACTGCTGCTGATTAGCCCAAAATAGAGGCGTAATTAGGCAACTGAGCAGAGCTCAGAAAAGGTCGAGACACAGGCGGTGCCGCGCGCACAAAGGATCAAATGGCTTTCCATAGATACGCAGAGAGCGCTCTACTATCTAATTTTACTTTGCCGCCTTTTATATGCTTAACATACCCCTACCCCAAGTGTCGTATGCCCCTGCCCCTACTCCATACCTATTACCATAGTCAAAGTCATAGTCATGGCCCTTTGCCTAAGTAACATTCTATGGCTGACTGGGCCCAGGTTACCCGCTGTGCATTTGGCAGCGTCGAGTTGCGAGTCTTGTTTTGCATGTGGAGGGCATTTGTTGACGCCAACGTTGATGAATGCGCCACGCCAGAAAGCGCAACTACAACGCACTTGCAACTAGCAGCAGTGGCTGTGGCACTGACTAGTTCCAGCAGCAAAGACAAATCCATAGACAAAGCCAAAAAACCAAACCAAAAACCAAAAACCAAAACCCTTTGCTACACAGCTACAATTTCAAACTATGCAAAAGTTGATGTTGCTGCTGCTGTTGCTGTTGGTGTTGCATGTGGCATGTGGCATGTTTGCTTGTTGGCTCTTTGGCTGCGGCATTAATCAGTTGACGGACCTGCCATGGGTATATGCTATATGGGTATATATCGTATCTGGCTATAGTATGGGGACTGCTGTCTGCCAAACTATGTGCCAGGCACATGAGCGAGCTCTGGCTGCCATCTATCTCTCGGCTGCTGCCTTATTATTCCACTGTAATTAATAAAGATTAAGCGTTGTGACACAGCCAACAGCCAACAGCAGCAGACGAGCAAAACAGAGCAGAGCAGAGCGGAGCGGAGCAGATGGGATTGAAGGGGTTAAATGGGTAGAGAAGTCAACAAAAGTCTAAACAGACAAGGAGCAGCCAAGTTTTGCCTGCAGTTCAACTTAAATGTTTGAAACATTTTCAGTTCGTGTTGTTGCTGTTGCTTCTACTTGTTATATTGCTGTTGAGCAGATGATTATACACTTGACAGTTTCAATATTTAAAGGCATAACAAGCAGAGAGAGAGAGAGCGAGAGAGAGCGAGAGAGAGAGAAATGTGAAAAGATTAATGAAACGTTCCCCCAGAACATCACAGACAAATAATACAAAGTATATATGTATCTACAAATAGATGTTCCCTTTTGAGTTTCATTATAGTTAGACAGCTCTCAGCAAATACTTTCTATATCTATACTATATAGTTTATGGATCGTTAAATGCAACTTCAGTGATCATTCTCGGCCATAATCATATCAGAGCTGAAAGAATCATAAAATCGTATATGGCTGACATAAATTTTGAACTGGGAATCTTTATACCTAATTTTGTTGTAATAAGGCTATCGCATTGCACATTTTGCATTAAAAACTGGATACTCACACCCTGACAATATCCCCATGGGGCCTCATAAACATAAACTAAGATTAATGCATCCATATATCACTCAATATAGAAGACGAAATGAACTATTAAAAGCGAAAACTCTGACAAACTTAACGAGTGATCTCAAAAAAGAACAAAATTCGCCTTAATAACTGCGAGAAACTTTTCAAAAATATTCAAATTGGGTCACAAACTGCACTCAGTATTAGTATGTGTGTGTGTGCGAGTGTGTGTGGTGTGTGTGTGTGTGTGTATCTGAGACTAGCAATAGCTTCATGGAATCGAAATCGAGGCGTCGTCTTCAGCGTTGTGTCGCCTTGTGGGCGCCTCGGTTCGTGTCTCTCTGTGTTGGAGTACTTATAGTTAATTGCACTGGTAATTAATAATGTTATTTATTAGACACACACACACACACACACACACACACACCAACACACACATACATATAGATAGACAAATGCTTTTATAGAACCACGATGACCTCACCCAAATGTGCGCGACTCGTGCCCATCTTTGAGATACATTTAGTTGCTCTCTCTCCGTCTCTCTCTCTCTCTCTCTTTTTCTGTCTCTGTCCTTGTCTTTATGTGTGTCATTAAGTAAATTAAGTAAATAAACATATGCCAGCCACTGTCCCAACACTGAGCTCAAGCTATGGGCTCATAATTAATTGCCAGTCAGCCGGTGCTCGTTTTAGCTGCCACTGCCACAGCCACAGCGACTTACCCCCAGCAAAGCTGCCACAGCCACAGCTACAGTCAGAGCTACAGTCAGAGCCAATGTGCTGCAGCTGCCCCTGCCACTGCCACTGTCACTGGCCCCTGTTCCTGGCCCTGCAGCTTTGCTTATTCGTCGCTCATCTGCAGCTGAAGCGCGTTAGTTTTTGCGCCCTTTTAACAGGCCTCAAACGCCTCAAAGCGCAAACCAGGCCAATACTCGCACTGGGCCCCAACAACAACAGCCACTTGGCCCAGACTTTTTGTTGTTTTGTTGCGCGCATTTCAACGCCTTCATTTGCATGCATTTTTATGGCTTAATAGTAGCCGAAACAAGCCAAAAGGTTGCTGCTGCTGTCGCTTATCTGCTTAACATTTTTTGGCCAATAGATTTTTGATAAGCTCACACCAACAACACCAACAACACCAACAACCAGCAACAACACCAACATGAAGTTGAGCATTTGCATTTCATTGACGCCCAGCAAAAAGGGTCTGAATAATTTTTTATTATATTTTCCTCTCTTTTTTTGGGTAGCCCTTCAGGCAGCTAAACGGACAAAAGGTAAAAAAAAGAGTTTTTTTTCTTTCGATTTTTTCTTTTAAAGGCAGCTTCCACGTAATTGCGTAAAGAGCTGAAGTTGTTGTTGCTGGTTGTTGTTGTTGTTGTTGTGCCTCCTTGGGCCACGTTTGCGCACTTAACTTACGCATATTGCGGCACCTCATCAGCTCTGGCCACTGCCACTGCAACAGCCACAGCCACAGCCAGTGGCACTGAGACTCAGTCGGGCAAATTGAGACACAACTCGACAGAAGCGGCAACACTGGCGACCATTTACTTTTATTATACCAGCACGATTTATTGAAATTGTTTATCGATTGTTGTTTCTCCGATCTGCGATAACATAACTCCTCTTTTATATATATATATATATATACCCTATATTGTCTCAGAAACAGCCGAAAACATAACTCAATCGAGCCAAAAACTGCGCTTTCCCTCTGTGTAGTAAGTCTCGCACTTGATTTTATTTGTAGGGCATCCCTTAGTCGTGCACTCCCTTTGATTCATTGTTTTGTTTTGGGCAACTCTTTGCAGTTTCTTGCGTTTTTTTTATATCATTTAGCTGAAAGTATTCGTTGTTTAAGCCATAAACTGCGCTTGGCAGCGAAGTTATTTCCTGATTTTGTCTTGAAGATCGTGCAATCGATCCTTATATACATATATACTATATACATATATATATTTATGTGTGTATATTTGTTGACATATTTATAGTTAGAATCGCTGTAAACATACGAGTATATCTAGACCAGTAAGCTATGGGTTTTTCTCCTTCGGTTTTGCTGGTGATTTGCGATACTGTTAAGCTGATTGCAGAACCTGCTTTCAGTTGGTCTTTCATATCGAATCGGTTAATATATAGACAGTACTGATATGATATAATGATATTAATCGCATCCATTATCATTTTAAATAAGCTAACCTTTAGTTTTTATGGCTTTGCTGGCATTTCAAACTCATCTTAAACTCATTTCCAATTATGCTAATCGATGCGATACATTTATATTTTATATATATATCTGCATAATGTGTGTCTGAGCAGGGGCAATCGACCAATTGATTTGATAATTTTGGTTATCAAATTAGCCAGATTATTGCGTATTTAACCATGTGTACAACAAATCATAAATACAGATACACATATGCATATGTTCATATAAATAGTAGCAGGGCGCCCTCAGGCAAGTGTCGGAGCTGCCATTTAGTCAAACACGTCAGCACATTTGTCAGCCAAATGTCGACGTTCACATAAAACTGTAGTATATCAATAACAGAAACTACCAATAGATATGAGTGTCTAAGTGTGTGTGTGTGTGTGTGTGTGTATCTATGATACTATCTGAGAATCAGATTGAGGCATTGCATTCTCAAAGTCGCCAGTTTGTAATCTGAACTATTTAGCCAGGTATTTGCATATTTATAAGTAAGTATTTTTTGCTTTTATACTCACTTCTGTCTGTCCAACTGTCCATTGTCTGTCCCTCTGTCTGTCCGTCTGTCTGTCTGTCCAGTTTATGTTAATTGCATGGAGCTATGAAATTAATACTTTTTATCGCTTGCTCAATCGCCGCGAACTTGTAGCTCACATGTTAGCTGTAAATTAAGTTGACAACTTGGCGCTGCCGCTGACACTGCTTACAGCTCAGCTGCTGGCCAACTGGGCAACTGGATAACAGGCTAACTGGCCAGCAACTGACCAGTGACCAGTGACCAGTCTAAAGTCTCGTTAGGAGTTGGCTTAAAGTCGCACAATTGAAATTAGATTGTTGCACAGATAAATCAGTTAGTCAGTTTTAGCTGCTGTTATGGCCTAAACTAAAGATACTCGTCTAGATATTACCATAATACTAGAACTACACTCTCTACTACCACCTACCCCCCCCCCCCCCGCTCAGAACAAAATTTCAGCCCCATTGAGTGATTGGAGCAGGGCTCATATCGTGGGGAGCAGCTCATAAAACATTCAAATGCCTGTGAAGGGCACAAAACATAACAAAACTCTCGGAGCTGTCGCTTTCAGCTGTCCGGCGTAAAATCCGGCAAGTCCGGCAATGACGATGATGATGACTTCAATTTGACGTTGCCAAGTACTCCTGGCCAAAACTTTTCATACATTTCCTACTATCTGTGTGCGTGTGTGCGAGTTTGTGTGTGTGTGTGTGTGTGTGTTTATTTTACAGGCATTCAATAAGTTGGAGCCGTCAGCTTGTCAGTTTGTCAGTTGGGTACACTTTACTACGCAAATAGTAGCCGCTATTTAAACGGCTAAAGCAACTGCCATTAGCTATAAGCCAGGGGGCCTAAACCTGGGAATGGGCTCTGGTCTCTGGGCTCTGGGCTCTGGTCTCTGGGTCTTAGACCTGGGCCAATGTTTGTGTACGCTTCGCTGCCTACACAGTGTTGGGCCCTGGGCCAAGCCTTTTTGCCACCGGTTCGACTCCGATTGCTGTCTTCTCTATTATTTAGCAAATATTTAGAATATTTGAGCAACGGCTTCAACGGCTCCAACGGCTTCGACACTTGGACACTTGGACACTTGCCCAGCACTTGGCTACCGCGCGCGCTTGGGCAAACAAATCATGTGAATGTGGAGGATCGCGTTGAAGAGCTACACGTCAGGTTTTTTGCTTTCTTATATATCTTATTCAAATATTGAAGAGCGCGGGGTTTTGTTTAATTTGAATGTTGGCTAGTTGTGCGTGTGTATATGTGTGTGGTGTGTGTGTGTGTGTGTGTGTGTGTTGTGCATAATGCACGCCTCTTGGCCAAAAAAAAAGAAGAAAAAAAACATAACTTTCTTTATAAATATGAATACGAACCTGAAAGCCACCTGCTGTTGCCTTTACAATCCGGCTGACTGGCTGCCTGGCTAACTGGCTAACTGGCTAACTTGGTAAATGGCTAACTTGGCAAACTGGCTAACTGGCTAACTGGGTAACTGGCTAACAGGCTGGCTACCCATTTGCCGCAGTGGCCTTTAACCTCATCTGCTGGACTGAAGTGAACTGGTCGTAGGCGCAGGCTGGGCCAGTGAGTTTTTGGTATCTGCATCTGCATGTTGGCCAGACGACGTTGTTAACAAGCTTGTTAATAAATTACCAACAAAATGGCCATAAAAAGTGCCAGGCATAAATCAATGCGACCTCCTCCATTTACTCCGCCTCCTCCTCCTTTCGCTTCTGGCTCGTCTGACCAATGCACCTTATTCTCTGCCTTCAACTGCTGCTCAGCGTGTTTAGCTCCTCAGCTGGCAACAGCAACAGCAACACAGCAACAACAACAACAGCTACTCGCCTATGCATAAATAAATAAATAATAGCAAGTGTGGACACAAAACAGACATCGGACAACGTGGATGAAACTTATAATGTGCTATCATTGAAATTGATAGAGCAAAATACGAAAATTATGCTTTGGCAACAGAAATCGAAGCTAAATAAATTCAAATTAATCAAATGGAAGTGGCCACAACAACAGCCACAAGAGCAGCAGCAACATCGCCAGCAACAGCATCGCCAGCAGCAGCAGCAGCTTCAGACAGGAAAATACTTCATTAAAATGCGCGACATGCATAAATCAACTCAATTAGTTGGCATTATAGTAGACTTTATCTTTTTTGTTCGTTTCGATTCGATTCTTTCTTTTTTGTATTTCGTTTCTTCTTTTATATAAATTTGTACAATTTATGGTAGTTTAATTTTGCAAGGTTTTAACTTCTACAGAAGCTGATCGCAGCTGGGAGTGGTTATACCTTCTACAGACAACCAGGAAATCTCTTCTAAGCGCTGATAACAAACGAACAATAACTCTCAGAGGTCACCAAACCTGACCAAAGGTCGATTGTATACTATATATATTATATATATTGTCAGTTGTGAGAGAAGACTAATGTTAACATTATGTTAAGCTCTTCAACAGAGAGCTGTACGGCTTAGATCTTGATCTTGAAAGTAAACTGCATTAAACCACATTTAACATACTCTTAACAGCAGCTTAACATGTCATTTAACATACATGCAAGTCACCTCTGTTATTAACAGTCTTCCATTGATCCTTAGAGAAAACTCTTACATTGTTAACAGCAACTTTAGTTTCTACTGGAACATTGTTAACAGCAACTTAATCTGTCGAAATCATCTCGCTTCTCCTGGTAACAGCAGGTACTTAACAGCAGCTTTAGATTCTACAGTCACACTGTTAACAGCACCTTTGGATTCTTCTGTAACATTCTTAACATCAGCTTAACATACCATTTTTATTAGCATGCAACTCGCAACTGTTGGTTAAAGCCTTTCTTTGATCTGCAGAAAAAGCTGTAATAGAGTTAACAGCAGCTTAATATATTGCTATAAGATTCTTAACAGTAGCTTTATATTCTGCTGTAAGCTACTTAACAGCAGCTGTAACAGAATTAACAACAGCTTAACATGCCTTATACAATTCTTATCTTCTGGTAACAGATTTCTTTTCTTCAGAGATCTTGTAACATTCTTAGCATAAGCTCTATCCTTCCACTGTTACAACCTTCTAACATTATGTAATAAACATTCCTCTGTAACTTTACATAGCATGTTATAGTCTGCATATAAAGATAAGATATTAGTGCTAAAGAGTTGAATGTTTGACTTTTAGGAGCTGCAAAAGATGTGATGCATGTTGTGGCACGTTTGGGCTGTTGCATGTTGCATGTTCCATGGGTTGTCCGACAAAAAACTATCCGTAAAGTAAACAGTCTGTTTCATTTTTATGACATAAACTCTGAATGCAGTTCATTGTCCGCCGTAGTTTCAGTATGCTCGATGCATACGACATGCAAATGCCATTTTCCATTTGCAGAATTCAACAGCCCGCCAGGCACATCGTTATATTGCTCACTCGGCTCAATTTTATGGCCCTGCTCATTTCGTGTCATAAAAAAACATTTTCAACACATTTTTTGTTATTCTCTTTTTTTTGGATTTTTAACGACAAGTGACTTTAAAAGTGCTTGGCAACAACAACAACAACAGAAACAACAAGTAATAGCTACATGAAGACAACAATAATGAAAACTTACCCGGCATTTGCAGCTTGTGGCCCAAAGGCGTTGGCGTTTTGCGATGGCGACTGCAATAAACAGAGAGGAGAACACAATGTACAAATTATAATAATGATATGTGTATGTGCGTGTGTATAAGTGTGTGTGTGTATGTGTGTGTGATGATGCATATAAGCTGTGTGTGATATGTATGGTCTGGTCCTATATATGACAAAGCCATCGTACGAGGCGCCCCGCTTAAATTTGTGTTTGCTGTTTTAAATTAACCAAAAAACTAAGTTAAATTTCTAATATATATATATGCATATATATATGTCTGTATAGTAGGTATACATATACAGAAAACAGACGCCATGTCATGTCAGATCATTAGGAAAATATGGTCAAAAATGTTTCAATTAAAAAACCAAACTAGACGAAGGCATTAAAAACACACACACAGAGAAACTGAATGAAAACTGATTGTAGGCGGACAAGTTTGCCATAAATTGTGTAGGCTACTTTACTGTCAAGTCATTAACAACAACAACAACAACAACGACAACGATAACAACAACAACAACAATAACAACAACAACCGCAAAGAGTGTGGCAAGTGAATCATTAACAACAAAGGCCACCTAAGAAATACAAGCGAAAGATTGTTTTTTTTTTTGGTTTAACGGCCGTTACTTATACGCCTAGTTATACATATAATACTAAATATATATATACATCATATATATCCTATATATATATATATGTGATTCGTCGTTTTTTGTTAACATTCGACTGCAGTTTGTTCAGCTCTTGACAGAACTTATTACTTAATAATTTAACGACTCTTTCTATAGTATAGACATATTTATGTTTCCATATATATATATATATATAGATATATATATATATAGTATATAGATCTGTGTTTTTAATGGGAGATTATCAAAAATGTTTGACATTTGTTTCGCTCTGCGATTTTTCGTAGTACAAACAAAATTTTCTGTGCAGTTTGTGACACGTGCCCTGACAGTTTATGCAAATTATTTGATGGTCCATAACATTTTGTAGCGCATTTGAATTAAAAAGTGGTTTTTATATCTTTCAGCTAGTCATAAAAAGAAATATACACACAAGCACACACGAAAGAACACACAGCTTGGTTTGTGCGCGCCTTTTGGACGGCTTGTTTTATGGCAGGTGCAATAAACTGTTGTGGATTTGTGTGTGTTGTGGGCCTCTCAGTCTCTCAATATCTCAATATGTCAATTTCTCAGATTCTCAGCTTGCCAGTTTGTCAGCTTTTCAATTGGTGTTGGGCAATTTTATGCATTGGCCACAGTCCGAAACAAAACGCGTTGGGCTAAGCCAATGATTTTGGTAGTAAAAACCGAAATTTAATAGTTTATATTCGACGCGGCTAAAAACGCGCGCAAAACGCTAAAAAAAACTGCCCTCATCAAATTAGTCAAGAAACAAATTGAGAACCGCAGCGAATACTCATATATATAGAAAATATCGAATATATATATAAATAAAATCTGTAAATTACTTTTCTACCAGCTTTTTTATTGCATATTAAAAACATTTCAAAATTTATAAGCTTGAAAATTTCAAGCTGTAAAACCCAAAACCGATAAAAACGCGTCGAATCGATTGTTTGACCATTTCAAGCGTTTAAAGAAAAGTTGAATGAAATGCTTATAGTAAGTCTCTGCTGATATGTTAAGCCTTATAGTTATAGTGATAAGATAATATCTTGAAGGCTCTAAGCCGACCTCTTTCACGCTGCCAGCCAACCTTTGCGGGTTTAAGGTTACATTCCAAAACTTTCAAGCCTTCATTTATTTTTTCTCTCGGTTCTTAAAAGTTCTTTGAAAATTTGCATTCTATAATTATTTTTTTTTTCTCTTATACTGAAATCGACTCAAATTGAAAATCATCATCGTTCGACAAAAGTTAAAAAAGCGAAACTTTTTCCCTCTATACTTATTTTTATGTGTATTTTTGTTGTTGTTCGTTTTTTTTTGTGTTTTGTTTTTTGGGTTTTGTGCACGTCATGGCCCAATGGCTTGTGTCAAGGCACAGACACCCACAATGATGTCGATGTCGGCACACTATAATGGAAAAATAAATCTTCAGCATGGTACAGCAACAGTCAGAACAGCAACAACAACAATGCAAACGAAAAGTTAAAAGCCATGTAGCTAACAAAGTTTTTGAAAAGGCGTTAGATTCGTTGCGGGCTCGCGCGTCGCGCGTCTCGCGCGCGTTTTTCAGTTGCGCACATCAAAGCGTCAAAAGCCGCTAAACAAAATGCCCACACTTGGTAATATGTGTGTGCGTGTGTGTGTATATACACACAGCAATACAACAAACGCCTAATTGTCTTGGCGGCACTCGTAAAACCTACAAAATTATTACGGCCTGCAAAGAGAGAGAGAGAGAGAGAGAAAGAGAGAGAGCGAGAGATCGAACGAAATACATGAAAAAAAACGCGCCACTTCACATGTTGAGATCGTTTGGATCGGGTTCGCAACACTGAGAGCAACGGGGCGACGGGCGACAAATGTGCCAAAGGGTAAACTAATGACAGTTTAATTTACTCCCATTGCGATGAAGTGTAACGACTCTCAAAACTCAATTAGAGCCGGCCAAGCGAGGCCCAGGTTCGGGCCAGGTTCAGGCCAGGTAGCTGAGCCAACTTGCTTTTGGCCAAATGCGGCTCTAATGCGTCTGCGACTGCGAGACTGTCTCTGACTCTGACTCTGACTCTGACTCCAACAGCGACTGCAGGTGCAACGTTTGACTTAAAAATGCATAATTTTTCGGCTTTATGAGGCACTCTCTTTGTCAGGGGGCAAGGGCGATGGGCATGCCCCTCGCCATCTCCAATTAATTCGCCTAGTTTATAGTTATGGCGCTGCTCGACGCATATTTCTGGGCCATAAGTTTAGATAAGAGACCCGGCCAACTCCTTAATATACACACACACACACACACGCACACACACATAATGAACCTGAACGCAATGCGTACGAGTATCTCATAGATGCGAGCTGAAAACTGAAAACTGCAGAAAGAGACTCCGGCAAAATATATACGTACGTGCGTTTGTACGTTTGTATGCAAAAGGTTATGGCTGTTGTCTATGTGTGTGTGACTCCTCTGTGAAATTTATGTTATTAGGATCGTAATTTTCCACAATATTATTGCATTTATGTTTCGTAGGCGATGCGCCTAATGAGTTTTTCAGTTCGTCTCCTATAGAGCTCGCTTTGTGGCTCAAAAATTTATGCATCGGCATTGTTTATAAGGCCTCAACGGTGGGCGGTTATGTTTCCAGTTGCCATTTGCCAGTTAGCTGGCTGGCTGGCTGTCTTCTTCTTCTTCTTCTTCTTCGTCTGCTTCTTCTTCATCTTTTAAGCCATTAAACTGCGAGATGTGTTTTGAAGGCTGCTTAGGGTTTTTAACATTTTTATAGCAATGCCGCAACATGCTGTTATTGTTACTGTTATTGCCTCTTGTTGCAACGCCCATGCGGTTTCTTAAGAGCTTTCGAGCCTTTGCTTTCGTGTGGGCGTCAGTTTAGTCTGAGCTCTTAAGCATCCTGACAATGAGTTTGCCAACCAGAAGACTCTCTATAGCCTCCAACCCAATCAATTACTTAGCCAATGATCCCATCGCTCACTCACTCACTTAGCAGTGCAACCAAATTTCCTTAACCTATTTTATATGGGTACTTGCTAGGGCTGCAAAGATCTCAACACGCACAGCCACAAAGCACCATCTGAACATTCTTGAATAGACCCGAAAACCAAACTCTGTCATGCTCCAATTTTCCATGCTTTTCAGTGGCTGCTTAGAGTCGTCTGTGGTTATTGTGTTTGATGTGGTGTTGCAATGATGCTTCGCCCTGGGTGCACTTCCTTCTCAATTGCGTTGCCGTTGCCATCGCCGCGTGGCCTTTCACAGCATGTCAAGAGACAAAGCGACGGCGTCGTGGCAAGTGGATTCAATTAGAAAATACAAAAGACACGAACTGACTGACAGACAGACAGCGAGACAGAGAGACAGACAAAAGGGCATTCTAACTAAATAGCATTCACCTGTCCGGCAAAAAATAACTTCACACACACACGCACACACATAGCTGTCAATATGTTGGCGCCAAACGAGAATTTGTTCAATTCAAAGATCCATGGCCATCCATTAAATGCCTACCATCAAATCATAATTCATTTTTTCTTGCCTCTTCTCGTAGTGCCACAATGCTGGCTATTCTTCAGCTATTAGGCAGGGCCACTCCTAGACACGCAGAACCATAAACCTGGCTGACTCTCTGACTCTCTGACTCTGTGGCAGCTGTGGACACAGGTAGGGCCCAATCTATGCAGCCAGTTTGCACCTTGCGCAACGACGACTAAAAAATGAGAGAGAAAAAAATAATAAAAAATGTATAAAAAAATGAAAGAAAAGCAACGAAGGTAACAAACGACAAACGATCCTCACTTATTCGGTTGCATTGCCCGCGGCGCAAGGAAGGTTCATTGATACTTTGTTGCAACATCAGCAGCGGCAGCAGCAGTTGCAAGCAGCCAGGCAGCAGGCAGCAGGCAGCAGGAGCTCAGGTGCTCAATCAAAGGCAATTAATGGGTAATCGGAATTCCATAAAGAGCCAGAGGCAGATACAAACTAAAAGATGCAGATGCGCCTCGTCTAGTCAGCTGGAAAGAGCGGAAGCTATGCCCCCGCCCCCTCCTCGCTCCTCCCTCTCTCTACCCAGACTAAAGAATTTTGCTATTGAAATGTCAGCTTTATCATAAGTGTGTGTCTCTCTCTGTGTGTGTGTGTGTGTGTGTGTGTGTGTTGCCTTGGCTAATATGCCATTTGGTTGGCATGCAAATTAACAGATACAGATACAGATACGTTTCGCCAGCGCCTGCCAGATGCAGATACAGATACAGATACAACGAGTGCATTAGCCGACTTTGACGAGGCGTCGTCTTGCAACCAGCTGCTCCCCCTCCACCCCTCCACCCCTCCATCCCTCCACCACTTCTCCCCTTTCAAACGTACAGCATAAGGTATTTGGTATACCGAATAGCAAAAAGCAAAATCAAATGCAAAAAGGCGACACGAAACTTTATTAGCCCGTTGACGCAAATTAACGGTGACCGCTTCCATTTCGCATTTCAAAGCGTCAAACGGCCGCAACGTGCCGCATATATAGTGCTCGGTACACCGTGGTGGTATGCTGCACCACCAGCGCGCACCACCAGCTACCAGCTACCAGCTAACAGCCACCAGCAGCAGCAGCAGCAATAGTACCAGCAGCGCCACCATCGGCACCCCATGGCTGCTGCCAGCAAAATAATTTGTAAATGTCAGTGCATTTTGACAGTTTGCGGTGATGTTTTTCAAATTACAATTTACAACAGCAGCAACAGCGGCAACTGCGGCAGCAGCGGCACAAGAAAAATCCGAAACATAAATGAAAACAATTTTCGCAAAATGTAAATGTAAAAAAAATACATATAAAAATACAAACAGAAAAATAAATAGAAAAAACACAAATTTTAATTTCAGTTTTTATTAATACTTTTATGCTCGCAATGTTATTTCTGGCCCATGTGCGCTCGACTTAACGCTTTTGATTAAAACTTTTTCTACTTGTAACGCTGCGAGCGACCATCAAAACTGACAGCAAAAATGATGAAAAAAAAAGAGAAACAAATATGAAAATACAAATAAAAATAAAAATGATATTCGTAAATAAATGTTCAAGCTTTCATATGTAAATGGATTTTGAAGAGATCGAAATTGACATGTGACAAGATTACTTTAACTCAAGTTCTGATAAAAGACGATTTCAGTTGAATCTCTCTTCGGCAATAACTAATAGAGTCCGAATCCGAATCCGAATCCGAATCCGATACGAATTATATATCCAAACTTCTCGTTTATGTCCATAAATTATTTCTGACACTTTTCTTTGAAATTTATTTATACCTAATTTGTATTCATATGATATATATGTTAATTAAACAAAAACTGCTGTAAATTATGAGTTAGCCTTATCATAAATAAACTGGAGCAGAGGCCATAACAGACTCTACAGATATCCGATACTAGCCTAAGATCTGAAAGATCGGTTTGCTACACAGACTGAGTATCAGTTGTCAGCAGATTTACCAGACTCAGACCGTATAGTATCTATAGATAATATCTCTTTTCCCTACTTTCTTATGCTCTAAATAAAACTTATTTTATTGAAGTATCTTAACTCTTATAGCTGTGTATCTATAGCTCACAGACTGGGATTTATCTTGAGAATTATTATTATATTTTTCTCCTCAAAATATATTTTTCAAATTTGCTTGCTGTGATTTTAACTGATTTTCTCATAATTATTAAAATTATAGCTTACATTAGGTTGATTTACATATAATTAGATTGAATTATACAGAAAAGTATCTGGCAAATACTTCTACTAAATATTTATTTGAAAACTCAAAGTGTTGCAACTATTTTTATTATAGATATTCTCTTCAATAATTCTGAAACATTTCCTATACATATTTCTAAGCTTGAAGCCTTGACAGGGTATACCGAAACTTGAAGCTGTAAACTCGGCTAAGATAAGCTTTTTGGGCTGCGAAAAGAAAACCAAATGTGAGGGGGAGAGGGGTTGGGGAGAGGCTTTTGTGAAAGGCCTGGCGCACTTTCACCTGGGCAACTGCAGAGGTATCTCTGGGCCAAAGAGTGTTGGTCAAGACGAGCCATTCGGCTGTTTGGCTTAATTTAATTAGGTAACAAGAGCTATAGACGTTTTCCAATAAACAGGCCAACAAATAGCAACAGCCCAATAGAAAGAGAGAGAGAGAGAGAAAGAGAGAGAGAACAATAAAATAGTGTAAATACACTTTGGGGACTTTGGGTGTGGTGGAGCTGCAATCGAGACCGTGTCTGGAGTCGGAGTCGGAGTCGGAGTCGGGTACGGCTTACACGGCACGCGGGAAATTAACTTGAAGTTATTTTAGAGCAGATTACAAGGGACACTGGGCTGGCTGGTGGCAGTGGTGCAGTGGTGCAGCGGTGCAGGGGATACAATTGTGGAAGGTGGAGCGGCCAAATGCCAAACAAATGCGATAATAGTTGGCAAAGTCAATGGCTAGACTGTAAAACCAACAGCAGCAGCAACAACCAACAACAACAACAGCAACAGACTCAAAACAACAACAACAACGAACAACGAACAACAACAACAAAAACAAAATTGAAGAAAATTACACTAAATTGGCTTCAATTATTGTATTAATTTGGGTTCCGTGTTGCTTTCCGGCTTATCCCTTTTTTTCCACGTTGTTGCCATTGTTGGTTGTTTGGTTGTTGTTGTTGTTGTTGTTGTTGTTGCTGGTTGTTGTTGTTGGCTGCTTGTTGGTTTGTCTCGTTGGTTAGTTTGGTTTGGCGTGGCTCTGGCTCTAAAGTTGGCTTTGACTGAATGAGACGACCGCCTGGCGACTGACAACTTTGGACTGCAATCATTTTGTTTCTAACTTGGTTTTGGCATTTCGATGGGCCACTTGGCCAAGACTTTGTCTTCATCCTCATCCTCATCCTCATCCGCTCATCCACTCATCCACACAGGGCGCTGCTTAGTTGAGTTATTTCAAAATTATATTAGACAGCAGCAGCCTGCATGAAGAGATGCCAACTGCAGCATTGCCATTGCATTGCTCTAGCAATAGTTGTTGTTGTTTCTGTTGCTGCTGTTGCTGTTGGCCTCTGTTTAAGTCGTGCAGGAAGCAGCGCCATGGCGCTGGCCAAAAGGAAGCTGACGATTATGGCCCGTACATGTATGTATAGTTTATAGTATATGTAAGAGTATATATGACTTTCTGTATGCTGGACTCTGACTTTGGCTCTGACTTTGGCTCTGGCTCTGGCTTTGGCTCTGGGTCTGGGTCTGGGTTAGAGCCGAAGTCGGGGCTATTGTTGCGCATGTGTGCAGCGACTGGAAATCAAGTCAGGTCTAAGCAGAGCCGGAAGAGCTCGGCCGCTTGACATTTATCTTAAAACCGATTGTTAGACAGCTGCTAAGCGCTCTTTAACTTTCATTCCGAATATAATTCTAGAGACTCTGAAGTCTAAAGTCATTAAAGTTTAACTCAAACGAAGAGAATATCGCGAAAAAGCAGCAGCTAAATATTTAGCAGAAGCTTGCAACTTATTTAGTTGTAGATTATATTCCATTAATTAAAATATAATTAAATATCAATAAACAATTTAAGAAGTAAACTTCTCAGATACTTTTAACACACTTTTGTTTGATTAGATAAAATTTTAAATCATATTTTTTATACTTTTTTCTATATTCTTCGCAGCTGTTAAAACAGAGAGAACTGAGTTTAGATTTGATTTATTTGCAATTAAAACTTTAATATTCGAATTTATTTGAATTCAATTAATTAATAACTTTTTCTGTTGATCGTAAAATTTATTTTTTTATTGTAAAGTGATAAATGTGATCACTGAAAATTATTATACGGAAAGAAGAATAACTTTAAATCAATATGAATATACAATAACTTGCTATAAAAGTTGCTATAATTTTCAATGAATATTAATATAAACTTATTTAAATAGTATTATTTTAATTTATTTATATTCAAACTTATTTTCTATATATATTATAAAGTATTCGATCAATAAGCAAGTGGAACTCACCCATTCAGACTGGATTTGTGGTCGATTGGTTTTTAGACACATTTTCAATATTAATGTTCACAGAGACAAAAAATTGGAAAAATTCGTATTGAAGTGGGGAAAATGTGAAAAACTGCTAAACGCAATTTCCTCTCCAACTCTCGAAAATGTTTATTTCGCCCAAAAAAGAGGTCACAAAACTTTTTGCCGTCGCCAATTGGCAAGGGAACAAAATTCGCAGAGAACTATAAAAAAAATTTCATTGCAGTTGTTTTTTTTATATATATATAAATATATGATGTATGTATGATGTATGTATATGATGTAGTATATGTATTAAAGTATGTAAATATGTAAAAGCTGTCAGTTAACACAAAAGAAACAAACAATCAAACAAACAAACAGAAAGTACGTAATAGATATATATTTGTGTAGTTCAGACCGGAAGGATACGATATTTGAAATCGTAATCGTTGTTTGAGACACGCGTGCAAAACTTCTCTAGAGAATTCTCTGGACTTGACTGCCGCGCGGCACGAAAGCCGAAATGCGAATGCGGCAACAGCAACTGGGTTGCTAAAAAAGCGACTCGGACTCGGACTCGGACTCGCAATCGGAATCGGAGTCGACAAGCGAACGGCAATGGCAACGGCAACGGCAACGGCGGCAACAACGGCAACAGCAACGGCAACGGCAGCTTTGGTCTTATAGGCCGGGCGGCACAATATTTGCAGTCGCTGCTGCTGCTGCTGCTGCGGCCGCGCCTGCCGCTGCTGTTGGCGTCGTGAAGCGAGTCGAGACCAAGCTTCTCTCGCTGTGTGTGTGGCTGTGTGTGCGAAATTGCAATTTTTGCAAGCAGCTGCAGCGGCGACAGCAACTGCAACTGCAACATGTTGCCCGAGTTTTGTTGCCTTGCAGCTTTGTCGCCCAAAGAATTCACCACACTCGCTGCTGTCGCCGTTGCAGTCGCCGTCGTCGTCGTCGTCGTCGCTGTTGCTACTGTTGCACGTGTTTTTGGCTCAGGATTAGCCCTAGAAAACAGACAGAGCACATTGCAACAACAGTTGTTGTTGTTGCTGCTGATGTTGCTGCTGTTGCTGTTTGTGGGCTTGTCGCCTGACTGACATTTCCTTTTGACTTGAATGCGCCTACGTGTGGCAACAGCAACAGCAACTGCAACAGCCACAGCAACAGCAACAGCAACGGGGCGGGCAGGTTTCACTCAGCTAAAGCCGCTGTCGCTGTCGCTGCCGCTGCCGCTGCTGGTAGCTCTGCTGCTGCTGATGATCGAAGGTGACATTTGCCAGGCGCTCAAAGCTCAAAAAGTGCCAGTGAGAAAGTGAACCCCGTCAGAGATTCGAATTGCGCATGACGGCGCACAAAATGAGGGGAAAAACTGCTTGAGTTTGTGGCTCACTCGAGTGAGTGGATTGAATGAGTGAATGGGTGAATGGGTGAGTGAGTGAATCTCAGCACTCACATCAGTCGCCAATTGCAGTGCTTTTGTGCGACACCCACTTGAAGTGGCAACAACAATGACAACAGCAATTAAAATCGGTGGGTGTTGCTGCTAAATGAAATGCGCTCAATGGGATAATCAAGCTCGCAATTGATAGGGGAACTCGAGATACGATCTCGAAACGAATCACTCTAAGACTTATTTTGGAAGTTATATGCTTATAATCCTTATTTAATTTGCAGAATGAACTTTTGTTTAGCAAATTGAATTATAATTTGAGCTTATTTTTCGGTTAGTGCCAGCATCAAACAGATTGCGGCAAGTTAATCAGAGAACGGAACAACAACATTAGAAACAAGTTTGCATTTTCTGGTTGCACATCTGTTTTGGGGCATGGCCGAGTCTGTGGCAGACAACATGGCGTATGAATTACCCACCGCCTCCTCTTTTGTCGTTTATAAAGGGAAGGGAGGCAAACTTTGCTGTGGGCTTGTCACAATTTGGGTTTGTTGGCTTTGCAGTTGAGTTGAGAGCCCAAGGCATTACGCCTGTGCTTAGTGGCAATTTGGGTTAAGAGCCGAGAGTTGGGAGTGCAACACCAACAATTTTGCGGTCTACTTTTGTTGCACACATCAACCGACAAACAGGCAAAAGTTTTGCACTATTCGAAACGATTTGAATTCATGCCATGGCTCGTATGAGCTATGAGGCAGACACCGATTTCCGATTCGTAGAAGGACCCCCAAAGATTCCGTTCAACAGCAGTCGGATGCGGTTTTTGTTGCATGAATGAAAATGGGAAAAGTAGCAAATGCTGTTTCTGACGCTGATGCTGATGCTGCACGCCCACATCACTCACCAGCAGCAGGTCGCATTCCCTTGGCTAATTATTGTACAAGGGACACGCCCCAGGAGCAACACTTGTTTTCGAGGCGAGGCGAGGCGATGCAGTTGCCTTTTTGCCTATCTTTATTACATAATCTCGGTCTGTGTTGACCACAAAATAGACAAGAATTTATTTGCTCACTAATCAACAGATTTTCAACGAGTATTTATGGCACTTCCCTTCTGCGTGACAGCCACAACACATGTTCCCATTTTCACATGCAGCCAGGGAAGGAAACCAACATTGAGAGAGGGCAACAGGCCAACTGGGATTGAGGGATCTACACAGCGATCGGCAGGGACCTGCAGGGAGGGAGCAGCAAGAAATGCAGACAAAGGGTCGCATATTTATTACATCATAAGAAGGCAGCCAGAAAGGAAGCAATCACAGACGGCAGCAAAACCCACGCAACTCTCTGACTGACTGAAAACCGAAAGTGCCACGGTAGCCTATAGACCTACTTACAGACCTTATACCGAAGAGCCAAACATAACTAAAGACAGTTGGTCCTCGTCCTCGTCCTCATCCTCGTACTACTACTACTACTATAGGACTCATCTCATACAGGGGCTCGTTCCCGGAGTCGCCGCATCCATTGTTTCCCTTTCATTGCCTTCCCAGCGGAAGGGGGCAGCGACAATAAATCAAAGACATAAAGTTGAATGCACCGCGCGAACGTTGAGCGGATGCAAAAGTCGTCGCTTGGGAACCTGAAGCTGAAGCTGAAGCTGAACCTGAATGTTGTTGCTGGCTCTTACTTGTTGGCTATGGCTCTTAGCTCTTGGCTCATGGCTCATGGCTCTTGGCTGTTGATGCTAACCCTTGCCTACCTCAATGCCGACTCCAAGTCCGAATCTCGAAAGGCAAATCTGAGTCGCAGTTGGAAATACAACAAAACAAACGAAATATATAAATCTGTGTGTGTGTGTGTGTGTATAAAAAGGAAAAGGAATAACTGGCAGTTAGGCTGGCAGACAGGCAGCCAAGTGACGATGTAGTCGAGGCTTGAGAAACGTCAGCTGAGCGATGGCGATAGCGAGAAAAGGGTTCAAGTGAGGCAAGGAACAGAAACAGCATCAACAACATTATGAGGGGATAGGGGCACTCGTCAGCCAACAAGATGAAATGATGATAATCCCCCTTTAATTTGTTTGTCTGAGCTGCAAGGACGAAAGGGTCTTAGCAGCAGTTCAATCTAAACTTGGACATGCCAAAAGCCACAGCCCAATCCTGCTGCTGCTGCTGCTTTGCATTTAAGGATATTCAAGTATAAGGAGTAAATTCTCCGAGTCCTTCCAAGTCCAAGCACATCGAATTTTCTGGCTGGAGGAAAAGCGTAGAAGTACTTCTGACAAAGGGTTCGCCTCGGCTGTCTCTTGAAACCAAAAAATGGCATAATTTGCTTAAGAAAAGTTTTCCAATTTATAAATGACAAACAAAGCGACAAAAAACTCAGCGTAATGAGCAAAACTTTGGGAGTGTTTGGGGGAGACAGCTTGCAGCAGTAGTTGGGGAATCAGCAAATGAATGGCATTTCTGCCATTCCTCCCCTCTAACCCTCCCTCAAGCAGTTAAAAGGGACATTTTCTAATTAAAGTGCCGGCGATTTGCATAAAGGACACGAAAATGAACGAAAAGGAGCAGCAGCCGTTTAAGCATTAATCACAGAATCAGCTGAAAATTAAAAGCGTTGCGGCACAAAGCAAAAGGTACAACGCAAAAGAAAGTTGCTGATGCAGAGGCAACAACAACAACAACAACAACTGTGAAGGGAAAAAAGGATTATCAAGTAAAAAAGTGGATGAATCTTTAAGGAATCTTTTGTCTGGGGTTGAGTTGATTCATAAAGCTATCAAAGCGCTGACAAAGTGAAGTAAATTTCAAGAGAAATTGCTTCAAGTGCATTTTAAAGGATCATAACAAGTATACATTATAATCGAATCAGATATACACATATATACTTGTATATGTGTATCCATGGATAGTTAATAAATTGAATCAATCTGATCTCTATATGCAGCATATTCAATTCAAACTCTTTCAATTTTTCCAAAAGGTTTCAGGGTAAATCTCATCAGAGTTTTTATGGGCTCAATGCATAAGAGCATTGTGGGACAGCATCATCAAAGTTTAAATGGGTCACCATCACCTGATGCAGCCAATAAATTAACACACACACATATGCACACACCCATACACACCTTTATTTACGCAGCAAACAATCACACACAACCAGCGAAACCAGCTGGACAGAGCATCCTCAACCTCATCATCCTCATCCCCATCCCCATACTCATCATAAATATATGAGCACATTGCACTTGCTATTACAATACCCTGTACACAAGCGAATTCTGTGGAAAGGTTGTGCTTGTTCCCTTCTATATATATAGTAGATATATGTTCTTGATCAGCTTTTACAACTTGAATCGAAGTAGGCAACTGTCTGAGTCTCTATCTTTGGGTCTAAAAGAGGTTTATGGTATAAAACTGGCTAGGAAGTTTTTCAGACTGTGAATATTTCTAAAAAAGATATAGTGGATACAGTTCTGATTGTTCCTATATATAGTAGCTATATGTTCTTGATCAGCTTTTAGGATTTAAGTCGAACTAACCATGTGCTATGTCTCATTCCTCGGGTCTAAAAGAGGTCTAACTCCTAGGGAAGATATAGTTAGACGTTTTCTAGATATAGAATCTATATCTTTAGCCAGATCGGACTGAATTATTTCCTAGATTTCTTTTTCGGATTGAGAATGTATCTTTTGAAGCTATAGTGAGACGTTTATATCTATTGAATCCAGATCGGACAGAAGTATTTTGTAGGCAGCTTTTGAGTATAAAGATAGTCGTTCATATCTATAGAATCTATATCTTCTGCCAGATCGGAAAGAAGTATTTTGTAGGCAGCTTTTGAGTGTAAAGAAAATATATATTCTGCCAGATCGGAAAGAAGTAGGTTCTAGGCTTTCATATTGTGAATATATCTTTTGAAGATATAGTTGAACTTTTATATCTCTCGAATCTATATACTCTGTTTTTCATATCACACAATATTAAAGTAAAGCAGTGTACTGCCTGAAGCGTTTGTATCGCATACAACTGTCTGTTTGGATTAACTCTTTGCCAGAGTACAGGGCATCTCGTATGCTGAGTCTTATTTGCAGAGCCTTTTTACTTGTTTTTGCACTCTCCTCTCGTTGTTTATATACAAAATGAACAGTTTTTTATACTCTTTCTGCGCTTTTTCTGCTTGGCTTTTTTAATGATGAAACATTTCATTGGGATTGACTGGAGGGCCAGCGACACCAGCCACCAGCCAGCAGACCAATCCCCGAATGCTGCTGTCAGGCCACATTCAGAATTTCTCCAAAGCCTCAACCTCAACTGCACCACCACGTCCTGCACCACCTCCTTCAATTGGACGTCACCAGCACCACCCAAAAATAAAAACAAAAAAAGAAACAAAAAAAGAATAACCATATGAAATCCAGTGGAGATGGAGGCTTGGGCGGCCTTTAAGTGCTCCTTGATAAGCGGCTGGACAGCGTAATGCGAATGCAGTAATACACACATCGAAGGAGAGAAAGAGACAGAGAAAGACTGTCTGTCTCTTGGTCGATTGTTGGAGTGATTACAGTTGTTATTTTTGTTCTTATGTTCAATTTAAAGCAAGTTTTTTGTGCCTGCCCAGCCCGGATGGAATATCAATATTGAGGCGACCACAGCGAGAAACAGAATGAAACTCAAAACCAAACGATAAAACGAAAAAACGAGAAAAATATGAAAAAAGAAAACTCAATTTAATTCGACTGAGATTGGAGCTGCTTTTGCAGTCGCCAAATGGAAATGGCGTTAAAAATGCCACTGATTTAATTTATTGAATGCGCTCAGGTGCCCAGGTGCTCAGGTGTTCAGGTGTTCAGCGATATGCGATTTCCATTAAGAAATTAAAAGAGCTGCAAACACGTTGACATTTTCATTGCTCAGAAGGGTTCTCAGCCGTGTTAAGTAATTAATAAATGCAGCAAATGTATTCAAAAAAATATATAAAATAATTACAATTAACAACAGCTAAAGAAAAAGGCTGACAAAAAGCTGAACCCGCTGCCAAAGAGACATGTCAATACGGCTAATATATACATTTTATTAATTTATTTATTTTTTATATACAAATATATATTCAATTCAGAATTTGTAGAGAACAATTAAGGCTTGAGCTGCGCTTCAAAAACTGGATTTACTTTCTGAATCTTTATGAGATTTTGGTTGCTAATTTCTGATTGATTTTCGCAGATATATATCTGAGATTGTTAATATATAGAAAGATATAGAATTTTCTATGTTTCAGTTGGGTTTAAGCAAAATGTGAGAGAAATTGAAGCTCTAAAGTCTTCAGTTCTTAGGAATAGTCTTTATAATCGAAGGACTCAAGGGACAGTCACAGTTCGTGCTGGAATACTTATTAGCGGTTCAGTTTTATATAGAATATAAATTTTAAGCAATTTGTTGTTCGTTTTTACACATTTTAAAGAAGTTTATAATAAGCTATTTAAAAGCAATAAATAAAACCATAAAATGCACAACAATCAGCAACCAGTTTGGAAATTTAATTCTGTTTTTTGCTGCAAACGAAGCGAATAATAAAAAATTACCTCTGATATATATGCAAAAAAATATATTTATCATTGGTTTAAGAACAAATTAATTTAAAACACAACAAACTCTCTGCTATAAATTGCATTTATTAAAAAAAATTCTGTTAAAAAATATATTTTAAATTGAAAATTTATAAAATTTAATTTGGAATTGAATGTTTTTTCTGTAAGGTGGCATTTTGTGATTTATTATGGGCAGTTGCGATTTATTGAAGCCAAATATGAGGCAAGAATCAGTCAAAGAAATAAATATATAAAAATAATAAATTGCGACAGGTTTTTAATTAAATTGTCAGAGTAAATTTTGTATTTTTATATTTAAATGTAATTTTTTTTCACTCGTCAAAAACGCCATTTAATTATCATTTGATTGAAAGTGTTGTTTTTTTTTAGACTTACTTGTTGATCATTTTGCCGTTTGGCCTCCCTCACTGCGTGCGTGTGTGTGCGTGTGTAAGTGTGTGTGTGCCTGGTTGTGCGGCGAAAATTGTCACTTGTTATTACTTTTATACTTTTTCATGGAAAAAAACAACAAAAAATATGTAGAATGTGCACTCAGTAGTTTTTAGAGTTGAAAAAAAATATATACATAGATAACAACTGCCTCCTGCTGCCTGCCTGCCACTTGCCACACGACGCCCCCTCTCTCTCTCTCTCTCTGTCTCTGTCTCTTTCTGTTCAGCTGTAGTCAATGTCACAGCCAGCCAGAGCACATGGAAACGCGCACAATTCACCAACACATACGCACTTTTTACTGTTACTGTTACCGTGGCTAACAAGTTCAAAACTGGCCAGACACCCAAACACCCAGACAGCCGCCAAGCGGTCCATCGTCCAGCGTCCAGTGTCCATCGTCCAGTGTCCAGTGTCCACGTTTCAGTCCCGAAGCAGACAATAAAATTTGCACCATAAATCAATTTCAAGTTGCAAAGTCGTCGTCGCTCGTCGCTTGCTGGTCTGTTGCTTGCTGTTTGTTTGGCTATTTGGTTGCAAGTGTTGCGGTGTTGCCTCTGGTCTGATCTGGTCTGGTCTGGCTTACTGGGTGCTTACTGTGGCACTGACTGACTGACTGACTGACTGACTGACTATTTGGCTAACTGACCAGCTGCCTGCTGCTGTTGACTATGACTAAGATTTATTTGTCGCGCTATGTGGCAACTGGGGACTGGCAACAGCGGCTGCTGTTGTCATACTGCACAAGGCCAGGCGGCAGGATAAACCACGGAGCCTGGGACCGAACTTGTAGCCGGCGCACGATCCACGCGCGCTTCGCCAGCGACGTCGACAGCGGTCCAAAAACAGGGGGTGGCATTGGCCATGGCCCTGCCACATGCCGCTCGCCGCCTGCCGCCTGCCGCCTGCCATGTTGTTGGTGGTTGCGCAAACCGCCAAAAACAAAGAGGAAAAAAATCAGAAAAAAATTCATTTACACCAATACTAGAACACATAAACTCATGCATATGCAAATTAACGGCAGTTTGTTGGTGTTGAAAATAAAAATGGAGCAGACGCAGCCGCAGCGGCAGCCACATCAGCATCAGCAGCAGCGACGCTAACCGCAGGACAACGACGCAGCGTTGGCGTCAGCTGCGCAGCCCGAAAACTTTTCTTTCTATTTTTCTCTTCCTTCTAATGAAGCGATTTTGAGTTGCGCTCAAAGCTCAAAAAAATATGAAGCGGGGAAAGCCCATAAAAGCTACAAGTGCATAGAAAAAAAGGGAAAAACAAAATGGAAATGAAAACTAAAAGAAAAGCAACCAAAACTAAAGCAACCCCCAGCTAAAAGACAAGACAGGAAAGAAATGTGAAGGGAAATGGAAATGGAAACGGAAACAGAAGGTGGATAAATGAGGTAGATGGAGCGAACGTGTAACTCAGTGAGCCAACGAGATATATCAATACATAGGCGATATACACACGCACACACACACACACACACACACACACACACGCACAGTTATATCTAAACAGCAAGTGATTTAAAGCCGCAAATGAAGGCGTCACGCGAATAAAAAATGTATATAAAAGTATATAAACAAAATGAACACAAGTATATAGTGTATGTGTGTGTGCGTGTGTGTGTGTGTGTGTGTTTGTCGTATATATACGTTCACCTAGCAACAGGGAACGGCAGTGAAACTCTCGGCTCACCAATACCAGAGGCAGCAGCCATCAATACTCGTACACGTGCCGCACGCTATATACAAAATTTATGTGCAAACGCCATGAAAAAAGAACAAGAAGCAACAACAACAACAACAACTCAAAAAGAAGCAAAAAAAAAGAACGAAAATGAGTGCAACAACAACAAGAGGAAAATAAGGGAAAAAAATATATTTGCCACCCTGCCACAAAATGAGGGTGACTCGCACAACAAACCCACCCACAGAAACCACCGGCATTTGAGTCACAGTCACTGGCGAAAAAAAAGGCGGAAAAAAAGAAAATACAAAAAAAAAGAAGTGAAGCAACAACAAGAGGAGGAAAATATACTAAAAATCCAATATGGCTACAATTTGCCAAAGCGCCTGAGAGCAAAGGCGACGCCGCAGCGCCGCGAGAGCGCGTGTAACAACAACAACAAGGGAAGATTATGGAGGGGGAGGGGAGGGGGAGAGGCAGGAAAAGGAGCAGAAGTAGAAGTGGGGGTTGGGAGGTGTAGGTGTAGGTGTAGGTGGAGGGGGGTGTAAATGAAACGAAAGGAAAAAATTTGTACATGAAACTTTTATTTGCCCATGGCAACGCGGCGGAAAGGGCGCGCGCGTCGCGGCGGGCAGCGGGCGGCGGGCAGCGGGCAGCGGGTGGGCGTCAAGTGGCGCGCAGAATTTCTATTTAAAAAGTAAGAAAAAAAACTCCGCCCCCTTTTCAAGACAAGCGTCTGCGCGAAGGTAACAACGCTGGCGCAGCGCCAACAACGACAGCGCCAGCAGCAGCAGCAGAGGCGGCGGCGGCAGCGGCAGCGGCGGCGGCAGCAGCGATAGCGACAGCAGCTAAGAGCTAAGAGCTAGCAGCTAGCGGCAGCGGCTAGCGCTGCGACAGCGTCAAAAGCGTAGAGAGTGTCATCGTCATATCGTTCGAGCTGTTGTCTCTCATCTGCTCTCTCGCTCGCTCGCTGGCTCGCTCGCACGCTCTGAGTAATTAAATGCTTATTAACGGTTCGCTGAGTCTGTGCGCCATCTAAAAACTCGTTAGCCTCGATATAATTAAACTCAGTTGCCACTCGCGCTCAGAGCGAGCTCTCTGTCTGAGTGTGCCTCAAACCGCCTGAGTGTGTTCTGTGTGTGTGTGTGTGTGTGTGTGTGTGTGTGTGTGTGTGCAACCCCTGTAACTCATACTGCTACCCTGCTGCTGCAATCTACCCCCTACCCCTCCCCTCCCTCTCATGCCACCCTCTTAATATACCACCTATACCTACATACGGGTATAACTGCAGTTTGTTGTTGTTGTGCTTCTTTTTGCGGCTTCTGCAATACTTTTTTGTTTTCTGTTTTTTGTTTTTTTCATTTATTGCACTTTTGACGCCATTTTGAAAATGTAATTGTGTGCATTTTAGCAAGTGATTGCCGCTGGCAGCAAAACACCAACAACAGCAAAAACGTTGTAGAAGAAGAACAATAACAGTTCTCTCTCTCTCTCTCACTCTTTCGCACTCTTTCATAACACACGTGTGCACTCATATGCGAGAACGTGTGTAGATTTACCTTTCGCAGTGTTCACACCTCGCGTCTCCTGCAGCCTTTTTGGTTAATTGGCTTAAACGCTGGAAAATGCTTTCGCCAGACAAAGTTGCTAACTCAAATTTGTTTCTGGCCATAACACCAGCCATTTTAGCCATGTTTTATGCGTATTTACTATAGTTGATTCTGTTCGACGATCATTAATCTGGCACTGCGATTGTTGCCCTGTTCTTAATAGCCGTCTTAATCTAGTTTCACTATATTTGGCCATAAACTCTTTTGCTATTCCCTCTACACCCCTCGCCATAAGTCTGACACCACCCCCGCAATGTTCCGCATTCAGAAAACGTTATAATCATCCGCTTAAACTGTTTCTATATTCAGTTGGGACAAGGCAATTAAAATAAACTAATATTGTCTGATAAATATACAGTAACAATTTGAATAAAACATTTAAGCATAGACAGTCACACACACACGCATGTATACACACATATGCATATTTTTAATTAATTTAATTAATTTCATTCCAAATCGGCGCTCATTTTGCGGCTCATTAAAATGTCATTAAAAGCGACAATCGGCTTTTGGTTTGTGTGACTGGAAATGCTATTACGATTATACGCTACCTAAAGGGTATATCTAATTCTATCAGCAAATGCGGAACGCGTTCACCCAACACCATAAAATATATATAGATTCATGATCGATCAATCTGCTTGTCCAACTCTATCTCTTTCTCGCTCTGCGCCAATCGTTTTCGACTTGAAGCTTGGCTTGAGCTCGGCTGACAAATGGTCTTTCGCTACAGACAGTATATATATAATTCGATTGGATTTATTATTATATATAATATATAGGAATCATTAAACAGATATTAAGTCTCTGCGATCTCAGCCCTACTTATCGAAAGGTATATTAATATATTCAATTCCTACAATCTACTCTGCATTTAATAGAATCATCGACTGACTTTGGCCTAGACTTGTTCTAAAAATAATCTTTTAGTCTAAGCTGCCTGAACTATAGAATAGCTATGAAGTAATAGTTGCTAAATACTCTTCTATAAACAGCCCAGATATAGCTTAGGATCAGTTGTCTATACTCACACTTCATCTTATAGCATTAATCTTTTAGTGTATAAAGTTTTCGCGCAAAGCAAAACAAAAAGTTTCTTTTACTTTTGGCTTGTTTCTGTTCAAGCACAAACTATTTATTTAGTCAGTCGAATCTGAGTTAGTTTAAAATATTCATTTATATATAGCAATTATTCATATGATATTCATTTAATTATTCAAAGATAGTTTTAATTGCAGTTTTAACTAGGTTTAAGTGCAGGTTTTGTGGGAGGAAACTTACTCGGAATTTTCCATTGTTGGGAATATTTATGATAGCTTCAGCTGTTCCTTGGGGCTAATTGGATTCAAGGAACTGCATTTCCTTTGGCTGGTGGATCAATAAGTGTCTTTTAATTGTCCCTCTGACAATTTCCAACAACAAGAAAAAAAATAGAAAAAAATTAACACACTTTGTGTCTAACCCTTTCGACACGCACTCGTGCAGGAGTAGAGGCTGGAGCTGGAGCTGCACCAGGACACGGATATGGTTACGTCTACGGCTACGGATGCGGATACGGACTCTCTTTGGGGTTTCTCTGTTCGAAGCGAGCGACACCGGCAAACTGTCGGCGTCGAAAGTTGTTGCCGCCGTCGCGGAAAAACGCATCAATTTGACCGGCACTTGAGAAGAAAAAAAATATCAACAACAAAAGGCAAAAGCTGCGTGCCCAATGCTGTTCTCCTTGTTGTCCTTGTTGTCCTGGTTGTTGTTGTTGTTTGGGCTACGCTCAAAACTTGTTCGATTTTGGGCAGACACAAACAAAGACACACACACACACGCACACACATACGCACAGACGCACATGTGAAAGGGTTGAGCGCGTGACACGCAGCGGCGAATTAGGGGTTGTGGGGCAGGAGGATTGGCAGCAGCAGGACTGGGGGAGGCGGACTTGAATAACAACAGAAACAGAAACAGAAACAGAAACAGTAACAAACGACGCACGCACTTAAAACAACGCGGCGTCAACTGAATTTCAATGTGGGAACTGGGAATTGGGTAAAAGGATACGCTAGATATATGGGAGACTTGGTGTTAACACTTTTCCTGCGCCGCGTCCTGTTCATGGTTGATGTTCATGGGAGTATCATGGGAGTCGCTGGCCGCTCTTTGTGGCATGTGGAATGTGTGGTCAGTGGAAAAACGAAAACTGTCAACGTTTAAGGGTTAGCCAAAGGGTTGGATTCTGTTGTTCTTAGAATCTTTTTTGTTTTTTTTTATGGTATGTGGAAAGGGTTGAAACGCAGCAGCAAACGGCCTTTGCGTTTTGGCTCAGAGCCAAACGGCAAAACTCACTCGAAACACACGCTGAAAAACTCACTCGTAACATAGTCATAGTGTAAGGGGCACAGACATGCTGTCATTTCACTCGCCGGCGATGTTTTGCGATGTTTTCTGTTTTCACTCGACGGCAGCTGCTGCCGCTGCCTGCTGAGCTGCTGCGCCGCTCACTCGCGTGTGTCGACTGCTCCGCCTACTTTTTAGTATTGTGTTCGTCTCGCATTGAGTGAGTTTCATCGTTTGAGTGGAATTGCTTGTCGTGAGGGGTATGGCTATGTTTTCTATGCGCTGTCTGAAACTGTTCCCAGGTCCTTAGAAAACATCGCATTGCAGTGCAGTGATTTGCATGGTTCGTGTCTTGACTAAGGATTGCATTAACTCGAGTGAGTCTTCTTCATGTTTCTGTATTGTGTCTGTGTCCGTTTTGCCTTTGAGTGATATTTTGATATATGATTTCTAGTTGAGAATCGATTAAATTTGCGTGGATTAACGGCACAGGACTATCATTTATCTTGATTTTAACAAATTTATATTACAACTAGCTGTTTTCATTAGCTGTCGCTTAGCGTCTGGAAAATTCGCTGTTTAATTTAAAAACTGCTTGTAATTGTTGCGACAAATTAACATAATTGATGCGCAAGCCAGACGCTGGCGGAGATTAGTGTCAATCTTAGCCCGCGCCACTTGCCTCAACCACTCTTCTGCTCTATGCCTTTCTAAGATGGGGCACACAAAGGCGCAGCAGGTGGCAGCCAGTTGAACACTCGCAGCAACAGTCAGAGCCAGCGGGCAGCACCCAGCAGCCAGCAGCTCCATCGATTTCCATTTCCAGCTGCTGTCAAAGCTCAGGCTTCGTCTCAGTTCCGGTTTCTGTTTTAGGTTTTACGTTTTCTCGTTTTCTATCTCTCTCTCTCTCTCTCTCTCTCACACTCTCTTTCTCTATCTATTTGTAATGCCTGCCAAATCCAATAAACATTGAAAATCGCTTGCTGGCGATTTCCATTACGCCCCAAAGCGAACGCTACAAATTTTTGCAACCTCATTGCATGTTAATTGATTTTTATGTGCAGCCTGTTTTCCGTTTTCCGTCTGTCTCAAATTGGCAACAGCATTTGCCGGGTTACCAGCCGCGAGTAGAGCGGGAACACGGGTGGTATAAAGAGGCGGGGATCGAGGCTGAGCAGCGCTCGGTGCGGCAAGAGAGAGGAAAGTGATTGAGTTGCTTCCTTGCAGTGATAAGTTTCAGCATTAACAGGCGCCATCTAGCGACACAATCGTAAGGCTTAAATAATGTCCTGGCGGCTAAATCTGAAGCTGCAAATTTTCCAAATTGTGTTTGAATTCTGTTAGAATAAGGGTGCGAAACTTATCTAAGTACAGTGGTACGAAAACCCGAACTAGTCAATAGTTTCCGAAAGACAAAACTACATTTTCGGAGTAAAACCGTTTGAAAGCCGTAAAAACTTCCGATTGGGAGTGTGTACTCCACTAGGATTTGACAGCTGAAGTACCCTAATGCCCAGTCTAACTCATATTCCTGCTGAAACACAATCACACACGCTTCAAGCAGTGCACTGCTTACATCACAAGCAGTCCAGCATATGCTCTGCTGGTCTCCCTCCTTATATAAACATCTATATAAGCGTATAAAATATATCTATGGGTTTTATATAAATATATATAAAAGATCTCTGGACTTGTATATTTACATAAAATTTCAAGTTTTATTCATCTGAATTTTCGAATCCCTTCGGCAACTGCTGTCCATATTATTGTAAGTAATTTCTTGACGAGTGCTTTACTAGAGATATTCCACAATCATGGAAACCTTTCCCATATTTCTTTCATGTAACTTCATAAAACTTATAATAAACTCTATTATATAACAGAGTTATTAAGGCAACTCTTCGAGGGGTGAAACTCCAGTTAGGGTGCGGATGTTGTGATTGTCTCAGCCGCAAGTCTTTGTGTTCAGTGTGAAAAAACCATTCATATATCTTTCATAGGGAGAAGAAATAATAGAAAATTAAGTAATCCATTATAATAACTATTTTTATTATATTGCATAATATATCAATAAGAGGGGTTAAAAGTTAGGATGAGACTGAATGCTTGGAACAAACTAAACTAAGCAATAAGCTGCTCTACATTATGTCTTCCTAAATTTCTTTATTAAGGAGTCATTTCTTCTCAGTTTTAAATGATTCAGGAAAGATTCACCTTACCCTTTCCTGCAAACATCGTTTTCCAACGATTCCCTAAAGAACTTGGACTCTATAGAATTATGTCTAGTCAAGGAATCAAATCAACAGTTAAACGATCGAGAAAAACTTCATTGAAACTAGAACTAGTTCGGTTTGCAATACTGAATTAAGCTCTAGGGGCTCAATATCGGGTTAAATTCGACTTGGACAAGGACTGGAAGTATTTCTTATACAACTCTCCTTTTGTTTCCATTCCTTCTACATTTTCTCTTTAATTTCCCATTTGTTGTGTTTTCTCGCCAAGCTCAGGATCAGCGGGCACCCAGCAATATGTTTTAGTTTGACAGTGCGAAGGGTCACAGTTATAGTTAAAAATTACATATCAAATGCCCTTGGACCACCCTATGCATATTCATATTCATATTCGTATTCATAAGTTAACGCTTGAATGCCGCAAGACTCATCAAAATCGAACGGAACATTTGTTTGTGCCTCGTTGCCAACGGCAGCCCGGACCCAGAGCCAGAGATAGAGAGAAACCCTGTTGGCTTACGTAACCGTTAATCAAGTTGATACGCAGGGCAAATCCTCAGTGTCGGCCAAATGAACCGTTATCAATTACGTAACGGGTGCGTGAAACGCATCCTTCGAACTTGCGTGAACCATCTGCAAATTAAACGTTGCAATGCAAATGCCAGCAGATAAAGTGCATGCGATAGGACTCCTCGATATATCCTCCTCTCAAATAGGATGTAGGGTGTAGGCTGTAGGCTGTAGGGCATAGGGCATTGTAGGGTCGAAGGGGTTGAAGTTTCATAGAGTGGCCCCTTTTGGCAGAAGGGTTCTATGCGCCTCTCTCCCAAGAAACAACCAAAGGTTGATGAACTCCAGATGAGTTGTACATCGATTTGTCTTCTCTTTGTTTCAGTCCTGCCCGTAAGAAGGGCATAGAAACCCTACTCAAAGTTAAGGATCTGTCAAGAAGGAAGCAACATTTGATACTCATACAAGCAAGAGTGTCCTCTGCTCAAAAGGAAAACCTGAAAGAGTATCTCAGCGTTGAACTGTCCAAGAAAAGGGTTACATTTTCAGCTACTCTATGGAAATTCGAAACATGTGAGAATATGCAGAATGTAAATTATTTATTTAGAGTTTTATTTATACAATTCTGAATGGGGGTCACATCTGAGTTAAGGAAACTTATATCTATTATATCTTATATATTATAATTACTTAACTATAAATATATTTCTATTTACAGTAAAAGCTGCGGACAAATAGAAATATACAATCAAAAACACAAAAGGCAAAGGGCTAAAGGACGACATCTGCCCACCACTTCGGATATTACTGTATGTACGTTCTATATATTTATATGTATTATATTTATCGTATGATTTGGGTGGATTATTAAGCTTATAATAATATATATTGCAGATGATTACTTTTAAGTATGGGATTGTGTTTCCGCTCGTTTTATTCAGCTTTGCAATTATTTATGCACAAACATAATCAATTTAATGGTTTCTACTTTTTGCATTCTAACTTTTTATATATAAGCTGACTATGATTTATATATATAATTATATATATATATATATACATATGTATCTATATAATACTTTCTGAGCTTTGTTTGACCATGTTTAGATTTATATATGATTTCCTTTTAGAGCCTTTAAGATGGGCAGAGTGTTTTATTCTTATGGTAAATTCATTGAGATACTTTTGTCGATTGAGATACTTTCAAACTGTTTGTTGATGCATTCTCAAACTATGCTCTGCTCTCTTTTAGCATATGTTTAGTTGGAGTCTATTAATGAGCTGGTTCCTTGTGTCCTTTGAACCAAGAGTTCTTTGCTGACAGCATGTAAAAGTCTTTGGATAAATTAAAAATAATTTTCAATTGAGTTGAATCTCAAGATGAATTCATTTACAAACGTATCTGAAACAGTCTCAAGAATTCATAATAATTCACATATCACTTTTGCATTCACTTTTTATTCACTTCTTATTCGCATTTCTTATGCTCTTATGGTATTTATTTGAGTTTATCAGTTAATTGATTTGATCTTTCGCTGGTCGACAGCCCTCCAAGAGCACGGTATTAAGTTCCTACGATTATTGCAATTAGCACGTAGGAACTCTATACCTCGCTGATGGTAAAAAGGCTTCGGTTTCTTGAAGACGTTGTTTCTTTTTTTGTGGTTGTATTTCACTTGAGTCACAATGCAACTGGCTGATGTCTACTTACCCATCGATGGGAATACAATCCGTAAGCTTCTCCCACTTAAATGTTTGACTTGTCAAGTTTAAGCTGCAATTAAAGCCATAAACGGATTATAGACAACATATTTTGTCGGATGCGAGTATTGGCATTGGCTTAATAACTGAAATGGATTCGATACTTGGCCAAGTCGCCAGTCTGTCTGGGCACTCAAAAAAAATGTGTATAAAAAAAGATGAAAAAAAACCTAAATAGAGCTAAAGCCAGGGCGCTTATGCATACATATGCATATACACACACACTGAAGTATCTGATAGATACATTTTGGGTCTGGTCTTAAAATTTTATATATGCACATTAGCCGCTGGCTGCAAGAGAGAGAAGGGGAGATAGGGATTGCGCCTTTGCACATTAGCCATAAAAAGATAGAAGCCAGCAGATACAGTTACTTTTAAGCTGGCGTTCAAAGAATCTAACGAAATGTTTACTTTAAGGCCTTAAAGCAGCAACTTGCCAGCCATTTGTGTGTGTCTAACTGCAATTCACTTTATAAACTGCCAATCGAAACGTCCACACATGAAATTAAAACAATTCCGAATGCTGATTTCTAACCTTGAATTATCTCTATAATTTTCCACCCGCCGGACAGACAGATATATATATATATATATATGTATTCATATAGATATGTATATGGTATATAGAGACTGACAGAGTCAAAAGCGATAGATACTTGTACAGTCTTATAGAGCAAGTCACACCCGCCGTTGCCACCGGTCCACGCTAATTACCTGCTGCAACACAAAAAACTAATCAACTTGATTGATTTATCTGACAGAGCTGCACAAGTTGACATTTTGAAAAGGCAGCAACAGCAGCAGAAACAACAGCAACGCCCACAGCAACAACAACAACAACAGCAACAACAATCATCAGTTACAAAAGAGAAGAAAAAAAAGCACTTGGCTGCACAGAAATTATCATTTCAATTATATGCAAAATAAATGCATTTGATTGCCAAGTTACTTTGGCAACAAGTACGCGATATTCGTACTCTCATATCTGTATCTGTATCTGTATCTGTTGGATACATTCGCTGCAGGCTCAAAGTGTTAACCGCTGGCGTTTTTAGCCAGAGAACGAACCAATGTGATTTGCATTTAGCCGCCTGCCTTTTGGGCTTTTGCCTGTCGTTTTCATGTCTGGCCGCGACGTAAATCAATTTTGTGTGTTGATTTTTCCTTTATTTCATTTCATTTTATTTCATTTTCTTAGATTTTCCATGCGGTAGCTAAGAAAATCGACCGCCCGCTGTGACAAAACACACACAGCATGCGAGAGAGAGAGAGAAAGGGAGAGAGATTTTCCAATATGTTCTACTTGATGCGATGCCAATTGCCGACATTTCTGTGCGTTTGACATGTCACGAGAGTTAGAATCCAGTTAAAGATTCAGATGTTGACTGACTGACTGTTGACTTCTAACCGTTGACTGTTCACTGTTAACTGATAACTGATTGCTGATTTCTGATTTCTGATTTCTGTGGGCCTTTGACTTTTGCCTTTGACTGCAGCTGCTCAGCGTCATATAATGGCGCCATAACTTGTGTGTGTGGCAGCCACAAAGTCCAGGACCTGAGTACATAAACTGGCGGACAGTACGCTGATTAGCATCGGGCCTAAGCCAGCCACTCAGCCCAGTCAACTGCAGTCAGCTCAGTCAGCCTGAAGCATTGGGGAGCTGCCTTTGATTGACAGTTTGCATACAAAGCGCCAACAAAGCAAAGCAAAAGGCAAACAAACAAACGAAATTCGCACATAAATCGCCTCAATGCACGTTGCGATGCATTTCAAAGATACTTGCAACTTGCGATGCACAGATGTGCCCAATGACTAACTGACTGAACTGAATCGCTGACTGACTGACTGACTGACTGACTGAATGACTGAGTGACTGTTTTTATCGCTGACTGTTACTCGTAAGTGTTGACGTTTGGGCCGCCTAATGGGCAACCTGATTAGAGGTGGCTTCTTTATGGGCTGGCAGCACGTAAGGGTCAACGGTTGCAGCTGCAGCTGATGTGAGCGTCTAATCTGGTTGATTTCAGGCAACTTGCAACAACTTGCAGCGGCCCGAGAAACGCCTTGAAACATTTTAGATATGAGAAAACTCCGTTTCGAATGTGAATTGGCTCACAAACTGACAGCCGACCCATTTCACATTGACAGACCAAACGGCAGACAGACAGAGAGACGGAGAGACGGACCAAGAGATAGATGGAGATCCTGGCAATCTTTCACTTAGAGGAATTAATTAAAACGCCAAATTGGTAAGGAAGGAAAAGCAACTGAAAGAGTCAAAAGAGCAGACTTAAAAGCGTTGAAAAAAATTAATTAAGCCGAGTAAATTAAAATGTATCTGAAGTTTGCTACGCTTCAGCCTGATGCACAGCCACGCCCCCACAGCGTAGCAGCGGCAAATGTGCAACGCCTCCAAACGGTGAAACGTGCTGTGAAATTTTGATGAAGTTTGCATTCTGTCTTACTCTTTGTATCTCCCTCTCTGTTGCTCGCTGAATTCGGGCTGTTTGCTGGGAAAGAAGAGAAGACAGAAATTTTAAAGCTCAGGCATTATATAATATAATTGTTATTGTTTTGTGCTTCTGCTGGCTGATGGAGTCGTTTGAAGGTTTTGCGATGATTTTGATGAAGTTGCCTTGTTCTGCCGGAAATTGTTGTTGTCCAGCTAAAAGACAGCGAGAGAGGGGGCGAGAGAGGGGTGAATTAACGTGTTCTAATCAAATCTATTAGAATTCATAATAAAGAGAGAGAGATGCAAAAGTGTTGTGTGCGTTGAATGCCAGGCGCCACACGCTCGCCAAATGCTTGTCATATCGCAAAAGTGAAGGTCTGACCATGGCGAGTGGGCAGCTCAGCAGCTCACCAAGTCACCAAGTCACCAGTTTGCCAGCTCACCAGCTCAGCGACGCTCACCTGCTGCGAGTCTCCGTCTTGGATACCTGTGCTATTAGTGTAAACGTGCAGTTTTATGTTATGGCAAATTGCCGTTGACAGCGAACGCAGACAGCATGTGAGATACGTTCCACTGTAATGGCAATCCAATCTGCATCTGTGAGATACTTTTGTGCCTGACTGTGTGTAGAGCTGTGTGTGTATTGTATCATGCAATCTGCATCTTTAATATTGTGTATGCTTTTAATTAGATTGCATGCTTGGAAACAAAAGAATAAATCCTCTCGTTGCTCGTTACATTTGTATCTTTTGTTCGTTTGTTCTTCTGCTTCTTCTGCTGTAGATAGGATTCAGGCATCTATTAGATGCATGACTTCCATTTCAATTTGAAATCGCTCGAACAAATTAGTCGTACATTTTGCATCTATCAGATGCAATTGCCATCTACGGCAAGCCTTTGGCGGCCTTTCATTTAGCGCCTTTCATTTACAACACACTTTATGGCAGTCGCAGTGCCATCATTGTATCCATCCATCTCTATCTCAATCTCAATCTGTATCTGTATCTGTATCTGTATCTATGCACTTACCTTCTCAGCGGAATTGAATGTGAGTAGCATGAGTGTATCTTTGGCATGGCAAATAGTAGTTGCAGTTGCTGTTGTTTTTTTTTCATTATGTGGTCATTATTCGTTATTATTATTATGTTGAATTTTATTGCTTTATAAGCGCATTTTAATTTTTGCCTTTCGCTGGTTACCACTAAAATTTATGTAGCTCACAGTTGGCGCTCCGAGACGGCGTCATCCCGTGGCTCGTAAAAAATGCATGGCACATACGATGATGATCAACGGGCTGCCAACTGTCGGACGTGGACGCAGACTTGGACGTGGACGACGACGTGTCTTGGTGTCTCGGTGTCTCGGTGTTGTGGCGTTGTGGCGAAGACAAAGCTGTCCATTTTCCATGTGCCATGTCCGTTGTCAACGGCGTCTGTCCCGTGTCCGCCGTCGTCTGCCGTCTGCTGGACTACAGACTGCCGACTGCTGGCCACATCAAATGTCTTTTGTGAAAGGCAACCAAATTACGAGCACACACAAAACAGATACTCACACACACACACTCACACACCTGTGCATCCCACACACACAGGGATAAAGATACGCTGCGCTCGCAACACCCAATGACACTAGCTAAAACAGATGATGGCACTTTAGCAATCCATTATAAAACGCCTCAAGCGCCATACAACTGTCTAAGCAAGAGATTGACAAGCTGCATTAAAGCTCACTTAAAGTGTTCATGTGCTTATAAAGTTTCTATGAATAAAGTGATTCATCTGACTGAAGAGCTTTTCTGGTCGTGTAGCAGAAGAATCATGTTTAGGGGTTGCATAAGTTTCCTTTAGGTTCACTTTTGTTGTGAAATTCTTGCTGAAAGCTTTAATGTGCTTTTAAAGTTTCTATGAACAAAGTACTTCTGCTGACTGATGAGCTTTAAGCTTGTGTAGAAGAAAAATCATGTTTGAGGATTGAATAAGTTTCACTTTCGATGGAGAACATTTTCTGAAAGCTTGAATGTGCTTTCAAAGTTTCTATAAACAAATTGATTCATTAAGCTGAAGAGCTTTTGCTTTTGTGCAGCAGAAGAATCAGACTTAAAGATAGAATAAGTTTCATTTAAGTTGCTTTCTACTCTAGAGGCTGAAAGAAGCGTCTCAAGCTCAAAGATTCTATTGCTTACTTCGAAGTTCGTTTGAAGCTTTTTCAAGCTTTAATTATGATTGAGTTGCTGAAGTGTTCGCGAGATGAATACCCCCCATGCTCGAGTGTCATTTGGAGCTAGTGTCATTGTGATTTGTTCACCTTGTGATGGAAACGGCAGTGGCAACGGCAACGGCAATTTGTTGAATAGAAAGGATTGGTCTTCAGGCTTGGCTCATTCATTGTGTGTGTGTGTGTGTGTGTGTGTGTTGTGTTGTGTGTATATTATAAAGTCATAGATTTGTAATTATTTTGCCACTGACAATTTAGCGCGGCTGGCCTTTGACGCTGATTGATTGCGCTTGTAACTAATCTGTACATTTATTGAGTTATCTGCCTGGCATTTATAATTTGAAAAGAGCCAGCTTCGGGTTGGGGTTCGGGTTGGGGCTGGGGCTGGGAGTGGGGCTGCCATTTTCCACCACAAGCTGACCAATTAAAAGCAAACGGTTTTGCAACGCAATTAAACGGCATTTAACGGCAACGACGATGGCCAAAAGCCTTGCATGCAAAATCGCTTCCTCATTGGCAGGCAACGCACATTAAAATTCCAGCAGACCAACATAAATTTTCGCACTGATTTCTTTTGGGCTGCTGTGTGTGTGTGTGTGTTAGTTGTGTATGTGTGTGTGTGTGTGACCAGTTCCAGAACATGTTGTGCCAGCATTTGGACATTGAACATGGCCACGCAGCACGCAGCTTATCAATCGTGCCACTGCATTCAGATACTGATGGTGATGGCGATGCAGATGCAGATGCAGATGGAGATGGAGATGGAGATGGAGATGAAGCTGGGATCTGGGATCTGGGACCTGGTTGAATCCCTCCCAACAGGTTACAAGCTGCCAGCTACAAGTTTGCTATTAATTTGCCCACACCTCGGCACACCTCCCCCTACGTCTAGGCCAAGTTAGCATTTCAGCAGCTGCCTTGTTGAGTTGTCAGCTGGCCTGGCCTGGACTTGGACTCAGACTCAGACTGAGACTTGGACTCGGCGAGTGCAACTGCATCTTACGAGTATGGCCTGGCGCGTGGTTATTAATGAAGTCAATCAGCAATTTTGACAGAAATTTATCTATAAGCGTCGGCATTCTGCCAGGCAACATGTTGCACAGTCACACACACACACACACACACGCACGCACACACTCTCCCTGCTACAAGTTGCTAATTTTGCGCGGCGTTGAAACATGTTTACAGGCAACCTGGCAACTGGGCAACTGGGCAACCAACTGACAGCCTGGCACTCACTTGGCTCCAGAGCCAAGTACTTTTATTTATTTAACTTTATTTTATGTTAATTTGAAACCTGTTTAATTACCAAGTGGCTTTCGTAGTAAGTACTCGAGCTCAACAGCCACAGCCACAACAACAACTTTTGCTTTGCCAATAAAATTCCAGACACACGAGTCTGCCACAAGCTGAGGATAGATTCTGTTTTGACGACTCCTAAAGAGACGGCTTAAATCTAATAAATATGATAAGAAGAAAGGCTTCTAATCGCTTAATATGATAAGCGTAAATCCTTAACATAACTTTTCCTCTTTAGTTGGAGAAAAACCCTGCCCAAGTCTGGCTATAAATCTGCGTCTAGTTTGGGTCTTCTTTTGCGTCTGATATATTTGCATAGACTTCTTCTTCTTCTGCTAACTACTCATCATACTAACGGTATATATAATTTTAATCATTTGTTAATTTGTAAGTGTTTTCCGTTTGCTGCCTGCTTACCTGTTAGCCAGCTTGTTGGCTGGTTGCTTAGCTGCCTGTTTGCCGTTTGCCTAGTTGCCGTTTGCCTGGTTGCCCCTCCCCTTAGTTGGTTTTGCTTAATGGCCTTAATCAATTTACGTTTTATGTTGACCAAATTAATACTGATACCAGCTCGTAGTAGTAGTAGTCGGAGTAGTAGTTACCAGGAAAGCCGGCCAGCCATCAGCCAAAGAAACTTGAATAATTATCGAGCCACTCGGAACTTGGCGTACGGCTTACAATGTTGTCTGAGCCAATTAGCTGCAAAGGAAAACTTGTGGAATGGAAAAAGGGAAAATAAAAACGACAATTAATTGATGAATTTGTGAATGTGAATTGAGCTTTGTGGAAATTTAATAGATTTCTTAGCTTATTTGATTAATGGCTTTAAAAATGAATAATAAATAAAAGCATTTTCCTTACTTGAAACTATTTGTTAATTTGATTTGGATTTTCTTTTGATCACCTGCAGCAGCAGTTTTGGTTCAAGCAACAGGCGATTTCCATTTCCCATTTTCCATTACCCATTTTCCATTTGCCCATTTCCCCATTGCCCATTCCCTACTGTTTTCCTCATTTGTTTTGCTCATTTTCTTCGTCTTCCATTCATTTGCTTACCTAATTTGCCGGCAATTTTCTTTTTCTGTTTCTTCGTTTGCTTTTTTTTTGCTTTGCTCTTTTCCATTGCCATTGCCTGCCGCATTTTAATTTCACTTTTCGCGGCAAATTTTCCTTTTGCCTTTGCGCGCTTTTCTTTTATTTTACCCAACGACGACGAAGCCGGCAAACTTTTTAATGTCGCGCGGCTGCTGCAGCTAATTTAGCCAGTGGGTGCGTGCTTCGAGTAGAGAGAGAGAGGATCCGTGTTGGAGGAGGATTCGTGGGGATGCGGGATGGCAGCTGGCAGCTGGCAGATGGGGAGCAGGAGGACCCATCACATGGCCATGGGTGGGCGCTTGGCTGTTTTGACTTGGCGCACAGCATTTTGCAGGCAGTGTCTTTCGGCTTTGGCTTCATTTGCACAGGCAAACGGCAGCCTGGCAGGGCATTTTGGCATCCTTCTCTTGTTCGTGCTCGCTTTCGTCCTTGTCGCTGTTCGTTCATTTTCTTCTTGCAATGAAATTAAAAACAGCAAGGAGTCGTTGCACACACACACACACAGACACACTCACACATACAGAGAGAGCGAGCCAGACACAGGCAATGACACAAGGCATTGCGCTGCCTGGCAGACGTTTGGGCGCCCACTGGGCCCGCCCCCCGCCATCCGCTGGCTGCCTGCAGCTCCCCAACTTTGTCGTTCGTCTTGGCAGAGCCAAAGGACTAAATGAAAATGAGTAAAGTTTGCGTTTTTCGCACCCACAGGAATGATGAAAGAGGAGGCCAACAGGAGACAGCCTTGAAGAGAGAGCCTCTTCTTCGGCATGCACTTCTCCTCATCTCCGGCGACTTCATCATCATCAACATTATCATCATTATCATTGTCCTCGTTTGCTTATTAACCCAGTTTTAGTCCTTCGTCTTGGCTGCCAGCTGTGTGTTGCCTTCTTTCTCTTTCATTCTGTGTGTGTGTGTGTGTGTGTGTGGGTTGTGGTGTTTATTTTTTGTGTCCTTGTTTTAATTTTAATTTTTGTTTGGTCTACGGTTCGTTTTTTGCTGCTGCCTCAGTCGCTGCCGCTGCCGCTGCGGGTGCTGTTGCTTTTGCTGGCTTCTTGGGCTTTTCCTGCTTGGCAATTTGGTGACGTCGCCGGTTGCTTCCTCCTTCTGCTTCTTACTTGTTGTCCTGGTTTATGTCGTCATTAGTTGCCTGTCTGCCTGCCTTTGTTTCTAGGTCAAGAACTTTTGCCGGCTTTTTGACTTCTCTGTCATTTGCAGTCTTCACTTGACATTGAAATTGCTCACACACATCGCCAATTGGAGGCGTGGCATTGGACGTACTCTAACACCAATTAGAGGCAGTTGTCGCAGGGGAAATCTGGCCACGTTGCGTATACGTAATATGAACTGAATCGAAGCAATCAAAGTGAATGCGACACGATCCTTAGGCAGTGGTAGAGATATCGATACATAAGTATCGTTTCAATACATAAGCAGCCACAATTGAAACACAGATGAATAGATACACACACACACATACTGTCTCACTCTTTCTTTCTTTCTGTCTGTCTGACTGAGTGTCAGATTGTCTGTCTTTCCACTTCTAAAGTCGCTCCGTCTGATGGGCAACTGTCATGCAAATGACATCACGCACTATAGTCATCAATTTTGCTGAACTCAGCGCGACGTTGGCTGAAGCCAAATCCTCCGAAAACCCAACCAAAAACGAGAAGAGGAAGAGGAGAAAAAATATATATATACGAGTATACGAGTAAAACTGAAAACCTCCCACTTAAAGCTTAAGCAGAGACTTTGACATCGTGTGTTTGAGTTTGAAATATTCGCAATTGCGAATCCTGTCGTATTTGTCACAGAATATACACACACCACCACCATCAAATCCACACACACACACATACATATAGTCGTATTTAGATTGTAGACTCCGCCACGCAAGACATTATTATGATGGAATCCTATTTGTTACAAGGCAAATGGCAAAGCGAACGAAGCTGCCAGTGCCAATGACAGCCGAGGTAAAGTGTGAGTTAGAGATGATGTACAGAGTGGAGGGAGGGTGGGGGATTAAAGGAGGGGATATGTCATGGTGAATGGGTGGATTGTGATGAATAGAAGGAGATGAGCTGCTTTGGAAGCTCCCAAGTTCCGATGTGCACAGAGTAAATTATGCTAATGTCTAAATAATGCATATTCGATGATGTGGGAGAGCGTCAATTTTATATATTGTATACATATATACATATATATATATATATGTGTGTGTATGTACAGGATATGTATACATATAGAGCATATCCTGACAAATATGTACTGATACACACATAAGTATGTATTGAAGTTTGGATTGTGCGGGCGTGAAAAACTTCTTCATTTTCGCATTGAAGATTGACTTTTGGTGCGTACGAGTCGAGGATGATGATGATGATGATGATGATGATGTTATTAATGCCTGGACAGCAACCACAAAAAGCTGTATAAATCACATTTATGTTCGGCTTCAAGTGCCGCAACTAATGATGGAAATAAATTCACGGTTGCCGCGGCTGAGCAAAACAGGACGCAGGACGACGACTGAACGATAGGACGACAATGCTGACTCTCAGCTGCCAACTGCCAACTGCCAGCAACAGCCAAAAAGGAAAGAAACAAAAAATGAAAATACACAAAAAGAAAGGAAAATATTGTAAGCAACTTGTAGTTGTGGGTTGTCGTTCTCTGGGGCTGGAGCTGGAGCTGAGGGTTCACTGAAACGGGCAGCCGGAGAGATCGGGAGCTCGAATCGACTCACTCGACTGTGCCGCGCAATTTTTGGCTGCTTTTGACGCCAGGCCAATATGCAGTAAATCTGCCAGAATGTGCCTCTAGATTTGGCAACGCAGCAGCAACTCGAAGGGGAGGCCCCCCTTGACCCCTCCCCTCACCCTGCTTTGCTGTTTCTCTCTTTGAAATGGGTTACATATTTTATGCTTAATATTTTGCATTTTATTCCGCTGATGCGCGAATCGAGGAGCTCGGGCCAAAGGCAACGGCAATGGCAACGGCAAATGGCCTTTATGGCATCCAAAGAAGAAGGAAACTCTTAACTGCCAACTGTACTTGAGTCACAGTTATATATACTATAGTTACAGCTACTGTGTCTGAGTGTTGAAAGCCAAAGGGAAATTGAAAATTTGCGCAAGACAACAGCAAATGTTTCTTATGCTTCTCAGCTCTGTCCGGATTGGATCTCTCTCTAAATATATATATATCTATATATGATGTTATAAGCTCATATCTGCTGTCGGAAGATCAGTTGCGCTTTTCATGTATTTCATTGGATTTTCGTATCTCAGTTTGGAAATCGAAGAACTCATTTTCAATTCACGCGAAGTTCTTTTTGCAAACCTCAAAAATAAAATCGATAAGAAGAGTTTTTTTGCAAACTCAATTTGCTTATCAAGCCAGAAGCGAGTGAGTGCAACCCTCAGCCTCAGCATCAACCTCAACCTCAACCTGAACCTGAACCCTCAACCCTATAATAGAAAGTGCAGAAAGAGACAGGATGGGTGTTTTTTTGGGGGGGGGGGGGGGTTAGAGGGGGTGGGTTGGTTCGTATATATTCGTTTTGCCTGCCTTTCAATAAAACGCAAAACGCAACTTGAAGTTAATTTGCATATTTACCAACACTCCCAAACACACACACACACACACTCACAGCACAACACGCACATTGCAAAATGTAAAAAGTCGAATGCAAAACTAATAAAAATTTGTACGTAGGTGACAGTGGAAACTGTGAAAATTGTGAAAACTGTGCAGCCGGGATGGGGTGTCCCGACTGCCGACTGCCGTTTGACTGACGCTTGCAGAAATTTATGCAAATTTTTGCGATCGAACAGACGCGACAGGACACACAACTCGATCGAGCTGCTGACTCGGGCTTGTTATTGATTTGCAACAGAGGCTGAGGCAGAGGCAACAACATACAAAAAAGACGAAACAACAAATGTACAGAGAGAGTGAGAGAGAGAGAGAGAGAGAGAAAAAAAAGATTCGCTGTTAATTTGCATAATCGCCAGGACGAAGGATTGCGCAGCCTGTTTGCAGTCTGCCTTGTTAAAGGATTTGCGAAAATAAAACTTTACTTTCTCTCGTTCTACCTAATAAGCAAATTGATTGCATTATTGACTTGCTCTGTGCGTATCCCCCTGTGTCTGCACGGGGGTGTGTGTGTGTGTGTATATATTTAGCCAGGCAAATATTTTGCCAATGAGTGGCCTGACAGCAACTGACAGCTCCAGTCAGACAGTTGGCAAGGAAACCTAAGTAAAAATATTTGAAAATTGGTTTTGGCGCACCTGACAAAGGATAACAGCAAAACGTGCACACTCTATGCAAATACAAATACAGATACAGATACAGATATATATATATATATATATCAAGTCGAATACTGAATGCTCTGTGTGCTATATATAGTAGTCATAACTATTTGACTTTTGCAAGGGCAACGCAACTCCTGAGAGCAGCAATTCATGTATGCACAGATATAAATTCAATTCACTTCAAGATGCGCGACAGCAAGACGACAGCTCGGCAGGAGGAGAGCTGTAAGGAGTGAGGGCAGGACTTGGAAATCCTGTCAGACATTTTCTACATTTTGATATGTACTCGTATTTTTCGTTTGCCTGCTAAAAAGGATTACTGCTAACACAAAGCAGTCGCGCAGACAGAGACGGCGAACGGCCAAGGAGCTGCTGCATAGACAGACAGCCGCACAGACAGAGATAGATATACATCTTTATGTGTATGTGTGTGTATGGAATATTTGGATTTTTGCACATGCCAATATGAAATGCAGACCCACCCAGTTAGAACCGCACCACCCAACGCCACCCACCCCCCGCCCCGAATTTTCATGTGTGTCCCACGCTTTTGTCGCATTTTCCTCTTCTGTTTTTTTTCTTTTTACTCGTACTCGTCGTCGCTTTTTGCTTTGTTCGGCAACGCAATCACCCCCGCCATATGTGTAAGTGTATCTGTGTGTGTGTGTGTGTGTGTGTGTGTGTGTGCGTGTGTGTGTGCGTGTGTGTACTTGTGGTTGTTGTTTGTATTTGTACAGCAACCATCAAACATTTGCTCATGTGTCTTGTACAAGGAAAACGTTAAAATGTAAGCTGGTCGGTGTGTATAACTGTGTGTGTGTGTATTTGTTCAGTTCGGTGTGTGTGTGTGTGTGTGTATGGGCAACAAATTTGCAAAAGCCAAAAGAAAATGGTTGGCTGCTGCTGCCACTGCGTGTTGCACGGTGGTGTGGCACAGCGCCTTGTGGGTGGCAATTTCCACTTTAGTCAGCGGGTTGAAACGTTTTAGATTGAACTATGGCTGTCATAAATGGCTTTGCATCGCATATCTAAAACGGCTTAAGTGCAGATTGATGGCAACACACACACACACACCCACGCACACACACACAAAGTAGCAATGAGTATAAAAACAGGGTTCAGCCCATAAACACAAGGATATACACAAAGAACAAATGATACAAAGAGATAACTAAGAGATTGCTGTAAATAAATGTATAAAATATATAGAGGAAACTTATGTGTGGAATTTGTTAATATTTCTTACCAAAAATATCATGTTAAGTATGATGAAATATCTTATATATATATATATTATCAGTTTCATATGTCAATAATAGTATGAATTAATATTTCATAGACGAATCTTATGACAAATATTATTCACAATCTTCAACTCAAGCAAACTTAAAAATGAGACAAAGATATTAATATATCATGCTTTGAATGAAATATATAAATATATATACATAATATTATATATATTATTAATATATATATTAAGCAGCAAATAAAACAAATAAATATAATAAATAGATATATAGAAATACTCTAGAGAGGAGTTCAACATGGAATTTATGAATATTTCTTACCAAAAATATCATGTTAGGTGCTTGGAATTATCTTATTTATATATATATATTCTCAATTTGATATGTTTATACTACTATTTATGAGTATTTTATATATTCTATATATAAATCTAATGAAAAATATGAAGGCTTAGCTACAATAAGCTTCAACTTAAGCAAAGAGAACAAATGATAGAGAGCGATAATTATACATTAATTGATTTAACTAAATCTTCATGATTTAAATTCATATATTTTATACATCAACAAGCAAATAACATAAATAAATATATGTATTATTATATTATTATTAGTTATTATTATATGCGAGAAGAGTTCAGCATGAAATTTGTGAATATTTCTTACCAAAAATATCATCTAAAGGGAAAATATAAAAAAATATTCATGAATATTTATAAAAACGTTTCGAATTGAAAATATATATAAATAATTATTTAATATTATAAATAAATTCTCCTTTCGAAATGTTTTTATGAATATCAATGAATATTTTGTTATATTTAAATATATATATAATAATATTTGCAAACATTTACCTTGTGTACACGCAGCCCTTGAGTAAAAGCTGCAATTGTTAAGTTGATTAAACAAATGTTATTCGATTCGAGTGTTGGATATATTCATAATGGATTTAATAAATAATAATGATATGTGTAGTGTGAGAATATTTAATGTTCATATATATATATTATAGTATAATATATATCAAGCCTGCCAGTTTTATATTTTCCTTTCGGTTCAACTTTTCTCTTGCCATTCCTGCAATATAATTGCCAGCTCTAATCCATATCAGCTTGTACTTAACGCAATCTCTTTGTTGGGCCCGAGGCCGAGTTGCTCGAGTATTTGTCGCAAACTTGTTAGTAAACTCTTTGCAGGACTACTAAGCCCATAATTGCCAGCGCAGATCCTGTTGGCGAAGCCCTCGTGCGACAAGCACTCAAGTGCTCGTTGGGCAACCGAACATTGTGCGAAATCCCAATCAATAACTGACAGCGGAGTCGCATGAGGAACATGATTTGCAAATAATGCACTTGAATTTGCATAGGGCTTGCCAAAAAAAAGAATAGAAGAAAAAAATGCGAAACAATTTATGCAAATTAGCTGCAACTCTGTGCAATTAAATCTGAGGGAGAGCCGTGGCAGGGACAGCTGTGGCAGGCAGCCGAGGGGCAAACGGCTCAGATATATAGAAAAAAATAAGTTATACCCGTATTAATCTGATGACTACCTGAAAGCTCATTTGCATAACGAAAAAACGAGAGTGTGTAGAAAGTGAAAGGGGTAGCTTGGCTAGGGGTAAGCTTACCCCCTGAACCCTGACCCAGCGGCAGCGGCAGCGGCAGCCGCTCATTACCATAAACTGAACTAAAAGAGCCAAAAAATGAATAGAAAAAAGAAGAGAACAGGAATTCAATCGGAGTGTAGAAATTGTGATGCTGTCTGTCAGCTGCCCATATCCTGGCAATATCCTGACTGTATCCTGCCGCTATTCTACCGTATCCTGTGCATACTCGTTTCGCCACTCGTCGCGTCTCATTCAGAGTTTGCCAAGTTCAACGAACTGCCCCAAGTTGTCTCACTAACCCAAATTAAAATTATGTTAATGAATGGCGAATGAGAGAAGCCCGCCAGAGAGCCGGCAGTGAAATCACGGCCAAGGACGACGGCAACGTTTTTCGTCCTGTGCTTTTCATTTTGCCTAATGAGCGCGCAACTGCGACGCAACGTCGCCGTCGCTGATTCTGTTGTTGGAGTTGTTGTCGTTGTTGGAGTTGTTGTCGTTGTCCTGGCCGTGAATCTGTTCAGTGCTCGTCCTGCTGGCTGCTCCTGTTACCGATGCGATGCCGCTCATTAATTTTGCCGTCGCTTTTCGCATATTTTTGCTCTGCCTTTCATTTCCGCAACGCTTTTTTCCTCCTCTTGTTTAATTTTTGTGTTTCATTTTTCATTTTGGACCGCGCTCATTTCACATGACGTCACAGCCTGCCTCCTGTCCTTCCTACTCTCAAAGTCTCTCTTTCTCTCTACCTCCTTCTCTCTCTGTCTGTCTGTCTGTCTGCCTAGCTCTGTCTCTGTCAGGGGCTCGGCCTGTGCCGGAGCGTCTCCGGCGGCAGCGAGTGCCTTCGCATAATTAAGATTTTAATTTATGCAATTATTTCGCCGGCTGTGCGTGTCCTTTTTACTCCCATTTACCCGCCCAAAATGTAGGCCAGCTCAAGGATTCGTCTTGTTTTGGTTTGTTTTTTATTTTCACCCGAGTTCTTAACGAGCTGTGAAGTTATTTTGCTGCGTTCTTTCGTTGGGTGCGGTTGTGCTCCGATTCACCAATTCAATAACAAAATTATCAAAACTCGCTCAAATTTATTCGAAAACTAAATTGAAATCGACGCGAGGAGAAAGTGAATTTATTTTTTGAAGTGGTGAAATTAATCTGAACTTTCCTCGTACTGAAACTCAATCTACCTAAATTAATTCCTTCGAATGATCACTTAAACTCTATCAATAACACACAAATCACACGATTTTTATATGAAACACTTTTCTCTTATTTCAACACTTCATTTCAAATACAAAATGCACAATTCTAACTTTATTTTTAAATAAAAATTATGAAAAACAATTTAAAATTTTTGTTTCTGTGATAAAATTGTGATCACTCCATGAAAAATATTCAGTGCACAATTTTCAACTTAAAAGAAAACACAGAGACAAACAAATTCTTGTAATAAAGTTGAACTGATCGCAATAATATTAATTATAATTTAATAAGAAATTAAAGTTGTAATTCCTATATTACAATTATCAAAAATATTCAAAAATGTTGTGCCTCAAATGTGCGACAACTCAATAAAAAATATATTAATATAAAAATTCTCAACAGAAACCGTTTTAATTGAAAACTTTTAAGGCACAAAATAAATTAAATTGCAAGAGAAATCATAATTTGAAATCATTTTATAAAATAAAGAAAATATTTTCATAACATTTCTAGAGAAATATTTCTGAACACAAAATAAATTGCGAAAAGTTTTTCAATTTGAAAAACATTTCTTTCACTTTTATTGAAAAACAAAAATTGTTGGAAAAAAAAACTCAATTGATGGACACTTACCTGATATTTTATTTGTGGACTTCGCATAATTTTGTTCAACGGAAATTTATTTAAAAAAAATTCAAAAAAATTTCTTATTTTAAAGTCAATTTTAAAAAATTTGTGAAAACTTTTTGGAAAACTTTCTTAATTTTTAGTTCATATTCGCAACGAGTTAAACTTTGAAAAAATGCAAAAAAAGAATTATTTGATTTGAATCTTCAGTTAGTAAATTATATTCAAAGCCACTGTTAAGTCAGGATCTGTTTAGCTGCCAGAGCTCGCAGTCGCACACAACCGAACCGATACGCGTCGCGTTAAGGAATGATTTTGACTTTGACTCCAAAAAAGCACTTTGGCGCTCAGCTCTGTGTTTTCTGTTCTGTGTTCTGTTGGCGTCGCGCGTCGAGCGTCGAGCGTTTCGCTTTCTTATCACACGCACACGGACGGGAATTGGAGTAATCGCACAAGATGAAGGTGTCCGTGGAGCAGACGACAGACGACAGCGTCGTCGTCGTCGTCGTCGTTGGCAGCGGCGTCGCTGCCAAGGATAAGATCCGAGCGAAGTTTCAGACACAACACACAAACGTTGAGCGTGTGTCTGACTCTCAGCCGGTGCCGGTACGTGGGCAGACCAGAGTCTGGCTTTGCCAGAGTCAAAGTCAGTACAGAACAGGACGAGACTGGCTGGGACAGGACTGAACAGGATAGGACAGGACTAGGCAGGACAGGACGCACCAGCCGGGCGCAAGGCCCAACTGCTACTGCACACAGAATTGCCAACTGGCGTTTGTTTTCAACTTGGACGACGACTCCGACGACGACGACGACGTCGTCCGTCGCCACTGGAAGCACTCGAGAAGTCGAATTGCCACCCCCGAATGGCCGTCAAGTGCTGCGCTGCCGGCAACGTCGGCCATGAACACACAAGTTATGCGCAGGCGCACTTGACCTCTCCCCTCCTCTCTCCCTCCCATCTCTCTGTCTCTCTGTCTCTCTCGTTCGCTCTTTCTCTCTGCCCTTAGCGCAGTTGTTGTAGTAGTATTATAGTAGTAGTAGCAGCGCTGCCGCCGCCACCGCCGCCGCCGACGCAGCAGCAGCAGCAGCAGCGGCAATGCCAGCTACCCCCTCAGGTGGCTAGAACTCCCCTGCGCTTCGCAGAAAAAGAACTGCAGCATGCTTCCAGGCGTCGTCGCCAGGCGCAAAAACCACCCATGGAAAACGCACTGCGTGGTGCGTGGTGCGTGGTGCTTGCCGCTTGATGCGTGGTGCGTGGTGCGTGGTGCCTGATACCTTGCCACACCGCTCTGACTTGGTCTCGTGTCCTGACAACACATTTCAGTCTTGAAGTTGCGCAGCCGGCGCAGCGCCAAGGAGCTCCAAGTCAGGCCCATCAATAGTTAGAAGAGGAGCTGGCGCCTTATCAGGCAGCTGCCAGGCCACGCATTTTGTCATTTTTTGGTTTTGCGCACGCAACAAAGGCAAACAGCGGCGCCAAGCGATGAGGCCAAAAAATTGGGGCCAGCTATAGCTATTGCCATAAGCTTCGAGATGGAAATGGGAGGCGGATGAGGCGGCGCTAAACTGAGCAGCTGAAGTAGAAATGCTTATACGCTGGGGATTTGAGCTTTACAAGCGTAACAAAATATGTAAAAAGAAATAAAGAAAAGCCCTGGCATGAGAGCGCTCACACACACACACAGATGGGTTTACGAGTGTATGTGTGTGTGTGTGTGTGTGTGTGTTAGTCGCGTATCTATGAAGTTCCTTCCGTTTGCCGCAGACATTTGCGCCAAGTGTTCGCTGCCGTTGATGAATGATAGATGGATTATGATTTTGTTTGGCGTAAATTGAATTTTGCATATTTTTTACGCTTTACAAGGGATCTGCCACCCCCCACCCCCCACACCCCCTTAAGACTCGACAAATATTTAGACAGAGTAAATATTTAAATAATAATAATATTGTAATAATAGAAAGAGAGAGAGAGGAAAAACACAGACGCTGAGAAACTAAAATTTAAAGTTCAGTCTGGCGACTGTTCAAGCTGTCAACTTTTTCGATGATTGCATTCGTTTGGCAGCGGAAATCAACTTAACGAAGTAAAAATGTAAAATGCAACAGCACCAACACCAACAACACCAACAACAACACCAACAACAACAACAACAACATGTCAACAGCAGCAACATCAACAAGGAACAGCCTCAAATTGAGGCTGCAGGACCAAAAAAAAAGGAAGAAACAAATTCAGTTGCAAAAGCAAAGAGTTGGTGCTTTAATAAAATGATTGGAAAAAGGATTTAAAGAGCATAACAATCACACTAATACTACTACAATATACACACACATTTATACACATAAATATCTCATTATATTCATATAAAGCTGAGCTGCAGTTTTCTCGAGAAGCAGAAAATAGTTTAAAAAATAAATCATAACAATTATTTTATTCTGAGAAACTTTCTATTCAGCGATTTCTTAGAAATCTGAATTTGCTATGCACTTGTATTGTTCTGCAGTCGGACGAACCTTTTCCACGGAATAAAGTCTTATCATAATGCTGCTTGTAATTGGCAAATGAAGGAAAAACAATATTTTCCACTGCAGGAAAAGCGTCACAGAAAATAAGCCAACACTTTTTTTCTACGCGAAATTCTAATATGCTTTCTCAAGACTCAATGAAAGTTTTGCAATTAGTTCGTTAGTTCCAAATGTTGTTTATTTATACATATATATATGTGATATATATTTATATATGTATGTATATATATGTTTATATATATATTTCGATTTCTGACCTTGGTTCTGACTGAGATTTTTAAATTGATTTTTTAATTGCAATTGCAATTTTGCAACTGGAATTGCAATCAAAGGAAATGATTCAATTTGCTTTGCTCGACCCTTTTTGAAATATTTGGAGAGAATTTCATATTTTGTGTTGCATTCAATCATCGAGTTGCCCGATGCTGCCACAATTTGTTGTACGTACTCATACTCAGAGTCATACTCATACTCGTATTCCTTACATTTTATGAGCCACTCTGGCAACTAGTCGTAAGTAGCAGCACTCGAGAAATGCTTTTGTGCTGTTGTTGCTGTTGCTGTTGCTGCTGTTGTTGTCGCCGTGGTGCATGCAACATACTTTTATGGATCAGCTGCAACTTCAATGCAAAACAAGCCTCGACAGCCCAGGGGTTGGTTTAACTTTGAGTTGTGATTTGCCCAACTTACGCTACTCGAGCTCATACTCGTTCTCATTCTCCTGCTCCATGCCAAAGCCAAAGCCAAAGCCAAAGCTTTTGTTGTGCACACGCACACACACACACACAGACACACATACGTATGTACATACACACAGAGATAGAGATTGTGTGTAGTTGCTGACTTCTATAAGCAGCAAATTTTTATTTCCATCTCATACTTTTTTGCTTACAACTCGCATGCGTCATAACTCAATAACCAGCTGAAAAGCCAGTGGCAGTGGCAGTGGCAGTGGCAGTGGCAGAAGGCAGTGGTAAAAGCAACCATCAAAAGCTGCAGCCGAGTTGAGCTAACTGTAATCCTAATGAAACTACAACACATAATACCTACTATATTGCACTGAGGCAGCAACATTTGCATGCAACAATTTGGCTAAAAAAAAAATGTATAAAATGTGAGGAGGGAATCGGAAGGGGAAGGGGAAGGGGAAGGGGAAGGGGCAACTATGTTGAGAACTTGCAGGGCAACTCCTGGTGCTCATCAGGACTCGGTTGCACATATGAAGGAGCCTCTCATCATCATCATCCTCAGCTTGTTGCCCGTAGTGGAATTTATTATAAGATCCTTTTCTTCTCTTTATATGAATGTGAAAGGAAAAATAAAACTTGTAGTTGTTGCCGCTCCTCTCGACGTTGCTGTTGTTGTTGTTATTGTTGCAGATGTTGTTGTTGCTGCTGTTCCATTGTTGTTGTTGCCTGCATGAATATTTTCTACAACATTAAAAAGGCATTTCGAGTTATTTGGCTTACAACATTTTTTTTTATTATAATTTCTGTATAGTTAGCCCTGGCATGTGAGGGGGTTTCGCCAGCTTTCCCCCATCTTTCTATCCCCCCTCCCCATCTCCTCAGCCATCAGGCAGTCCATCCAAGTAGTTGGCGATTTTGTGTACTCAACTTTGGCATCCAATAAGCAAAATTCCTGAGCAGCGACTAATGACCGTAAAGCCGCTGGCAAAAGCTAATCAGAAGTGGTTTGGGCATCCACAAATTCTGAATGTGTGTGTGTTACTGTGTGTGTGTGTGTGTGTAGAGGCAAACAGCAGTGGGGCAGGCAAATTGCGTTTTTAGTATCATTAATCTGCCACACTCGGCGCAGACGTCAGCGTCAGGCATCGACTTAAAGAGAGATGATTCTACCCCAGTCCACAAAAGGGAACATTAATTTCCTCTGCCTGAAGAGATGATATTACCTAGGCAGCGATTTGCGACTTGCGATTTGCGATTTGCGATTTGCCAGGCCCGATAGCTTTAGCTGATTGCACAAATGAATCTTATGTGCAGCTGCACAGTGCCCCACTTCACTCCAAGCCCCAATCGCTTGCCACAAAATGTGTCGTGTATTTGGGGCAAAAGTTGAAAACCGTTTACTCCAAATGCCTTGAAATACGATTATGTGGCATCCTTTGAGCGTACTTGTAGGCAGGACTTGCTCAAGCAGCTCATAAAGACTCGAACACTCAATGTGCGTGTGTGCGTGCGAGTGTGTGTGTGTGTGTGTGTGCCGTGTTGTGCCGTGTCTCCTTCACATAACGCATACGCAGCGTGTTGCGTTATGGCTGTTTGATGTTTAAGCCTGGCTGGAAATATATGCCTGTATGTGCGTGTGTGTGTGTGTGGAGTGTGTGTGTGTCATTCTTTATGATGACATGCCATACATTTATGCAAAATGCTAATTTAAAGCCAACTCTTAGACATTATAACCGTTCAGAGAACTGCGGTGGGAAGCGAACTTGTCCCTCTTCTTGTTACGTGGTTGAGGAAGCAGTTCCACACTGTCCCAAAGTCTATTGTTCTGTGGCGAAAAGTTTCGATCTAGACAGATAGATGAGTGCTTAACATGTTTCTTATTGAGAAAAATGATAGGAACTCAACTAAAAAAACTTCTCTAAAGGATTTGAATATAATTTTACAATAGTTAATTATAAGGAATAATTTTGTTATGAGTCTAGAGCTTTTGTGACACTGTGCCGCTAAGTAAACGCCTCCTCATCAGCATAACTCGTCATGCATAACTCCAGAGCTGCCTCACACTTGGACGCATGTTGTAGTACAAATCTCCCATAGGCTGGCCGAATGACTCAATGAGTCAATGAGACTGACGGAATGACTGAATGACGGACAAACTGTGTGACTATTTAGTGACTGGTGGATAGAACTGGAGCTGAGCTGTCATGTTACTTGCTTGCCACGCCTTAAATGCAAGTCGCTGCCATTTTGCTGGGCCCTCGAACTTCATTACACGAAATATTGAAAATGGCTTAACAGGAAATTAAGCAAAAACAGCAGGCAGAACCGGTAAATAGACAGGCGAACAGATAAACGGACGAACAGACAGGCGGATAGACAGACGGATACACGGAAAGATGAACGGACAGAGACAGAAAGACAGAGAGAGAGAGAGAGAGAGAGACTGTTGGCTGATCTCTATCTAAATCTGTGTGGATATATCTAACTGGCGCAAATCTTAAAGGGAAATTAGCTACGAAATCGAAATCGAATCGAATGAGAAGCACATTATATCTACTTCCCTCCCCCCCACCGCAATATTGTATCCCCCTCTCCATGCCCTTGGAGCCCTCTATGTGTCATTGTTGTTGCAAAATGTTTATTGTAATTCGGCAAGTATTTGTGGAATATGAATTGCGAGTATTTGCATAAATGAAATGTGTATGTAAATGGCAACTCGTAATGCCAATCAATCACCCCAAAAAAGAGCGGGCACACACACACACACACACGCATATACACACACATGATTCAGCTCCTCCCACAGTCACACACAAAACCAATAAACTAAATTCGCATGAAAAAATGTATTGGGCGAAAAAGGAAAAAAAGAAAACGAAACGTAGCAGAAATCGTCAACAACAACACACACAAAACCCATACATGATGGGAAGGAATATGTGTGAGTGTGCGAGTGTGTATGGGGTGTATTCCAACCCTTATACTTGGCAGGATATTACATGCTTCAACAATGTTGTAGCATTCCCAATAACAACAACAACAACAGAAACAACAACAAGAGAAACAGCACCCGAGCATTCCTGCCGAAAATGAAATTCTGTTTTGCATTTTATGTCGACGACTCTGAAGCCAAGAGCATAAAGAAGAACACGTTGATGGCGGAGGATGAGGACGAGGACGTGGACCAGAACTGGGACCAGCAGCAGGAGGACCAAACCAAACCAAACCGAACCAGCCAAAACATGACGAGAACAGGAGGCGACTCACAATGATGGAGACGACGAAGACGAAGAAGAAAAAGTTGCAGAAAGGACGCAGAAATAAAAAGAACGAAAAAAAAAAATGAAATCTAAACAAAATGCGTTCGAGCGTGTGTGTTCAATTACAATGTGTGTGATTGCTGGAGCGTGGGTAGGGGTACCGCCCACACACACACACACACACACACACACACACACACACAGACACACACAGTGACATAAAAATTTACAATGCGAAATAAGCGAGCGAAACGCTTTTTGTTTGCTGCTGGTCCTTGGCTCAAGCTTGAACCCAAAGCGGCACCCGAACCAGGACCAGGAGCAGCACCAGTAGCAGCACCAGTAGCAGCACCAGTAGCAGCACCAGTAGCAGCGCAAGGACCCAGATCCAAGCCCGAACCCGAACCCGGACCCGGCCAGGCCATCCTTATGCAAATAACAGCGAGGGCACATAAAAATAAAATAATAACAATACAATATTTTTTGATGACAGCCGCCAACAAAACGACGTTGGCCACCGCCCGTTACAGTCTTCCCAGCTCCCTTCCCCTTCCCCTTCCATCTACTATCTTCTTCCCCTTCTCATGCTCCAATGCCAAATTTCGGTTTGAGACTCTCAACAAAGGAGCACTCGAAAAAGACAGCGCATAAAAGAAAGGTTTAATCGACGCGCATTTCACGAGCAGCGGCAACGGCTTGTGTGGCATTGGTCGAGGGGAGGGTCTAGCGGGGGGGCGACATAGGTCTATAGGGGGTCAGAAGAGGCGGCTGGCAACACTTTAAATGTGTTTTAGTGGAAATTGTGAAAATTTTCTTATGGCACCATCATGATGCGTCATCAATTTGGATTTTATGTCTGAGCTGTACAAATTTTCCAAGGGAGCCCATAAACAGCTGCGGGACGTGTTTTGCAACAGTTGCCCCCAAAAAAGGGAGGAAAACAAATGACAAAAGTATCGACTGAGGATATAAATCTGTGGCAACCCGATGATAACTTTAAGGAGAAAGATATGGCCAAAAATATAATATGAAAGTGCTTGCAGAAATATGGAAATTCCCAGACAGAACCAAAGTGATAGCTGAAGCAGCAGCTAGAACTAAAATCTTTTGCCCTAGAAGCTAAAGTAAGACTACCCAAAGGACATTATACTTCTAAAGGTTTAAAATACTTATAAAGATTAAATACCTTGGCTCTGTAAAGGACATCTTATAACCTTATAGGGCTTATATACAAAAAATGGTCAATTATTTAGACCCGAAGTGATAACTGATCCAGAAGCTAGAACTAAAATCTTTTGCCCTGAAAGCTCAAATATGTCTTGCCAAAGGACAATATATCTTTAAAGGGTTTATATACTATAAGGATTAAATACTATATCTATTTAAAGCACATCTTATATCCTTATAGGTATTAACTTATCAATCAGTTCTTTTCATTTTCTGCAAATAAAGTTCTGTTTATCTTATTCAAGCAAATATTTAAGTTTCATCCGTTTCGAAGTAAAACTCTTAGTATACATCAATCAGAAAGGTCAATGCCATTAGGTTCTTCGATAACGGCTCGGTTAACACACATGCAACCCAAACCAGAGTATCCTGCGAATCGCAAATCAAATTCCTCGCATGCCAAATGCAACAATCTAAATAATTATTTTTGCATACAAAATGTTAAACAAACACAACATGAACAGGTCGCTCAAAGGAGCGTTAGAAAGGTACACAGAGAGGGAGCAGATGCGGGTAAAGGATGCGAGGATTTACTTGCCAAGGACACAAGAGAACAAAAAAAACGAGTAATATAAAAAAGAAAACACAAAACTGAACACAGAAATCACATTTGAATAACAATCATTCCGCATGCAAGTTATTTCAATTGGGAGCCTGTGATAGAGAGACGTTCGGGGAGAGGGAGAGGGAGAGGGCGAGGGGAAACGGAAGCGTTGAGGAGATATTGAAAATATGAAAAGAAATAAAAATAAAAATAATGAAAAAGAATAAAAATATAAAAAAAGAAAACACACGCGAAATCACAAAGAATTTATAATAAGCGTCATTGTCATGCGAGAAATGAATAAAAATCAAACGACGACAAGGACAACAACGAGCGGAGCTTGTTGAAAAGGTAAAAGGGGTACAGGAGGATAGGATAGGCCAGGGAAGGGAAGGGGGGGGGACGTATAAGGTAGGGGAATGCTGAATTGAATGTGTCGCACAGGATGCGTGTCTCCTCTATGTGTGTGTGTGTGGATGTGTGTGTGCTAAAGTATTTCCAAGGCTCTGCCAGTTCGTCAACAAACATCATCTGCATATGTGAAAGAGGAGGCAAGCGGCAAGCGGCATGCGGCAAGCGACTTCCACAGCCTGCGTGGGTTGCATGAATTTTAAAAGCCATGCCAACGAGTACATCCAGGCATGAGACATCAAGGAGCAGCTGAAGCCGCTGCCGAAGCCGAAGCCGTTGCTAAAGCTGGAGATGAAGCTGAAGCTGAAGCTGAACCAGGAACAGGCGCAACAGCAGCAGATACAGACTATTGTGTGTGTGTGTGTGTGTGTGTGTGTGTGTGTGTGGCATCAACGGAACGCGCCACTTGAAGCAGGATGTGCCCGGACAAGAGAACCAAAGATCCACAACTCCCTCCCTGCCTCCTTTTGTGGCAGCATTCATGCCACGCCAGGCATCCGTGTGCCTCGCCAGTGAAAAGAATTGCTGCAACGATGTTGCGCCCTTTTTTTTCGTGTACGTTGACAAATTGTTGCCAGTCGCTTGTGGCATTTAATTTTCATCACACGCCCGCCACACAGTTGCTGTCATAATTGATTTCATTAAACGTGCCCCCAGAGAGAGGGAGAGACTGAGAGAGAGTGAGTGTGGGGCAGCAACAAGTGGCACGAGCCGCGCAAAAAACTTTCAGCTGAAAGTAAAAACAAATTAAGCTGCAAATAAATGAGCCGGCGACGACGTCGACAGCAAAAATAATTGAGGGAATTCCCACGAACGCGCCAGACAGCCAAAGGACCAAGGACCAAGGACCAAGGACCAAGGACGAAGGACGCAGATGAAGATGAAGACGCTGGCAAAGCAGAAGCACAAGGAGAACTTAATGGTGAACAAGGGGGGACAAGGAGCAGAAGGAGAAGGCAGAGCCAGACACTTTGACATAATTTCCCAGCCAGACGCCGGCGACGACGACGACGACGACGCCCGCACAAGGACACGACCATAACCAGCCCCAACAAAGTTTTAATTAATTGCGCACAACTCACACTCACACTCGCACACACACACAAGACACACACAAACACCCAAATATAAAGACAGCAGCAGCAGCGGCGAATGGCAAATGAAAATGAGCCAAAACGCAAAAAGTTGAAGGCAAATTTTCATTTTCACGTACACAAAGTACTGAAATTTCGACTGTGTGTGCGGTGTGGCAGGGTGGCAGGGTGGCAAGTGGCAGGGTGGCTGGGCCTGGGCCTGGGTTGGACGACTCGGTGGTTAGATGCTTTCCGGCTGTATGGCTATCACAGAGACACAAGACACGCCGCCGACAAAGGCAGCGCTGCTCGGCTAAATGTCTTAGCCTAATTTCATTTTGCTGCTACTTACGCGACGCTGACTCAATTTTCATATTGTTCTTGCCTCATTACATAGACTCAAGGGGAGTCAGGGGGTGGGGAGGTGGCACACATAGAACAGAAACCTGTAGCGACTAATAGAGAGTGGAAGCTAACAAGCTGCAAATTACTGGAAAAAGAGTTTATATTATGTTAAGAGTGTTTGTTTGCTCGATTCCTTGTGCCTTCTCATTATGAGGAATTACAGTGCGAGTCCTTGTTAAATTATTTATTTTTAGTTAGAAAAGTTTCGCCTTGCAGCATTTGAAAGCTTTTGACATTTCCCTGCAATTTTCATATTTCCATCAAACAGTTTAAGGAGCCAGCATCAAATTATATAGCAAAAAGGAATCGAGGGCATTAAGGCCTCAATCAAATTCATGATGCGTGAAGACAAAGACAATAGAGAGATCTCTCTCTCTCTCTCTCAGGTAGGCTAAAGAAAACAGGAATATGCAGATGATGTCCTGGCAGCAGCTCGTCCCACATCAGCAATTTGAGCATGAAATCAAGTCTGATTCACATTCTGTTTATAAAACTCTAATTAAGTAGAACCACAGACACTCGAGTCTCAGAGTCTCAATGTTTGTGCGTAGCGATCGATGGAAAGTCAGGTACCCTCTGTATGCATATATCCTTTATGTTAACCCTCTGGGTCCTGGGTTCAGGCTTGACAGCAAAACCAACAAACATGCTGACAATGGGATGTGCTCTTGAAACCCTTGTGTCTAGCCCATTGTCCTGTGTGCCATCCGAAGGCGATTTATTGCCGATTTGCGCCGAAAATCGAAAGTGGTTTCTGAGCATTTATCGATAGATACACGAAGGGGTAGGAGGTGGGGTGTGCTGTGTGTGCCGTGTGTGCGGTTGTGCATCGCATTATTATAAATTTGCCTTTTAATTTACGTTACGCCGATTTTAAACAATGCCGAATCAAAAATCGAACTATGAATATTCATAAAGCCCCTGCCGACTGACAATTGTTAATGGGCGAGCATATGTTAAGCTTAGGGGTAGGGGTAGGGGTAGGGGTTGTAGTAGGGGTACTCTGTTATCTCTGGAAAGAGAAAAAACATATAAAACTGAGATTGTTGATTTATGCGCGCTGCTTTGAATTTTATGCCAATTTTTCTTTATGTCCTGCGCGCATTTAACAAAACATTTACATGCCGTTTTTTTTTCGTCCTGTTTCTGAACATTTTCTAGTAGTAATATATTTTGATGTCATGGGCTTTATTTGATAACCTTCGGCATAGAAAAGGGTTGCGTATTGATTTGCCATGAAATTTGTAGAAGTGCAGCGTTTGTTTCGCTTGTAGGAGAGAATTTGAGACTTGGCCAACTTCTGGCTAAGAATATAAATATCATTAGCTTGGGGCTTATGGAGGCGATTATCGAGTGAATGAAATGGCAAGTCTTAGGCATTTATGCCGTATACTCGTTAACGAAATAAACGCCTGGTCATCAATCAAATGTCAGGGACTTAGCCGAACGCACGGAAATTTGTCAGCTGATAAGCCAAGAGAGAAGGATGTTGCCTCCGAAGGTAGCAAGGATAATTCCTAGGCCTCCGAATGGCCATTCAAATTTGCTATGCCACGATTGATGTGGGCATTACGTGACCTGCCAGCAGCCTCGACACAGCCAAAGGGGTTCTTCCCTCTCTCTCTCTCTCTCTGTCTGTGTCTCTGTCTCGCACCTTTTGCCAATTTGGCGTAATTTATGCGCCTGCGTAAACGCCTCAAAAGAGACAACCACACGGAAGCTGCAACCGAGTTCGCTGGCTGCCTACCTGGGCAACCCCTTTGCGAAGGGCTTCGCAGCGGGTTCTGCTGCATAAATTACAATTTATGACGATTTGCATGACTGAAACGGGCGCTCGCTCATCACAGCTGCAAATCCTGCCCAGACCCAGACCCAAGCGGCTCCTCGGTGTTGAGGCTCAGTTTGTGCGTGAAGCCCGAGAGTGTTGGTTGAGACTTTGAGACTTGCAATTCGCTGTTGGCACTTATAAATTAAGAGAATTTCGAAATGGAATTGTAATGAAAATTTAAGCGGCGCCACGCATGCGTTAACTTTACGGTCAAGTGGCAATGAGATTGGCACTGCCACTTGGCACTTGGCTGGAGTCAATTCTTAAAGGCAGCCACTTCATAGGCGGCTCTTCAGCTCTACAGCTCTTCCAGCTCTTTCAGCTCTTTCAGCTCTTTGGGGATCTTCATACTCGTATGTGAGTTGTGCACATGCTACACTCAAGTCAAGTTAATAATATGAGAGAAATCACTTTGCCGCTTTGTGCATTGTTAAAAGTTTTTAAGCCGCGCCTCAAACAGACTCAGACTCGCTGCATATGAAGAAAAGTGAGCGAGAGAGATGGGTAGAGGGGGGAGCGGGGGGTAAAAGAAAGCTCGCATGAAGCAAACAAAGTTGTTTGTGGTAGCGCTTTTGTGGTACCCACACCCTCTGGCCATAAGGTAGTTGCTACTAGTCTGTTGCCTGCCCCACGTTGGGGCGCCAACAAACTTTGCTGTTTGCAAAGTTCTTCTTTTTTTTCTCAGAGCAGAAGCGGCAGCAGCAGCAGTTTTTTGCGCCATTTCTTTGTTGGGCGAAGACGATGGAGCAGCCGCTGCGTAAAACTTTTCACTTTGACTCTACTTTATTGTATTTCTAATACTTTGCCTTTCAGCCAAGTTAGTCGCAGCGGCAGCATGTGAACAATGTAAGCGGCCAACGCGTTGCCAAACTGTGTAAGCAGCTATGAAAATGTGCTGGCTATCGGTGTACTCAGGATTCTCCTCAGGACTGGCTCCTCCTGCTCCACTTCCTTGCTTCGAGTTCAAGCGCCCACCACACAAATTGTAGACAATTGAAAATTTTACATTTTATGACGCTGCGCAATTTGCGGCTGAGTTTTTGATTTCCCCTTCCAACTTTTTGGCGCAGACTTTGGCAAATTGTTCTCAGAGCTAGCAGAGGGGAAGAGTAAGCGATATACAGGTAGATGGAACATAATAAAACAATGCTGATACGTTGCCAAGGTTGACCTGTACAGGTTGACTACTTTTCCAACTATAAACAGAAAGTCTGCAGGACGAGTGTGAACTAATTGCAACATTCCAAAGAGGCGACCAGAGGTTGAGTAACTGAAATTGCTAATTGGAAAAACAAATTATTTTCCTTTTATGGAAAAATGAAAAAACGAGAAACTCTGTTTGTGTCTGTGAACAAAGGAAATTATTGCAGTAATTAAGACTAATTTGATTTATTTAATTTTGCTTATTGCATTTTCCACATTATTTGCTCGCCTTCTGTTGACTAAGTTATACACTTGGCTGGAATTGAATTGTTTATATCGTCAAATAAAATTAACTTCAATTACAAGAGCCAAATATATATGGTATTCCTCCTGCAGGACTAACATCATATGAAAGCTTTCGTCACAAAAACCCATTAAAAACTCCGACTGCCAATTTGGACAAAAACCCGAATTGGAAACATACTCAGAGTGTAGTGGAAAAGGGGGGTGGGGGGGTAAGAAGTGTGTGGAGAGCGAGAATGAAAATGAAAATGAGAGAATGAGGTTGTCACCGAAGAGGAAATGGCAGAGGATTTTCCGTTGGACTCTTTGACTGTTTGACTCGAGTCGAGTCGAGTCGAGTCAAATGAAATGTGATGAATTGTGTAATTTGGACTGAGAAATGGCATTTGCATGCGAGGCATGCCAAAGTGAGCGAAATTTGTTTGGTCTGCACTAAAAGCGCAAAACGACGAAATAAGTATACTCTAATCGAGGCAGTACGACTGGAGGATACCCTGTAGATAGGACAATGACAAGGTGAGGTACATGTATAGTCTGAGACCCTGAGAAGTTCAAGAAACGTTTCGGGATGATAATAAAGGGACAAGATAAATATACAGATAGATAGGTAGATGGATAGATAGGCAGATAGATATAAAGATAGATGGATAGATAGACAGAAAGATACATACATAGGGATAGAGAGATTGGTATATAGATATGTTGGTGGATAGATAGATAAATAGTTAGATAATTAGATAGTTAGTTGGATAGATAGTTAGATGGGTAGATCGATAGATGGATAGATGGATATATCGATAGACCGATAGATAGATGGATAGAAAGATAGTTGGATAGATGGAAAGATAGATAGATAGATAGATAGATAGATATATAGATAGATGGATAAATGGATAGATCGATAGATATATGGATAGATGGATTGATAGATAGATAGATAGATAGATAGATAGATAAATATATAGATAGATGGATAGATGGATAGATTGATAGATGGATAGATGGATAGATGGATAGATGGATAGATCGATAGATCGATAGATAGATAGGCAGACAGATAGACCGAAAGATACATAGATAGATAGAGAGATAGATGGATAGATGGATAGATGGATAGATTGATAGATGGATAGATAGATAGATAGATAGATAGATAGATAGATAGGCAGACAGATAGACCGAAAGATACATAGATAGATAGAGAGATAGGTATATAGATATACTTGTATTGGTGGATAGATAGATAGATAGTTAGATAATTAGATTAGTTAGATGGATAGATGTAGAGATACATGCATGGATAGAAAGAAAGATAGATAAATCGATACACAAATAGATATATTTCTATAGAAAGATAGATACATAAATACAGATAGAAAGGAATATCTTTGGTTGACCTTATTCTATATCCTTGTGTATCTCACCTGGGCGAAAAACGTCTCAAAGGTTTTCTATGTTTCTCTACTTCATGTCAGAGTACTCTACTCTAAGCTTGCACAACTATAGTATACCCTTTCCTAACCATTTAATGGGTAGAGAGTATTGAAAAGCGTGCAAAAAAAAGAAAGAGAGAAGGGAAAAAAAACGCGACAAACTGGCAACTGACAGTTGGAGCTGGCAAAAGCTGCGGCACTCACATCTCATTAATTTGTGATTGATACGCTCTGCCACCCCCCGACCCTGACATCAACTCCTCCTTCCACTTGTGCTGCTCCTGCTCCTCCTGCTCTTCCTCCTCCTGCAGTGACTCCTCCAACGCTCTACTCTACTGTCTATCTGTGTGTTTGTGCGTAAAGCGTCACAAATGAAATTGAAGTGTGTTTGTGATCCCATTACAAATAACGCGAGCGCACCAAGCACCCAGTTTCGGCCGTGTACTGAGCGGTGGGAGGGGGGAGGAGGGGTGTTCCGTTCTTTTCGTATTTTCGCATTTGATGGATTTGCATGCGTTGTGACACAAGTCACTAAAATATCTTATTACATATACTCAGACAGCGATACGCACACACACACACACACAGACACACACACACATGGCAGCCATTTTAATTTTAGCACAAACGCGTATAGGCCGCATAAACAAACAGGACACACGGCAACAGGACTCGAACCCCATATAACATCGTCAGTTGTCTTCCATTTATTTTTCAACTTCGATTTTTGCTCAACGCGGCCGCTTTTTTTCTCTCCTTTCATTTCTTTTTTTGCAAATTGACACCCTCACACAAATAGCATATACAGAGGCCCACATAAGTATACACACACTGACAGGCAGGGAGCTTGTTAGTGCGTCCTGGTTGCTATTGTTGTTGTTGTTGTTGTTGTTGTTGTGTCTATCTGACAGTCAAGCTGCGGCTGGGACGGCGGCAGCTTCATCAATGTTGCTCGCATGCCGGAAGCGTGAAAATCTACAGCGTTCAGCGCAAAGGGAAAAGTTCACAAATGGAAAATTACGGGTGCACACGTGCAGCACACACACACACTTGTATACACACAGAGCCACCCACCCTATAACTCCACTCTCCCGCACTCTCCCACCTCCCCCTTTCACCCATCCCAAGCAGTTCGTTCGTTTGTCATTTCAGGTTGTTTTATTCAATTTGGAGGCAAGCGAAATTCGCAAAAAACTCTTTGAAAATACAACGCGCAAAATGTCATGTGATATGTCACACATGTAGCTGCCACGCCCCTCCATCAGCATCCCCTTACGGGGACGGTACGGTACGGTTTGCCTTATCGGCTGCCATATTAATGTACTGGAAATTTGCCATTTTCTTTGGCAAAAAAAATAACACAAAAAAAGCGAAAAGAGGAAGCTTTTCCTTTAGCTGGCGTCGCTCTTTAATCTCATTTACAATAAAGAGCATGCCAAATAAAAGCCATTAGGCATAAATATCAGTGGAAATATTGTGTGTATATATATCATGATATCTATATATATATATGAAGGTACTCTGTATATATATAAGAGGACATATCTGAAGCCTTAAGCCATTCAGTTCCACTGATGCGTGTCGCCTGATTCTAATCTAAAAACATTGCCAAAAGTCAACCAGGCAGGAAAAGGCGAAATGAAACTGTGACATCCAATGGCTGGAAATGTAGCATTCAACGAGATTTTCGAGATTGGGCCGTGTCCTTTTAAGGAAAAGGTCAGTTCGGGTCCTTTTCCCTTTGCTCGCCTGTCAATTGCTCTTTTCTCATCTCTTCTCCTGCGCTTTTTCCCCCTTTTTTACTTTTTTACTTATTTCTTTTTGTGCTTTTTGTACTTTTGCTATTTTGCTCTTTGGCTCTACCTCGGCCTCGGCGAATTGAAGCAAATTTTCTTTTGAATCAGTGCAAAAATGACTTTTCTTTCTGGACGCAAACAAAAGAGTTACGTTAGAAGGAGAGGTTGAGCGAGAGAGAGAGAGGGAGAGGGGGGTTTGATTGCGTGTGGTATGTGCAGATTGGAACTGGTTGAATTTCTGCCATCTGTTGACAAAAGCGATTTGGGGAATTGTCTCCACTCACTCGATGTTTGCCTTAATATAGAGTCCTAGAAGAGTCCTTCACTTAACTGTGATTCCAATAGTGATTTTCATTCAGTTAGTTAAGTAAGTTCTCATATACGAAGTCCAGTTGGATTCTAGAAGAGCTTGCAACGTGTCAAATGTGTATGAAAAGTTAATAGCTCAAAATGTGAATAAGTCAGGGAAAGCTTCAGTTGAACTTAAATATAATTGTTACCTATGAGATAGATAATAATGAGGCTTTAATCAGTTTTCAATAAAGATATAGTCTAAACTATTTTATCCTACCTCAATTGAATCAATTGAATCAGGTGACAATTGAAGCCAAGCGACTGGCACTATAACTTTTATATCTCAACTTATAAGAATAACTCTCTCAAGTAGCATATCTGTTCTATATAGTATCTATATATTATATATTCATTCAGCAACTGATTCTATATTGAATCAGTTCATAATTCGCTACAAGTAACTTCGATTATAATTGCGAGCAAATCAGCTTAAAGGACCTTCCAGGCTCGGGACCATTTCAATATCCGCCAGTCACCCTGGGGTATCGATAAGTGAAATTGTGAATTGTAAGTACGGGTGTAAAAGTGCCGGAATACTTTGCATATGCCAACATTTTCCTTTTGCACACATGCTCAACAGTTCTATGTGCCATTTTGAGTTTCCGGTTCGCTCTTAGCCCCTTGCAACATGGCGAACTCTCCCACACGTTTTGGCCATTAATTTGTTTTGCCATTTTAATTTCGCTTTCGTTTTCATGTTTCGGCTGCAAGGCCAAATGCAGTCAGTGGCATTGCTGCTGGCAGGAGCGAGGAGGCGAGGAGGGAGTTTTGGAGCGCGGAAATGAGTGCGCCAAAAAATGAAAAAGGCAAACAAAAAAAACTGTTGCATTAAAATGGGGGCGCAACAGCCAGCGGCAGAGGCAACGTCATTGCTGCTGCTGCCGCTGTGAAAATGAGGCAAGTTCGTAGTTAGTCAGGGAGCATCGGCTGGCGTTGACTTCGGCATCGGCGCCAGCGCCAAAGTCGACACCATCGTCATAGTCAACTACTGTTGCTGCTGCGCGCCGCTTGTTTCATTTCATTTATTTCAGTTTGTTGCCCCTGCCGCCCACGCGTGCACCTTCTGCCCACCCACTCACCCACCTGCTAGCTGCCTGCAGTGTTATAATTTCGCTCGCCCATTAAAAATTTACTCTACAACCCACTCGCTGGAGCCGCTGCTGGAGCTGGAACCTCTGCTGCTGCTGGTGCTGCTGCTGTTGGAGCTCGTCCTTTTTCTGCGTTCCGTTCGTTAGTTTGTTTTGGTGGCAGCCACAAGAGAGCGCCAGTCGGCGGCGGCGGCGTTGCTGCCGCCAAATGAATGGGAATGAATGAAACGAAAATGAATAAATGATAATGAGAGCATTCGCAGCTGATGATGCTGGCGTCGCTGCCACTGCCGAGCACTGCTGAGGGTGGCTGCTGCCGGTGGGTGGCGCTGTTGCTGCTTCGCTCATTTTCATTTTCGTTGATGAGATAATGGCTGTGTCTCTGTGTTTTTACTTTGCCTTTGCGCCGGCTGCTGCTGCCACTGCTGCCGCTGTTGCTGCCACTGCCACTGCTGCTGCTGCTGCTGCGTTGAACATAATGAACTTCATAATGATGATGAAGTTGTTGCTGTTGCCGGCGCTAACGAGTGAATTATTTTAAATGTGGGTTTCAAGGTCAAGGTGATGCCTTGCCGCTGCTGCCTCAAAGTTATTGTTTTGCATTCTGCTTTCGCTTGGCATTCATTAAGCGACGTCAGCGTCTGCGTCGCCGGCGCTGTCGGCGTCTGGCACTTTGTTGATTAGAAAGCGAAGGATAATGAAGGGAGGTGAATAACCCGCTGTCTGTCTGGCTGCCGCTGAACCATCTGCAACTGGTGGCATTTCTTCTGATTCTAATTGAAATCCCCTTTCAGCCAAAGCCGAACTGAAGTTGCTGCAGGAAAACGTTGCCAACTTCTGGGCGCAGTCAATTGAAAATCTTATACATTTTATAAGAAGTGAGAATTGCACGCCGAAACGCAGACATACACAGAATGAGAAACTTTCAGTCAGTCAGTTAGTCAATCTGTCAGATTGTCAGATTGTCAGTTTGTCAGTTTGTCAGTTTGTCAGTCTGTTAGGCAGTTAGTCAGGCAGTCAGGCAGTCAGCGTCGAACGAGCACGACGCACATCAAAATATGCAAATTGGAATTTCAAAAATACAGCAATATTGTTGAAGCATTCGTGCCATCCCCCCACCCCCCTCCTTAGCCCCCACTCCACCTAGGGGCAGTACGCCACAGCCTCTGTCTCTGTACATACATATTATATACACACACACACACACACTCACACTCTCACACACATATAGTTAACCCGATTTTGGGCGCATTCAAATTTTGTGTGTGTCCAACCCCTGAGGCTGTCAGCGCTGCTGCCGCTGTCGCTGTCGCTGTCGACGCACAGCCCGAGGCAGCGACAATAACAAGAACTGTAAGAGCAACGGTACCAGCAGCAGCAGACTGAGCCACCATTATTCGCCTTTAACGTCTGCACACGCTGCTTCGTTGCCGTCGCACTGGCTGACAGGGGTAACAGCAACAGCAACGACGACGACGGCAGCGGCGGCGGCGGTGGCGGCAGCGGCAGCGGCAACGTCAGCAGCGTCCAGTGCGCAAGCGCTCTGGAGTTGTCGTTATTCCTTTTTGCTGCATCTCACTCGCTCGCATCTTCCGACGAATGCTCTCTACTCGCTTGCACCACGAAACCCGAGCGAGAGTGTGAGAGCAGCTACCACCACCACCACCACCACCAGAGCAGCAGCAGCAGCTAGGTTCCATTCCATTTTATGCCGCATAATTGGTGTGGGGAACGCTTTGGCATTTGGCACGTGAAAATTAACACTACGCCCCGAACTCGCAGCCGAAGCGTTCTGACGTTCAGCGTGTAATGAATGAAAATGAAAATGAGAAACAAAGACTACCGAAAATTACCCAAAATGAAGTTTTCCAGGAGCAGCAGTGGCAGCAGAGGCAACGGCAGCAGCGGCAGCGGCAGCGGCAGAGGCAGCGCAGGAAACAAAAATTTAATGACGTAACGTGGCGCCGACGTCGCTGTCAGCAATTAAGCAACAGTTAAATTAAACGGGTTTCTAGTTCAAGGACACGAGCCACCAACAACAATCACAATAATTCCAGCAACAACAACAACAACGAAGTGTTCGCACAGCAGAAGCGGCTTTTGGTCCTCAGATACTCCGGCTCTTATGGAGTGGGTGGGAAACGGCCTATAGCTCACAGGGTATTGGCTTTTTCTATATAACCTCAACTTAATTGTAGCTAGAAGACGATTAGAAGATGTCCTGATTTAACCGATTTATCCTGAATTGTATATACAGACCATAGCCTGCCCATAAAGGACTCTGAGATCAACTCGTTTATATATATATATATTATATTGTGCATAGATTCTTCCTTCTTTATGTTATCCGCATCCATTTGCATAATACTCATAGCTCATATAATTATAGTAGAGGTCACACCTGTGACAGAAAACAAGTTAGAATCATAACGAAAGGTAACTGAGATTGAAATGTGCCCAGGAACGAGACTCTATATACCACTCCCAGGCGAATAATAACTGCAATAATAATACCAATTAACGAAAACTCTTCCTGGCGTCGCGATAGACTAATTGGCCAAGTCAGACCAGACTTGGGTGTGACATAAGCGACATATTAGCCAAAGGCTATAATAACCACTGCTCCATTATTATCTTAGGTTGATAGTTAGTTAACTATATCGTAATACTATTATCAAGGAGGCTCTGTCTCGAGTTTTCTTTCACCTTTCAGGTGTCTCGTTAGCAATAAAACTAAAGCAGAGCCTCAAATTAAATGCAAACTGAAACTTTTCATCAACTGAAATTAAAATGTTTACATGTAATTTGTATATAAAAAAGAAAATAAACTGATGAAAATCTATCTGAAACTAAAGAAATCTTTTATTACAATTATTTACTATTAGTGTTATTATTATTTAAAATTCGAAATTTCAGCTATTATAAAGTTTTTTATTTATTGAATTTTCTCAAATTGGAACTTTCGTTTATTATTTCACAACATTTTTACTTTGTTTTGGTTTTCAATGCTTTTTTTTTTGGCTTAACTAAATGTAAAAATAAAAAGGACACCTCAACTTATTATGAAAAGTGTCAATATTTTAATTGAATGATGGACAAAAACTCTGTTTTTATGCCATTCAATTAAATTATTGACATTTTCCATAATAGTTAAGCATTTGCCCAAACCTACAGCTCTTCACAAAGAAAACTTGTTTCAAATTCATTCAAGCTAAAAAAAGCATAGAAATATTTCTCATTTCTATTTCATTTACTTTTGTTAATTTGATTTGTGTATAAAAACGTTGTTTAAGGGAAATCTTCTTGTTTTTCTGCTATGAACAAGTACCAAAAAAAGTTGAGAAATTTTGACATTTCCGAAATTGGAATTCTTATTCATTCAGCAAAAAAACTTTATTTTAACTATTTCTGTAGCATTTTTATTACAAATAAATTAAATATTTCAAGTGATTTCTACAAGTCTCCAACTTATTCGTGTTCATCTTTGATAAGATGAAGATCTATCAGCTATTAGCTCTCTGCAAACATCTATCGCAATTAGTCGCGTCCAGATAGTGCCATCTCTATGCTCTTCCTCTCATTTGCGAGCTGTCTCTCTCACTCTCTTTTTCTGTGAGCCGGCAACACGTGCTTTAGCGCTCATTTTCATTTGCGCGCTTTTCATTTTCATTCATTTCGCCCACTCGTTGCCAGCCCCCCCAGCACCCCCAGCCGCCCTAGCCCTAACCATTGCTCTCGGCTGCTGCTGTTGCTGTTGCTGCGCTGTCGTCATTAGTGAGCAGCAGCAGCAGCAGCAGCAGCAGCAGCAACAGCTGATGACGTCGACGTTCATTCATTTTCTTTTAATTTTTGCGCGACTTGTTTTGCGCGCTTTCTTTATTTTTATCGCCTGTTTCGCAGCGCGAGCTGAGCAGCTGTTCATTAAAGCTCGACAAATTAGAGGGCTTCCAAAGAGTTGAGCGTTCGCCTTGAAGTTGGGAATGGAAAATGGGAAATGTAAATGGTAAAAGCGCCGAAAATGGTTTAGGACGTGTCTGATTTAGGGCAGGCTTAAATCCTTGCACTCTACGAGCACATTGTGCCTAATTGTGCGCATAAGAAATATCGATTGTTGCCGAAAAACAACAGCAGCAGCAGCAGGAGCAGAAGGAGCAGCAGCAGCCAGGAGCAGCAGCAGTAGTAAGGACATCCAAAGGACAACGGCATGAAAATCGCAACATAAAAAATATATGTAAACGTTTTTTTGTTGCCACGGCCTTATGGAGCACACAGGGTACAGCGCCACATGCAAACACACACACACACACACACACACACACACACATACATATATACATACTTATATATTTTTATGAGATAAAATAGAAAATTTTGTTATCAGCCAGCAACGGCGAAAGGATATAAAGCAGCACACACACAAACACACACATGTATGTGTGTATGCTTTTGTAGTCATGCAAATGTGTGTGTATGGGTGTGTGTGGGTGAGTGTGGGTGTGGGTGTGCGGCACTTGAAATGGCAATGGCAGCTACCCTCAGCATGCTTGGTAGCTCCTTTCACCGCACTACTACCCACGCTCAGTCCCAGCATCTTCCCAGTGTTTCTACTGCCAACGGAAAATGTCTTCGGGTTGAGTGCTTTTCCGGAGAAAATGTAATTTTCTCATGGCAGTCATCCTCGTTGCTCGTTGCTCGTTGTCGTCGTCGCTGTCCTCGTCGAATGTTGCACGATTGAAGTGTCGGTCGGTTGGTTGCTTGGATGGGACTGACTGGCCTGGTATGGTACCTAGGCGAAAAGGAAACTTAAAGGATGTTCGTTGCTCCTTGCGCTTTGCCTCGACAGTTTCCTGTTGCCCTTTTTCACCAGCGCCTTGCAAATTGCTCACGCTTGTCTCGTATGCCTCTGTGTGTGTGTGTCTCCATTTATATATATGTATATGTATGTGTGTGTGTTGTGTTTGTGTGTGGCATTGTCGTGGCTGGCGCTGTCTTTGTCATTATCCTTTTGGGGGTATTGCGACGTGTCAAAGCAACAACGCCACGCTCGGATGTCTCTAGCTTCGTCCTGGCTCAGTGTGCAGTAGCATCCATCAATTTGATGGATAAATATATGCAAATTGTGTATTAGCTGTCCTTGTTGTTGTTATCCTTTAGCAAACAGACACACACAGCATACACACACACCCACACTCACACACACACACACACACGATGGAAATGAATTTGGCACACGTGTAGTTGAGCGCTTTTTGGGCAGGTGAATTGAGCTCCGGATTGGATCCGCCTTCCACATTCAATAAATCATGTTAACAGCCAGTCAAAATGGAATACATAAGCAGTTGTACCAAGTGCAAAACTTTAGATAAAAGATTATCAAAGTTGCCAGTGACAGTTCTGGAAATTTCATCAACTTATTTAACTACGAGTATGTACTTCCCCAAGTGCTAAGGGATAACTGAAAAGCAACAGAGAGAGAGAGAGAGAAGAGAGATAGGGAGAGTGTGAGAGCGGGAGAGATCAATTCCCTCTTGATTCCCTTGCGACGCTAATTGAATTACTATAGAAATTCACACGCCTCAAGTGAAAAAGTTTTTCTTTCCTTCGATTTTTTTCATTTTCCCCCCAGTTTTTTCTTTCTGTTTTGTAAATTGAGTCGCAGCGCAGACCCTTTCACTTTTTGGGCAGTGCTCGCATGCAAATTCCTTGACGCACAGGGTTGCAATCCTTTTTGGTTGGCAAGGAAAATGATTTATATGCAGATGCCTGCGCAGAAGGTATTCTGACAATGCCGCAGGACCTCGCAACGAGGATCGCAACTGCCTCCGAATAAAATCTAAAAAGAAAATAAAAAACGATCAAATGTCGCCGCTGTTGTTGTCATTGTTGCCTCATTTGCATTTGCATTTGAATGCCGATGTATGCCGATGCTGCCTGTGGAAAAGGACTCACACACACACGCACACAGGACATGTCAAACTGTGAAAATTAATATTTTTGCTCGTTTTGGTTTTTCGCAATTTTCGACGCTGCGCAAAATTTATGCAAATTTTTCACAACGCACAAAAGAAGTTGTAACAGTTTTTATTTATTTCCATGCCCCGAGCTCTAAGGTAAGGTGTGAAAGGGTTTCCTTTTGTTTAATTAGTAGACAAAGGTCGAAGGGATGATGCACTGAGCGAAACTGCCAAACGTTTCGCAATGCCTTGCATAAATTAGGCCAAAGGTGACTGCTATGAAACTCATATGCAAAAATATTCCCATAAAAGCTGATTGCTATGAAGGAGGCTGGAAATATTAGTAGACTATGATTATGTATGGAAAGGGTATAAAAAAAGTGTGAAAGTATAATGCCACAGATAAAAATATACCCTATACATACCATATATACTATATATGTATATATATATACATATATATATCATTCCTGATCCTGATCAGCATCCACAGCAACTCTATATAGCCCTTTATATCAATCTGCGTAAGCGCAACGTTTCCATGCACCAAGAAAAACTAGAGACAACTTTAACAAGTCGAACTTTTTACAAGCTTTCCAACCTCCTGTAATATTCACATATATATTCTTTATATCATATTGTATACATCCGATATACACAGATATATATAAAGTCATTCGAGCATCCATCCTATGTAATGTGAAGCTGGGAAAAGTTGTAAATTTGCCGCTGCTTGAAGCGAACTGCTTTGAGCGTATGTGTGTAAGCATCTTAGTTGTGTATATATATAAAAGTATGTATATATGTACATATCCTATATATCAGGAGCTCAACACTTGCGTTAAGAGGACTTTAGGCTGAAGCTAACAAAACTGGTTTTCATTAAAAAATCAACAGTTGTAAACCTAAAAACAGAATTGTGTTAATAAAAAATGATAATTTGGCTGTAATTACTTTAAATGCTGATGATTTTATTTCCTTCACAGAGCTATAAACATGAAACTTGAAACAACATAAAAATAAATAAAGTATGCCTGTAGGTTTTATAAGGAATCTTTATATAGAGAACTGAAATGAAGATAAGGAAATGGTATTGAGGCTTGTCTGGAACAAGAAAAAGTCGTCTGTAGTTCTAAGCAGACATAAACAACCACCGAAATCAGAGAGTGATTGCTGGCGCCATCTATTGCACAACCTTAGAAGCTGCAAGGACGCTGTGACGCAACAAGCAGTGCAAAGGATGCTGCTCTGAGCAAGCAGTGCGCTGCTGGCAATATTTAACCAATATACATGATAACTTGGGCTTAATTGTTTTTCAAAATTGAACGCAGCTTGCGGAAGGATATCAAAGGACGAAAGAATTACGAAGCAATAAACAATTAACATTTTGAATTTAAACAAAAATATGTTAAAGTTGATAATGGAAAAATTAATTTCAATAATTTTGAACAAGATGCCAGACAAGTTGTGGAAAATATTTATAAAATTATTTCTCCAGAGGGAAAATTATTATTAAAAAGCAATTAATAAACGGCAACGTTGCCAACAAGTTGCCCAAAAAATGCCTATTCATAATTGCGGGACTCGATTCTGGACAGGACAGGGGAGGAGACAGGAGGTGAGGACAGTTGCCCGGGATGAATTATGTTGTAAATGCCGCGCATACTAAGAGAGACCGCACTGTAGTCGCAGTCGTAGCAGTCGACTCTAGGCCCAGTCTGGGCCACTCTGGGCCCAGCCGGCTGGCCAGGTCCGTTGTAATTTCAATGGTTAATGAGAATACCGCAAGTTGATGCCGTTGCACTGATGCAGCTGCTACCGCATTTGCGCATTTCGGTCTCCTCGAGCTGCGCATTAATTTCAAAATAAACGCTGTCAATGCAGACGGACGTAGGGGTCAAGGGGTTACGGGCTTACCGGGGGGGTCAGACCGCTATGGAACGGGTCTGAGCAGATCGAGCGACTTCGATTTGATGATTGCTCGTTAATTTGCGTTAACGATCGTACCTCAACATAAAAAGAAGAAAAAATAACAAAAAAAATATGAAAAGGTTAAGAAAAGAAAACAAACAAGAAATGTTTAAGCCGTTAAGCAATGAAGCTCGCAGGATCGGTGTTCAATCGATCAGTTTTGGCCAGCAAATTATCTCCTCTTTTTATGGCAGTTTCAGGGTGCAAACAAGAGCCTACACACACACACAACACACACACACAAAGACACAGGGGGATAATCGCCAGTGTAAACATGCAGCACTTTGCGTGCCGATGCCACAAGACATGAAACCCTTCAATCAGCCAGCCAGAAGTGGACTTCGTATCTGATGCAGGAGCTGGACAACCGGCTGGCCGGCGTTAGGATTCGCACTGTTAAGCAAACAAAGCGACTGCATCGACAGAGAGACAGTGAGTGAGAGGGGGAAGAGGCAGGGGGCAAGGGCAATTCTCAAAATGCTGTTCGACGCATTCTCAGGCGCGCTTCACATTCATTCGCTTCAAATTAAATATAATTATTTGTGAGCTCCGGCCAAAATGCAATACATCCATCAACAGAGCGTCTGGGTGCCAGAGTGCCAGAGTTCCAAGCTGCCAGGGTGCCAGGGTGCACCTCAATTCCAGTTGGACTGAGCGATTGAGTAAATGAGTGCATGAGAAGAGTCTGTTGGGTCATAAAGCGCCTTTTTCTTACTTGGCGCTTCATTTGGGACACTAAAAAGTAAAAGTCGATTTGCTCCAGAACTGGTTGTGGATTGCAGATTGCGGATTCTGGATTGAGTTCAGGAACTGTGCGCAGATTCCTGCCTCGAAGGGTTCCAACTGTCTTTGTCATAAGCTGTGTCAATGCAACTAATGAATGTCTGCAAATTGTGAGGAGAAGCCAAGCCCGAAGGTGGAATTAACACTACATTTTTCTAGAAGATGAAAAAATGTTTGAAAGGAAAGGGAAGAAAATCCAATAAAAATGTTATGTGTATAAAAATTGTAAAGAAAAGCTAAGCCCGAAGGTGCAATGAAAACAATATTTGTGCAAAATAAAAGAAAAACTTAAGTAGAAAAAGGAAAATAGTTGTTATGCAACGGCTTTTACTTTGTCTTAAGATGAAAACAATTCTGAGAAAACAATATTGCAAATCCGTCTGACAAAAGCTCAGCAGGTGGTGGGGATTATTGTCTTCCAAGAACAGCAATAAAGTCAAGAAATGTGAAGCTATTTCTCACTCTACCTTTCAAATTAATAGAGAACAATATGTTGCTGTTAGTTTTGGACAGCCTTTTGTTAATATTTGGCATACGTTTTAGAAGCTGCAGTTTAATTTTGTGTTAACTGAAGACATTTTAAGTGCTTCGCAGGACGAGTACTTCGACACCTCCATAAAAAAGCTCTTGGGCCAGAGTCTGGGGCCTTTCATGTCAGGAAGAAATTAAAACAAGCGCCAAAAAATTAACATCAAAAGCGCATAATTCAATTTTGCCATATATTTAATGGCCCAGACATTGGTGTTGTGCATTCTAATTACAATGCTTGGCCACGTTACACGCAGAGCCCAAAGCCCAGGCCCAGGCCCAGGCCCAGGCCCAGGCCCAAGAGCTGCTGGCCAGATGCCGTTTCTGGACGAGCTTCATTGGCTGCGTGCGTCGTTATGTCTTCATAAAGATGGCAATCAGGCTAAAAGCTGCAGCCGTGCCATGTAAACTGGGCCAAAGCACTTGGCCATTAACTACTAATAATAATAGCCTAGACGCTTACACAGCACTCTCTCTGTGTGTGTGTGTGTGTGTGTGTGTGTGTGTGTGTGTGTGTGTGTGTGTTGCAAGTGTGACTCTGCCGTACTTATGGTGTATTTCGAAAAATTTCATATTATTATAATTATTTATAAATATATTGCACACTGGTCGACACTTTGCATGATTTTCTGCTCGAATGCTCGATTACTCGTCTGCCGCTCATGGGTTGCTGCAGGACGAGAGGACGAAAAGGGTTTGGCTGGAGGAACGGAAGCTGTGGGAAGCTGTGGAGACCATTTCAATGGCACTCGGCACTTGAGAGTGCACAGACGACAGCGCTGGGCAAACGATCTGTTAATAAACACCTTCCTATCTTCAGAGTTCTCTTTTGTTTCTCTGCCTGAGTGTGTGTGTGTGTGTGTGTGTGTTGCACGCATCCTGCAACCCCGACTGCCCACATACTTCACATGTGTATGCATTATTTTAATGACAGGGCCGCGCGCGCTGCTTGTGACGCACGCCTCAGACATTAAGTACGACAACGAGGACGACAACGACAACGACAACGACGTTCCCCAACTCCAATTCCAGTAAACAACTCCAGCAACCAACAACAACTACAACGAGAGCAACAACAATGTGCAACCGCTGTGTATGCGAAGGACAACAAGACGAGGCAGTTCTGGGAACGGGAACATCGTCGCTGGGCACTTGTGTTAATTGCAAGGCGACATTTACCGCCGAGTGGGGCGGGTTGGGTAACGGCAACTTTGCAACTGGCAACTTGCAACTGGCAACTTGCAACCGGCAATGGGCGATGGGCAATGGGCAACCGACAACCGACAAGCGACAACCGACAACCGACAATCGACAACTTGCAACTTGCAACGGGGGCAACTGCAAATTGTAATTTGCGCTTACACAACTCGCCACTTGCAACCTATGTCACTGATCGAAAGTTGCTCTGCTCCACTTGCCACATGCACTTGCAGACGCATCGGAAACATCGGACATCGCAAACAAAAAAGAGAATTTCGGGCCTTATTATGGGTCACTTGGCGGTTCGTTGATGATGGATGATGGTGGGTTCGATGGGTTCCAAGACTTCGAAGACTTCGACGACTCCGAAGACTCCGAGACGCATGCAAATTATAATGCAAACATTTTGCCCTGTTGCAGTTGTTTATTTTGCATTAATGAGTTTGTAGTTGAGTGTAATGATGGCCCCTGTAGTCCAGTGTCCTATATACGCAGTGCCCCCAAATTATCGAAAGGTAAACCGAGGCATAGGCGTTGCCTACAGTTTGCCAGGCACTGGGCTCGACAGCCACTCAACGCTAGGCGGCGCTTTACCACTCACGCATGGGGTATGAGGTATTGATTTAGGGGTTGCTTCGACTTGATTGGAAGATCGATAGATATTGGAATTGTACAGGATGTTTGGAATGGGTGTGTGAATCGAGCAAATCAGATGGAACCAGTGCTGGAAAAGGCAGCCAACAAAAGGCAAGCCGATTGCCATAAGGGAAAATAGCTAGAAATAACTTTCACAATGCTGCCGAAGATTTTACACTCTTCTTGATATAAGAAAAAGATGTTGACCTCCAACTAATATATATACTAAAGATATATATTAATTGCTAGAAAAGGAGATGTAATTCTCAAAGTATGCTCAAAATATCAGATAAAATTGAAAGCGATTGTGGCCATTGCAGGGCTCAGCACTCGATGTGTATAGTATTCAATCAAAAAGGCCATAAACTTAGTTTGAATAGTTACTTTAACTCAATTCAAAGCACAGAGTGTGTAAGAATAATACAAAACTCAGAGACTATTCACTTTTGCTCGATATGAACACCTTTTGCATTGGCAATGGCCTTGAGACGGACCAAAAACGAGTCGCAAGCTGCGCGAATGTGACTTGCAGCTATTAAATAAAAATATATAAATGTTTTGGTCAAAATATCGTAGAATATTCAATCTTGAATTTATAACCTATGTGAGTATTATACAAACTGGATTCATTACACTAATCGTAGAACAAATAGAAAACTTGACGATCTCAACCCCAGACACAAAATTTCATTCGCGACTGTTCCGAGCTAATAAAAATAATAAAATAAAAATAAGAGTAATAAAAATTAAAAAATTTAATAAATTTAAATATGCATAGTAAAGTCTCTATCTATAAAAAAATACCACAACTTCATATACAATAAGTCGTTCTATATTGAAATCTGATCCAGTTTCTATCATATTTATATCGAATGTTTTAGCTTCCAAAAGAATTAGAATCTGTGGCAAGTCAAAGCTCAGAGTATTGTTTTTGCACTCAAGCTGAAAGATTGTTACCGACTTAGATCTAATATAAAATACTATATATACATATATATATAGACCTTAGATCCAATGAATGATATGATATACATGTTATATATAGTTTTTCAATTCAACTTAATTTATTTATCCAAGGCTTAAAACATATATTTGTTTATTCCTAAAATAAAAGATAAAAATATGAATTAAGATATTATTCTATTGTTTTTTTATACAAAATAAATAATATAAAATTAAAGTAGGAACTGTTTTTAGCTCTGATTTATGATATTGTTTCCCATATCCCAAAGGACTCATTAAATGTGAGTGCAGAGAAAGAGAAAAAGTGGTTTTAGAATGTGGGAAAGCTTTTAGACTTTGTAATTGACTTCGTGATGAATATGTATCATATTATTATATGTGAGCGATGCTAAAATCACTTAAATGTACATCCAATTTACATGTTGCCGCACTCTAATCTGGTAAAGTTTTCTAGTTGATCCTTCGCTTAAAGGACTACACACACACACACACACACACACACAAGTTAAAGGCCATTATCAAGAAATCCACTGCGAATCGGCTCCAATTTCGAAAGCCATTAGGCTGTCTCCTCTTGCCCTTTGCCGTTGTGCTTCTGCTTATCCATCTGCATATCAATCTGGTGCGTCCTTCTTTCGTCCTTCCTGCGGATATTGCCCCCAAGCGAAACTACTAACAGAGAGCAGGCCCAAGCAAACAAACAAACTAAACGTGTCTCAGGTCGCTGTCAATGCGCTACCCCCGTTCCCCGTTGCCCCTTGCCCGTTGCCCGTTCCCCGGCGATCCTGCAGTCCTCTGTACCGATGTAGTCCTCTGCCTTGTCCCCTGTGCCGTGTGCCCTGTGCCCTATGACCTCGGGCACAAAGGCTAGACAACCCTTTCTTTGCACAGTGCCCGTATCGAGGCCATGGCAATCAGCTCTGTGTGTATTTTTTTCTTCTTCCTCGTCGCTGGTTTTTTCAGCATTTTCTGTCAAATCGTCATGATTTAATGAAAAAATCAAGAGAAAAAAACTTATTTGCATACGGATATAATTTAGCATTAAACGAGCCAACGACAGACACAAAAAAAAAAAAGGATTTTAAAGCGAGATTTCCTTTTTATATATATAGAAAGTGTGTGTGTGTGTGTGTGTGTGTGTGTGTGTGTGTGTGTGTGTGTGTGTGTGTGTGTGTGATTGTGCGATAGGAAATGGCTCGAATCTATCTGTTTGTTTGAGATTAATATGCCGTGCATCTGTCGGCTTGTGTCTGTCTCATCCTATTTCTGGGGGATTGTCGTATATAGTTTGGCCTGTCAGCTCGCTTTCAGTTTTTGGTCTTTGCTTTTTTGAATGATGGCTCAAAATTAGCCTGGATACGATTTCACTTTTATAATCAAGAACGCGACGTTTCGGGTTGCCAAATGAAACAGATATCATTGAGATGATTCGGGATAGTAAATAGCATTTGACATCGTTGACATTTCCTAGAAATATTCATGGATAACTTTTGGAATTAAACTTGAGTAAGAAAATACTTTCTTTTTTGATGAGTTTTTGGGTAATTCCTTCAGTTATCCTTGGCAACAAATCAGGCAGCTTCCATGTCAATGCCAATCGATATTCTGTTTGCTTTAATCTCTCCGCCTTATGGCTTGAATCTCTGGGAGCTCACGCCTCTGTGCATATAATTATGGGCAATCCATCTTGCAACACGCAACTTAAGCTGCAACTGAAATATTTATTATAACTTAAATTACCTTCTAATTACACCAAACGCCTTCGAATTAGCATTTCTACAAGGTTTCTACCTGCCCTGAAGTTTCGCCGCATCTTCCAGCTGAAGCCGAAGCCGAAGCTGCCACAACACAGCGCACAACGCACAGAGTTTGCCCCATGGCCCGTGGAAAAAACAACATGCAACGCGGCATTTACATAAGAAATTAGCTTGTAAAATTAATCCGCAATAAGCTCGCCTCGAACAGCAGTCGAGCAGCCAAAATTACCGTATTAAAAAGCAATTAGCATTTAAATATCGGGCTCCAGACCGAAAACAAAAGGCGATGCCGAAGACCTGGGACGTGGTTCGAAGGTGGTGGAACTGAGAGGGGGTTGGAGGGGGGAGCTCAAAGCTGTGAGTACCAGGAACCAGGATTGAGTTAAATTATATAAAAAAAGAAAGCCGCGGCATATGTACGGCATTAAGTTGAAGCTCTGTCGCCTTGGCTACATTTGCTTTTCTTTGCTGTGGGCCATCATTTTCTCTGAACTGAAGCCGAAGCCGAAGCTGAAGCTGAAGCTGAACAGAACTGAGCTAAGCTCAGGTTGACGTCAAAAGTTGCTTGGAAATTAAATTTCCGTTTAGTTTGCGAGGCGTTGACGTCGACGTTGGCATTAAAATTAAATTTGCGCTTGGAGCGCACAAAATCAAATATGGCCAAATCAGCAGAGTTGGCGATAAACAAACGCGTTCGGAAGCCATTAAAAATTATCATTTGCGCATATTGATTAGGACCGAAGAGACGATGTTTGGCCTGAATGGTGTGCCGTGGGTGGGTGTTGGGTGGGTGTTGGCAATAACGGTAAACATCAGCAGGCCTAAGGCCTCGACTTGGGCCCTGTTCCTATCCTGTGCCCCTGAGACGCGCACGAGCCGCATTAGATTAGTCCGACGTCTGCTGCTGGGTGGCTGATGCCTGTTATAGAAAACAAATATCGATTCCATCCCTTAAGTTTACACCCACAGCGACAGGCACAAGCGGCGTTACCCTCAATGGCTGCCAAACAAAGGAAATGGAAAACGAAAAAAATCATCATCCAGCAAAAAAAAAAAAACACAAAAAATGTACAGAAAGCACAGAGAAAAGTTCACCACCCACCCACAGGGAGAGGCAGAGGCAGGAGCTCACCCCTGACAACGCCAGACGATGACAGCGAAAGGCGCCGGGAATTGTGACTCCGACTCCGACTCTGACTGCGACTGCCACTGCGACTGCGACTGGGACTCAAACTGGGAATCTGTATAGTAGTGGGTTGAACCGTGGGTACCACACGACTTGGTTGCCTCTTCAGCGCCTGCTCAGCCAAGCAGCGAGCAACCATTAAAATTTCGAAAATCCATCATTGGAAAAATGGTCGAAAAAAACCTCTGCGCACCACTTCCGTGGCCATGTTTTTTTGCTCTCTGTGTGTGTTTTTTTATATTTTTGATATAGTATTTTTTTCTTTTTTTTTTTTTGGCAAGTCTGAGTATCTGGGCCTGGTTAGTGCGGGGGTGGGTGAGGGTGCGGGTGCGGGTGAGGGTGGGTGGCCTGAGAGACGTTTTCGCATGTTTTTTGGGCCGCATCGCAAACATTTCTATTTAATTTTTCAATATTCATAAATTTTGTTGCATAAACGCGCTGAGAGCAAGTGGGCAACTGATTTGATTTTCTAATTTGCCACACAGCGACCAAAAAACTCAAAACGAATTTGAATTTGAATTTCGGCCTCTATGTATGTGTGTGTGTGTGTGTGTGTGTGTGTCTGGGCAGGCAGCCATGTAAACACAAATCCAATCAAATAAACGAAATTAAGTGCACGTTGATTGGAGGCAAATCTGTTTTTCAGCCTGAATGATGACAATCAGCTAGAAGACCAAGCGACTGCGACTCTGACTGCGACTTCCACTGCGACTCAAATCGAATCAGCATCAGACAACGCAGATATTCTCTTGGTTGTGCACAACAACAACAACAACTAAATGTGTGGAAAAAAATTGATTTTCGCAAACGTGGCACAAAAAAAATTTTCAAATAATTTTTATTTAAATTTTCAAACGGCAGCCACAAAAAATATGCCACACAAATTTGCATTAGGCACCTGTAATTTCTGCAGGACTCTACGGGGCCGCGGCAATGTCAATTTTCAGGAGCCAACAGCTACGCTTATCCTGCGGCCCAAGATTACGTGGAGGCCGCCAAGGCAACGCCAGGATACTTTGATTGTTATTTGTGGGGACAGTAAAAGCCAAAGCGCTTGCCCCTGCACCGTTTTGTGGTCAGCCAGGACCCCACAGGACTCACACAGGACTCGCACAGAGAACACAGGACACTCACTGACTGTGGCAGTGGCTTTTATTATAATGCGCTCTCATAACTTGCACGAAGGTAGCAACCAAGCCGAGGCCTACACGGAGCGGGCGGGTAGGGGGAGGTGGAGGTGGGAGGAGGAAGGAGGGAGGGGAAGAGAATGCGAAAGATTGAAATGTGGAATATTTTTAAAAACCAATTTCGTTGAGCTGCCGCCCCAGCAAAAGAGGCGAGTATCTTTTGGTTGCTTGGGGAAAGCAGGCTGGGAGCCGGGGGACAGGTGGGACGGACACTCAGGGGAGGGGGAGTGGGAGGGGGAGGGAAGGGAAGTGCCACAGAAATGTCCATAAAAGAAATTGTTTTGTGCTGAATTTTTATGAATTTCATTGAAGCCAAGCAACAACAACAGCAAAAAGAAAACACTAAAAGCTAACAAATATTATTCGCATTTCAATTCATTCTTAACCCAAATCCAGAAGTAATCGTATTAAATCTTGAATATATATATATATAAAACTATTTGCAATCAACTTAATTATTTTCCCCTTTTTCGACATTTCCTTTCTTTTCTTTCACTAGAAAAGAAAGAGGCTAATCCTCATATTGTTTTCTCATTTAACACCCGGAAAGTCAAACATAAGCCAAAATGCTGTCATAAGCACTTCATAATTAGCACACACCGAAAATTGGCACACTTAACGAGTGTGTGTGTGTGTGTGTGTGTGTGTGTGTTGTAGGATATCCTCGGGCCCAACCCCCGATAGTCGATAACAAAGGAAAGCGATTTGCGGTGAAAGTGAAATTTGCGAAAAAGGCAACAGCGAGAAAGAGAGACAAACAATGAAAGGAATTAGCAAACATGACAATGTAAATGACACACACAAAACGGCAAACAACAAACAACACACACACACACAAAGACACACACACACATGCATATAGAGAGTATATTAAGGGGCTTCGTCCCCCTCAAATATTCGGATTCGATTTTGCGACTTAATTGCTTTGACATTTGACGCAGGCAATTTGGCAAAACGGCGAGAGAGAAAGAGAGGGAGAGAGAAAGGGAGGGAGAAAGAAAGAGAGATCGATAAGCGATTGGCAAACAGAAATTGAGGAGGGTTGATCACTTTCACTCAACAAAGGGAACACTTTAATAGCTATCAATGAGTATTAGGGATTAGGATTCGCACAAATTGCCAGGGCGTTAACAACATTTGCAAATATCCTGCGAGTGGGTTACGCGAATTACAAGGATTAGGCGAGAGAGAGAGTGAGTGAGAGACCTGTTGAGCTGCGTTGCAAATGAGCTTATGAGATGATATTTAGAATAGATTCAAGCAGCTGCAGATCTGTTTGAGATCTGCTTGTGGATATGTAAGATCTATGGGCAAAGGGTTTGTCGTCCTGGGAGTTTCTCACGCGTCTTTCTGCCTCACTTGCATTATGCATGAGGCTTGTCATTTGGCCCACACCCTTCCTTCAACTGGATGCTGGCACTCTCTGGAAACGTGCCTTCTCATCGTCAGAGCTGTGTCTTTTGTCCTTATCCTTAACCTTAGCCCTTGACAGTGGCTGTGGCAGAAGCTGCCTGCAGCTTGCAGGCTGCGTGACAGGAAGCAAATGTCCTGTTGTGTCACTCATATGCAAATTGGCAGGCTGCTTTTTTTCTTCTTTTTTTCTCCATCTACTGCGACTTCTTCTGCTTCTTCCAATTAATTAGAATAATAATTAATAAAGCAACTTCTCGAGAAGGTTGCACGTGTAACCGTCAACCCTTCAGCGAGCTCTTCGAGCAGCATAAATTAGTTGCCTCATTGACAGGCTCTGAGGCTGAGACTGCGTCTAGGTCTGGGCCCAGGTCTGTGCCTGAGTCTGAGTCTGAGGCAGGTTACCTGCCAAAAGCCAAACCAATTAAATTACAACAAACAGTAAATGATGCGTACTTAAACACGTCGACGTGATGTGAAAACCTAAATGGAAATGAATGTTGAGGACGAGAACTTAAGGTCCTGCCTGCTACGGTTACTGTTACTGGTGTGTGTGTGTGTAACCAAATATGATGTTTCAGTTCGGTTCGACGGGCATTTTAGGGTTAATCGAAAACTCAATTTGAATTTGCATATGATTTCTATTTAATTTACAAAAAATTTCCAAATAAATGCCCAAATTGAAGGGGAGGCTGAGGCTGAGGCTGAGGTTGAGGTCGAGCTCTGGGCAGCTGTCGGATGACTGGCAAAGTTTAGCGGCATTTTTGTAGCCATTTCTTTGACGTAGTTTTTAGTGAAAATTGTGCTCGCACAACCTTTCAACACACACACACACACACACACACACTTCCTGCATAGACAACAACAACAGGAACAACAACAAAAATAACAAAAGTACCGCATCCGCATCCTGTTCAGCTGCCGCCTCAGTCGCCGACAGCGTATGCAAATTTTATCTCGAAACATTTTTCGTTTTGTCTGCAACCTTTTTACGAGTTTTGAAATACATTTTTTGTTTTTTTGATTTTTTTTTCTGCGCTGCCGCCGCTTGTTTTCCCCGTTTGATGGAAAGTGAAGCATTTTGTTGTCTCGACAATATGTAACTGACACTTGAAGGGGTGTTAGAGCAACATTCGATTTTGTTGTGATAACTGAATCCAGCGAAAGTGAATAGAAAAAACAACATCAGCCGCAGTAAACGGGGCAGAAATCTCTAATGTAAAAACTCCATTAGCAGCATTAGCAATAAACATGGAAACTGAACAGAAACAGAGACTCAGAGTCAGAGTCAGCTTCTAAATCGGAGTCGGAGTCGGAGGAACACACACAGAACAGTAGCTGGACGAGTGGCTTGAAAAGTTGTCGCGTGTTTGATGATTTACTGAAATATAAGCCTGATTTATGATGCCCCCGACAAAATCCAGTGGCAGGCCGCAAAAAACAAGTTGCCGCTGCCACTGCCCAAATGTCGTCTAGTACATTAAAACTCGCCACATTCTTGAAAAATACGCATAAAAAGACCCAAAAAAAAAAAAGGAAAGGAAAGGAAAAAAATTCAAAATAAATATATACAAAACCATCAGCAGCAGCACGCGTCTGAGCCAAATTGATATGAGCCATTAGGGTGGCTGAATTTCTTATTTTAGCTGATTTTACTTTGGCTTAGCGTCCTGCAAAACACCTTCAAAACACCACAAAACCTTTTGGGATTGCCACGAACCTTCAATGAGCTACAGCTCGCTCAAATAAATTTCCCAGAAGCTTACGAGAGATCCCTTATACGCTATGAAATAGGGATACCTACTCAGAAGTGGGTGTTCTTTAAGTAATATTTGTATTTATTTATTTATCTGCTACTTAGTTTATTTATTATTAATTTATTTATTTATATTTTCTATCATTTTATTTATTTATTTTTATTTATTTATTTATTTAATGTATTATTTTCTTTATTTATTTATTTTTTAGTTATCTATTTATTCATTCTAATATTTATTTATTTAATATATTATTTTCTCATTTTTTTTAATTTTTTTATCTTTTCATTTAATTATTTATTTTTAGTTATTTATTTATTCATTCAAATATTTATTTATTTGTTATATCTATTTATTTATTTTTTTATCTGTTAATTTAATTATTGATTTATATTTATTTATTTATTCATTCAAATATTTATTTATTCATTCAAATATTTATTTATTTTATATATTATTTTCTTTATTTACTTATTTTTTATCTGTTAATTTTATTATTTTTTTATATTTATTCATTTAATATATTATTTTATTTATTTATTTATTTATTCATTAAAATATTTATTTATTTAATTTAGTGTCGACTCAAAGATAAAATTTAATTATAAAAGAGAAATATTGTATATATTTTATTTCAATATTTTTAAATATTTATTTATTCTTATTTATTATAAATAAAAAAGTTAGTGAAAAGATCTGTGGGTATTCCAGATATAATTCGCTTAGAAAAATTCTATGATATTCTGGAAAAAATATATAAAATTTACTATGGAAACGCATGAGAAAATAATTTAAACTAAATAAATACTATTTTACTTCAGCCAAAGGCCTAGTGTAACTTATAATTAATTATAGTTAAATAAATAAATAAGGTGATAAATTATAGTTTCCACAACAAAAAATTTCTGTTAAATTTCTAATCCCGAAAATACATTACAAATATTCACTACAAGATCAAAGAGGAGAAGAGACTTGTTAATGGTGAAAACTTATTAGAGTTATTTACCAAGCTATAAACTACATGAGACAGTCTTATGCTGAAAGACTCTTAAGTAAAAAACAAACATCTTCTCTTAAATATATAAAATTTCCTGTGAAATTCTGTAGCTTTTAGCCACAGGACAAACAGATATGGCGTTGCCTGGAGGACTTGGTGTAGGTACGAGAGCATAAGAGTATACGACTGTGTGCACAGTAGTAGTATCTACGAGCAGCTTTGGGGTTTGCCTCATCCAGAGGCAATGATGAATAACGGTGCTTAGGCGCCGGACATTTGATTAATGATGCGTTTACCGCCCCAGCGCGGGGCAACTTGCGCGCGCGCACAATTTTCAACGCCATTTTTTGTAAGTAATAAGAAAGCGAAAAAAAGTGAAAAAAATTAAAAAAAAAAACGCCGAGGAAAAACCATATATACACACACACACACACCGCACACTATTTCTCAAAATTTTCAGTGTTTTTTTATGCCTGGGCATAACTTTATTTTATTAGCACTACGTGGCAATCTGCTGGATTTTCGTGGCATTAAAAGACAATTTTTACAACTTACCAGAGATGATTTTTCCTTCAGCTGTAATTTTTTTTGCTCCTTCTTATTTTTTTTACTATTTTTCATGCACCCCGTGAGCAGACGTTGGTATTTTGTTTTTGTGGCTCATAAAGTGAAAGATGCGATTCGTTCTTTATTAAATTCTTGTGGGCAAGTTCATTAGACAAAAAGCTAAAATTAATCAGCCACCAGGAGCTGGTGCAGAAGCGAAGGAAGAGGTTGGAGCATCCCACTAATGCCTACTCTCCACACTTTGCACATTAATCGACGCTTCTCATTAGGAGCATCACCAGACTGTAGACAGTCTTTGTCAGCTGCAGTCCAGTACCCACGTTCAGAGGCATCATATTGCCCACGGTGAGCTGTCGAGGGTTCTGCGTTTTACAGAGCATGAGGAGGATAAAATGCTGCATTGCTATCGGTAGCTCATACCAAAGGCAGTTGGAGTAGACGATCAGACAGCAATCATCATTCTGCAAATGAATTAAAACATCAGCGGGTCAGCAGGACTTCCCCCAATTGTTCCAATCACTCCCCCTCTACACCTACCCACCGAGTTGTCCACAACCGTGCCGAGGCCACAGTACAAATAGAGGTTCGCAAAGGAGAAGATCAAATAGAATGGAGCCGCAGGCCAAACACCGATCAGCATAGAGTACGAAGTACTGCAAATGCTGCCAAAGGAGCCAAACACTTGGGCCAAGATAATTTTGAAAAATATAACCTGGACGCAGTGAAGCAACCTACAGATAGATGCATCTGCATGAGCAACATGTCAATGTGAATATCAATCCGAATCCCTACCTGAGATACTTCTTATGCCATAGGACAATGTCAATCATCGCATTGCGTAACTGTTCACCTGTGGGCTGAAGCTCATTATCCATTAAGTCATTGAGATCCTCAAACTTGCAGCGCAAGATGTTCTTCAGGAGTGGAACACTTCCGACGAAGATGAGCACATACATGTCACTGGCAAAGTTGCCGAAGGCCCCTATACTCAGGCAGACAATATGGATAGCGGATAGTATAAAGTATCCAGTATTTGTGGTGGGGTCCAGCCCAGGCAGCAGAAACTGCATTATCAGAATCTTTTCATTGAATCGGGCATAGTAGATCATCGGAAAACCCGAACAGGTCACAACAACTCCAATATAAATTATTCCATAGAGCTTTATGTACTTCACAGTAGCTTGTATGCTCTCAAGCAATACTTTTGGATAGTTTCCCCCAAAGTGCTCGTACTTCATATAGATGTGATCCAGAAACGTTTGAATCTCCCGCACCATCACGCGATTGGTCACAAAACAGAAGAGTTTCATGCAACCCTGAAAACAAGCGCCCACAAAACAACTTGTCTGCATAATCACATTGTAGTTTCCGTCATTGACGATGCTGTTGTAAATCGTGTATACAGTGCAGATGTAGAAGTTAATAATCAATACCAATAGGAAAAAGGTAAACTTATTAAACTTATAATCCGGTGCCGAAATATCAGCTCCACATGTCCGAGCACAAACCCTCACAATATGAATGATGCGTCGATATTGCGCGAGACAGTTAACTTTCTTCTCTGGTTCAGGATAAGCCATGCCTTTGAGTTGTAACTTCCTTGGCACTTGACCACAAATTGAACTATTGTCACGAAGTCTCTGTCATTTATACGATCCGGTGACACAGTAACACGAGCCGAGCACGAGACACAAATTGTCAATAGATAATTGCTTCTTTTTCTTTTTCTTTTAACCTACATCCAATTGTCCTGCCAATAGTATAAGCTAAGAAATTGACAGCTTAATCACCTTTTGTATACCCTTTACATATATGCGTAAGTTGTGCCAACTCAGAAGAAGTATGAGCACATAGAGAAGTATAAGATATATAGTCCTCCGCAGCATCAATAGCAGTGTCTCCCTTCTATCTAGTATCTAGTAGACTTCAAGAAAAGGTCAAGGATATGCTATGTGCATTTGTATAGATATATATGTTGTGCCAAGTCAGAAGAACATATCTTTTTGGTTATATAATATAATAACAGAGTCTCCTTTCTATCTAGTATCCTTCCATTGGAGTCAAGGATATACTATATCCATTTGTGTACCCTGTAGATATATCAGTTGCTCTTTGTCAGAAGCAGATATCTCTTTGCCTATATATAATACATATATACATATGTAAAATCTATATCTATAATACATATATCCGCTTTCTATCTAGTATTCTTCCTTTGAAGTCAAGGATATACTTTACGTTTTACAACTTTGCTTTGAGAATTTTAACCAATTTTCATTAAGTTTTTGTGGTGCGAGGCTAGCATTGTATATAACATATAACAGGATATACAGGACGTGCCCAAGGATTTGAGGAAACTTCAGAGTAAAGCACACATACAACAGAATTGATCTCTAGTGTTCAAAATAGTATATAAGAGGACTATAAGGACTAAATAATTAGATAAAGTATATAGCAGGATATGTAGGACACTGCAAACCTGATTTAAGGGTATCTCAGAGTTCAGCTCACATTCAACTTAATTGACTATATGTAGAGTATATAACAGGATATACAAGAAGTGTGCAAAGGACACTGTAAACCTGATCCGAGGGTATCTCATAGTCCTGCACATATTCAAGTGCAGTGTTCTAACAGGACTATATGCATTTCAGGTTCTAGTTTTTAGCAGATAAAATACATAACAGAATATGCAGGAAGTGTGAAAGGACATTGCAGACTTGTGCAGCACGCAGTCAACTTAATTGACCAATTGTTTTACTTTTTTATTCGTATTATACATTACATACGGAGATAGAGAGGAAGTGTGACTCAATGAAATCAATAAGTGAGCAATAATAAATGTCGCTGGGATTTTGCAGCTGCTTCAGCAAAAGGCAGAAAAATTCTAGAAACGAGCTGGAATTGATTCAATATCAAGAGTTTATATGCTTTGAGTTATTGGTAAGACAAGATTTGGTCTTCTTTTGAAGATTGTGATAGAAATTAATTTATTTTGTGTTCAATAAAGTTTTCGTTGACTACTACAAAAACAAAAAAGTAATTGCTGAGTTTTGTTTCGGATATATTCGATTCACTTCTCATACTCCAAGTAATTGAATAGCATCATGCTGAAACTGTATATGCCTTTGGTCAGCTGAAGGGCAGTTGACATCGAAAGTGGGAAAACATTCGCAGCAGACAGGGCCAATTCAGTCTGAGACTTGGCCAACATGAGAATGAAGAGCTTCTGTTCCTGGACTGGCAGCTGATACCACAAGCATTCCGAGTAGATGACGTGAGTGAAGTCCTCGTTCTAGACAGAAGTTTAAGTGTATATTTACATATATTATATGAAACAGATCCTTACCGAAGTTTCCACAATTGTACCCAAGCCGCAGAAGGTGTAAAGGACTATAAAGGAATACAACAAATAGACGGGAGCTGCAGGCCAGACATTGATGAAAATGCACGAAATGGTGCAGAGAATTCCCATGCAGGTGGTCGAGAGCTGCACGAAGATGATAACTTTGTGCACCTTCTCCGTGTCACGCAGGATTCTAAGGACATTTGCAATGATTTGGCTACTAGAAAACCAATATAAAAGGACAAAGGACACTCACTGCACATATTTCTGATGCCAGGCCATCAGGTCACGGAGCATGGATTTCCTAAGCTTAGACTGGTCGGGCTGGACGAGCACCTCGTTGAATTCATGCAACTTAACCTTGAAGATGTCCTTGATAAGTGGCACATTGGTTATGAACAGAAAGAGATACATGTCAGCTCCGAAGTTGCCAAACGCTCCAAAGGCCACCAATATCACATGCAGCGAGATCAGCACCAAGTGTCCCGAGTCGCTGGTGTGGTCCAGGCCAGGCACCAGGAACTGCATCACCAGGATCTTCTCCTTGTAAACAATCAGGTAGAAGAAGGGAAAGCTGACCAGGATGGCACAGCCAACCGTATAGACCCACATGAAGCCGACCATCAGGTGCCAACAGCTGCTGATGCGCTGATGCAAATACTTAGTGTACACTCCGCCCTTTGCCTCATACTCCAGATAGATCGTCCTGTAGGTGATCTGTATCCTGCGCACCAGATGAGCATTCTCCACGGTGCAGAGCAGCTTGGTCAATCCCTGAATCGCCGAGTCAACCATGGCCAGAGCCTGGAGTATGATCGTCCAGTCGTTATTAACGATCACGCCCTCATACAGAGTATACACGGTGCAGGCGAAGAAGAACAAAATCGCAACGACCACTCCATAAGTCAGAGACCACATACGATAGTCGGGATCGGCCACATCTGTGCCACAGATGGCCACACAGAAGCGGATGAGCTTAACGATTTTATTATACCGATTTGCAGGAGATACTCCCATTGCATTTGATTGAAAATCCTTAGAGAAACTGTTAAAGCAGAGCCTCAGGCAATAGCTTTTATTGGCATAGCAAGTCGAATGCAGATGTCAAAATATTGACAACTTAATGGATGGATGGGAAAGTCTCTTCATAAATAATCGAGGAGAACAGAAGAATAGTAGTGTACATTTTAATTGCATCAGTTTATATAGTTCTAATTGCCTCAAAGTGGCCAGGAATTCAAATGCTATGTATAAACTCTGCTACCCATAGCCATAATATGATTTATACCGTTTAATGTGTGTTATGGGGGGGGGGGATGTACTGCCATGGGGCGGGTGACCCTCAGTGCCCACCCACTTTATGCATGAGCACATTCAGCACCCCAACCGAAAGCTGCACGCAATTGATTTAATATACAATTTTTTAATAAAATCTGCTGTCGAAAAAGAAGGAAATGTAACCAAAAGAAAACGTACGAAAAAAACACTAAAAGAATATCAGGTTTATGCTTAGATAAAGCCGACGCTTGGATGCTCTTAGAAAGGTTGTAGCAAAGTATTTATATTCGAAGTCAATGGAAGCTGGAAGTAACTGGATATAAATTAGAATTATTGTTACCAAGAACTTATTGTGGTTAGGGTATATTGTCTTCAAACCTTGTCTTCAAGTCTTAATAGCCTCTACTCTATTTTTATTAAAAGCTATTTACACAGCGCACGAGGCCTCATTGCGAATCAAGCTACGTTTTTCCTTCTACTCACAAATCTCGCATTCATTTCGGCTGGGCCAAGTCTTCGGGCAGGAAGTGCAAAAGAAAATGTAAAGAGCCTAAGCTTTGGCCCAACAACTAATAAAGGCTATCAACAACAGTTCAAACAGCAGCAACAACAACGCAAGAACAAACCTAACGACGTGCAATGGACAATGGAAAACTGGCGCAGGAAAACAAACAACAACAACAACAACAAGAGGAAAAACAACAAGTTGATGCTGGGCTGTGCGCAGTTGAAAATGTTTCTTCATACGCACTCAAGTGTATATTTTCTCATTTTCTTGCATTTAACTTAAATTTGCTTTGAAGTTTTGACATTTCATAAAGCAGATTTTTTATCCCACCCAGCGTACAGCATTTTTATTTATACACACCAAAAAATAAAAATAAGGAATAAAAATACAAAAAAAAAAACGAAACCTAAGGCAAAAAAAATACCGAATTTTCTTCACATTTTTTTGCTTTCATTCTTCGCTATCGAAAATCCCAAGCAAACAAAAGTAAAAGCAACGTCGTCAACGGCACATGCAGAAAATTTCAGTTTCAGTCACCCCTGGCGGAAGGTGTGGCCTCAGCGGCAGCAACAACAACAGAACAGAACAAAAAACAGAGCAAAAAACGACCCTCACAAGGCTGAGGCCTAAGTTTGCTGCCGCCAGTCAAAATCCCTCCCCTGCTCAGCGCTCAGCGCTCAGAGCTGAGGCTCACATGAGCCAAACGCGGCGTATACTTAATATAAAAGACACGATGACGACGTTGGCTTAAAGTAGCCAGGGCAACGTTCAAGAAACTGGAAGCTGAAACAGAAGCTTAGCGTTGGCCTTTAAGGGGGTTGCACAGGGGGTGGGAGGCGGCATTAGCTGCCTCACAAAATTACTGGCTCGTTAGTTGCCAGGTAACTGCGACGTCGGCAGCGGCAGCGCAACAGAGCGACTTCTCGTCTCTCTTTCTCTCTCTCTCTCTGTCACTCTGCAGCCGCTTTTGTTTGCTTGCCTGCTCGCACACGCACATGACATGTATGTGTGTGCGTGTGTGTGTGTGTGTGTGGTTGAGGGGTTGGTGGGGTGGACTTAGGGCTCAGCGCACGCTAATTTCCAGTCGCACAATTCCAGTGGAAAGTGCGTGAGGAAGAGTCACCGCCGGCCGATAGGCGGCGCCAGCTTCGCTAATTGCCAGCGCTTGCTGCGACTTGTTTCGACTTGTTACGACTTGTTTCGGCTTGTTTATCTCTAATTATATTTTAATTTGCACAATGTTTTTCCGCATTCATTTTTTCTTTTGCCCCCCTTTACATTTTTGCCTAGTTTTTTTTCTTGTATCTTCCATTTTCGCCGCGTATTGCCCCAAAGTGTTTGCACTTCACGCGGAGCATCCTGGAGCACGTTTTAATTGCAATTATGGCAGGACGACGGTCCTTATGGCTTGTCCTTGCCGCAAGGCGTTGCGCTTGGCACGTAGCAGCATCAATGGGCCACTAATTATTCCGGCAGGACCTGGACCCGGACCAGGTCCTGGTCCTGGACAGCCGCCATGCTATGCGACGCCACGCCAAAAAGTTTATGCCAAATCTTTCGGCTTGTCCGGGGGTAATTACTTTGTGGACTCAAGGAAATTGAGCGAGTGCACAAATTTGGAATTTTAAACAGTAGCCCAAAAAGGAGAAGACGAAGACGAGAGTGTCAGTGCCTTTAAGTCGGAGCAGTTCGCTTCGTTTAAGCTAACCAAGTTGTGCGTGGATAACTCATTGAGTTCCCCTTTTGGTCCACAGAGCGAGAGATCAGGGAAATTCTTGAGAAATGTTACCAAATAATCAGACAGCCAACATATAGTTGCCGAGCCAGAGCCAGAGGCAGAGGCGGAGGTGGAGGCAGAGGCTTTTTCTGAACCGAGTCACGTACGGGGCAGCTCATTTCCTGGCCACGGGGCACAAAGGTGTCAAACGGATGTAAAGACGTGCCGCGTATGCTCAATGTCCTGTCGGCTGTCCTGTGGGTTGCGGGTTTTCGGGTTTTCGGGTTTTCGGGTTTTCAGTTTTCAGTTTTCAGTTTTGCGTTTCGGCAATCAAAGAAACCTGAGTAAACCGCGCCCCAATTCAAGCACAAGCAACTTTAAACGTTTCTTAATTGTTAAACTGCCGCTGGCTGACGGCTGACGGTCCCGCTTAGAAAACAGACAGTACGCACAGGACACACAGGACACACAGGACAAACAAGACAAACAGGACGCAGAGCCAGACAATTAAACAGCTTCAGAAAAAACCGCCAAAAGACAAGAAAATAAGTTGAAAAAATAAAAGAAACCCATGGAGCGTCGTGGAAAACCTGCAGGCGACCGAGCGCTATGTTAATTAATTTGCCAGGACATCCGTGACGACCAGAAGGAGGCGGGTGCTTAGAGGGGAGGGGGCCTGGCGTGTTTATTTTATGCCGTCGCGCTTAAGTGGTAAGCCCCATTAACAACTGCCTGTCGTTTGCCAGCAATATAATGGCGTTAGATCATCGTCGCCTCGGCCAGGACGAAGACAGAACAGGACGTACGCCCAGCAGTGTGCGTCATTTGAGCGCTGAAAGCTTTCAGTGTAAATTGTTGAAAATTAAGAAATGTTTCTCCCACACACACACCCACACAACCAGAAAGAAACCCAATGTGAGGTCCAAAGTCTCAGTGCAGCTGCCTCCTCCCGTTTGGGTTCCATCATCGTCATATTTCATGGCTATCCCGGGTTCTGCTCTGTTGTTTTATGAGCGCCATTTGGAGTTGTTGTTGTTGTTGTTGTTGTTGGTGTTGGTGTAGTTGCCATTGTTAATGTCCTGGCAACCACAAATGGCAACCAATCTGCGTCTGTCCCACCTTCAGAGAAAATGTTCCTTCGTTTGGTTTGTCTTCTGCGGTTTCCTTGTGTATTTCTTTCTCTGAATGTTATTCTTTAATTTAGTCCTGGCCGGCTCCTGCCTGGCCCTGGGTCCAGCTCCAAGTGGCTTCCTTGTGGGCGCGCGCTCACAATAATTAGATGTAACGGATATTGTAATTGGTGTTAAATTGCGTCAGAGGCCGTGTTAATGCTTGTTGTTCTTTCTTTTCAGCGGGGGCGTGGTTACAGCCTTGTTTTTCTTTTGCCTTGTTACTTGTTAATTGTTCCGGGGAATGGGCAGTTGCCAGGGGAAGCTTTGTGGTTACTAATAAATTTCTGTTTTCTTTAAGTTATCATTAACATTATTACTCAACACTTTAACGCATTCGCATAGATTTGGTTGGTTTTGCACGGATTTGAGGAGGGAGAACCTAACGCAATGAGAGGTAAGATCCAACTAAATAATCACATCCTGAGTGAACTTCAGTCGTGAATCTTAGCTGACAGCTGTGATCAGGGCAGGGGAAACTCTCACACTCACACTTCCATTCGGAAAGTTCTTTAAGTTCTCAATCTTCTCAGAGCCGAGCAATTAGCATGACAATGTCTGGGACAAGTTTCAGGATGCGAGGGAACAATGCACAAAGGGTTAAGAGCTAAAGCATAAACAAGTTCTGATGGGCAGACAAAAAAAGGCTTGAGCCTTATGACAGGATATGATTGAGTTTGAATTTGAATACACACACACAGCATAGCAGAGTGGAAGGACCTCAGGAACTCAGTGCTGGAAATCAAGGTACAAAAGAGCAACGCAACACAGCGCAACGTGTGAAACGATTTATGTATAGTAGTCGTACAACGAGTTCCTAAATTCAATTTACGGAATCTGCCTCATCTAGTTGTTATCCCGAAGGAGCAAACTTTGCAGGCAGGCCACATAAATCACAACGCGGCATTTGCATAAGTTGGCAGCCCAGAACGAAATCGGCGCCAACGAAATTTTTCCCATTTCATAAAATTTTTCATTTTCATTTTTGTGTGTGTTTTTTTTTTCTGTTCCTAGAACTTGGTGTTGGACCACCCTCTCGACCCCTTTTAGAAGTTTGTTCTCTAACTCTCTAATCAAATTAGCAACAGTTAACCGGAAATGCAAAAATCTGTTGCCACTTTCACCTATTGTGTGTGTGTGTGCGTGTGTGTGTGTGGTTGTCATTGTTTGTTGTGTTTACTTTTGGGCTGCAATTTTTATTGTATGCGGTGCATTTTATTTAGATTTGATTGTTCGCAGATCAGCGGGTAGCCTCAGCTCTTGGACTCGAGCTCCGGCTCCTGTTAGAACCCACCCAAAATCGCATTGCTTGTAAATTTTCGCATTCGCATTTGCATTTTGCATTTCGCATTTTATATTTGGCATTTGGCATTTGCATTTGAATGTGGCTCGCGTGCGAGGCATGAATCATTCATTCATTCATTTAACGTTGTTGTTGTTGTTGTTGTTGTTTCCACTGCTGCTGTTGATGGTGATGATGATTCAAGTATCGATTTGCATTGATTTGCATTTCAATTGCACTTTTTCGACACTTTACAATGGATTATTTTGCAGTTGCATAAAACTCTATGCTCGATGCACTGCGATTCCGATTCCTATTCCTATTCCTATTCCTATACCTATTCCTATTCCTACTCTCGACTCTCAACTGATCTGATGTTTTGCTGATGTGATGTGATTTATTTATTTATGGCTGCATTACATTTTCAAGTGATTCGCCAGCCTCAACAATTGTTCTCATTGTTGTTCTTCTTGTTGTTGTTGTTGTTGCAAATAATGAGGCTTTGTTTGTAATTGTTCGCGTCTAATGATAGCCCTCGAGTTGAGTTTTGACACACATAAACAATATGCACTGTGTCTAGCTCTGTCCACGTTGATGCATTTCAATTGCCCCCTTGAAGCTGTCCGAATGACAAACGCCAGTTGCATTCCCTATCTATCTACATATATATAAAGATATATATATATAAATGTATATGTGTATATGGATTCCACTTCCTTCTCAACTATATTTTTCACATTTTTTATTTATTTCTTTTTCCATTTTCAGTTGCCGCAATATTTCATTGCCATAAATCATAGGAAAATTATAAAACAATATGCATGCTAAAATCGCATCCATAGTGAAGCCGTTTTCTGCGGGTTGCTTGCTCTTCCATCGGTTCCTACGGGTATACCCTATACATGGTGGTATACCCTTCTTTTCTCACAAACTATGTAACACATTTCAACTGATTTTTCAATTACTCAATTACACTTTTCTGACGATGCTTTATATCATATAACAATCTTTCAGACTTAAAACTAGATTGATTCTCTATTATACGAATCTCTATTAAGCGGGTACATCTGTTAATCGGAATACTAAGTGTTAGCTTTAGACCTAAATTAAATACACAAACGTTATTGATGAAAAAATATATAAATATTAATATTACACCAAATGTAAATTCTTTTAATTGGGACTTAATTGTCTCGCATGCTTTTTAAATGCTTCTTTATGAGAATCTTGGATAATCGGGATGCAACTTCGACTTTAAATGGAACTATATAGCTTAGGTCTAACCCAATTCTATAATATTCTAAGTAATTTATGTCCTTATATAATATGTTAGCTGTTTACCGAATGATTAGAGCAAATCCAAGTTGAAGTCAAAAAGAAGTGTATAAAATTTTAAACAAGCTGCTTAATCTGATCTGCTTGTATACAGATCAGACTACTATATATATATATATATTTATCTATATCCAATGCGAACTGCAATCTCTTTTAAGGGTATTTAACAAACGGCATATGAAAGTTAAAATTGAATATTTTTTTTGGCATTTTTTCCGAACATATTGTTACAGAGCTCAGTAGAACCAAAAAAAAAAGGAAAGAAAAAAAAGAAAACTAGAAAACCAAAAAAAAAATAGGAAAAAAAAATATAAAAAATAAAAAAAACTAACAACATGGGAAACGAAGCGCACAACCAACGCAACAAATCCTGAATATTGTGTATGCAAATTAATTTTTTTTTTCCTTACCTTTCAACTGCGCTTTACCCTGCACTCCCAACCCCTGCCCTTCATACCCTGCACCCATATAAAGTGGATCGAATGGGGTATCATAGGGTATGTAAAAGGATGAACCTTTCAAGTATGTAACTGTACCTATTATTGGGAATATGTTTAACAGCTGCTTCGATCCAAGTTTCTGATAGATAAAAGTATCTATTAGTTGTTCATAGGAACTAAACTGTTAGCTGAGTGAGTACAGGGTATCTTGTAGTCCCGCATGCCTCTTTGGTACATGGATAGCTGTGCAAGATGATGTTTTTTTTTTGGCTTTGATCAACGATGCTGGAGACCAGAATGTGCCTGTGAAAAATTTCGAATCCTCAGGAAAAAAAAACTGCATGTAAAATATAATTAAAGCGCATACAGAAATATAAAACTAAAACAATTCATCTTGTCATAAATTTTTTACATTCTTGCCAGACTCAGATATAGTTTATTTCCAGCTGTAGCTGAAAATTTCAATTTTGATTGCACATATTGATTTTATAGGAGTAAATATTTGGTTTATCCATATTCAGTTGATAAATCGAACCTTAAAAAGGAAATATATAGAATAAGTTAGAGAAGAGAGTTCCTTGGACTTAGTTAAAGTTGCTGTAAGACATGTTTGAGATTACGATTTAAAGAGTTAAATCGGAGATTTGAGCAAACTTTGACCATAACATATCGTACACATCGCTTTACAGGTTGTAAGCCCAGTTTAAACTGTAATATATGCAGATTTTGTATCCCAATAAAACAAGAAGAGAAAAAAGAATGAAAAAGAAAAATAGAACAAGAGACGTAGAGACGTAGAGGCGTAGAGAGAAGAACATACCATAAATAATTCCAATTGCAATAACGCTGCTCGACTACCCCCAAAGGAGACCAGGACAGTAACAATTTGACAGTCTCAAAAACTGGTCAGGCCACGTGCAACGCCCACCATCCGCCCGGCCACAAAAGGCGTGCAAAATTTATAGACGCACGCATTAAAAGCCGCCAGGCACGCTCGACTAACTGCGTCGCACTCGTCCACATCCACATCCACATTCAGATCCACATCCACATCCACATTTACGTCCAGCCTGGGCAGGCCCAGGGCCAAGCATTGCTTCTGGATGGTGTCCTGCTTACGGTAACCTCCCCTGCCCCTGCCCCTGCCCCTGCCCCAGCTCCAAATAGCGACAGGACAATATATTTACGCAACTTCTTATGCTTTTGTGGTGGTTGTCGTTGTTGTTGCTGGACCCGGGACAAAATAAAAATATAAAAAGGAACTCAAGTGCTGTTTTTGGTGTCCTGGCTCCTGTTGTCATTGTTCTTGTGGTTGTTGTTGTTGTTGTTGCTGTTGTTGTTGTTGTTGTTGTTGCAGGCAGCATCTTGTGCCTCGTTTGTAGCAGTTATCTTTTGGTCCTGCTGAGCTGGCCGCGCGAAATGAAATTGTTTACTCCACTGTCATGTGCACGTGAGACGGCGACATCGCCGTGTCCTGGCTGCTCCTTGCAGGCACTGCCTCCCACCACCACCCTCTCCTTGTGCCTGTTATCCTTGCTATCAAAAAAATGAAGAAAAAAAAACAAGAAGTAAAAAAATAGAACCGAAAGAAAATTCAACGTAATAATTCTTTTCCGCTCGGATAAGGTGCGACGGGTATGGGCAATGGGCAATGTATGAAGGGGGGGGAGGAGGGGTGAGGGGTTGCTGTGGGTGGTGGTTGGGGTTACCCGGGCTTTTGCCCCGTAATTGTGCGCAATTTTTGTGGCGTTTTTGCTGCCCACTTGCCCGCAGTTGGAACATCTTCTGTTCAGCATTTTTCCTTCAGTTTTCTTTGGCTATTTTCATTCAGTTTTTGTTTTCTGTTATTTTTCGTTTGCTGACTGGCATTTCTCTCGTTTTCGTCTTACTCCTCATTCTCTCTCTCCCTCTCTCGCTCTCTCTCTTTCTTCGTCTCTGTCCTCAGCCAATTGTATGGTGTATGGTGTATTCAACGCCATTTTGGTCTAACTACACACACATGTGATTCACACACAGACACACCACCCACATGAGCAATTGTTGTTGTTCGTGTATTTGTCCTGGCCCTGGCCCAACCCAGGATAGTCGCACACAGCACAGCACAGCACAGCACGGAACGGAACGGCACGGCACAGCCCTAAGCCTCAGCTATTATTCATAAGGCTTATTAAGGGACAGCGCGTAAAACTGTCGCACCATACAAAATAAACAAACAGCACAGTCCATTTAACCGATTTCAGGGATACAAAAGCAGAGCATAAAATAAATATTTATAATGAAAACAATGTCCTGACGCGGGGGCGTGTGTCCTGCAGCTGTTTTTCCCCACTGCTCCGACTCTTACTGCTGCTTCTGCCGCTGATGATGAGCAAACAACTTGAAGCACAAGCATTTTAATTTACAATTGACGCAGGCTGTACTTTTGCGTCAATTCGTCCTTAAACTACCTCGTCACAGAACACAAAACGACAAGGACGAGGGACGACGGACGACGGACAGAGGACGACACACACAGGACTCCTGTGGCGCTGCGACCTGCACTTGACAGCCAGTCACAGTCATAAGCACCCCAAACACTGTCCAGTCCAGCCCAGCCCAGCTCAAATCCAGCCCTTCTCCAGTTGCTCCTTTCATTCGCCTTTCGCATCGGCTTTGGGATTGGGAACCGTTCGACTATACTATATGGAGCGACCCTTGCACTCATTAAACTTAAACCGCATATTAGCAGGCCATAAATACAGGATGTGTTTTTGGACTCGGTACTTAAATATGATAAATGCGCGTATTGTATTACATTTGGATTTAGGGCAGCGCCAAAGACAATAAATTAGTCGGGACACACACCGATAATTGCACACATGCTGCGCCTGCGCTTAGCCGTTGCATCCACCCGAAACTATAAAATACAAATTCAAAAACGAATTTCTGAATTCGTTTTGTATGCACCGAATGCAAAATGCTCTAACAGCTGATTGAAGACCCAAAGTTTGTGATCTCTAAAGTGTTGCCAACATTTCTACAGATTAACATATGATAATGGTTCGTAGTATCTGATTAATCGGTATATAGTGTCTCATATATGTATGAATGGAATCTACTCTTTCTATGGAGATGTCTCTATAGATGTCTCTTTCTATAGAGATGTCTTTCTGTAGAGATAGATAATATCGTAATACTAAATATGATAGAAAAATTGATTAGAGTATTGCTTCAGATAAGGTTATAATAGACAGAGATAGGTATATGTATATGTATAGGTCAGCTGCCTCTAGTATATTCTGGCAGTGCTATGCTCGTTCATATGGTCAAAGTATTTACTTTGGATCAACAAAGTTAGAAAAGGAAAGGAAGAGAGACAGACAGACAAAGAGAGAGAGAGAGAGTGAGTTGCATGCATCGTTTAAGGATGTTTTATTAACTGGAAACCTTGGAGTATCGAAGAGTTATTATACCCTCTGTGCGAGGGTATAGAATTTGCAAACCCGTAATTATGGAAGCGAACAACATGCAATCCTCCCAGTTGTCCAGTTGTTCGGCTGTCCAGTTGCCCAGTTGACCAGTTGGCTGCCCAGCTTGGTGTCGTCAATGCAACGTTTGCCAAATTTACACAAATTCCAATTGCCTGGGCGACTACGGCCGACTACCGGAGTTGAATTGGGAGCTGGTCAGCGTTGCTTCTTTATGAAGATTGGCCCCGAAACGTGTTTTAGACTGGCCAATAACGAGAGCTGCTGGCCCCGGCCGGCCAAACTTCTTCGGCCACTTGGCCCGGGTCGATTATTATGGGCAGCGGTGCGCTGCAATTATGTCGTCCAATTAATATCAACACAGCGGGAGGTGGCTGATGAAGGCGTGGGGTACATGGGGCATGTAAGGAGGGGCCCATCGAGAGGGAGAGAGAGAGAGAGAGGGAGGGGGTTATGGATATCGTATGGGTATGGAATGGTATTTTATGCATAAGCTATTTATGAAATTTATTGTCTTTGATGGCATTCAATGGGCAACGGCAGTTGCCAAACTGGGACCACCCGTTGGCCATTTGCGATCGCTGAACTTATGCAAAATCGTTCGATCGATTTCGATTAGGCATAAAAATGCTAAACAGACGTCGGGATCGGGCGGGCCGTACATCAATCAAGCTGTCAATATGGCAATATATGGCCAGTGCAAGGTGTCTGCATAATTGCGGTGCCCAAAGTAAAAATTTATTATAATTTCCACACTTCAGACGCGGGTCCAACTTTTGGATACTACTCGTCCACGTACTCAGCTCTCTCATGTAACTCGAGTGTCATTATTTTGATAGACGTTGCCGTTGCTGAGAAGAGGCAGCTGCTTTTGCCCAATATATGCCGCGACGTGACATGCCGCAGGCCAAGAGGCAGCAGGACCAACCTGCCATGTCCTGTCCAGTCATGTCCTGCCCTCTACGGTCCTTAAATTAACAATTAAGTTGCAATTTTTATTACAAAGCTGCCTTTTAATCCCGCTGCGAATGCAAAAGCGAATGTTAATGCGAATGAGTATGCGAATGGCCATGCGAATGGGAAGCTCTTAATGTCGCCTCCTTTTATGGCTTTGGCTATTTGTCTGCTTATTAAATTACGCATTCAGCTCGTTTCTCACACGTGCATAAATATTCAAGTTAGTGGCCCAAATCTTCCATGGAGGCTAGGCTCCTGCTCGCTGGTCTCTGGTCTCTGGTCTCTGGCAGCTGCAGCTGCCACTTGGCCTCAGATCCGATGACAATGATACGAGAGTATTATGGGGCCGAGCAGAGCAGCTTATCTAGGTATTGTGGCTTTCGGCTTTTGGCTTCCGACTTGCCACTTATCGCACAAGCCTGGCCTTAATTGAATTTGCGCTGAGCTACAAAATAAGTTTTGCCGTGTTGGTCGTATGAGTTTTGCATGTTACATTTTATTTTATTAACATGTTAAGGAGCACGTTGTAATTTATGTTTAAGACAAGTTGCAAGTTACACGTTGCAAGTTGCAAGTATGTAAGCGAAAAATACACAAAACAGCCTTAGGGCTAAGCCGCCGCCACTCGCTGATGGATCACAAGCAAATTGGCCGCTACTCTACCATAAAGTTTGATGCAATTTTAATGAAATTAATGACCTGACAGAGTGGCAAACAATGCGAAGGTTAAACAGCTCTCAGCCAGAACCAGTTTAAGATTATGGCTAAGATATACAACAGCCACCATCAAGCAACAAATTCGATGAAAGCGTATAAAATTTTGCGCAGATCATAAACGTAACTGAAAGGTGATGAAAGTAACTCGAAATTTTGATAATGGTTTCAACCAGAAGAGCCAAAAAGGGGCCCAAAAGACCCTCAAAATTGTTACCTTAACTCATATTATATACTCCAGTATAATCAAGTATTATCTTCTTCTCTCTCTTTCCCACTCTCTCTCTCTCTGTCTCTGTTTATGGGCTCAACGACACACCTTAAGGTGTGTGTGCTTATCATTATCCCAACTTTCACAGTACCTGTCATTACACAATGATATTCTATATAGATATGTAGATAGGTATAAAGGTATGAACGTATTTCCTTTTCAGAAGTTTTCCATTTAAAATTCAATGTGTGCTTGCCTATGATAATTAGGCAGTACAATTTGAAAATACATTTTACATTAACTTAATTATTTTCCATCAAAATGGAACATGCCAACAGCGACATGAGAATGCGAATGCGAGTGCGAATGCAATTGGCCAAGTTAAAGCGAAGTTGCCATTGTTTATGGCCCTGCCACACGCACTGCTCTCTCTCTCTGTTCTAGCTGCAACTCTACCCTTCCCACTCTCTCTTTAGTTCTCTCTCTCTGTTGATTGCTGATAACTGACACTAACTCAAAGGTGGAGGCAGTTAAGCCTTTTATCTAGTTTTATTCCTATTCGAATCGGGCATGGGCCGAACAATGTTGCATGTGGCAACTACAATGGGGGTAAGACCTAATTATGGGGCGGCCACTTATCGCCGGCAAATCGGCCATCAAATATGCTATGCGGCACAGCGCGTGCATAGATAAGGCCCACATAAATTCGCCAAGATATACGAGCCACAATCATGAAACCCGACGAGGGACCCAGAAGTCCCTCCTGCACCCTGGCTGGAGTCCGGCAATTAACACTTCGTAGTTGCCGATCAAATTGAATATAGCGAATGGCATTTGCTCAGAATTAACCATATATATGGTGCATACTAGACACTCACCTGTCTCCGAGTCTATGTCCGTCTCTCTCGCTCTAGTTGTATATCTATCTCTGTTGTGTGCAACAGCAAAATCGATACACGTTGCATGCAAACGCGCCAGCTGAGACTAAGCCGAGCTGCCTCTGATAGCATGACGACATGGCAGGGCGCACAGGAAGCTGGAGCTGGAGCTGGAGCTGGAGCTGGAACTGGAGTTGGAGCTAGAACTGGAGCTGGAGTTGGAGCTGTAGTTGCAACTGGAGCTGGTGGCGTGGACTGAGCTTGGGGCTGGCGACAGGCGACGCAACATGCGCCCGGCATTATAATGCCAGACGCGACACAGACCGACCCCCCACACACACACACACACTCGCATATATACATACACATACTCGTATATAGACACACATAGACAGGGGGGCAACTGCTAAAACGAACTGCTGACTGGCAACGTTAAAACCGGTAAATCTTCATAGAGTTTACTGCGTACGTTGCTCTGCGCTCTTTTAATACCCTACCTTCTATGTTAGGGTATCACGATTCATATGAGAATTCTGACAAGCTTCGTTTTGGAACGGAAAAATGAGTCTAAGAAACTTTGATATATATCAGAAGCGTCTAAGAAATCGATTTGCTGACTCAATCTTTGGCTCTACGTAGGATGAAATTGTATCTATGAGAATTCTTACATGTTTCCCTTTGTATGAAAAGCTAAGTACAAGGCACTTTGGTATATATCAGCAGCATAGTTGGAGACGAGTTCCTGATTCAATCTTTGGCTCTAGGTAAATTGAAAGGGTGTCAAGACTTCGTCGGGACTGAGATTGTGTGTGTTTCTTCTTGGATAGCAGCACAGACAACGGAGCTGCCGTTGACGATGAGGGTTTATTTCATGCTTACTTTGGCTTTCTTGGCCGGGCTAAAAGCAGTGCCCCCCACACCAATCAACCCACACGGCAATGCTAAGCACAGTAGATTGAAGCAAGCCACCCAACCACCCAGGCGCCCAACCACCCAGCCACCCACAGCCACCACTCAATTTTCCTCTCTGGCTTGCTACTTTTGCACATTCTTTTCAATTTCGACGGCGGCGCTGGTTCGTTTGGGTTGGCTGACTGGCTGAGGCATTTTCTTTTGCGAAACTTTTGCAATTTTCTATTAAAGCAATACACATGCACACATGGGTGGTTCAGTTCGTGTGGTGGTGCTGGTGGTGGTGGTGTGTGTGCTTGTGTATTTGTTTTTCATATAAAATGGGAAAATTTTCTTTATGTGTTGGCGCATGGCTTTTGTTAGTTTTTGGCCCGTGCGTTGGCCATGCGAAATGCAAAAAGGGAAATGCCATTTTCCATTTTCCATTTTCCATTTCTCTTCTTCTAATTTCATAGTTATTCAGCAAATGTATTTACAGTAAGCACCGCCATGTTTGTTCGCACATAACCACAAAACTTTATACGCATTTTACCAAATTGCGTGCGCTTTCTTCTCCCTCAACTAGAAAAACAAACCGAACCGGCAGCAAACCACTGGAAAACAAGTTTTTCCCTTTGACATTCGTCATTGAAGCGTTGCATAGTTCTTGGCGTTTTGTGTGGCTTTTGCTTTTAGCCAAATTTGCAGTTGCTCCTGCTGCTACTCCCCTTGACCATACAGATCTTTAAGCCTTAAAGTAACTGGCCAAAACCAGTCACTGGCCAATGGCCAATGGCCACTCACCAGTCACCAGCCAGTGAGCAGTGGCCTGTGTCTAATCAGCCAAGCCAGTGTATCCAAAGCTCATTCATGCCTCAATGATGAAATGAGTTAACACTTGAGCGGCACACGCAGCTCCCGATGAGAATCGAGAATATGTTTTGACCAACACTTGGATAGCTTTAGGTACCCATCCATCCATCTGGGGCTATGCATAGAATATAACACTTCAAAGGGCTTACCAACTGGACAGATAGATCTCTCTCTCTCTCCCTCTCTCTCTCTCTCTCTCTCTCTCTCTTGTTGGCCTTTTGTATACACTACTTGAACATGCTCCAAGAGGATTATGGCAGGCCACTTGAATAGCTTCATTGTCAGGGACTCTATGGATCAGACTGTCGTATCCTCGTACACTTATACTAAGAGTACAACGTATATGCCAGAGGAATAAAAGTGTTTTCCTGAAATCGCAGCTGAGCTTCATGTTAGATGTTAAGTACCCTTACAGTTCTTATGCAGCACCTGTGCTCACCATCACCCGTGTCCAATGATATTTTATCAGCTGCGTGTGTAAAAAGTGTCATCAACATTTGGGCCAACAGCCAGTCATCGACATGGTCAGTGGTTGTTGCACGTTAGTCCCTGGTCCCTGGTCCTTGGTCCGTGGTCCTTGGCTCTGGCTGGAGTCTAATGTGCTGGCGTTTTCAGGCAGCGTTCAAAGCCATTTTCTATTTTTATGTGCGCACAAACTGTAAAAAAAGGAAAGAGGAGCGTATGATAAAGGAAGAGAGAGGGAGAAAGGTAGTGAGTGGCAGAGTGAGAGGCAGCAGCTGAGTAGACGTTATAAAAAGGCAGTTTCGCAACGTTGGCCATAACAACACGGCCAGAACCAACGCGACGACCAAGTTAACTGCATTTTAACGCGCATTTCAATTTGGAACGGATATAATTTATAGACGACTGACTGGCGCTCGCTTATGTGTCCAACACCGAGAACGTCCACATCCACATCCACATCCACATCGAAGTGCACATCCCAAGTCCAAGTCGGAGGCAAAATGTTTGTTGCCTCAAAATTGAACCGTGCGCTTGACTGCTTTCCCACCTCCTTTCTCCCACCTCCCATCCAATCCCTAGGATACCTTCCCAGCTATCTTCCTTCCCAGTTCCCTTTACGCTCCTTTCTCTATATAACATCATGGCCATATCTGCATGCCATATTTATCTAGATTTTGTTTTGCCAGCTCCGACGTTGCCCCGTTAATGGGCAAAATTTAATAATAAAGTATTACGACCCAGCGGCGGTTAAAGAGTTTAATGTTGTTCAGAGGTTTTTCTTTTGCCAGTTGCTGTTCAGGCGGTAAATGCAATTTCATGTAATTTGCAGTTGCAACAGCAAGAAGAGGAAGAATGAGTGGAAGAAGCAGCAGCAGCAGCAGCAGCAGCAGCAGCAGCAGCGATAGCAGCAGAACGCCTTGCAGTATGCTTCAAACTATTCACTAGCCAAATTTGTCTATGACTGCAAGTGACTGCCCGGCCTGACATTTTGCCTTGTCTCCAGCATCCTTTTTGTTATCCCTGGCCCCTTTCAACCTGTTTTGTGCTCGCTTCTTTACTTTTATTTTCTTTGCTTTTCTTATTTTTCTTATTTTTCGCTTTTGTCGTCGCGCATTTTTCCACTTTTCCAAATGTCTGCGTGTTTAAATTGAACAATAACCCTAAGTTGTTGTCGTCGAAATAATATTTTGTGTGCCCTCCAATGTTGATTTCTCATACAAATAAATGTGCGTTCTTCTCTTCTTCCCTCTCATTCTGCATGCACAGCTCTATCTCTGTCTTTCTTGCCTCCCTCCCACTAATGTTAGCAGCGAAAATCGCAAAGCAATCAAATAAAATTTGAATAAAAGATTTTTGTCTGTCGCTGATTTGCGAAAAGTGCAGCAACAACAATATGGAAAATGAGAAAAATGATGGGCGGAAACTTGTGAGTTCTGCTTGGGGTTGCTTAAGGATATCCACACACACACACACATATAGTGTGTATGTGTGTACATGTGGGGAGTGGGCACCAGCCAAGGATGTAACAAGGTAAGTACAGTTCTGGCCAAAGTTTTCTACCTGTCTTCGCCGAGGAAGGGCAACTTCTGGCTAAAGAAATGACAAGAACTGAAAAAAGGCAAACGAATAATTGGAATTATGAAGGCAGAACAGTAGACTTACAACTGAAACCCATCAGGATATACTCTTTGGTATTGCATTACCCTAATGCTTAAATCAGATATTATAAAGCAGACTTCACAGCGTCTCTAGCTGATTGAGTTAACATTGAATATCCTTAAGGACTAGTCGCTTGATTCGAAACATAGATTTCAAACTCATTCTCTTTCTTTGGAGATAGATAGATAGATAGACTTCTATCATACCATAAGTATGATATATATATTGGAATAACCTTAAAGTCTTCAACCTTAGAGAGATATAGATTGAATGAAGAGATGTTCCTATATATATAAGGACCTTTCACACCTAAGAAAACCATTCCAATCATAGCAGGATACAACTAGCCTTATGCTATAGATAGCAAGATAATCATTGGATCATTAGATCCCTCACTAATCCTAGGTGCCTTCCATATCATTAATATCACATCCTTATACATATATATCTAATCCCTAGTACTGAAAGCATAAGATCCCTCACTAAACGCTCAACATTCTGTTAGCTTTAAGCCCCTCTTAAGGGTTTTGTAAGACTCGCGATGAAAGTTATGCTAAATACTTAACTAATTCTTTAAGTATTGCTATGACAGTGTTAAGGTTGAGCTCCGGTGCGGAGTCTCATCAGTCTGACCCTGACCCTAAACTTGACCCTGAACGTGAATTTATGTTGGCTTTGGCCTTGACCGAAATGCTACCAAATGCAAATTAGTTAAATCCACAAGTGAGTCGAAAAAAAAAACAAAAAAAAAAAACAAAAATAAAAATGAAAACAAGTAAGAAAAAAACAAAAACTCATTATAAAAGTGCCCAAAACGCGACACTCGCCGCGGCCTTATTTAATTTCATACCAAATTACACAGGCAACAACAATAGCAACAACAACAACAGCAACAGCAACAACAAAGCGACCCACATTGATGACGTCAGAGCAGAACTCGAAAGCAGCTAAAACCTAATTAGCCATCGCGTCGACGGCATCTTCAGCCTCTCTCTGCGGCGTCTCTGGCGTCTCCAGCGTCGCATCATTTTCACTGTCACGGCTGGCGACCCAAAGAGTCGTTTGTTCCGCCCCAAAGATGACCCCAGCATCGAGTGGGCCACATTAAATTACCGACGTGTCCAGGGTCGCGTCTGGGACAAGGAGCAGCAAAGGAAGAAAAAGAAGTTATTAACGCGCCAAAACGGAAAGTCGCGCAAAACTTGCTAAGGATACATTTTTTTTCTGCTGGCCAACAAGAAGTGCGTCGACGGGGCGTCTACTGGGTGGCAGTTGGGTGGGTGGGTGGCAGTGCTTTTGTTAAGATGGCGGCCTGACCTTATTGCGAAAGTGTTGACCGCAAAACGTGCGCTAGCTGCGTGGGCAGGAGGCGTGGCAGCAGCAGCTCGGTTAGCCACTATTTGGGTCAAAGTTGGCGCTAATATAATTAACACCGATTTTCTTCACCTCTCTCTCTCTCACTCTCTTGCTCTCTCTCACTCTCCAGATTTCAATCTTGCTCTCTGCTTCTCTCTTTCTCTCTCTGCGATTCTCTCATTCTCTCTCGTTTGCCGGCAAATAGCACAGTTGCCTGTCACTTGTAACAGGCGCCCAGCGTTGAGAGCAAAAGTTTTTAATTAACTTTCAGCGCCTTTGCAGTTTTCCATTTCCCATTTCCCACACGCCCATTCCCCATCCCCCACCCGCCGCCGCACTCCAAAGAAACCGGCCGGCGTTTTGCTGTAAAAATTTGTGGCATTGGCTGCTGCACGTAGCACGAAGTTTTTGTCGCATGCTTCTAGTTCTTTCTGTGTGTTTGAGTGTGTGTGTGTTTCGGTGGTGTGTGTGTGTGTGTGTGTGTTGTCCTTGCCCCAGTGTGCCAGAAGTTGTAGGTGTGAATTAGCATTGCGTCCGAAGCCAAAAAACCACTGGGCGAACAGCAAACTGCGAATGACATTTGCCTGAGGTCAACTCTACTCGTGAAAATGGAATGCAGGGACTCTAAAAAACAAAAAAACCAAACAGAAAGAGATAGAATGAAAGAGAAAGAGAGACAGAGAGCGAGTAAAACATGCACTGCAGTTGACAGGCATTGAATTAAAATGATGGTTGAGCTCAGAGACAGACATTTCAGGGCTTCGATAAGTAATTATCTCTAATTTCTCAGCCCTAATATTATTTAAGTCGCAGCGAAGGGCTTTTCAGTATTGACACAAGAAAGAAGAAGCATTTTCAACCCTATGTACTATATATATACTATATATACTATGTACTATATACATATATTGATAGCCATGATAGGGTTAAAAAACGAAGTTCATGTGTTTAATATGAAAAGTAGCTTCACACACTTTTTGCGATCCAAAGAAGTTGCTTCAAATTGGATTAGGTTATAGAAAGAGCCACATAGATATCTATATATATATATATGACTATACATATATGTATAAGTATACTATAACTTTAGGTATATGTTTTATGCTTAATATGGCCAAATATGAGCAGAGTTCAATGGCTGAAATCGATTATACTTCTGGCTAAAACTAATTACGACAAAGATTCATCTCTTTTCCATGAAGAGCTCTACTCTTGATTAATCATATAAATGGTTCAAATAAGATATATATAACCTATTTCCTCAATCAATCTAAAGTTAGTCACCATCTCAGAAAGTAAGATTTATGTTATATAACCTTATTCCTAATCAACCTGAAGCTAAAAGTTATCTTAATCTTTTTCATACCTCATTAAACCTTTGGCTTAAATCAATTAAGAAACCAGATTTCACCTATAGTATATATACTATTTATGCAGAACCTGTTCAACCTAGTCTATATACGATATATTCTATTCATGTTATAGAAAATGTAGCACAACTCGTGCGAATTTAAGCCATATATTTTATATTGAAAACCACAATTGAAAAACCATATGGAGGCAATGGGAAAGAGAATAGAAGTGGAAACCTGTTATTAGTTAATATGAAGGTAGAGTGCAGTCAGTCTTTAAGCACCTTGCAGAACCCCATTTGAATAGTAGTTATGAGTATATAATTATTTGCCTTTTATTAGTTAATTATAATAATTAGTATTCATCAACGAATTTCAATTGCAGTGTCAATCGCTTGCGAAGCCCACAATTAAGAATAGACCTCAAAGTGCATGGGCAATTGTCGAAGAGACAGGCTGACAGGCTGACAGATTGACAGCATGAGAGACTGGGGGAATGAGTGAATGACAAACCAACAATGCAAATTATCACTTATGCCATTGATTACTGCCAATTGGCAATCGAAGGGATGCAAAAATATCAATTGCCAATTGCCAATTGCCATTGCCGATTGCCGATTGCCATTGCCGATTGCCAGTGGCAAATGAATGGTAAATGCCACAACGTCACGTCAAAGTCCTTGCAACGACGCGTTGGGGAGGGGGGAGACTGTGAGAGGGGTGTGTGTGTGTGGTTGATAGGAGGGTTGGGGGTGACTGTCAATGCAACGTTTTGTTGCTTTGTTGCTTTTGTTGCTGGCAGGCGCATAAAAGGCACTCAATAAAACAAACAGAGCTGACTGTGTGTGTGCGTGTGTGTGTGTGTGTGTGTGTGTGTGTGTGTGTGTCCTCTGCATTGGCAACTCTCTGCACTTGACTCCCGGCTGAACAAAGGACATTAAGGACATACAATGGCTGCTGCATGTGATGGACTCTGAATGTTGCAATTAAGCACCAGCAAATATTGCAACGACATCGAGTCTGTAATGTGAACCCCTATTGAACCTCTATCGGTATCCTATCGCCCTATCGGCGGTTTGTGACCCCGCATCCTTGCATCCTGTGTATCCTGTGTATCCTGTGTATCCCTTGTATCAGTGTCTCCTTGTCACCCCTTCCCAGCATTCGCTGCGTGCATTTGCATAATTTGCATATAATTCTCTGTCAAACAGTTAGAGATACAAAACAACAACCGAAATATAAAAAATACAAAATACAAAATACAAAATAAAAAAATAAAAACCGCCGGCTCATGTTTTTCAATAACCCTATGCAAATTTCTGTCGGCGTGTGAAAATTTCGTGCCACTGTCAACGTCAAGACAGCTGCTCCTGCTCCTTCTCCTGATCCTTCTCCTGCTGGTTTTCATATACCTTTGATAGAGCACCAAAGCATTATAGATTCTCAGCTCTTTTCTCAGTCTATAAATATTCAAGAAAGTTGCATTGCATTGACAGCTCAAGGAAAAGTTTAGTCCAAGTTTTGCCCCAGCGACAGCTTAAAACAATAAAGACTACGCTTCTACTTTGGGTCAAGGATTGGACAGAAATATACTCGTACTTGGGACTACAACTATATATTTCCATCTATATCTCAACTTACTTATAACTTAGACTTTCTTCTATAACAACAAAATAAAAAGCAAAAGAAACTGAGCACAAAGTTTTGCGCGTCGTTTCGCATTTTGTTACGCTGATTTTCCGAGGCTACGGCGGAAGGAGTGTCACGGCTCAGAGTCACGGGTGGAACTGCAATGCGGGGATTACTTCAAAGCGTTCAACTTTATGCCACAGAATGAACAGCGCAACAGAAGCTGCAACTGTGTAATGGCTGTGCCACAAGGGAATCACTTTATGGGCATAAATTGTTGATAGTGTTTAGGGACAGCATTTAAAAGGCAATAAGGGGTTAATATTGAAAGAGAGTTGTTAGTTCTGACTAAGATTTCCATATTGATGGATACAATGGAAACATTTTAATCAGTTTTTGGAACTTTTGACTGAATTTTAATCGACATAAATACTTATTTTTCTTTTATCTGTTGATAACAGTTGAAAAGTAAATATTAAATTGAAATTAAGAATTGAAATTAAAAATTAATGTTAATATCTGGGGTATTCAGCATAAATTTATTAAATGATTCAACATTTGTTGCGAGGATTGGCAAAAACCCAGAAAAACCCAATCGGATCACTACGATTAGTAAAGCAAATTAGTGCAAGTTACCACGTGCTAAAAAGTTAAGGATGAGATTTTTAATCGTATCAAAAGAGGACTCTGAGTTGAAGACTCGAAAAGGTCTGTTATAGTCAACACAGAGAACTCGAAAAGGTTCATGCAGAGAATAGTTAGTATTACAAGTATTGAGAGAAAGTGGTGCGAAGAGACGTACTCGTGTCTCAAAGGATGATGGGAGATGGAGATGGAGATGGAGGAGATGGGAGGTTAATTAAAAGCAATCTACTGTGTTATGTAGGCAAATCAGTACCTGGAAACCAGGAAAAGCAGCGAAGAGCAAAAAGAAGAAACTTCTTTTGAACAGACTCAATTCTGTCTTGGTGTACCGAATATTGAGGAGACCACACACAAGATCCGTATACCAGAATAGGCCGAACAAGAGAAGTATATAGTATAAGGGTCGTCGAATTCCTTAGACCATCGTTTGATAAATCCCAGAGATTGAGTCGCCTTGTTGACTGTCAAATTTTAATCTCTAATCGAGAAGAATTCCCAAATCGGTAAAAAAAAAAGTTAAGAATTTGATTTTGAATAGTTTCAAAAGAGGACTCTGAGTTGAAAGCTCGAAGAAGACTGTTATAGCCAACATATAGTACAAGTATTCAGAGAAAGTGGTGTAAAGTTACGAGTTGGTCTCGAGGGAAAAGAAAAGTTAATTTGGCTCAATAACAAAGATGATTCCATTTAGGCAAATTTTAATTTATGTAAAAATAAAACCCCCAACATGATGCGAAGGTTAGTCGGAGATGGACTTAATAATATCTGTTGATTGTTTAATATGTTATTTCTCAATTAATTTATAATTATCTATTTTAATTTTAATCTCATACAGAAAAATAGTATATCAAATAATATATGTAATAATATTTAAAATAAATAATATTCTCTGCCAGTTTCTCATTGAGTTTATGTAAGAGATATAATTGAAATATATAACTTATATATTATGATATTCAGATTCAGATTCATTATGATATTCATATTCAGCTTAAGTACAGAATATAGTATTATGTCCAGAACGCAAGTTAAATACAATATTTTATGAATCCATATCGAATGAATCAGTTATTATTTACGAATAAAGAATGAACGCTGCAAAGGAGAAGCTAAATAAAAAGTTGGATCAGAACTAACTGATATATATATATAGTATACTATATATACTTTAAGTATATACTATAATCTTTCTGTAATCTGTTTTATATAGAGGTCAATGTCTTTATAAAATATAAATCGCTTTGACTTAATTCTCTTTTGTGTGACTAATTAGAGATTTTGTTTGCAAATCGGCTCGAGTTATTCATTCAAATGGATTTTAGGTTGAGTTGAGCAAAAAAATGAAAAATAAGTGAAATAATCAAAATAAAATGAGAGCGAAACGAAACGAAATAGTGCAGAAGCAGTGCTGAAGCAGTGCTGAAGCAGTGCTGAAAGTAGTCATCGAGTGAGGCAATTAACACGCCATAAAGTGCATGGAAACGAGCTGAGGCAACTGCCAAACGGTAGCGCCTCGTAATTAGCCAAGTTAATTAAGTCTCTGACATAAACATAGCCCTAAAACGGACCGACGGACGGACCGACGGACGGACGGACGGTGGTGCATAATGAGCGAATTTGCATAATAAAAGCAAATTAAATTTTGTTTAACTAGCTCCTAAAAGTGCGGCCAACCGAAAAGACAAGCCAACGATGAGAACTCAAGTTTTGCCATCTCATGTGAGAGCTGAGCTGAACTGAGCTGAACTGAGCTGAACTGAGGATTGCAGCCATGGTTAGTTCAATTTATATGCAGCCATTGGGTAAGCCATCCACAATCCACAATTCACAATCTACCCCACCACCTTCCTATCTTCAATTTGTACTAGTTGGCCCATAAATTTGACCACTCGGCCATGTCCGAGCAAATGGCGAACTGGCCCACGTCGCAGCCACAAAACTTAATGTTGTATTTGTTGCCAAAACAAAGGCAGCCAAAAACAAACAAGAACAAGCGTCATGCGGTCCTACATACGAGTCCGACTCTCTATATATATACTATAGGTGGATATATATGTATATCCTCCATAGTTTAGAGTCGTATCTCAGCTCCTACATGCAGTTGGCAGCCAGTAGCCAGTGGCCAGTGGCCAGTTGGTTCAGCCTCGATTTGGGCCAGCCCATTGGCCATTTGGCCATTTGGCCAGACATTTGTCTGCAGCAGACGGCGATGACGACGGGGTGTGCATTTTGTTTACATTTGCCAAAATACGACAATAAAAAAGAAGAAAGCAACAACAACAAACAACAAAAAACTGCAAGTTCTGGTAGCAAGTTTATTAGGGCGTATGATTAATAGCCCCTCTCAGGCGCCGGTCCAGTTCCTGCTCCAGTTCCAGTTCCAACCCCAGGCAGCATTTGAGGAGCAGAAACCAACGCCAGTCACACACAAGCCCAAAAGCCAAATGGCTCACAAACCTCACTTGTTAATAAAAAATTGACGCAAATTATTTCAGCTTATGCTGCAAGAGATGGCCAGCAGTTATTTAGACTGGAAACTCACAGGGGGCGGGGGCGGGAGTGGGCAGCGGGGGTCCAAGGGGCGTTGCCTTGACGGTAATTAAAATTGATGAGAACTCAAAGCAAAAAAACTAAAAGGAACAACAACAACAACACCCGCAGACAATAAAGAAAGAATTTGTAAACAAGTTCAGGGAACTTCCCAGTTACAATTTGGCATCTGAAATATCTTTTGAACGGATTCATATGAAGAAACGAATACTTTAATGCATTTAATGCATTCAAAATGTCTGCGGCTGGTGCAAATTGGTGTAACATGCGAAAGGAAGCATTAATCATATACATTCTTGATCAGTATCAATCTGCACTGACGTCTTTATAGTCTTTTTAATTAGATTGTTGTTCGCAAGGCGGAAAGTGTTTTGGGATGAGCTCAGTTTAATTAAGATTAATATTTAGTATTGCATTTAATTAACTTGTTATTCCTATTGAGGGAAATTAAGTGTAGAATATTTCAAATGAAATCATAACATTTTATTTACATGGCTTTGACAAAGTTTGCCACCCAGGACTGCTGTACAACCTTTACCATATTACCTTCTACTGAGGTCCTATCTACATGACAGGTACTTTTTCGTCTCCTGCGATGGTGCAGAATCAGATGTAAGAAGTATTGCAGCTGGAGTACCACAAGGTAGTGTCCTGGGGCTAATCTTGTACGCATTGTACACAGCGGACCTTCCAGCTCTGAACGACGAACGACTAATGGTGGCAACGTATGCTGACGACACTGCCCGATGCAGCGACAGCCTCAGCTGAACTACAGAATCAACTGAACAACCTGGAGTCCTGCTTCAGACGGTGGATAAATCTGTACACGTCACATATACAAACAGCCACAAGAGCTGGCCTGCAGTTCAGATAAACGCAAATAACATTCCAGTCCACAATAAAGCAAAAACCTGCGCCTTCCTCTAGACAGAGGACTGAACTGGAGTAGACACCTGAAGACCAAGTGCAGGCATCTCAATATTTAAAAACAAAAAATGTTCTGGCCTGAAAAACAAACTACTCCTCTATAAAGTTTTGCTCAAGCCCATCTGGACGTACGGCATTCACCTCTGGGGCAAAGATTGAAACTTTTCAATCCAGTGTCCTCAGAGGAATAGTTGGCGCCGAGTGGTACGTCCGCAACTCAGTCAGTCGAAGAGATCTGCAAGTACGCACAGTGATGGCGGAAATAACGGAGTCGCCTACCAGATATCTAAGACGACTGGAAGCCCATGAAAATGACCTGGCGGTCAACCTGCTGAACAATAGTACACAAAACAGGCGGCTGAAGAGGTTCCACCCCCTGGATCTTCCATTCAGATTGCCTCCTCAAAAGTCCAACCCATATGTTACTCCCACTTAAATGTACCTGTCATTCCTTTATTGAATTGGCCAAATTGAAGAGCATCCACTAAAAGGATCTAACGAAAGTAGTTAAAATACTGAAACTATAATTGAAATGTTTGAGTACAGTGATTTATATAAATATTATAATAATATTAATATATAATGTAAAACATAAACATATATTATTATATTATTTACAAGTTTTCTATAAAATTGCACACAACGTAGGAACAGTGAGAGAGAGAGAGAGATAGAGAGATATAACGTAAGAAAACATAAATTGATAGCAATGGAAAGAAGGAATATAAAATTATCATCATTAAATAAGCAAAGGTTATACACAGACTTTGCAGCAATTTCAAATTTAAATAAAATAATAATATAATAATTAAAAAATTAGAAAATAAAATAAAATTTATCATAATTCAAAGTGAAGTTGCTTCCATCTCTGATTTAATGAAACAAGAAACACGTCTAACATCTTGAGTTCAGATTGAATATTCTATACTTTTTACTTATTACTTTTATAGAGATTAGTCCGAAATTCCATGAACGTACCTTGATGGCTACTTTTTAGTTGGTCTCGTAAAGATGTGTCGATTTAACAGCATTCAAGTGATTTCTTTTCAGTTTGGTTTGACAATTCATCATGAATAAGCCAAACGATCTTCAATTCGCCGAATGGGCCCAAAACGAGATTGCCGTTGTTCCCGATTTTCATAAGCGAATTTTGTTTAGCGATGAAGCGCACTTCTGGTTGAAACAAACAAAACTGCCGCATTTGGAGTGAAGCTAATCCTCAAGTGAATGTCGAAACATCGTTACATCAAGAAAAACTGACTGTTTGGTGCGCTTTATGGGCTGGTGGAATCCTTGCTCCGTACTTCTTCAAAAACGATGATGGCCAGAACGTTACAGTCAATGGTGATCGGTGTGAGCCATGATTACTAACATTTTCATTCCTGAATTGAACAACCATGATGTCCAGGAGCTGTGGTTCCAACAAGACGGCGCAACATTTCACACAGCTCGTGCCACAATCGATTTATTGAATGACACGTTTGTGACCGCCTAATTTCACGTTTTGGACCTGTGAATTGGCCTCCAAGGTCTTGTGATTTAACACCGCTAGACTACTTTCTGTGGGGCTATGTAAAGTCATTGGTCTATGCGGATAAGCCACAAACGCTTGACCATTTGAAAGACAACATTCGCCGTGTTATTGCCGATATACGGCCAAAAATGTTTGAAAAAGTCATCGAAAATTGGACGTCCAGATTGGACTACATCCAAGCCAGCCGTGGCGGTCATATTTGAAATGTAATGCCACAAGATTATCTTTCGGATAAATAAAATTCATGTAAATCGAATAATCCATCGTTGCTTTATTGCAATTTAAAGTTCTATACCTCTAAAAAAACACCCTATATATGGAAATTACACATTTGATAGAATTTATACGTAGATATAAATGTGTTCAAAATGTTTCTTTACTTTGAATCAAGGCAACAAATACAAACAATTTTGATGCGGTGTCTAGTGAATAATCCATATTTGAGAATAACTGAACATCTCTCAGATGCTTTTGCGAGGAACAGCTGATCGATAGCAAAATATATTGAAATCTTATCAATTGTAAAAATAATAATAAATATTTTCCAAATAAATGCTGAATTTGCTTAGTGAGTTAAAGGGTATTCCTAATTCGGACACAGTTTGGCTTATAACGATGTAGATTTTAATATAAATATATAAATTATATATAATTTAATACTTATAAATTTACAAAACGCATTCAGGAATCTTTTTGTGCTAATCAAGTACAAATATTCGTATTCTCTTTCTTATACTTCAAATCCTGCTCTGGGATGTACTTTAATAATGTAAAAAGATTCCTGTGTTGTATTCAAGAATGTTATTATTGATCTTTCAGGTGTGTCGTCATTTAGTTCGCCGAATTCCAACACCTGAACAGACCTTTGGATCTAAATCTGGCATTAAAGAAGAATTTATGAGGTAAGTTCAAATTTGAGATGAATAATTATCATTTTTGAATTGGGAAACTAAAACAAAGCTTATCTAAAATGATGATTCTATATAAACTTAGACTATATCTATTAAGCTTGTTCATCCGTTCAATATATATTTAACATTGGAAGAGGTAGAACCTTACTCTCTAAACAATAAATAAAAGTTATTAAATTGTGGCCATAATAGAAAAGTTGCCGCAATCAATTGAAAATGCAATTTCTATGCAGCAAAAAAAAAGTGAATAAAGAGGGAGAGAAAAAGCAATCCTCTTCATGGAGAATTCATTATAATTAGTAGTTGTTGATTCATTGTTCATTGAGGCAAAGTACTTGAGTCGAGCCATCGAAATTCATATTCCCAATGCTTACTAATTTTTTTGCAATTGTATCTTTTGCATTGAATGCGATACGAGTATCTATGAAATCCATCCATCCGTCCATTCATCCATCCACCTAGCCATCTATCTATTGTATCTATCTAGCTATCTATCTATCTATGGCCACTTGTAACTGTATCTGTATCTGTATCTGTATCTGTGTCTGTGTCTGTGCATTGTGCATTGCCAACCTGGCGCTGGAGAGTGTTTCAATCAAAACCGCACTAATGAAGCCCATTGAAAATGCAATGCTTAAGCATCAGCTTCCGATTCGAAGCCCACTCCCCCCTCATTCACTCCCCCTCCCCCCCTCCACCGTCCAAATCATACACCGTAACCACATTTCAAAGTGCAGAGCTCCAATTCCCCAGGCGCTTTGCAGCATTCCGCTTGACGTCAATTTTAATGGGCTCGCTTTTTACTCGCAGTATTAATGACATTTTCATTTCCATTGCATCGGCGCTGGAATACAAAAAAAAATAAAGAAAAGATATATATATATATATATGTATATGTGTGTGTGTGTGTGTATCTTGTCAGCATAATTATGAGCCGCTCACAGAAAAGATAAAAAATGCAGTTGATTTTTGCTTTATTACGAATTTTTTCCTTTTTCTTCCTTTTTTTTTTGTTATTTATTTTTCAGATGCATGCAAAATTTTGATAGACATCAAACAGATGTGGGGGCGTGGCATTCAGCTATGATGCGAAATATAATATTATAATATATACTATACACATGTATGTATGTGTGTGTGTGTGTGTGTGTGTATATATCATTAAAAGTGCTCTTGTTGTTGTTGTTGTTGGACGCTTCAACGCATTTCCACTTGCCACACAAGAGGCAGCACTGGCAAATAGAGTTCCTCTTGTTCTTCTTCTGGCAGTTGTTGTTGTTGTTGTTCCTGTTATTGCCAAGTACCTTCAAGTATTATTTTTCCACAATTCTTTATTTTCATGTTGCCATAATTGCGTCGTCTCCCGTCTCCGTCTCCGTCTCAGTCGTCGTCGGCGTCGTCGGGTGCAATTCTTTTATCCAAGTGCGCCTCATCAGCGTCGAGCCACAACGTGGAGGGCCGCTCCTCTCCTGTTAACATGGTCAATGCCTCTCTCTCTCTCTCTCTGTCTTTCTCTTTTATAGTCAGTCAGGCCCGCGGTAATTAAAGCGAACTGCAAAAAATTTTTCGGCGCTTTTCAGCGCTGTAATTAAAAATTGCAAAAGTATTTTCTTCTTTTTACCCCCCGCCCTCCCTGCTTCACTCTTCCGCCTTCCACTTCTTTCATTTCATTTGGTTTTTCTTCCTTTTTTTTTATTTATTTTTTACTGCCGCTGGAGAACAAAAACCAAATTCTGAAAAGCTGTGTGGGAAAACCGCGTCAAAAGCAACAGAAATGCATTGGACAGCCCTTTTCTCTTAGCCAGCAGGGCTCGTCTAGGAGGGGCCTTGGCGGGTACTTTTTTCTGCATATTTTTTATGCTGTATGTTTTGTATATGGCATTGATATGACCAAAGTTGTATTCGCGGCGGAAAATGTGGTGGGGAAACCACAGCTTAAAGCTGGACAAAATGAACATGTCGAGGGATGCGCTGAAAAGATTCATCCGATGATATCTGAAGTCATCCGGCAGTATCTTTGATCACGCGACACCTTCCCAGAGCTTTCACCTGAGTAGAATTTGATACTTTTTTGTATGTTTGTGGGTAAGTTTGGTATTCTTCATCAATCATTGGGTAGAGAGACATCATTATCTCGTATAAACGAGAAGATGTGAAAGAAGTTTATAAAGAAGATTTCAATGGATTTCAATAGATTGACAGGTTGATAAAGCGAAAGATTGATATGTGAGGCAGCAAGAGAAGAGGATTGTCTTTGTTTGCTGTCAAATGTGTTGCGGCAAGCTGACAAACCTCCCGCAACTCTCACTCCAAATTAGCAGCCGAAAAACGGCTGCCAATCAGGAAAAACTGCCAACTAGCCATAAATACGTTGAGGAGGCCAAAAACAAAAATGCACAAATTAAATTAAGCAGGCAGGCAGGCAGACAAAGCAGGCAGACAAAAGGCGGCCTGCAATTTACTGAAAACTGCCAACAAATCAAATTGCCTTATAACCAGATCTCAGGCAGGCGCATGGAACGATCGCTGGCCAATTCCCGCGTGGACAATTGCGAGGCTGAAGCAGAGACAGAGTGTCCACAGCGGCCACTGAAACCATTGAAGCAGCTGAGTAAATAATTTCGTCTTGCCATAAAAGTGCAGCCTTGGCGCGGGTGGGCAGCAACGGGGAGGAGGACGAGGAGGAGCAGTTGCATGCTGCCAGCCAGACAGCCGGACAACCAGACAGACGGACAGACGGACAGACTGGCAGTCTGGCTGGTAGCAAGGCAGGCAGCATCTGTCAATTGCTTGGAGATTGATGCCCCTGGATAATAGCGACGCGAACAATTTGCAGACGACAACACGCCAGAGTCAACAACCAACAAGCAAGTTGAGGCTGAGGCTGTAGCTGTAGCTGATGTTAAAGCTGTTGAGGTTTGAGGCTCTCCGTCGGTGGTCGCCTGTGAGGAGACAAACTGAATGACAACTCTTTAGCCCCGGCGGCTGCTAACGGGATTTTAAAGCAAGTTATTTGCCCAAAAATGGTGGCGACAGGCGGCGAAGTGTCGCGGCCGCAGACAAGTGACAACGGCGCATGCGTGACTTAGCCCAACTGGCAATTGGAAGACACTCATTGTTGTTGCTGCTGTTGTTGTTGTTGCTGTTGGTATTGGCCAAGTTGTGACTGCGCTGATATGGATATATGGTAAACGCAGCGCTCACTGACACTTTGTCAGCAAACGCAACTTGGACAAATTTGCCTTGTTTCCCAGCAGAAACAGAAACAGAAATAGCTGCAACTGCAACTGCAACACAGCGGCAGCTGCTTTTGTATGTTGCAAGATCTGTGGCAAGAAGAAGGGGCATCAAGCTTAAGCCAGCAGCTGCATGCCTAGACATGCCTATAACTGTATGTCTCTTTCTCTGTACTCGTGTGTGCCTGTGCCTGTGTGCCTGTGTGTGTGTGTTTAGGCCTAGACAAAGGCTGCATTGTTTGTAGCGTAGCAGGATGCAATAAAACGCAGTCACAGGTGCATCAAATGTTGCTCCAAGTTGCAGTCAACATGTTGCCAAGTCATTAACTTGAGCCTGTTTTGGCTTTTGTTACACGTTTGTGATTACATGCTGATCCAGGCTGCTCCTCCTGCAAGCAGGGGTTGCACTCATAGACTTGTATACCTGCAGTTGGGGTATGGCTGGTATGGGCTACTGGGGCAAAGGAAGGCCATAACAATAGGAGGCCAGGAGCAGGAGCAGGAGCAGAAGCAGGACATGGACATGAACACTGCTTGTTGTCGGTTGTCGCTTGTCGTTTGTCGCTTGTCGCTGGATAATTGCAGAAAACAGAACTTGAGGGCCAGCTGCGATGGCGTTGGCAGCGCCTTGAGCGTTTAGGCCATTTGAAAATTGCAGCTAGCAGGAGTCACACGGCAACAGCAACCACTTTGGCCAACAACAACAACAACTGCCGCTGCTGCTCCTCCTCCAGCTCGCCATTGTCTTGCGCGCGCGTGTGTGCGTGTGTGTGTGTGTGTGTGTGTCTTGCTCATGTGCGAATTTTTATGGCTAAGAAATCAACCCCCAAGTGGCAGACACACACACACACACATGTGAACTGTTCAAGTGTGCGTGTGTGTGTGTGTGTGTGTGTGTGTGTGTGTGTTTGGCAATGTCAACTGGGGCGGCTACAAGCTGCTAAGTGCACTTGCCCAACGTTTCTTTGCCTTTCATTGCATTTCCTTTGCCATTTCTGTCCCTGTGTGTGTGTGCTAGTGTGTGTGCGTGTGTGGCTGGGGGTGTGCATTTACCTCAGCCACACCCCCTGCCGTCACGTGTGCATGTTTTATTATTCTTCGCTGTTTTTTCATTCTAGAAACTGCCATGAATACATAATGCACTGCACTTGAGCCTCCCTGCTGCCCCCCTACACTCTGTGGCCCCGCTCCCTGCTGCCTTTCATGTGACAAAAGCGGGCGGCTAATTCAAATGATGCCTGCAAGTAAGAGAAACGGGGTCCAGACTCAGACTCAGACTCAGACGTCAGTACGTCAGATAACTGCATTCTCCAAATGTTGCAAAAGGATGCAGAACCTTCCCTCAGCCTGGACTGGGCAGCATCTTTGTTCGTTTTCTTCCGTTGCTGTTGCCAGTCGGCCGGAAAATAATTAAAATCTGCGCCTAAGTGCAGGTCCTCAAAACCGAAAGAGCTAAAAGGGTAAAAAGGGTAAGCAGCCGACTGTGGGCTGAGTGCAGGCCGAGCACACAAAAGTGTTGAAAGAGCCACTGAAATATGCAGCAAGAAAATATTTAATAGGCCTCGAAAAAAAAACGAACTGATTGAAACGTGCAAGTTTGGGATATTGTGAGTTGCTGTGTGGCGCCATCTATGGGCAACCAGCAGAGATTTTACAAATCAGCGCATCCTAAATTTCGCTCATTGGCATATCCTCTGCGGCTCAGTAGCGCCATCTGGCGCATTGCAGACAACAACTGTTCCCAGCGCAGACACAAACATCGCACTGGGAACAGTTGCCTGAGCGTAACATAGAACATCGTCTGCAGGGGTTGGAGTGCAATACAAAACATCGTCAATTGAGTTCCACTCAAACAGGACTCGCACTCAATTTCCCCTCCGAGCGAAAACACTCCACTCGCAATTCTGCTCACAGGAGGCAGGCCGAGTGAGAGCAAACGACTTGAGGGGAAACACAGTGAGTCCTTTTGGACTCGGCTGAGTGAGAGCTGGCGCTGTGCTAATTAATCGAAAGACACAGTGAAAAATCGACAGAAAGTTTCCTTTTGGCAACAAAGTTGCTTTAATAATTTGCACTTGTTCTTCTTCGCTTTGTTGCTGTCATCGTTGTTGTTGTTGTTGTTGTTCTCGTTTGACGTCAACAGTTCTGCCTGTCACATGCCCATCGCCGGTGTATTAAATAATTCAAACAGCAAAAGTTTTAGAGACCCAAACTCTTCAAAAACTGCAGGCCAAAGAATGCGAACCATTTTTCAATATGTTTCAAGCATTTCTACAACGCAATCGCAAAAACTTTTTTCCTTGCCACACGCAGCTGCAAGGCAAAAGTTTTTCAAAAACGAATTGAAAAAAATAAAAAAGAATAAAATAATAATGTAAAAATTCATTCTCAACCTGAGAGTGCGCCTGGCTCTCAGATACTCTGTAGTGTTCTATGAGAGCTTCTAGCTAACTGTTAGATACTTTCAGTATGAGGTTTGTATAAAGAAAAAGTGGCAGCTGAACTTGGTTGGAGTTATTATCCAGTTGATGCTAAACAGGATTATAAACATATATATGATACTTTAAAAGCTGATCTCTTCCTTGAAGAACAATTCAGAAGTTGATGCTGATCAGGACTATAAACAGGCTGATCTCTCTCAGCAATCCTTGAAGCATTGTAGTACTGCTCTCTCAGCAATCCTTGTAGTCGTTGGACTTGCCTTGAGTCTGCTGCAAGTCTTCTGCCTTTCAAATTAAGGTTCAAGCTGGGAAAACGTTGAGGGAAAACCATGTTCATTAGCTGAGTATGTAACATGTCAGAAAAGTTAACGTGTTCTTAATTTATTCGAGTCACAAAGGCAAGAAACTCAGCTGAGAATGCTTAAGTTATCCTGCAAACAAATTAAGCAAAGGCAGCACAACAAGCTCAAGTTGTAGACAATGATTAAGATGGACACGAACCAAGAGAAACTTCTGATATAATAAACTCTGTGGAACTTATAAGAACTCTTTATTGAAGTTGAACAAATGCAGGGTATAAAATATCTCTTCTATGCTGCAAATGAGCAAAAAATGTTTGAAATTAAACTTATTTGTTGGTTGGGGAAGGGCGGGGGAGTTGCAAGTATCCACAAAACTGCGAAAATTGAAATGAAAATTACCCATTGTGGCAGCAGCATTTCAATTTGAGCTGCCATTTTGCACGTGCCTCATGCCTCATGCCTCATGTGCCCAGTCTATGGTCCAATGGCTGTTTCCCCAGGTCAGCCCGGCATCCAGATGCCCGCCAGCTCCAAGCAATCCGTAAGGCTGTGCATTTTATTCATGTCGTGCGACGTCAGCGTTCGACTTTATTAGTTATTTTCTGCTCAATTTGCGCTCTGGGAGGCAGGATAACAAGAAAAATTATTTTCATTTCATTCAACTTGAACACATTTACCATAATGGCCAGAAGAAAAATGGGCAAAAGGGAAAAGAAACAATCATTTGCCATTTGCCATTCAGTTAGTTCAGTTTTGTTCAGTAACTGGCTAAATCCATTCATTGGCACTCGACCGGGCCAAGTTCCAATTTGGCCATTCGTTATTCCATTCTGGCCCTGCAGTCTGGGCACGTACACGTTCTGCTCTCCAGCCAGATGATAAGATTTTACTGCTTTTGCTTCTGCTTTTGGTTTTGGTTTTGGTCGGCAACAATGCAAAATTGAGATTAATTTTCGACTAACAATTAGCAGTTAAATACTCGTTCTCCTATTCCAACTGAATGTGATTCATTCATTGAATGCGCCAAGGACCGTTAAATCGCGTCATGATAAATCTTAATAGCAAAATGCATGTGACAAATGACAGAAATACCTTCATCTCTTTCACTCACTCAAATGTCACTTTGTGACTTCTCATCTAAAATGATGACGATGATTGTGTTGGTGGCACATTTGGTTTGCGATTCGCTTTTCCAACTTTGACAAACTGTCATTTCACCAACCGAATGAAGTCTTCTCTAATGGCTGCTGTACATATCGAATAAACATTTCTCTGAGCTAGTTGAAACTGCATTTTCTTTGTATAAATGCAGTTTGCACATTTCCATTGCTGAATGTCTCGCAGTGTCACTTCTCGCTTAACATGTGTCAAATATCATCAGGATATGTTGGAGATGATATCCCATCTTCATAAAGAAGCTGAAAGTTGAATAACCCTTGACTTGAGAACACAAACTTATCTACTATTTAAGTACTTAAGGCTTTACTTTATATCTGACTCAATTGATTGCTGAGAAAGTCAAATCTATCAGTTTTATCCTAAATTGGAACTAAGATTCATATTATATCCACTGAATGATATCCTTATAGATAGAATGAGCTGAATCATTGATTAATTCAGATATATTGAAGATGATATCCCATCTTCATAAAGAAGCTGAAAGTTGAATAACCCTTGACTTGAGAACACAAACTTATCTACTATTTAAGTACTTAAGGCTTTACTTTATATCTGACTCAATTGATTGCTGAGAAAGTCAAATCTATCAGTTTTATCCTAACTAGAGTCATATTATCCACTGAATGATATCCTTATAGATAGAATGAGCTGAATCATTGATTAATTCAGATATATTGGAGATGATATCCCATCTTCATAAATAAGCTGAAAGTTAAATAACCCTTGACTGGAGACTACAAACTTATCTACTATTTAAGTACTTAAGGCTTTACTTTATATCTGACTCAATTGATTGCTAAGAAAGTCAAATCTATCAGTTTTATCCTAAGTTGGAACTAAGAGTCATATTATATCCACTGAATGATATCTTTATAGATAGATAACTCATAAAATAAATGCGAATCTATCAGTTTATTCTTATACTGGAATTAAGAGTCATGTTTTATACCTTTATTTATGGAATGAGCTTAGTTCGTCTAGATATTAAAGATCAGCCAAAGAATTATCTCATATAATGAATACAAATTTATATGTTTTTCCTATATTAAAAACTCAAAATATTCGCCTTAAACCTTCTTTGAATTTTATATTCTGAATTAACATTTCTTTTTTCACTACAGTGAAGCGTAATAATAAGTTAATAACTAAGTAAAAAATAAGAAGAAAATTATGAAAAACTATATAAATTTATATATATTCTAGTTCAATTTTCAATTCAATATAGAAAAGTTGCTTGAGAAGAAAGTTGCCTACAAGAAAAGCTAATTAATTTTCCTTGTTTGTGCTAATTTCTTTTTGTCACTCCGTTCGGGAGTATGAAAGTTCTTTTGAGAAGTTTAGTGGCAGGTTCAGGGCTAATTACCTTGGTCACCTGCTATCAATCTATGGGAAAGGCACAGCTGTTAGCCGTAAAAAGTTTATGGGGCTCTAATGGTTAATTAAGTTGGCCAACCGCCCGTTTAGTTGTTGAATCCTTGAACAAGTTTAAAAGTTACGCACAATTATTAACACCTGACAGAGGCGACATAATGGGACACACACACACACACAGAAGAGAAAAAGTTGGCTGCCACGCCCAGTTGAACAGACACCTAGCTGGAGTCTATAAAAGTTAAGCTCTGGCCACAAGCTGTACAGTTTGCTGTAAGCCGATTATAGATTTAACAGCCATGGCCAGCGCCTTGGCGGAGACTCCGAAGACCTTTGAGGATATGATGCGGATGCCAGTGCGTTTCTATAAGACGATTGGCGATGATATCTATGCGCATCGGTCGAGGAGTCCTTTGAAGTCGCTGCTGCTTAAGATCTACTTGTATGCGGGCTTTATTAACTTCAATTTGCTCGTCGCCGGCGAGTTGATCTTCTTCTACAAGTCCATACAGAGCTACGAGACAGTCCCGCTGGCCATTGCAGTTGCTCCCTGCATCGGCTTCTCCCTCGTGGCGGACTTTAAGCAGCTTACGATGGTGATCTATAAGAACTCTTTGATACGGCTGCTCGACGAGCTGGAGGAAATGCATCCCAAGACACTGGAGCAGCAGCGAGAATACAAAATAGACGAGTTCCAGGGCACAATGAAACGCGTCATAAACATCTTCACGTTCCTCTGTCTGGCCTATACGACGACCTTCTCCTTTTATCCGGCTATCAAGGCGACGGTCAAATTCAATTTCCTTGGCTACGACAAGTTCGATCGTAACTTTGGCTTTCTCATCTGGTTCCCCTACAATGCGACTGGCAGCAATTTAGCATACTGGCTCACCTACTGGGACATCGCCCATGGCGCCTACCTGGCCGGCATTGCCTTCCTCTGTGCGGATCTGCTCCTCGTCGTGGTCATCACCCAACTTTGCATGCACTTCAATTACATTTCCACCCGCCTGGAAGAGCACAACTGTAGGCAGGATGAGGACAGGGAGAACGTGCGTTTCCTAGTCTCAATTATCAAATATCACCATAGATGCTTAGCGTGAGTGGAAGCCAAAGGGAATTGCATTGTGTAAATTGAGAGACAGTTAGAGTTAATCGTCCTTGCACCACAAATGTGGCTGCTTCCATCCACAGACTCTGCGAGGAGGTGAACAACATCTACAGCTTCTCCCTGCTACTCAATTTTATGGTTGCCTCGATGCAAATTTGCTTTATTGCCTTTCAAGTCACCGAGTCAACGCTGGAAGTCATCTTGATCTATTGCATCTTCCTAATGACCTCGATGGTCCAGGTGTTCCTTGTGTGCTACTACGGCGATGCTTTGATAGCCGCGGTACGTGACCAAAACTAATATCCATTAGGACTTCAATCGCATTCATCGAATCGAATATTCCCTTTGCAGAGTCTCCGTGTGGGGGATGCGGCCTACAGCCAGAGCTGGTTCCAGTGCAGCAGAGCCTATTGCATATTGCTCAAGATGTTAATTATGCGCAGCCAGAAGCCCGCCACGATAAGACCACCCACATTTCCGCCCATCTCGCTCGTTACCTACATGAAGGTGAGTGTGTGAGCTCAAAGTGAATTTAATTAATTACACATTTGTGCTCTCAGGTAATCAGCATGTCGTATCAGTTCTTCGCATTGCTTAGAACCACCTACAAGCAGTAGGCGCTGCCTTCGCACCTTTCGCTTGAAGAGGAGCCAGGAGGGTGCTCAGCAGCTCCTTTCTATGATGCAATCTGCAGTGTGCAGCGTCAGCCGCAAACCGAATGAAAGCACTTTGATAATATTTAATTAAAAATCGCATTCAGAATTAATAAGCTTAAATTGAAACCAATAGCGCCCCTCGCACACTTTTCAAAAGGAATTTTAAATCAGCAAAACAATATCCAAAAAAAAAAAGAGAAACGAAATGAAGAAATCTGTAATGGCCCCACGGCAATGTCCAGTCCAAAGAATCCCCCAAAGCCCACACCCAGGCCAGAGCCACAGCTCTGGTAATAAAAGAAACAACATAAAACGCAATCACAATCATCGACAATAATCCGGCAGCGGCAAGAAAAAAAGAAAATGCTTATTATAAAATTTCACAGTTTTTCAATGAGCGGCAAAAAAAGCAGCAACAAAACCAAAGCAAATCGAAAAACGTAAAAAAGAAAAACGTTGAGAAAATGAAATGAAAAACAGCAATGGCTTTTGAAAATCATAATGGCAGCTAGTAACAAGAGTTTTGTGTACAAATAAGTGGAAAAAAATTGCCATGGCATCCACATCCACAACCACGTTCGATGTCGATGTCGATGTCCATGTTGGCGTTGGCGTCGGCGTCGTCGTCGGCGTCAACGAGAGGCAGGCAAATACTACGTCAGCAGCTCCAATGGCATCTACAGTACACCGCACCCGACACCCGTCAACCTTATGGCATCCCTCGTCAGTTCGTCCTGCACGTCACGCGCAACCACTTAAAAAACCTTGGCCCACCCACTCCCACTCCCACTCCCACTCCCTCCTCCAGTCCCATTTCCAGACTCATTCCCATTTCTATGCCAGCTCCTGGCAGCCTCGTTGCATTTTCCCTTAACAGGCCGTTAGTCGTTATTATTTTGGTCCATTGACGCTGCGGGCCATGGCAGCCCGGCTCAGCTCTATATACACTGGTATATACTATACACACCATGTACACTCCTACTCCTACTCCTACTCCTTCACCCTCCTCCTCCCGCTCTCGCGAGTTGAGCTTAATGCGCCGTTCAGGCCAACGGCAGTGCACGGGCCACATTATGTACCACCACCACCGCCATCATCACTAGTAGTTATAGTAGTACCACCACCACCACCACCACCATCATCATCATCATCATCCCGGTCCAGTCCATCAACATCAGCATCACCCACCTTCAGCTTTTGCTGTTTGCCACCCTCGTTGACGTTGATGTCCCGTATTGGAATCGCGTTCGTTTCGCCTCGTTCGTCCGCGTCTTCATGCCCATACCCCATACCCATACCCATACCCTATACCTATAGCCCATCCACTCTCAGGCTGCATCCTCATTCGCATTCGCATCCGCATCCATCGTCCTGGGCGCGCACTCTCGGCAACAGCACCACCAGGAGGGCAATTTTTATAATTTTAGTCTCGTTTGCTTTGAATTTATTTTTATTTTTCTGTTTTCTTTTTCGTTTCTATATATTCTTTTTTCTCTCCCTTCTTTCTTTATTTCGAATTTTTTGTTGTCCCCCCTCTGTCCCCCGTCCCCCGTCCCTTGTCCTTGCCCTCTCGCTCGACTTGGCTTGACTCCTCCTTTCCGGCATGGCAAAAATGTTCCCCCGTTGCGGGCGTTGTTGATTTTGTGTGCCTACTGCCAACTGCCTTGCTTCTTTCTAAAATTTCTTGTCAGCTTTGAGTTGTTGTGTGTACACACACACACACACACACCATGGCACAGCATACAGCAACACATAAAGAGAGATTTAGTTATGGTTTCGTTTTGTACTGAGCATTACAAAATGGCGTTGCTCGTATTGATTTTTGATTTGCTTTTCAGATTTTTTCTCACCAGATTTGTGCCCCGTCCTCTTCTCTGTGTAGGCCAAGTACCTCAAGACGTAATGACAAATCACGACTTATGCTAATAGACGCAACTGTACCTTGGCTTGCTTACGCAACACTTAGCGTGGGCGTGGGGAAATTCACACTGTTTTTTCCTACTTCTTTCGAGCTGCTCATCCATCAATTTCAATGTATTTATAATACCATTTTTCACACCCTCGCTAAGGTCCTTCTTCCCCCGCCTCCTTCAGCCATTTATATTAAGTTAATTGTTTCGCCTGTCTCGCTAGATGAGTTGCCTAAGTGACCGACTCATTCAGGCGACTGAACAACAAGCTCCGGCTACGCATCAAGGAATCTGTGGCTCGAGCAAGGACCAAAGGACATAATGGCCATGGCCCTAAACTGCTGCAAAGCCAATAGATTACAGCTATTAGAAAACACCTTTTCATAACTTTAATATCCTGCGGCTTAACTTAAGTATTAATATGTATTTATTTTAAATATTTAAGCGACACTTGAGGCTGGAGTTGAGGACTTTGTTGAGGAGAGGTCAAAGTATCTCGGCCAAATAACTGCTAGAATAAGAAGTGTATCTCAGTTATATCGGTTAACGATTTTAGTAACTTTTCTTATTGGTCTTGTCTTGTATAGAGTCTGCTCTGATTTGAACTTAGAACTGCTAGAGGAAATATATTTATGTGTCACAAATGGGAATATATTTTTAAATATTGAAATTTATCTAATAATATTTTTATCTTATATTCAATTTAATAATTTAACCCCAACTTTTAACATTTGTTTTCATTATCTTCTATGTTACCCGCAACTTTCTTATTGGAAGTTGCAAACTTGTATTCAACTTTCGTAAAACACTTTCTTGAAATCCAATAAAATAATCGAAACTATTTTTGGGCATTATTCTGGTATAAAATGAAAGATCTTTTGCTGCTTATTTAAGGGTATATCTGAACCGGAATATATTATTCATTTAATATAATCTAATTCGCTTTCCCTTATTCACCAATTAAGTGATTTGGCAAGGTATTTCTATTCCGAAAACTATTTCTTAGTTGCTTCACCTTAAGGTAAAGTAGAAGCCAAGATCTCGACAAATCTATATCTACTTATCTTTTCAATTTAGGCCTAACATTTTTAAGTTCTTTTTAATATCCGAGGTCTGTTAAACGGAGAAGGTGAAGTATAAATTTTGTTTAATGATCAATGATCAATCTCCATTTTTTCCCCTTCAAAGTAATTCCCCTCAGATATAATGCGCTTTTTTAAAGTTTTCACTTTTCGCACTTTTCGATATGAACAGCAGCTCGTTCTTCGATTCCGACTTTATCCCATTAATTGTGGCAAAACACTTTCCTTTCAATGGTCTCTTCTTCCTTTTGGGAATAGGAAAAAGTCACAGGGAGCCAAATCTGGGGAATAACCCATTATGCAGCTCAAAGAAAACACTCAGCAAAATCTTTAGCTATTCTTTTGAACTGATTTCGTTTATTTATATTATATTTTTTTATATATACTAATTTATTTTATACATATTTTATATATATAATTATATTTTCCTAAAATTTCATACATATTTTGCATATATATTTCTTACTTTTATCTGAACAATTTATTTTTATATTTTTTATTTTTCATAAACCTTTTCAAATTCGATTGAGAGCCCTCAAGCCAAGAACTTTCCTTCCATCATCGGCTTAGATAACTTGCTAACCTGCTCTTAAGAGATTAGTTTTTCAGTGTGTGGCTTTAGTTCTTGTTGCTTTCTTCTGGAGCAGCTTCTCTCAGTAATCTTTTAGTACCTATGGATAGACTTGGATAATTACTCGAGGAACTTTTGTTGCTTTCCTGTCTATTTAAAGCTCATTAGTTGTGCGCTCAACAGCTTTAGTTACAGCTTCTGCTCTGCTCCTGCTCCTGGTCCTGAAACTACCACTGCCCGCATCGTCCTTTGGCCAGACCGTCCCGCATTGCTGCTCGTATTACCAGTCGTGCAGACATTTTGTATTGAATCGCTTCAGGATGCTGGCAACGGCTACAAAGTGTACGCAAATGCGCAAAAATCTTTTTATTTCGCTCGTCAGCTTTTAATTTTATGCTTTCCCCTGATGGACGAAGAACAGAGAGACCAGTGCTAGGACCAGGACCAAAACGAGGGCGAGCATGAAGCTGAGGTCGAGGTCCTGGACCCGGCACGGAGTTTGGGCAGTGCTTTTCTTTCTTTATGTTCTTTATGCAGCCGCCCGGCCTGGGACTGGACCTGAGCACAACTGGCTGCCACTTCTACGGCAAGTAGCCCCCAGTTCGAAGCGAAACGACGAAAGACAGCCACGCCCCACGCCCCACGCCCCACTGCCCCCTCATGTCAGCGATCCACTTTCCCTTGGCAACGCTAATGAGATCCAAGCGCAGAGCGCGGAGGCAACTTCCATTACGTAGAACATTTTTTCCATCTTCTTCTTTTTTCTTGTTACTTTTTTTCTACTTCTTCTTCTACTACTGCTTCTTCTTCTTCTTCTTTGCGTTGTCGTTGATGTTGTTTCGCTTTTGCTCTGCCACCGCCACCGCCCCCTCCTCAGCCCGTCCGTGATATAGCAAATGTCCTTTTGGCTTGTTAAGAAAATGTCGTTCTCTAATGCCCGGCAAGTTGCGCAGTTGCAGGGGGAGGCGGGAGGCAGGAGGAGGGGGAGGACAGGGCTGAGTATTGGAGCTGCCACTGCCTGTCGCTGCCGCTGCCGCTGCCGTCGCGCTCTTAAATTAGAAAAATGTAAATTTATTTTAATTAAGATAAATAAGTAACAAAATGTTTTATGGAAATTACGTTAACAACGTGGGGACAAGAGGCGGTAATGGGCTGTGGACTGTGGACTGTGCAGCAGAGTGTGTGGGGCATGCTTTCGTTTTGGCTATTACTTTCAAGAGGCGACACACTCCAGAGCGTTGCCACGACCGCAGGACATGCCACTTGGCCAGAGCCAGAGCCAGAGCCAGAGCCAGAGCCAGGACGAAGTCGAGGAGCTGCCAACTGCTTTAGCATGCAAATACACATAATCAGCAGACAGCCAGTGAGGGCAGAGCAGACGCCGAGTACAACAACTACAACAGCAATTGTAATAGGTCCTTCTCAGTACTCCCCCTCCCCTTCCCCTCCCCTCCCCCACTCCTCCTCCTTTAACAACAAATGAAATTATTTTTTTCCATTTGTAAATTCTGGCGTACATTTTTTTTTGTTGTTGTAAAATTCTCTTTTTTTTATGGCTTTGTGTAAAAAGTTTTGCACTGAACGATCGATGGTTGATTTTTTATCATTTTGTTTTTTATGTTTTACGTTTTATGTATTTTATTTATTATGTACACACACTTTCCGCAGCGACTGTTATCGACACTCATTGAAGCGGTTTGATGAATGTTGTTGAAACTTTTAATTGAAGCCAAGCCGCGTCGGAGCCGCAATTAATATATTTGCACTTGCATTTACCACACACACCCAACCACACACACAGCCAAACACACACACACACGCAATACATATGAAACATATAAAACCAAATAAAACACGAATTTTTGAATATTTTTCAATTTATTTTCCATGCAAAACTTTTATTTATTTTAATTAAGTCTCTTAATTTGTTTTGTTTTTTGTTTCGTTGTTTTCTGTATTCTTTATTTTTTTTTTTGCTGTGTTATTTATTTTTTTATCTTCTTTTTAATTGCCCGGTCAGCCGTTACATTCAATGGCCTGAATGACTGAAAATTATGGCCAATGGCCAGAGTTCTATTGAATTCCACAACGCAAATTGAAATAATTAACATTCTGAAAACATTTTGAAAAACATTTTTGCTTCAACAATAAAATGAAAATGTACACGAAGTATGGGAAAAACAACTTGTTCATTGAATAGTTTTATTGAAATTTTTATAAATGAAACTAAACTCATGATAAACCAATTATAAACAAAGTCTGGGAAATAATATAAACCTGTATAAAGATTTCAAGAGCAAGGTTTATGCCTGAGGAAGTTTTTATATGTACAAAAAAAGAACTGAAGTAATAAGAAACTTTGTTTATGTTGAAAATATCTGTGAATGAGAGATGAGATATGTAAAGGATGAGCTTGTAGATGAGCTGGCAAAGTGACCAAGTGACAAGTTGGGTAAAGGCATAAGAAAGTTCGGGGCAAAAACTCTGAGCCAAGTTCTGTCCGATGTCCAAAGGTTTTTGCGAGTAGTTCTATATAGAAAGCTGAGTTGATAGTTTATAAATAGAAAGAATACATAGAATAGTTAAAGAAAGTTCAGATTTTGATCAATATAAGACAATGGATGTAACTATATCTTGTATTACAAGTCGGGTTAGGTCTAAGTCTCAAACTAAAAGTTTCGTCCAAGCTCAGCTAACTTCTCTAAGAAAAGTAAAACTAAACGTTGCTTTTGATGAAAAAATCTATGAATGAGTGCTGAGATATGGTAGGAATGAGTTCGCAGATCGGCTGGCAAAGTGATCAAGTGAACAGGGTGAAGTGACCAAGGTATAACTCAGTTCCAGGTAAAAGTTCTGCGCCAAATTCTGTTCAAGCCAAGGGCTGTTGTGAGTATTATACTATACAAAAAGTTGGGATTACTGTGTATATCTAGAGAAAACTTATCATAGTACATATAAGACTTAAATATAGCTCAGATTTTGATCAGCATAAGACATATATGTAACTTTATCATAAAACTCAAGTCCTGTTAAGTCTGAGTCTGTAACTAAGAGTTTCATCAAAAGTAAATCTGGCTTAGCTTAACCAACTTCTCTATCGATTTGAAGCAAGAATACATCTTTATTCCATCCTCTCCACATCCATCATAATATCACAAGATTCCATAAACTCCTAAGTAGACCCATGTCAGAGCTCAATATTGAAAGAGTTTCTTCTCTTGGAGCAGCGGCATAATTTGTACTTATTTTCTGTGAGGCGCAGCACTTACTCGTAGGCAGTCGTCCACTTTGCAAGCTTAATGGTTTAAATATTTACTCGTAATTAAAATTCAGCTTTATGCACATCACATCAAGTGCATAATCACAGTGCTGGTGGTGCCTGGCGGTGGTGCTGGAGGTGGTGCGAGCTGGTGGTGCGGCCAGGCCGGGCTGTCATCATCCAGACAAGGCCATTGAGACGATTTTTGAGTGAGCTGACGCCCAGTGCGGCTGTCACCAGGCTGCTAGGCAACAGCCAGGTGGTATGTGGCAGGTGGCAGGTGGCAGGTGGCATGTGGCATGTGGCAGATGCCAGGACCAGTGGCAGCCACGGCATTAGCCACCGCCCGCCAACGGGCTGGGCAACTGTAAGCAACTGAAGATTATGTCGCCCCCAAAGTAAATGAAACTTATGCACAAATTACACAAGTCAGTTGACTCCCCTCCTGCCCTTCTACTCTCCTCCTCGTGACTGTGACTGTGACTGGGCTCCTCCACAGGACCACTCCACGTTCAGTTAACTCCGCTCCTGCTGGGCACTCTGTCCCATTCTTGGCAGTCGTGGCCATAATTAAAACTGGCGCTGAATGAAATCGCATAAAATGAATTAAACATTTTAAGGCTATTTAGGGGGCGGCATTTCTATAGGTGTGGGTGGTTCTCTGTGTGTGTGTGTGTGTCGCAGTTGCTCTCAGGACGATTGCAGCGTTAAATGAAATATTAATGGTATGGATATTCAAGGCATGAAACAGCTTCTCTAATAATGTAACCCAGACGCAGCTCTCGGCGGAGGCTCGAGGGGGTTGGCGCTTTTTAATGATTTTTTGTTCCCCTTATTGTGGTTGTTGTTGTTGTTGTTGTTGTGCACACACACTCAAAAACATTTTTCAAGTGCATCATTATTTGTTGCGAATGGTGTGTGTGCTGTGCTGGGGGGCGTGGCAAAGGTGGCTGCCTCGTGCAAATTCAATGCGCTGCATTTTTAATCCTGCCGCAAGATTTTTTTCTCTGTTATCCTCTGTGTTTTTTCAATGCCGCAACTGAAGTGCATGCCCCACCCCCACACCACTACACGCCCATAAGCCACTGCGTGCCACGCCCCACTCCTCACTCCCCACGCCCACTGCACTTGATATGCAAACATTTATGATGACGTCGGTTGCCTTTCGCTGTGGGCACAAAGGTAGTCCGACTGCTTTTGTTTCGCCCTACACCCCCACCCTGTAGCCCTCCTCTCCCCCACCCCGCCTGGAGCCATGTGTGGGCCGCTTGTCGAGTGCAGTGCTGGTTGCATAATGGGATGTCTGATGAAGCTCTTAGTCGGCATAATTACTTTTTTTTCTACGTTTTCTTTTTCCTATTCTATTTTTACATTTTTTTTTTCTGCATTTTGTGAAGAGCAACTGATACGAGTCGACGTCTGTCTGAGCTTTGTGACTGTGAACTGTGAACTGTGAGCTCTGAGTTTTGCTTGAGCACATGAAATGAAATTATTAATTACATATATGAACTACGCCGGAGTACAGTAGCGGCCAGCACTAATGAGGTAAGCAGTTAGCCAGGAGAAGGTTGCAGCAGGAGCAGCAGCAAGGAGCAGCAGGAGGTGGTTGCCTTTGATCGCAACCACTTGAATGCCAATTAAAAGCGTGTAAATAATTTTCAACAATTGCCAAATATACAAAGGACATGCATAAATTATGTCTGTATAAGCAGCATTGAGCCGCAGCTAAACCTGTGCCAGGACACGGCCAGACGGCCAGACGAACAGACGAACAGACTTTGAGTTATGGCTACTGCATTAGCATAAGGATTTCGAGTGCGGCATAGCTTGACACGGGTTAAAAAAAAGAACACAGAAGGAAGGGGAAAAGAATAGAGCCAAGGAGGAACTAAGAAAGCGGCAATCATAAACATAAATCGTGGGAAACGCTCCTCACGGCTGGCACAAGGAATATTCAAATTAGATGAATGTCACTTCACAGGACACACAGGACAAACAGTAGGATAATGCGGCATTAGAAACTGGCGTTACAGTTTTGTCAACGTACACAAATCGGAATAGGTGAATAACTGAATGAGTGAATGAGTGAATGGGTGAATGGGTGAATCTATCTGAATGAAGCATTCAAAGGGTGATTGTTCTTGTTCTCACAATGTGCGCCCAAAGTGGCGATCGTTTTGTTTTGTTTTGTTGTTGTTGCTGTTGCTGTCCCCCCTCTCACTCTCTCTTTCACAATTGCTCTCTCTCTCGCACACAGGATCACAGCGGATAATGATGCTGTGTGTCTTTTCAAGCTGTCCCGCAACCCTTTTTGCATATTTTCCAACCAATTTTAATTGAAATTTTTACCTGAAAATCATAGAACTTGGCCCTCAATTTGGGTGCTCGGCGCGCAGCTGCGCTCTGCTTTCAGTCCCAGGATAATGTACGATTCTCTATTTATTGAAATGCGCCAAATATTTTCATAAAAAAATACCACAATATTTCCAATGGAAACCGGTCCAACCGGTCTGCCTGTTACAGTTAACCCCTCGCTTCTACATATCTATCTCGCATCTATTCGATCGCTCCAGAGCGCAAGCTGCAAAGGACCTTGAGATACTTTTACGCCTTTAAGGATGCTCTGCAACTGCCCAAAAATCAATCTGCCACTGCCACTGCCACCGCCAGATGTGCCACTCACTGCACTCTAAGATCAGCTGCACCACCCAAAGGAAAATAAATTGCATAAATTGAATAAATAACCCATTTTCAGGAATTGATCGGAATTGATAATTTCCAATGCAACCGGTTAGGAAAATATATTTTCTTTACCTAAGAATTGAGTATTTTTTTATCATAATCCAGACTGAAATTTCTCAATTTATGCTGAAGTTTCTGAGATAAAAGGTAAAGTAGAAGTCTTAGGCATAAAATGAATACTTTGTAATATATTTATTTATTTTATTTGGAGTCGCCTACAAGCTGTCGACTTAAAGATACAAATTTAATTTTTTTAGGACTTTCAGTTAATGTGAAAGATAGTGAAGACTGACTGCAGAAATGATCCTGTGAAGTAATATAATGACAAAAAAGAAAATATATATTTTAATAAGATGTTTTTATACTAATTTAAATATAAAGTGACCCAAAATTTAATGTTTTTAAATTGAATTGAAGACTCTGTTCGTTCGTAGCTCAGAAGCAAAAGTATGCAAATAAGAATTATACAGTCTAAAGTATACTAAAAGGATTATGATACACATAGTAATAGTCACATGAAGGAAGGTATAGAGGAAGACAGTTTCTAGATCTACCAAGAATAGAGAAGACGACTTAAAAGAAGAGAAGAATCTATGTTCGGAGACGGAATAAAACTACTTTTAAGACTAAGAGTCTACTAATGGAGTACAAATTATTTCGGTCCGTTTTTTTTGTTTAAAAAATGTTTTTTTTGTTTTATTTTTTATTGAAAAAAGTAAAGAATACATCATTCAAAGTATTGTCCGTCGGAAGCGACTACTTTTTCCCATCTCTCTGGTAATTTTCGAATACCATCTCGAAAAAATGAGTCCTCTCTGGCCACGATCTTATTATCTAACCAATTTTTGATTTCTCCAAAAGAGCCGAACCTGTGGCCGATCAAATCGTTTTGCATCCGTCGAAAAGGCCAGTAGTCGGAAGGAGCAAGGTCTGGAGAATACGGCGGGTGGGGTAAGACCTCCCATTGCAGCGTTTTCAGGTAATTTTTGACCTTGGGGCCGAGCGTTGTCATGTTGCAAAATCACCTTGTCATGCCTTACCGCCGTTTCTCTCACAATGCACTGCTCAAACGCATTAGTTGTAGTCGATAACGATCCGTAATAATGGTTTCGCCTGGATTTAGCAGCTTATAGTAGATCACACCCGTCTGGTCCCACCATATGCAGAGCATGACCTTTGAAGCGTGGAGGCTTTGCTTTGGTGTCGTTGTAGACGATGATGGGACGGGCTCACCAGGCTTGGCATAGTATTTTGTCTTCTTGGGATTATCGTAATATATCCACTTTTCATCTCCAGTCACATTGTTGAATAAATATTAAAACAGCTAAAGTTGTTCTACAATCAGCAGAAGACGGAATAGAACTACTCTTAATACTAAGAGTCTACTATGTAGAGTAAAATGTCAAACGGAGATTCTTATCCTGACATAGCGAAGAAATTGCTTTTGAACTGACTCAATGAGGGCCTCGTTACTTTTATAATATGTTTATAAAGTGATCCATGAGCAGTATTGAAGAATGATAGGAGTATAATAAAAAAAGAAAGAAGAACTTAAATAAATCTATTGAATAATAACAAACTGGAAGAGTCTCGAGAGTTGCGAACTGTCATGTATCTCTTATACCTACTATTAAACATATTATAAATAAAGCAAAATAAGCAATCACACTGACAAAAACCTACATAAGTCTCAGTACTTCCTTCAGAACTCAAAGATATATCTTCTATGTGATTGTTTTCAGCTATTAAATAGCATAGAATAAAATCTATAAACCGAAGTCTTGTCCCAAGTCTCAGCGATCAACGAGTCCATCCAAACAGATAATTGATATACCACAAGAAAAGCTGAGAAGAGGCTGATATACTATATATTTATATAGACTCTATATGCTCTCTTCATGTAATATCGTAAACACACTGCCTTCCGATATCTTTGAGGCATCAGCTATCTCCTTTAATTTTAATTTGCGATCGGCCAATACCATTTTTCGGATTTTTGCGACATTTTCAGGCGTAACTCTTGTTGTTGGGCGACCACTGCGTTCAGCGTCTTCGGTGTCCACACGACCACGTTTGAATTCATTGGACCAATCTTTGATGGTTGATTTTCCTGGAGAAGAATCTGGATAATGTTTATCAAGCCAAGTTTTTGCTTCTACTGTATTCTTTCCCATCAAAAAACAGTGCTTAATCAGAACACGAAACTCCTTTTTTTCCATATTGTGGAAGAACCCGAAGGTTGTATGGATAAAAAATATCGATGTTTGCTTACTACTGCCCCCTATATGTCGGGCCGGGAACTAACTGAGCAATGTGATATATAATTCTTTGAATTTTGTAAAAGCTGCACAATCAGATTTTATTCATCAAAGAAATTCTGGCAAATCCCACTCCAAACGACATCACAAACATTTTGTGGAAATACTTTTTAGAGATCCAATTTTTATTCTACCTAATGATCATATATAGTACTATATACTATACGATATCTACAGAGTAGTAATAGTCTGAGTACTATGTGGTAGATGTTTAAATGGTTGCCATAACTTCTCCTATCTAATTCAATCTTCACAATCTATCGCAAAACTTGGACTACGACAGCTGCGGGTAGGATGAAAATTTCATTTTGCCGCCCCATTTTGAGCAAACGGCAACTTAATTTACGCTGAAATCCATTTGACTTTATCTGACATTCCAATCAAGCCGTCTAAAAATTTGTAACAACATAAAAAAATTATAATAAAAAGCATAGAAAAAAAATACTTCCAAAAACGAAAAAAAGAATATAAAAAAAAGTTGCTCACAGTCACGTCGGACAACTTTTTGATACAAATTTTTTTGAAAAGTTTTTTTTGTGTTTTCCTCCTCTCTCTCTCTCTCTTGGTTGCGATAGTCAAGGCGATGATGAGGCTGAGGATGACGATGATGATGATGATAGTGGGGTGGCGCTGCGCTAATGGGCAGCGTCCCACCCCTCGCTGATTTCACGTACAAAAATAATTCAATTGTTCGTACAACGACGATACGAGAGCTGAGAGAAGGACTCGGAAAATTAAAATAGTGTGGCAAAAAAAAAAACAACAGAAAAAGCTGAAAATAAGTACAAAAAAAACGCTCTGACATGGCAACAATATGTGTTGCGTACTAGGTATATATGGCTGGTATATATGGCGGGATATGGTCTGGGTCCTGCTCCTGCTGCTGGCGTCAGAGTCTCTGCCGCAGTCGCTGCTTCTTCTTCTTCTGCACGCACATAATTTCCGGCGCGTTTTTATATTATTTCTGTTTTTTTTCTCTCTCTCTTTCAGTGGAAATCACATGCTGACATATTCTTCTTCACAACAAAAAGGACCTTTTTTTTACACAAAAAACGAAAAAAAAATACAAAAAAATTTGTAATTTTATAGTCAAACTGTAACAGTTTTTTTTTGTTTTTCTTTTCCCCTCCAATTTCATTTTTTTTTTTTCGGGCTGGAGAGCGGATGAAAAAAAAATTTATTTAAATGAAATTAAAAAAGCGCACAGCTCACGCTCTATAAATTTTAATGCAAATGGATTTTGCTCCCGTTGTTCTTACTGTTGCTGTTGTTCCTATTGTTGTTGTTGTTGTTGTTGTTGCTGTTGTTGCTGTTGTTGTTGCTGTTGCCATTGCGTTTCGTTTCGCACACGCTTGTTAGCTTAAAAGCGCATTGTTACTGACAAGCTGTCGGATGCGTTTTATGTTATAAATTTTGACTTGTTTTTCTGAAGAGCAGCAATAAACACAACGAAAATAATGAAAAAGAGAAAAAAATACATTTAAATATAAAACGAGTAAAAAGACACAAAAAAAGCAACAACAAAATATATGAATGAATTTAAAAAAAAAAACGGCACATAAAATGCAAATGCGTGAGTAGTTTGTTGTCTGTTTTGGGATTTGGCTTTATGTGCACACTTGGAACAGACTTTATGGCTTAAATAATGACTGCAGTGCCACTGGCCAGGATAACGAGCGGCTGTCTAATGATTTATGCCACAGTCACATGCTTATGCTAAAGTGCATAGTTTATGGCCATTTCGGCTGACTTTTGTCCGAATAATAATCGTTTAAGTAGATAATTGACGCTAATTGGGCAGATGCTCACTTGCAATACGTAAAGTTATTTGTTAAAGCACAACTATAACACTCCCACAGCAGGTTGCGTAAGCTTTTAATTGCTGCACACGCATTTCATTGGAAAGAGCTTTTAAAGCTCATTAAATCATTAAATTTAATATAGTAAGAAGAATGTGTTAGAGTACCTTATAGTCTATCTCAGTCGAATTTCATTAAGAAGAGCTTCGAAAGCTCATGAGAGCTCACTTAAGGTTTAAGCCTGAGCTTTTAAAGCTCATTAAATCACACTTACAATTCCTGAAATATTTAATATACTCTTAGTAGGAAATATGTGTTAGAGTAGCTTATAGTCTATCTCAGTCGACTTTCATTAAGAAGAGCTTCGAAAGCTCATGAGAGCTCTCTTAAGGCTTAAGCCTGAATATTATTTGACAACTCCCTTTATATTGTACATAGTTACTACCAATTGTAGGAGTAGTTTAAAGCTCATTAAAGTCGAGTTTCTTTGAAAAGAGCTTTGAAAGTTCATTTAAGTTTGACACACTATACTCTGACCACTTCTTTAATATTAAACATAGCTAATAGTATTTTTTATTGTAGTTTATAGTCTATCATAGTCGGAGTTTTTTAACAAAAAGCTGTGAAAACTCATTAAAGCTCACTTAAAGCGTGGGTCTGATTACACATTGTAACAAGTAATTCTTAGAGGAACTCATAGCCTATCATAGTCGAACTTCATTAAATAGAGCTTCACAAGCTCATTAAAGCTCAACTAGAGCTTAAGACTGTATTATCTGACTACTTCTTTAATATAAAACACATTTAATAATCTTTTTTAAAGTAGCTTATAGCCTGTCATAGTCGGAATTTACTTAAAAAGAGCTCTGAAAACTCATTAAAGCTCACTTACAGACTCCACTACTATTTCCTACAGTTAATAGTAATTGAAATAGCGAATCAAATTTACTTACGTATAAAAGTAAATCTAACTGAAAAAAACGCTCTGAAAGCACCTTAATAAGCTGACAGCAAGTGGATACAGCTAAAAACACTCCTTTGTAGGTTTCCTTGTCATCCTTTTCCCATTTGAGCTAAACCTCTAAGAGCCTTAAATCTATGAACTTTATCGTGGCAGCTAATTGATTGCAAGAGAATTTCCCCCACATTGCTTACATTTTCCAGCTCAATGGCTTGTTATTTTCAATAACTTAATTTAATTGGCGACTTCATCAACTGCATCTATCAGGCGGCATTTCCACTAACTTAAAACCACATTAATCTTGGCAAGCTCATCCTCATCATCGTCGTCCTCCTCATCGCCAGCGTCTACGTGAGGACATCAATCAACAGCCAATTTGCTCACCCCAAACCAGCAACAGGCAGCCCACAACAAGGCTAAGCCTCTCTTTCGCCCAATATCACTATCTCACTCTTTCTCTTTCTGTGTATTTTTGACAGTGCCCTTGTGAGTCGGATTTTTTGCAAATTTATTGACATACAAATGGGATTTTGACGGCGCTAACAAGTCAATAAAGCAAAGTCATAGTCAACTGACAGCTAAAATTGTCAGTTTCAAGTGTTTGGGCAAATTTTCACAATAAATAAAAGTCGAAAGAGAACGCCAACAACAACAGCAGCAACACTAGAAGTTAAGCCTATTAACCTTTTTATTTCTCTCTCGTTTTTTTTGAATGTGCAACAAACACAATAAAGGATATAAAAAAAGTGTGACGGGTCGTTTGGCCAGGGGTTGCGCCGGGGTCACCCCTGCGAACGCACCCCTCAACGCACATTTTTCACACCAAGCGATCAATGCTCACTTTGCTTTTCCTCTTGTTATTATTGGCTGGTTGTGCGTGCGTGTGTGTGTGTGTGTGTGTGTGTGTGTGTGCCGATTTGCCGATCAATTGTGCGGTCTGCATTGATTTCATTATTGATTATTGTCCGTATTTCTGTTTACTGTTTTCGATACTCTCATTAGAGTCCGACGTGAATGCCCCTGGGCAAACCCCCCGAGGCTCGTTGCGAGTAATTTGCTGCTCATAATTGCATTGTCTGTGCTCAGTTTCAGTTCTCCCGGCGCATTCAATTATCGTAATACTTTTATTTGCCACCTGAGCTCAGACCTCAGGCGACCCTTTTCTTTCACTTCGTTTTCTCCTTTTCTCGTTTTCTCGCTTGGCCCCTGACAGGCGCTTTCCAATTGCAATTGCTTAATGAAAAATGCCGCAGACGTCAAGCCAACCAGAAGAACTTCGTTTCAGTCAGCCAAATTATACGAAATAAAAAACTGTACAGTCTCACCGCAGTGCATAGCCATGCCTCCACCGCCCCTCCAGCCACCTGTCCAACAGCCTCGTTAAAAAAAGGCTGCCCAGTTTTGCGGGAAATGTTTGCAGCATCCTTTTGGTTGCCATGCTATGCGCTACTTGACAGTTTTGACGGCTTCAGTTACCTCTTAAGACATTATCTGAAGTAAAAATGACATTAGCTGCAAATAAGACAAGCAACAAAGGGGATAAAGGATAAACGAAAAAGGGTTAGCTGCCAGAGAAAAGGATATTGTCTTGATGCTTTTTAATTCAACGTGGCTGCTTTCACACGAAAAGCCCCAGCACTAATTAATATTGCTTAAAGCGTTCCCTGAAACATAATTTCAAGCTGTGAGCTTTAAATAGTCTGTTTATAACATTAATTAAGCCAATTGAAAGCTTTCTTGGGAAAATTTAATGCGCTTTCTGAGCTATATTCAGCGTAGGATCAGTCTATTAAGATCCAATAGAAGCTTTATATATTAAAGATTAAAAAGCTTACTTAATGTGCTTTCTAAGATGTTTTGCTATAGACAGAAATATATCTTTGATAGTTTATAAAATAGTATAAGATTTGTATTGCTTCAAGCAGTAAATAGTCTACCTATAATACTAATTAATCAAATTGAAAGCTTACTTAGGTAACTTAATGCGCTTTCTGAGCTATGTTCAGCGTAGGATCAGTCTATTAAATTTATTGGACTTTAAGAGTAAAGATCTTATAGAAGCTTTATTTATTAAAGATTAAAAAGCTTACTCAAAGCTTTAATGTGCTTTCTAAGATGTTTTTGCTATAGACAGAAAGGTATCTTTGATAATTTATAAAATAGTTTAAGATTTGTATTGCTTCAAGCATTCTATAAAAAGATAATTTTAAGCCACGATCTTTAAATAGTCTACCTATAATACTAATTAATCCAATTGAAAGCTTACTATGGAAACTTAATGCGCTTTCTAAACTATATTCAGCGTAGGATCAGTCAATTAAATTTAACATTCGTTAAGCATGTGTAAAGATCTAATAGAAGCTTTTTCCTTGAAAAGCTAAAGAAAAAATGATGAAAAAGCTTTTATAAAGCTTTCAGGTGCTTCTTAAGCTATTTATACTATGGACTTAACCAAGAACTATATCTTAGCTAGTTAATAAACTACTTTCTTGAGTTTTCTGAGCTGTTTTCACTAAGAATCAACTGATACTTATGAAGCTACAAAAGAAGCTTTTCCTTAATCTTTGAATTCATCAAGAGCAAGTACATTCTTCATATGTTTTGCCTAGAAAAGAAGTAAAAGATATCTGTTAAAAGGAATTCAGAAGACATTTATTACCTGAGTCGCAAATTGTTAGCTCTTCATTTGCTATAGGCTACATGTTCTGTGGGGTCGTAGTGGTGCTTCTAGTTAATATATTTCATTAGTCAACGCCAAAGGTTTTCCTTTTTCAATTTAACCACGGGTGAAAAGCAGTGGGAAGAGGTTAAAAAGGAAATGGAAGTCTGGGGAAATGCGACTCAGTAATAATTCTTAATTAAGTTCATATTTAGCTGCTTTGACTTTAGCCACACAGAAAAATATTTAGCGGTTCATAAAATAATTTTCATGAGTTTTAGTGCATTTAAGGAACTATTATTTTTCACACAAAGTACAATATAAGCTCGCCGGGGCTTCCTTATTAAATTTTCATCAGAGACAAGGACGACGTCGGCGCGTGTAATTCCTTCAAGGGAAATCTTTTCAATTAAAATTCGTGCAGATGGTTGCGTTTCCTTCGTGTCGCTGCCTCTTTGTCGCTTTTCCTCCTCTCCTCTTCTCTCCTCTCCACTCCTTTTGCTTATGGGCTTTGCCCCTTTTACTCAGCATTTATGTTTTATTTTTTTCTCTTCTTATTTCTCCTCGTACTGTTTCTGGGCCTGGGCAGACAGTGGCAATTTCTTTTCATTTCGTGGCGTATCTTCCAGCGATCCTGAATGTCGTCGTCCTGCTGCCTGTTGACAAACTTCAGGGCTGTGCTCTTTGGGCTGCCTTTGGGCCGGCTTCGCTTTGGGCTCCCTCGAGTGGCGCTGCGACATTACAAGTGTCTACTCGAGACCTGACTTGAAAGGTAAGGCATCTCTTCTGTCCCAGGACTTGCAGTTAATTAGTGTGTGTGGTGCGCAGTTTTAATTGCAAGTGACAGCTACCAGGCACAGCTGCCCTGAAGCCTCACTGAAATCAGACCTAATGCACCAGCAGCTCCCACCAAGTGCCATGTATCAGTCCATGGACATCAGCAAATACTCCTAGACTCTGCTTAAAGACGTCCACATTTGAGCTTAAAGAATCTCTTCCTGCGTACGCGACGACTGACTTCCTGTTCGATTACGCTTTGTAGCTTATTTTGCAAAGAAGGAACCAGAAAAAAGTCCCTTTGCCAGACGTAGACGATTTCAGGGGAATCGGGGCGGAACACTCAACGTAATAACGTCAAACAAAATCAAATTAAACCAAGCGATAGTGCACCTGTCACAAAGGAAAAACACCGCTGCTGCCAAGAGTTTCAGTCACGGGCATCGAGATATTGTTTATAAAAAAACAATAACCTCATTGCCAATGCCCAGGACTCATTGGTGGACACACCGTTGATGGCCTGGCTTGAGGTAGAGGATCGACCAACGTCCCTTTAGACCAAAGGACTCGTTCCTTGGCAAATGAAATCAAGGAAGATATTGACAATGTCGCAGCCGACGGCAGCGAATGTGCTGCCAAGGCAAACAGTGGGATCCTATCACAGGATGTTAATGTAAACTAATTACATTAGCTAAAAGCTACCAAACGCAATTATCCTGGCACATTTGATAAAAAAAAGACCCTCAAAATTATCCTTTTCTTTATGCTTCCTTTCAGATTTTTGATTAATTAATGAACTGTTTTTATTTAATAAAAAGTTGACTAAAAATCTGAAAGAAGATCAACAATTAGATTTACAAAAATAATTTTAAAATAAAGCAAAAATTATTAAATAAATACTGAAGAGCAAAGTAAACTGCAGACAAAACCTTACAGTATCGTCAAGTCAACAATAGCCTGGACAAAAGGATTGAGGATAACTTCAGACGAAGAAGGAATGACAATCCTGTGGTGTCTGCCAATAGGCACCATCGATTGTGATAGTTAGAATATCTCTTATGCTTAGGGCAGCTAATAATAGTAACAAAGTGTTGCTGCTCAATATATTTGAAAGACACTGGGTACAGTGTACTCTCGATATAGATAAAGACATTTAGAGTTATACAAATTCAATCGGGAGCATTCATAATGTAATTGTTAATCATTCAATTTGTTGACTGAGTTGGGGAAAACGCAGAAAATACCAATCAGATCAATGAGAATAAGCAATACTCATAGTTTAACTTTGAGTTGAAAGCCCGAAGAAGTCTCTCACTCGAAAGGCGACTAGAAAAAGTAGTTAGTAGTTATAAAGTTATGGGAAACTTAGTTTGGCTTGGAAGAATAAAAAAATATAAAGTAAATGTTTTAGTGAAAAGATGAAGGCTAACATAGTGCGATGATTAGTTAGAAATTAGACGTTCAAAAGTAAAAACTTCACCGGAGGAATTGCCATCTTACTCCAGATGAACTGCCAGTATCAGGAACCCATTTTAGGCCACAAGACGCAAAAAGTAGAAACTTCCTTTGCAGAGACTCAATTCTGGTTTGAGGCAATATCCATCGAATATTGAGGAAAAGACACACAAGAATTTTAGTCCAGAATGAGTCAAATACCTCAGACCATCGTTTGATGAATCCAAAAGTTGCTACCGAATTTAAGTTTTCTCCGAACTAATCAATCCATCTATCAAATGGTTTCGTACTCTGTTTAATTGTAATCATAAGTTTAACAACTATTTAATATAAATTATGTTAATTAGGTATTTTTTTGAATCTTGTATTAGTTATAATCAAAATCAGCCACTCAACACATCAATGGATAAATATCAATGAAATATAGTTGGTTCTTCTACTAAAACAGATACCTAAGTTTTGCCTTCTGCTTTAAAAAGTCAGTAAACAAATGTTATTGATTTCCATTGATAAGTTACTTTTCTGTATTTTGCAGAACGAAATACGCCCAACAATGATAGAAACTAAGTTTCTGCATATAAAATGCAAATCAAAGACTCGCAAATAATTGTCTGCGATCAGAAATAACTTCATCTTTGGGTGGAGACTGGCGTCTGGTGGCTCCCTTGGTGGTCAGGCGAGGTTCTTGAGGACGATTAGTTATCGGAAAAGCATTTAGGAGCTAATGAAGATCAGCCCATTGCCTGTAGCGCCGGTGAATGTGAAATATTTAATGGCTTCTCAAGATGCAGTCGGAAAATAGCCAAGGAAAATAAAAGGAAAAAGATTCGATTGCTAAAAGTGGTTAAATGTGGATTATGCCGGATCAGGTGAGTCCCTCAATTGAATGCGCTACGTGAAGAGGAGTCTATAATAGTACCAGGTATTTATGAAGCTTAAAGAAACTCTCTTTATTTATATAAATTTATATTAAACGAGTTTCATATAAGAAACATTTTAACTCTCTAAACAATTTTCTAATGTATAAGCAATTTTTATAGAAATAAAACTTCACATTTATTATTTATTTATTTATTTAGAGTCAACTAAAAGCAGTCGACTATAAAAAAAAATTAAAAATATTTACAAAATTAAAATAATAAAATATTATTCTTAGGTATATGTATATATAAATATAAAAGGAAAAGGAAATAAAATAAAGTATATAAAATATTTATATACAGATTTTAACTTTTATTATTTGATAAAAATATAATCACAAGAAACTCTAAAGTTGAGTTTCTATGAATAAAAAATCTTAAGCTAGGGCTGAGAAACGATGACTGAAATTTCAAATTTAATGTGGATATATTATTCAGGAATATATAGAAAGTCTTAGCTATAGTTCTATATCCAAAAAGGTGCAAAAGGTTTCAGTTTTTGCTTGAGTTTAAATAAAAAAAAGAAAATAAATATATAATCTTTTCAGCTCACTTTAATTAAAAGAAAACTTGAATAAATACTTAAAATTATTTATTAAATTATTACAAAATAATTGCATATCTTTAAAGCTTATAAAGAAATGTGTTCAATACATTTTCATAGACTGAATAATGAGATAATTTGCCTTTCAGGTGTAGCGCACATTTTTTATGACTGACAATGATTGAAGAGATTTGTTAATGGAAGCTTGGAAGTTGGAAGTTGGAAGTGAGTGGGGGCCACAGTTGGACAGTTGGCAAGTAAATCCAGTTCCTGAGCATTGATCTCTTCGTGCTGATTCCAGCATTTTGTCATTTTGTGGTGACGCCCACTTTTGGTATAAATCCCACTCTTATCGCCTATCGATTGGGTAGACGCCCCCTTTATGTTCAGTTGTTTTTTTCTCTCTGTTTTTTATAGATGATTTGTGCAGTAATTAGATTTGAGAATCTAGTTTAGCTGAGGTTATGGCTGGGAGCGTTGAAATTTCAGCGACAGAGCTGACAAATTTTTGCTTTGGCATTATGAAAAATGACAATATTTATTTACAACTGAAATGGTAGAGTTCTGACATAATCCCCTTAAATGTATGCAGCTTTTGTCATAAATTCCAGTGCATTGTTCCATGTCACTAAATCATATCAACAGCAATTTATGCAAACCCACACAGAGTACTGAGACTCCAGCTCGGACCCCGACTCAACCTCAGTCTTGAACTAAGAATCAGAATCAGACTCAGACTAAGACTCGGCTCCACATCCACTTCTACATCTACATCTACATCTACATCTACATCTACTTCCAGTTTCAGAGTCTGATTCTGTTTCAGTTCGCCCAATTAAAATGCAAGAATTGTTAATGCGCGACATTAAAATTCATTATTATTACATACGTTTATTACTTATACGGGTATTTGGCATGCCAATCGGTTGCTATTGTTGTTATTGTTGCCTTGTTTCATGCAAATGCTTAAGCCAAACGCTTTAAGCGGTTTAGGCAGCTATAAGCTTCAACTCGGCAAGTGCAGGCGACCAGTGGCTGCCCATTCAAAGGGATCAGCCGAGGAGCACTTCAAGAGACTTCAACTAGAGGTAGCAAACATATCAAATCCCAGTACTACAGACTTCTCAAGCGCATTTTAAGCTTTTGGTTGAGCATTTTGTTTTTATATTTTAGCCCCACTCCAAGTTGTACTCCCACTTCAAGCTAAGGCTTATTTTTTTTGCTTTTTGCTCAGAGCAAAAACGCGTTGCTGCTTTCAACTATTGTAGATTAAAAACTGGTTAAACTTTATAGAAAGAAAGCAGAGAAAAAGTAACAAATCTCAACATTATATAGTTTTTATTACTATAAAGGTAACCTTGCGATATTAATCTATAAGTTGAACCCAGAGATTATATTGAAGCTTCATCTTGTATTTACTTTAAGTCAGATTATAAATGCTGCACTCCAAACAGCTTTAAGCCAGATTTAAGTGAATCAATCACTTATAAGGAGAGGAGTAAAGCTTATCAAATCCAAGAACTATAAAGTTTCCAATCATGTAAAAGTTGTTTTGTTGCATATTAATCGATTTTAATTAGACTTCTAACTTCTATTAGTATTTCACTACGAGCATAAACGGCTTTAAGCCATAAAAAGTGCTGCAAGAACTTTTAAGAAAAGAAGAAAATGTTAACAAATCTTAAACTGAATCAATTTAGAATTATATTGAAGCTTTGGTTGATCCGTTTTGAATAATATTAATCGATTTTAGGCAACTAATTGAACTTTATGCTTTGACTTCGAGTAACTAAAGCTTCTTTTTGTATTTCACTATGAGCATAAGCCATAGAAAAGTGTCTCAAGAACTTACAAGGAGAGCAGAACACGTTAACAAAACCTAAGATTAATCAGTTTATCATCATATTCAAACTTTGGGTGAGCTTTCTTATGTTATCTTAATCGACTCCAGCTTACTTTTTTACTGCAACTTCTACTATTTCTACTTCTTCTTCTAGTCTTGATCTCAGAACAAAACAGCTTCAAGCTGCTTTACTTCGATATGGATATTAACGCTTATCTAATCTTTACTTAAGGACTGCAATTAAGTCAGAAAACATACTAAATGTTTAAGTTGCAAAAGCTTTTAACGAATTTCTCACACATAGAACTCTTTCTTAGTGCTCCCCTTTAGACGGGACGCCTCTGGCCAATCAGCACCTGAGGCCAAACAGCTAACACGCTTTTTTATTTAACTCCTACCGTCTGTCAAACGCGTCAGAGACCAGCCCCAGTACCCGAGTACCCGAGTATCGGAGTATCGGAGTACCCAGTGCCATTGTAATTATTGACAATATATTTCTGTTATTTCTTGTGTCAGGCAAGTTCGAGTTCTCGAGCTCTACCTTCGTTTGGTGTCATTAAAATTGAAAAATGTTTCAACATATTTTGCCCGTATGTTTGTTCATGCCCACCAAATAGCAAACTTGTTATAGTTTATGGCCACAGCTCAGGCAATAACAACAACAACAACAACAAGAACACTAAACAAGAACAACTTTTTTCTGCAATTGTTATTGTAAGTGTTATTGTTATTGAGTTGTTAACAGACATTGCTGCGATTTGTATATTGTTTTTTTGTTCTGCTTTTGCTTATCGGCTAACCGAACGCGCCAGGCTGTAAAAACCCCAAGAGTACTCGCTGTGCCCGCAGCACCCGCGGTCCATAACCATCATCCAAGCAACCATCCATCCATCCATCTATCCATCAGGCATTGAGGATTGGACATCGATCAACCCCGCGGGGTTGACCCTTAGCTTAAGCGCGGTAAGTGCTAGTCAGCGATAGCCCAGACTAGATAACGACAGCTGCAAACTCGTTCATGACCACACACACATGCATGTGTGCACACACACCACACACACACAGGATCACAGGACCTACGCTCACAGTTGGCTGCACAACAAAAGCCTTAACCCTTTACGAGTAGCTAAAAAAATTTAAAATTACGAGAAAAAAATTGGAATCGCCGCTGCCGAAATTTCATTTTAAAACATTTTTAATATGCACGCATGCGGTCCATGTTGAGTCCTTGTTTGATTTTCAGTTCATTTCGGGCTGAATCTGGTTCTGGTTCTGGTCCTGGGCCTGGGCCTGGTCCTGGTCAGAGGCCGGCTAGACAGCTGCCCGGATGACTGGCTGGCTACTCAGCCTCTCAACCTCCTCCCCTCGACCTGCCCCTCGACCCGTCCAATAATTACACGCGGCATTTGCTTCGCTTTTGCTTTGCTTTGTTACGTGCGCATTCTACTCCTTTTCTCTGTCTCTGTCTATCCCTCTCTCTCTCTTTCTGTGTACTTTGTGTTTTGCATAGTCGGCATCCTGGCATCCCGTAAAAGGACGAACGCGCGCGCTTAAATAAGCAATTACCGTGTAGCAGCATCCTGTCAAAGTTTTGCCCAAAGTCCGATGCGACGCTAAAAGGGTTTGAGTAAAGGACAAAACGTAACAAAAACGAAAGGGTTAAGGTACACACACTCACACACACACACTCGCACACTCACCCGTCCGAGTCGCGCTTTGTCCTCCTGTCAGTTTTGATTTAAATCTTTTGGCCATGACATGTGGCCACCAGACTGAGTGCTCGCGCTGCCTCTCCCTCTCCCTCTGCCTCCCTCTCTTTCTTGCCTCTACTCTCCCTCCCTGTTTGTTCTGTTTGTTTTGCGTCTCTTAAGCAAAATCAATAAGTCCCAAAGCAGCCTTTAAAAAGTCGTTTGGCGCCAAGGTTAAGTTCAACACTTGATAATTAATTGCGCGTCAGCTCAGAAACCCCATAAAAAATCCCCCATAAGCCTCCCTTTCTCAGCCCCTCGCCTCCCCTGATCCACGATTAAGTCTGGCCCAGAGTGCGTGCCGTCTCATTAACGAGAGGCGGCAAAAGGGTCGCCGGCCAGGGTCATTGTGCTTTTAATTAGAAAACGGACCAAAGGGTGCAAGAAAATAAAATATAAAATAAAACTCATTAAGATTTAACTACGTTCTGTACATATTTTCAGTATATAAACCCTTTTTTTTTGCCTTCGCTCGACGCTGCTGACCCAGTTTTGCCAGGCTTTGACCTTTCGCACAGCCAGTGGTAGTGTGGTAGTGGCAGTGGCGGTGTTGGCCTAACCGAGTGGTAATTAAGTAATTAAGCTAAAAAACACTTTCACCCTTTTTCCTTGGTCCAACACTTGACCCAAAAGCAGAGAAAAACCCTGACCCAGGACAAGGATGTGCCGCGATTCCCATGGTTATCGCAGGTGTCGTTCAATGCGTACAACAATTCATGTGTGTGTGTGTGTGGTGTGTCGGACTGGTGGTGTGTGTAGTGTGTTGGTGTTGTTGTGGATGCATTTCCGGTCATTCTTTTACGTGATTCTGCTGCCTGGCAGCCGCAGCATGTGCAGATGACCTCGTCGTATTTGTGCGTTTTTGTTCCTCTCTTTTTTTGTATCCTTTTTTTGGGGCCAGTCACAGCTGCGCTCCACACGGAGGCAGCAGTTGCCAGGTTGCAAGTGCAATTGCCATTCCCACAACAACTTGTCCTTCACATTGACACATTTGTTGTTCTTCTTCTTGTTTCCCACACACACACACACACACACACTTTCAATGGCACTGACCCAACACAATGTGATTCTTATTTGGTTTGGTTTCCTTTTATTTCTTCTGTTTGGGAATATCTGGATAAACCCTTTACATACTCAAAGCTTAAAACCATTACAAATCCTTTAAACCTATACGAGTTCGCTTTAGAGATAGTTTTTTATGGACATTAGTTTCTTTCTGTTTGAGTTTTTTAAGTTGCCTTCATATGACTTTTTATAGTTTCTTTGGTTTCATTATTTTTAAATATTTTTTTTTTTAATTTAATACATTTTTGAAATAAGTCTACACTTTGGATCTATTGCACCTCTTGCAGAGGAGTTTATTATGACTTTCTTAATATGTTTGCATTTTTATTGATAAACTTGTTTGTTGACCAACTCGTCCTATAAGAACTCATATATAAATTGACCTAACAGATTTAGCCTAGTTCTTGAGTAATTTCTATAACACATTCACGAGTGTTGAGTTAAGTCTCTTTCAGAGTTAACTTTGAGGTGAATGTGGAACTAACTTAAATTGGTTGTAACTAATCAATTTGTCTTTAGTTGATTTATATTTAAGTCTTATTAAATTTATTAGGATTTCATTTTTCTTGGACCTCAAATGGGTATCATAAAGTGGCTTACATCGATATCAAATCATATCATTTTCTTTGGCTTTCCATTTATTAATATGGATAGACATTGTATAGAATAAAAACTTAGAGTTCTCAGAAGAGTCTCAGAATTTTTACTTTTAATGTGATTTGGTATTCAGAATTTCTATATGATTGCTTTGTTTTGTACTATTTTCCAGCTAGATTGAAGTAAATTATATTTATTTATTATATTAACTACTATTCATTAAATATAATCCAAATACTTATATGTATAACACAAATAAATTACTTATAGAGAAAAAAGTAGATAATTACAACCTTAAAAGTCAATTATATACATATATAGATATATGTATTTCTGATCAGTTCTTTATACCTTATAGATCCAGTATAATTTGTCTGCATTTCCTTCTGCCTGTCTGCCTGGATAAAAGCGTTGATCTGAGCGATATTTAGAAGTAGGGACAACATATTTTATTTGAAGATGTATCAAACTTGCATCTCATTTTGTAATCCTTCCAAATCGATTTTACAAATTATGAAAAATATACCTTTATATAATACTATAACTTATGCTATTAACAATAGTAGCTATAACATGTTGACACCTTCACAGAAATTATCTTCCACTCAAGCAAGTCGAATGCTTCTACTTATATTATCACACCGCTCAATTAGTTCCCGGCCCGACATATAGGGGGCAGTAGTAAGCAAACATCGATTGAACCTATTGATACTTTATTATTTCAAAATAAAAGGTATTAGGATTATATCTATTAATATGTTAAAGAGAAGAAAAGAGACTTCAGACTTAAGAGGTGACAGCCTTTAGAAGAAGAAACATAGTTGCAGTCACTTTTTATGCAGGAAGAATTGCAGGAATTTCTAATACCTTGGCGAGAAGAAACACCTGAATTTAAAAGCAGATTCCCCGCACATTCTCCTCAATGAGAATGAGACCCACCTGACCGGTTGAGGAACATTCCTTTGAACACGCGCCAAAGGAACAAACGTATCTTTCAGCCTTGTGCCCTCTGATATGTGTTATGTGTTATGTGTTATGTGTGTGTCTTGTGGCTGTGGCCGGATCCGATATCAGACCAGGAGCATCATCGAGCGGCAGATGTTTCTGCTGGTTAAGCTGTCGTCATTTGCCCTTCTCTGTCTCTTTCTCTGTCTCCGTTTGTGGCCAAACAATAAAAATGCAAAAGGGCAACACTCGAGAGCCATCGATCAGTTTGGAAACGCGGACATTAGAAGGATAAGGAGCTTGAGGACTCTGGAGAAACTTGATTTATGGCACCGCCGTCCCGTTGAAGGCTACTCTTGCTTTCGATAACGGAGATGGACACACCCATAAATAAGATGGAGCTGACAATAAATAACATAAAGATAAAAAGCAACTAACAGAAACTGAACAACAAATTTGTTAATTTCAATGTTTAAAGGCGGAACTCAGAGGCTAATGAGGAGCTTAAATGTGAAGAAGGATTCCTTTGCCACTCGAGGGCTAAGCTAAGCTGTCTGCCTTTTGCCCCTGAACTGCCCCTGCAACTGCTCTTCCCCTTCCCCTGAACCCGCTTCCCATTCCTTAGCAGTTACTCAGTTACACAATCGTTTGACTACGCCGGCTGGTGGCGGCATGCGGGGAATGAGATGAATCCCGCATAGAACTTGCCACTGGAGCTGCATTATGTTTGCCGGCTGCCTGATTTTTTGAGATTTTGATGCACTCAAGCGGCAGCAGCAGAGGCAGCAGCAGAGGCAGCGACTGCTTCTAAAGAGTTGAGGTCGAGGTCGTGTATGGGTGAGTGGAAATGGAAGTGGAAGTGGGAGTGGGAGGAGGGAGCATTTTGTGGATTTGTCGGCACCTCCTGCTCCTCGACTGAAGCTTTTGTGTGCTGGTTGCCAACCGCAAAAATTTTTGCTCTGACTCGCATGTTTGTCGGAGAGATTTTTCTAAGTTTTTTCTTTTGTTTTTATTTTTTAGCTGTTGCCATGCAAAAAGCAATGGCAACTAATTGAATGTGCTAAACTTGCACACACACACACACACACACCTACACAGATCATCACACACACACCCACACAGAGACATTCGCATTAATATCGCGTTATAGGGCGCATTAAGGCGCTCATTTCAACCATGTTTTTTTTCCTCCATTTACTTGGCTGTTGGTTGTTTCCATTGCCAATGCCCTGACCTGCTCCGAGGGTTCATTTCTAGCCTCGGGCGGCGGAAATCTGAAGGAAAACCAACGAGTGGTGGGCGGATAGGCGGATAGGGGGTGGGTTCGCAATGCTGATGATGATGATGATTTCTCTGTCGCGCTATGCATTTGTATTGGTAATTACGATCTCTGTGTGTGTGTGTGTGTGTGTGTGTGTTTGAGTGAGTGACGTCTGCTCGCTGTCCCTGCCATAGGGTGGATTTTTCTCGTATTTTTTTTGTATATTTTTTAGAATTTTTTTCCTTACCGTCCTCTCTCGCTTACTCACACACACACACAGCGGCAGCAGAAGGCAGGACGAAGGCAGGATGAAGGCAGGACGACCTCTCACCCGGCTGTTTTTTTCTATGTTTGCCTGCATCGGAAACCGCCATTTTTTATGCGCGCTAACTACGCCGCCACCCTCTCTATCAGCCCTCTCACTGCTCACAGCTCACTGCTTTCTGCCTCTCTTTCTATCATTCTATCTTTCCCTCTCTTTCTCTTTCTGAGTACCTCTATATCACTCAAACTCTGTCTCATTTGCTTGCTCGCTGACGCCCCAGCCCTACCTCAGGCAACTCGCACCCTGAGAAGGTCGCACCCTCACACAGAATTTGCGCATTAGAAAAAATGTGGGCTGTGTGTTTTGCACTGTGTGCGCTGTGTCTCTGTGTGTGTGTGTGTGTTTGTGTATGCTTGTGTCGCTCTATCGCTGTGTATTAAAAAATGGCGGTTTCTGTTGATACAAAGGCAAATAAAATAATTTTGTACATTTATTTGCACGACAGCTTAACAATCAGGCAATGAAAGAAAAACAATAAATAAATTCTATTTTAATTAATTAGCTTAATACAAGAATCTTCCATGAGAGGTCTTTCAGTTGGTCTTTAAGCTCGATTATCCTAAGGATAAGACATTTTGTGTTTAAGCTCTTTAAGGGCAGGTACTTAATTGGGTTAACTAAGCCAATAGAATATAATTGAGAATGCTTCAAGCGTTAGTGTTATAAAATTGCCTTTTTCTCAGCCTTTAAAATATCTCCCAATATATCAATATATCACCCAGCTTTATTCATATATAGATATTTATATTAATTTACACACTGCAAGCACCTTATCGGATGTTTTCCTTTACTCTGCATTATTGAAAAATAGTTTACCCAGAAACTTCTGCGGTAATTCTGCAAACGTCATACAAATATTAAAAGTATTATCTTCAAATTATTGCTTGGAAGGGAGAAATATTAAAGGACAATTTGTATATAACAAAGTATGCTAAACAAAACTAATACATGCTCAGATATGGATATGTTTAAGCAGATTCAGGTCAGGAATATATGTATATTTACTATATCGGGTCGCATGCGCCGTTCTTCTTGTTTCAGCATTATTATATAATATTTAATTCAATCAAATATAAATCTACTTAGCGACTATCACCATATACATACATTGCATTCTGTGCGATATAAAATAATTGTTTTTTAATCTAGTTTAAAATGTAATCTTTATTATAATTCAAAAAGCCCGCTAATATCGAATACTTATCGATAAGATCACTTATATCAGTTGCAAAGTGCTGTAGTTCCACAAGTGATACGCTAGAGTGCGCTATTAAGCCGACAGAGCGAACAATGTAAAGCGACATCTATGCTAGTGTCAACCAGTTGGAGAGTTGAAGTGTATTTGAATTTACCGCGTTGATGTGGCGACACCTACAGGGAATTTATGGAACCTGTAAGTATATGTCGATAGATTTGATAATAATCGCCAGTCTATTTTTTGACAACGGTCACACTGACGGCACAATTTTATTGCTCTCGTACAATTTGTTAAAAATACAACAAACGCTGCTTGTAGAGGTATTTATGCACTTATTTATATATTTATAAAAAAAAAGCAAAACAAAGTGACATCCAATTAATATCGTTATGTGTGCCACAGCAACAAATCGCGGTGTACTTGCCGGGAAAGCTACTTCCGACTACCTGTAACGAATACGCACGGCAACAGCACAATGAATATGAGTAACCTAAATAAAGGAGGATATGTGCCGCCAGGCTTCTATCCGCCCAATGCACCGCCAGCAGAGGGTCATCATCATATGCCGTATCCGCCAGAAACGCACGGAGGACCATCGCCGCAGCCAGTGAACTATGTGAGTACCCGGAATATAAATATTTTGGGGGCGTTGTACAACATTAAAATTCCGATGTAAGAGTATGTATGCAGACAAGTTCACTTATATATGACCTCATACCGAGGGCTGCGTGACTTACACCCTTGCAGAGAGTGTATCATATCGTGTATTGTCACGATATGGTTAAACATGTTTAAACCTATAGTAGCCTCCTAATTTTTGCTAATTATACTAATAACCCGAGCTCCTATAGCCGTGTCCGGCTATCTGAAGTATCTGGCTTTTTAATTGAAACTGGGCTCACAGTTTGGCAGCAACGTTCGAAACACTCGGTAACGGTTCCAGAGCGCTACAAGTGGATCTCTATATAATATATATATTTTTTTACAGTTAAGTTATTCTATATAAAGTCTTTTTTTGCAATCAAGTTTAGTTTGTTAAAGTGAAATCTCTGTGCAAAATTTGGTTACTTTGCGGTTTTTAATGCTATTTGTGGTTAGACGAGATATCAATATCATAAATTGCAATTTCAGCGATTGAATCTCTATATGTACCAGTTGAGCATCTTCAATTAACGATTCATTGTTCTGTATAGCTAAAGTACAACATGCCTAAGACGAACTTCACTTCATCTGAGTTCTCTATGTAGATTGATACTGTACTCACCCACTAATTAGTCAGTCTCTTAATTTAACCAGTAATCAATGTGAGTTTATACTGTATAATTCCATATTCATATACACAATATCCATTATAGGCAAGCTCGACTGTATCATTCGAGACATCCGCAAAGAAAGACGACAAACAAGAATGTTTCGTCATCCTCAGCCCAGCCCAGCAGCAGATTATTTGATGACAAATGCAAATATAGCTTAGAACGCGATACTACAATACATTATCAGTCCTCGATTTGCAGCGAAGTGTATCTTTTAACCCAGGGAACGGATTGGATTAGCTCCACTTCGGTCAGCCGTTCTTGACGCTCTGTTCTTGTTAATTTCATTTCATTCAAATTAACAAATCTTAGATTTGGTCTGAGCTCCACCGAAAATAGAGACCAATCATCAGTTATTAATCACCTGGTGGTCAGTTCGCCTAGCTTTAAAAGTAATTATTGAAAGAAATTCATTTGACTTCAACGCGGTTATGCGTTCTGTAATTTACCGCAAATTAAGTATTTAATTCACAGTTGTTTTGTGTTTGTTATTGTAACGATATTTGTTTCTATTGTTTCTTGAGGCACCACACCTTGATATGACCACACTGGTCAGGCTTAGTGTGCGACCAATAGAAACCACAAGCTTTAGTAGCGTATAAATTGGATATACTATGTTCTATCCCGATTAGTTGCTTGCTGGACTTCTTCTAATAACAAGTGTATCGGCATTTCAGGGTTTTTCACCAGTGGGACCAGCACAAGGAGCATACGCTCCAGTACCTCAGATGCCACCCTATGGAGGACCAGCACCTTATGGCGGTGCAGGCGGCGGACCAGTGCCATTTGGCGCCGGCGGCGGTGGAGCTGCAGGTCCAGGTGGTGTGCAGCCATTTAGCTATCCACCCGGTCCAGCTGGACCACCGCAACCATTTGGTTACCCACCGGGCCCAGCAGGACCACAACAGCCGATAATCACACAACCAGGCATGCCGCCAGCTCATCCCCAGCAGCATGTCATGGGACCAGGAGGACCAGCAGGTTAGCGCTCACCTTATCATCATAAGCCTCAACCATATCAGGGACTCGCAAATACATATGCATATGGGGTTAAGTACGCTGCAAATATTGAAAACAAGTCGCAAGTCTACAATCCCCATCGACTGATAGAATTCAAAGAACAACAACAAAAAAATACGCTCAGAAATCAACGAGTTTACGCTGCCTCCACAAATCATCCGCGGTGTCAATGCACCGTTTCTGTGATAATGAATCTGTTCTTTGTTGTCATTGAACCAAACAGGCAGTGCACTGCGCAGCACTGCACTGCGCTGCGCTGCCTAGGAGCCTCGTCACATTGTGGTTAGCATGCTTGAGTGGGCCTATGCTGCGGCTGACTACAAAGTAGTTATTTATTAACACCCCAAAATAGAACTGTAAATATTTACATTTTTCTCAAAGCTATCACTGAGATCTTAAGCTCCTGTTGTTGTTATTGTTGTTGTTGTTGTCAAATCTCTGGCCCAGTTGAGCCAAGAGCACTGATACCGATGTTTGGTATCAAGAGCAAACAATCTTCTTGTTGTTGTTTACAGACCAAACGCGTTTGCTATTTGACGAGATGTTCAAAGACCCAAGAGGCCCCGTCCACCTCAGTGCACCTCACCGTTTTCCTAGAGCTTCTTTGAGCATCCAAATCCGAAGCCGCCTTGTCTTATCAGAACGCGTCGCATTTGCCACAATTGAACCAATAAAACAATTCAAAGCAGCATTTAAACACGTTCCCTCGTGTATGTCGTCTACTCTGATTTTTCCGACACGTTAAGCTGTCAACTTGTGCGCGCTCTTCCACGCAGATGCTTCAGTTCAGCTCGGTGCAGCATCGAGAGCAGTCGCAAGCAACCAGAACATTTTCCAATTCTCTGTCTCTGTGTGTGTGTGTGTGTGTGTCTTGGTGTGTATGCGATGTCAGCTCCAACCGCAACAGCTACAGCCGCAGCAGTTCCAGCCTCCAGCTTGAATTACATCTCGACATTGGATCTAACCAAAAACGAGTCTTTTGACCAAAAGGAGACTCAGTCGCCTGATGGTGCCGGTGCCAGCAGCGGCTCAAAGGTCCTGCGTTTCATTTGGCACACCCTCTACACCAAGTATAGCTATTTCTGCACCAGATCACAGACCCTCAAGCAGCTGGTCTACCGCGAGGCCAACAAACCATTGCCCAAGAAGTTTCGTCACACAATGCGACTGAATAAGTCGGCAAAGCGAAAGGGTTACGAGTTCTATATCAGCGATGAGGATAGACGGTGAGCTCTTTAGATATTCCTCAATACAAAGTGAGATCATCCTAAAGACAAGGTTAATTTCTCTGCGGCTTAGTTCATACCATGTCAACACAACTATCATTGGCAGAGATTATAAACTGGATGTGCTTAAGATAGCGTCCATTGTCATCGTGACGAGTGATGAAATTATAAATTTACATATTCCCATGATATATTGGTAGAGCCGTAAACATTATCTATTCTAAGGCCTCAATGAAGATTAGATAAAAGCGCACGGTCCCCGTGTATGGCGTAAAAAGAGCATAATAACCCAGTGGGGTCGGGCTTGGCGTTGGAGCCGGGGCTGGGGCTGGGGCTGGGGCTGGGGTCGGTTCATTGTAATGCCTTCAATTAGGCATAGTCTGTACGGAGCAATTGGCACGATGACAACGGCATTGACCAATTGACACGCTTCTGTGGGCGGTCACTGGGTCGCCGCTTTAAATGACTTTGATGTGCTTTTCGTTTTATGGAATTTACAACTTACGAGAGATTTTGTTTAATATGTATCTCTTATCTTTTTATAGGCGACTGGATGAGTATACCTTCAGGAATTCCGAATTGTCCGCGAGGATTGGAGTACCTTACGAGTATCGACCAGCTTTTAGTTAAGCAAAAGGTGGAACTGCTCGAGGCATTCACCGGCTTCGAGACCAACAATAAGTTCTCAATAAAAAACGCACTCGGCCAGAAGGTCTACTATGCGGTGGAGGACAACGATTGCTGCACACGCAACTGTTGCGGTCCTGCACGACCCTTCGATATGAAAGTTTTCGACAATTACCAGCAGGAGGTCATACACATGTACCGTCCATTGGCCTGCTCAGCCTGCTGCTTCCCCTGTTGCCTGCAGAGCATGGAGGTGTCCGCACCACCTGGCAACGTCATTGGCAGCATCGAGCAGGAGTGGTCCATCTGTAGTCCCTCTTTTCGCATTCTCAATCACATTGGCGACACGGTGCTGCGCATCGAGGGTCCCGTCTGCACCTTCTCCCTCTGTGGCGATGTCGAGTTTAATGTCAGTGCTCAAATGCGTTCACAGAATATCAGATTGTTTATTTATATATATATTCCTTTGTTTTGCAGGTGGTCTCCCTCACTGGCGAAAAGGTGGGAAAGATCTCTAAGCAGTGGTCTGGATTGGCACGTGAGATTTTCACTGACGCTGATTTCTTTGGCATCACTTTTCCGCTGGATCTGGATGTGCGCATGAAGGCCGTACTCTTGGGTGCCACCTTCCTTATTGTAAGCAAACGTTTTTCTGGATATCCAAAGCCAGGGTCCAATCAGGTTCTTAAATGAGATCTTAACAGTCTAAAATATGTAAAGGCTTGGAACCTTTGGGAGCTTTCCATTCAAAGAGAGAAATTTCTTTGACATCTTTGTGATCTTTCAGTGGTATCTTCCACTGCGCCACGAGCCAATATCCTGAGCTTAGCTCAAACTTGTTGTAGACCTGAGTTTATATGTGGCAATCCATAACACTTGCCTGTTTCAGCTCATCAGCTGCTTATTTCATGCCAAGTGCATTATTTAGAAAGAGATAGCAATATACAATATGCACCGTAGCGTATCTTCCCATCCTTTTTTCTTCCGTGGATTAGGGACTTAACTAGCACCTTGTATGTATATTTATGAAACTGTTTTCCTGTTACTCATTCTCTATAGCATTTATATGTCTATATACAGACATATCTTTCTATCTATTATCTGTTTTGATAGAAGTATATATTTCCATAGAATACACTTGGGCATACACTAAACGAACATCAAGCTAAACTATACTCAAACACATACTCTGTACACTCGGAAATCTTTTAAAGTGCCTGCTTATCAGGAGTTTTTTGACTAAGATGGAATTCAGTTGATCCGCATATAAAAAATATGTTTAATTTCAGCTCTTTAGCTGCATATTTCATGCCTAGTGCATTGTTTAGAAAGAGACAGCACTATAGCACACTGAAAGCTGCCGTGTGTCCATTGGAAGCTAGGAACTATATCCAAGTTCTATATGTTTCGAGAGCCGGTGTGCATTAATGATTTGATTAGCGCTATGTTTAAAGTAGAATTAATTAATCAATTAATTGTAAATTAACTTAATTTATATGAGTTATACAGAAATTTGATGTGCTGGTCTTATAGTCGCTGAGCACGACGCGTTTATATGGACGGAGACACAAGCACGAATTTCCGTGTAATTTGTAAAAAATATGATCTTATCCTTTTCGCATTATCGGGATTCGACTATATATATTTTTATATATATTCTGCCATACCATTTTAAAGCTTCTTCCTGGCACTTCTAAAGTAAAAGCATTTTTAAGAGTCTCCCAAACTTTAATCAACTTTAAGTTAACGGATCCTAATTTACAAAGTTCCATTCGAATGTGCGTCCATATGCAAATCCTACTTGAGGTTTATCTATGGGGTACTCTTTCTTCAGACCTGATTTCATCTGATTTTCAATGAGTTGCTTCATTCGGAACAATTTGATGTAACTATTTATTATGTATCCTTTATCTTCAAAGAACTCTTTGAATCCTTCACCTTCAATTCTTGTAGTACACATTGTGACAAATGTATTTCGTGTTTGGTAACAACCGCTGGCCATAATTTCTACCAACAGGCTTAAGCTCTTTTAAGGAATAAGACACCATTTTAGGGCAATCGTTTATAGATTAGTTTGGAAGACAAAGTACGGATTACTTTTGAGAAATCGGTTTCAGCTGTATCCAATATAAAAATTTTAGTATCATGTTGAGTTTCGTGTTAGCGAGGTTTCACCTATGGCTAAGTGTATAGTCCTTTATATCATATATAATTAATGAATGTGATCTAATCATAATATCCTTTTTTTGCAGGATGCCATGTTCTTTGAAAAATCTGGAAATCGTGAGACAGATCGCCCCGGCATGTTCTAGTATTTGGGGTATTTAATTGGAAATGTTGTGAAATTGACTTAAAACTTCATTCAAAAACGAAAAATTGGCACATTTTTTAAATTTCTATTAACAAACAGTGAATATTATTGCCTCAAATTATGTAACATTATTATCGAAGCCCTGTGAACTATCGCATACTAGTCTCCTATGGCCAAAGCTACAGCATTCTTAAACTAACCAAATTGAATTGAATTTTGATTTCACTAAAATCAAATCATACTGCTACAAGCAATTTCAAATAGCTTTGAACTTTTGTTTTGTATAACTCAGGGTACAGGTACATTTGAAATGTTTTCTATATATATATATGTTAGTGTTTTGAACTATATATATAGCATTTTTATAATTGCCTTTGCATACTTTATACATACTACTATACAATACGACGAATCGCAATCTTATGAAGTCTTTATTACGTATATTTTGTTCTTAATTATTATGTTTTCATTTTTTCTTTTTATTTTTGTTTTGTATTTTTACAACGAGTAAGCAAAAGCTCTGAAATAGAGTCAACAATGTACTTCAAATATGTATTTACGCACGAGTGTCTTAAAAATATATATATATATATATATATATAAAGAATATGTATGAGATATATATTTATATAAATAAGTATTTACAGAAACAGATATAAATATATAAATATATATATATGTATTCCATATATTTTCATGTTAGCTTGCAAAGAATATTTATAGACCAGATATTTTATATATACCCTAATGTATTTATCTACGCAAAAACTTGATTAATTGTTAAACGAAACTCGGATATCTGAATATGCACATGGATGTTCCTTGATGTATTTATGTATATTTTTTTTATTATTAAATATAATATAATGGAAATATATAAATATAAATGATATATAATGGAAACATGAAAGAAGATATATAAAAATCTAGGAAACCGATTGAATCGAGTATGGTAGAAAATAAATCCGCTTTATTATTATTTGTAACCCCATAAATGTTCATTAAATTAAGTTTACAATAATATACCTTGAAGTGTTCCTTTAGCTGCTGTACCTTTAAATAAGTAATACTCTATGTAACGACTTTAACTAAAAGTTAATAGAAAAGAAGATTGTGTTGATTCTCCCAGGGAGAAGACGCGTCTTCGATTACTTTCACATGAAAACAACGCGGTACATCGTGGAGATAGATACAGTTGCTTAACATTATATAGTTATTCTTATATACAGATGCTTACATTATGTATGTTAAATCTAAGCAGTTGTATATATAAAAAGAGTAATGACTATATAATGTAAACTATACATTGTTAACTTCAACTTCAATCTGGATAGGAAGAACTAGGTAATACTCTATGTAACGCATAACTATCAGATAAGACAAAGGATGTGTTGTGTGTTCTCCCATGGAGAAGATGCGTCTTCGGTTACTTTCGCATGGAAGCAAAGCGGCGCATCGTGAGTTACTTTGGCATAAACAATGTATCCATCAGTATATAAGAAGATCAATGACTATATAATGTGAAGTATACATTGTTTACTTCAACTTCAACCTGGAGTCGGCAAAACTGGCTACTGGCATAATAAGTTATACTTTATGCAACGACTTTAACTATCAGATACGAGAGAAGAAGATTGAATTGATATTCCCAGGGACGCATCCTTGGTTACTTTCGCATGGAAACGAGTTGGCACATCATGAGTTACCTTGTAAGCAGCTGTATATAAGAAGATCAATGACTATATAATGTGAACTTCAACTTTAATCTGGTGTCAGAAGAACTGGCAACTGGCTTAATAAGTAATACTCTATGCAACGACTTTAACTATCAGATACGAGAGAAGAAGATTGTGTTGAGTCTCTCAAGGAGAAGACGGTTACTTTCGCATGGACACAACGCGGCGCATCGTGAAGATGGATACAGTTCCTTCACATTATATACTTATTGCTCTTATATATAGATGCTAACTAACTAACTATCAGATAAGACAAAGGATTGTGTTGTGTGTTCTCCCATGGAGAAGATGCGTCTTCGGTTACTTTCGCATGGAAACAAAGCGGCGCATCGTGAGTTACTTTGGCATAAACAATGTATCCATCAGTATATAAGAAGAGCAATGACTATATAATGTGAGGTACACATTGTTTACTTCAACTTCAATCTGGAGTGGGAAGAACTGGTACCTTGCAATTATTTGGCATTGCAGTGCTTGGAACTTGCTTCGGTCGGGTAAGCTTTGCACTGAAACCGGCTTATCATCTTGCAATTATCGAGATTCGAAATGAACAGAAACAAGTTTTGTGCTAAACATAAAATTAAACTCAAAAGTTACGACTACGCAGTGCGTTTTGAGTTAAAAGAGTTTTTAGTTCTGTTTAAGATGCGGCCTGAACGGGTTCTACTTTTGGCATTGCTTTTATATTGTGCGGTTCTTGTGACAACAAAAGATTTACAGGAATGCGAGAAGCTAGACCAGAATAGCTTTATCTGCCGTGAAATAGAAAGTTTCGAGCAACTTAATCAATATGTACAAGAGGATTGGCAACACGTCAAGATTGTCAACGAGCATACGGGCATCGAAAACGATGACCAAATACTCCCCAAGCTGTCCAAGTTGCTGCAATTGGACCTGTCAGAGGCTGGGGGCTTGTTGCTGGATAGGCATGGCTTTGGGGACTTTTCAGCGCTGAAGGCGCTCAACTTAACACATTGTCAACTTGAGGAGCTGCATGACACCCACTTTGCTGACAATGCGCCTTTGGCCAGTCTGGATGTCAGCTTCAATGACTTGCAGTTCATCGGGGGCAGCCTAATGAGGCAGCTTCCGAATCTCGTCTATGCCAACTTCTCCAATAATAATATAGCCAACGTGGAGCTGGATGCCTTCAAGGAGCTTAAGCACTTGGAGTACTTGGACCTTCATACCAATGAGCAGGAGAACATTACCATTGGCTCCAATCCCAATCTGCGTTATTTGTCCATCAGCAACAACAATGTCAGAGATGTGAGTCCAGAGAGAGTTAACTACCAGATGGGTCTTGAGGGCTTCTCCATTTCTCATTCCAGTTCCAATGGTGCCGCCTGCGAGGTCTGCCACAGCTGGAGGAATTGCACTTGCATAGTAATTGGCTAGAGGTTCTGGACATGGGCATCTTTTATGCGCTGCCCCAGCTGCGTGTGCTGAACGTTTCCAATAATAATCTATATGAGATTCGCAGACATTTATTTATAGGTCCGGGTCCGGACAGGACACCTCTGCTACGTTTGCTGGACTACAGTTCGAACAATGTGAAGGTGCTGGAGGACGATGTGTTCAACAGGCTGCAACATCTGAAGATACTCAACCTGTGGCTAAACCAAATCAACAAGATCTCTGCGAGAGCCTTCCGGGGATTGGCTGAACTCCAGACGCTGCAACTGCAGGGCAACAAAATCCGGGAACTGCCCGACGAGGTCTTTGCCAATTTGACAGCCTTGGAGTCCATCGATTTGAGTAAAAATAACATAAGAAAAGTGGGCGCCAATGTGTTTGGGTTTAGCTTGTTAAGAAAACTGGAATTGCTCGATCTGAGCAACAACAACATCGAGCAACTTCATCCCTTGGCCTTCTCCTCGCTGCCCTTCTTGAGGCAGTTGCGGCTGAGACGGAACAGGTTGTTCGAACTGGACATTCGCATGTTTGCGCCACTGCGTCAACTGCGACTGCTGACGCTGAGCGAGAATCGTCTGATGTATCTGGAGGAGGATGTGCTGGGGACATTTGACAGGCTGACAGAACTGGAAATCAACAACAACCGGTTAACGTTCTTGCCACCGATGGACGGGCAGGTGCTGCCAGTGTTGGGTCACATCAGCATCGAGGGCAATCCGTGGCAGTGTTTGTGCCTGGACGAGCTAACAGCCTGGCTGCACGCACGCCACGTAGGCTATGCGAAGTCATCCAGTGCCTACTACAGTGGCCGGAAGCCCCTCTGTGTAGTAACGCCTATAGAGCAGTGCGTCAGGGATTTGGTGGCGGTGCGCGCGCATGGAATAGTCGAGAGCTATGAGAAGATTTGAGGTGGCAAAGCCGCAATAAATCAATAGAACTAAATGCTAGTGGAGTCTCTCAATGGGTGGGCCTGGCCACTAACCACTGGCCACCGGCCACTGGCCACTGGGATCGCTTGGATGACTGGCCTTCGTAAATCACAGACAAATGAATGACCATCAGGCGCAAAAGTTTTGCTGGCAAAAGTATTTGGCCAACTGTCGTAAAACAATAAAACGGAAAGCGGCCGCAGAGCAAGGCGGAGCAGCAAGTACGGCGGAGGACAATATAGGGATAGCTAGGGACGCCTGGGGTTGGGGCTATTGGGGAGCAGAGATTTTCAAATACTTAACACCACTTAGGAGAACAGTTGGACAATGACAACGACAACGACAACGACAAGTGGGTGGTGGAGCGGTGGACCGGTGGGTGGGATTGTCATGTTGATTGTTGAGCGTAATTTAACGTAAGAATTTTTTTATTAAAATTTTCGATTTGTTTGTGTATAAAGTTTCTGCATACAATGGACGGCCAACTGGCCATGACTTAATGAATAAATGATTGATTGAATGAGTGTATGTGTGTGCGTGTGTGTGTGTGTGTGTGTGTGTGTGTGTGTGTGGAAGTGCGTGTTGGTGTGGTTGAAAACTTCCGGTAGCACGGAAATCATGAGAAATTGAGCAGTGGGATTTACGAGTGCGGCCATAAGTACTCGAACTCGCACTCGTATTCGTATTCGTATTCAAGATTACGCAATTCAGTGAGAATGAGCTAAAAATCGGGAATGAATAATGAATAAATTAGGAAGGTACGAGTGAATGGCGTAAAAATGTAGAATATTAAATGATTTACCAAAAGTTATTGGATTACTTAATAATGCCAATGAATGAATGAAATGAGTAATTAAGTAGCTAATACATAACGCATTAATGAATAGTTGAATAATTAAGCGCCACATTAATGAATAATCAAATCATGGTATATTAATAATTTCATTATCCTTGTCTCTCATTCCCTTTCCCTTTCTCTCACTTTCAACAAGTTATTTTCACTTCGTTGTAAAACAAGAATTCAATTGATGGTACTCTAAAAGTATTTAAATTTTCCCTTTGCTCAAATGAATAACTATGCACACACACACACACACACATTAAATAAGTAGTTCAACTTGGAAATGCATTGAAAGCCAGTACAAGTATTTGAGGCATTCACACGCACAGGTGACAAAAGCCAATACCAATGCGCACAAACAAAGAGCCAGGACGAGTGAAAGGACCCAGATACGCGAACATCTACAAATGCGTATGCACTGAATGCGGCAATTACAGTGGGTGTTAGCGGGTGGCCAAAGGGTGGCGGGGAGTAGGCGAATACACAATGGGATATGGAGCCTAGCAACTAGCAACTGCCAACTGGCATTGTTGCTCAACAGCGACAATAAAAGTTTTCCTTTGCTGCCTCAGCTGGAGATTACCTTTAAGGTGTCCCATTGGAGCGTTAGATGAGGGGCTTTACTCACCTTGTGTGTGTGTGTGTGTGTGTGGTTGTGTGTATGAAAATGTTAACTAATTTAATTACTTTTTATTCTCTTTTTTGAGTTCACAATTTCGAACTGAACGCAACGGAAGGCAACTGGCAGTTTAGGTGTTGCTCAAATCAATTCTGTACAAAGGTGAAACTTTCTGGTTTTCCCTTTTTCCTTTGCGCTGGCATCAATTTTCTTAAGAAACCGGACAAGGTCCGTTCAATTAATTTAGCTACAAACTTTGACCATACTTTTGTTTGCACAATTTGATAACTGAGAAGCAGCAGGCATTCGTTTCTAGTGTGTGTGTGTGTGTGTGTGTGTGTGGGTGTTTGGGTGGGTGTTTGTTTTGTTGTGGGTGTTGGTGGCACACTTGTTGCATGTGGCGTACCCTCGTCAAATTGAAATGACATTCAAGGCTGTCAAAGACATCACAGCCATCAATTTGCTGGCCCTAAGTTTTGTCATTGTTCAAACATTGAGACTTTCAATTTGGCCCATTGGCCCATTGGCCCACCAGACGTATGCGTAATATTATGAATTTTCCAACGTTTTTCGCCTGCATCTGATGTATGTATGTGAAGTGCTGCACCTGTTCCTGAACTCCTAAACTCTCTCTAGTGCCACTTGACTAGCCCAATTTAATTTTCATCATTTAAGTTAATTGCGTGCAAAGCTAATTGCATATTTGTGGCTTTAATTGCACCGCACAATTTGTTTTCGAAATATTTGCAAAATATTTTATCATTTTTGTCCAATTAGCATGACAATTGAATATTTTTATCATACACACGCACACATGCACATATATATACTACTATTATTCGAATGAAATCAAAAATTAGCGCAAACTAAGCAACAAACGGCCGGATGTGGTTCAGACTCCACTTGAAATTACAAAATTTTGCGGTTCTGTGGCTCGGCACATTTGTAATTATCTCCAGTTGCATTATTCGATTTGCCTGCAACATTTTCGTGGAGAGCTGCAAGTTGCCAATTGAGAGAGAGCCGAATAAATACCAGCGCCAATAATTGCTTTTAATATCTGATTGGATTAATATAATAATTATTTGAAAAATATCTCCAGGGCAATTTCCATGAGTATGAAATCAATATTGTTCTGACTATATTTTCCTTCTAACAATTATTTTGGCCAAAAAAATGTACTAATTGAGTCAAACTTGGCTTATTTCGTTTCAATTTGGCAAATTAATTGAGCAAATATTTTCTAGAGACTTTGCTATAGAGTTTGCCTTTGCCTCAAACATATGCAATATTCATTAGATGAAAATTAATTCAATTTATGCAAGAACTGACAGCGTTTGTTCCGATGTTGCAAGCAGCAACTTTAAAGGATTCGTTTTTTTGTGACGTGACAGATATTTGCCTTAAAGCACTTTTAAAGACATTAAGAAAGTTTTTAACGAACTGCTTCATATATGAGTTCGTTACTACAGCAACTTATGCTCTGAGATACTCGGTAAGGCTCCAGGCACAAAGCTGCTTGGTGCTCAGCTCGATGCTCAGGCCACTTGTGCAGCTTACCCAGTGGGGAATATAGATTCTGGGCTGAGGCTGGGGCTGAGGCTGATGGTGTTTGGTGTCTTTAAGGTGCTTCAATTGTCGTACCAGATTTGCCACCTGAGCCTGTCGCTGCAGCTCGAACGCATACTCGAATCTCCTGGGAGCCTGGGAGCCATGCACTTCGATGCCTTTAAGACAATCGCCGTACTCTGGCGTCACACAGGCTGCTGCTCCACTCGGTCCTAGACTTCGTCTCGATTCAGTTGGGACTCTGCCGCTGTGTCTATATTTTCAATGCTGGCCCCGCTGGAGTCGTGTGTAATCTCAGAGGTGTTGCCAGTTGCAGGCAAACCAGCTGCAAGGCACTCTATGTCGCCAAGGAATTGTCTCTGTGTGTGTGTGTGTGTGTGGTGTGTGTGTGTGTGTGCAATATGAAAGTAAGCTCCAGCTGAAACTGCCACAATGTCATCGCCTTCTGCCAGCTTATTTAATGAAAATGCCTTGGCTGGCGCGATAAAGTATGCAGTATGCAGCATGCAGAACGCGGCATGCAGCAAGTGGCAAGAAGCGGTTGCAGCAGCAGCAGCAGCAGCTGCTAAGGCAGCCCCCTACCCATACTAGAAGCATGCCAAAAATGTTACTTCATCGGCAACGTTGCCAAGCCAGGACACAAAATACCTTTGCTAATGATTTTTAATGGCCAAATTGCATGGCCAGCCTTGAGTTTAAGCTTGAGTTTGAGTAGAGAACCCTTGAGGCTATACAGACTGTCAGGACACACACACACATCTGTATATATAAATATGTGCATCAGCTGGTGGCATCGACAACGATGTCGACGATGGCATGTTGGTCCAAGTAGCTGGCATGCTTATTAAAAGCGTATTTGCTGCCGATACCCGTACCCCGAAAAGAGAGAGAGAGCCAATACGAATGGTAGTTGTGGCAGCAGCATGTGAGGCAGGGGCAGAAAACTAAGGCACAATTGAGGCAGAATCAGCTTCAGAGGCCTTTCAGCCTTTCGTACACGTGCAAACACAATTCGATGCGAAATTGCGGTCAATAAATTATGCATGCCACCAACGCAGCAGATCGAGTAGCAAAGAGGTAAGGGGCAATGCGGCAAGGTATGTAAGTTGGCTCGATGGCAAGGTGGCACGCTGGCCGGCATGTGGCTGCCTTAAAAAACAAATTAGTGGCGCTTACTCAACAAGATTGAACGGCATTTGTGGCGTCATCATCGTCATTCGCGTCGTATTGTGGCTACCAGAGGCTACGCAGTGAGAAGGACCTATGTAAAGAACCCAGAGAGAGAGAGAGAGAGACTCCTCTGCTGATTGGTGTGCTCTGCCCCAGAGCCACCAAATAAGACCCCCATGAGGCAGGCTGGCCGCCACTGTGCTGCGCCGCGTGCAACATGAGAGTCAACGCAGCGAAAAAAAAAAAAAAGAAGAAAAAATGTGAATTCGAACTTAATTAATGAAAGAGCTTCCGGCTGCCATTCTGTGACCGTAACTCCCATGGAGTGAAGTGTTCATCTATTTATAGTCCCATAGATATTAACTGATGAATATTCATACGAATCATATACTCCTACAGGCTGTATGTGCGTGTGTGTGTGTGTGTCTGTGGTTGTGCGTGTTCTTCTGCGTGTGCGTGTGAATTGTGGGCAATGGAAGCTGACTGGGCAAATCAACAGCTGAAATTATAATTTTGTTAACAAATACGTGTAATACTCGCACTCGTATTCATAATTTGTAATGTTTCTATTATGATAAGGGAATTGTGGCCATCTCCTGGCATGGGAATCTCCGGGATGGTAATAGAAACGTGTCGACTGTTGGCAATTGGCCTTGCCGCAACTGTTGCAAATAAAATTATGTAAATGTGACAGCAGCAGCTGCTTCGTTTCCACAGTGAATACTATCCATGTGTGTGTGTGTGGGTGTCATTGGTTGACCCACAAATACAATGGGCTGTGTGGTTTAGGCGGCTGTCGCTTGCCTAAACATGGCTTAATGTTGATTAGTTGCATTAAACATGCGAAAAACGCAGCCCAAATTGCCAAAAACAGTTGCCCACTTTTGTGGGTTGCTCTGCAAAACAATAAGCACACACACATGTGTGTATGCAGCGTGTGTGTGTGTTGGAAATTAGCGCGTCGTTTAAACATCCGCATTTGGCAATTGAATAAATTTAATTGCAAATAAAGCTTACTGTCCATACAACGACTGACAAACGACCAATGAAAATGAAAATAAAAATGAAAATGGGAAAATGGGTATGGAAATGGCAATGGCAATGGCAGTGGCAATTGTTGCAAAGCCAATCGATGCTGCAACATTCGTATACGTCGCAGCGATACGGTGCGATGCAAATTGAAAGGAATACCCCCAACTGAAGTGGCCACTGGCTGTTTACGACACGAAGAACGCAACGAGGGAACGCAACACACAACAACGAGGAGAACTTTAATAGTAAATAACAACAATAACAAGTGCCGCAGGAGCCACCAAAGCCGCAGCTGTGCCACGCTCCAAAGTTCCAGCACAAAAGTTGCAAAACACTTTCCTTTTGATGACCAACTCCAAGTGACGTTGTCGTATTGAAAAATCTCGACGGGAAGCCTTCCCTAGCCCTGGCTTGGCTTGGCAGATGATATAACAGAAGAGAACTTCAGTTCACAGCTTACGGTTTTCCGTTTAACAAGATGAATGAAAAGCCATTCGATTGTTTTGCCAATTTCCATTGGTTATTTCGCTATTAAAGTTTTTAAATTGCAATAAAAACTGAAAATTATCTTTATGGTACGCAGAGTATCCGATAGTCGCTGACAATGACAGCTCCCGTTTAAAGTCATTGACAATGTTAAGGGCTAGGTCAAGTCATTATTGATTTTGTTATTGGCCTGGTCCGGCCTGAACCCCTCCTCTCTCTCTCTCTCTCTCTCAGAGCATTATCAAAAGGGTCCGCCTCGAGTGTCACTTGGGGCGCACTTTGACAAAAAAGTTTCTTTGTATTATTTATGCGCTGTTCATGTGCCTGGAGCAATGTGCTGCTAATATTCTATATAATATATTGTATTATATTTTATTGTAGTATGAAATGGCTGGCCATGTTTCTCCATTAGTCGCATATAAATTGTAGTTTTAAATTTATGTAGCAGCTGCGCGTTAGCCGAAATATTCGAAATAAATACCGTATATACAACCATATACCGAAATGTCAAATGCATTCGGCTAAAGAGCCCAAATGCTCATAATGTGTTAAGTTTTTGGCATTTCGACTGCTGGCAGTTTTGAGTGGTGCTGCTGCTGTTGCTGTTGCTGCTGCTGTGGCTGTTGCTGCCACTCGAGTTGTTGGCAAACAGTCTGCCAAGCAACTTCGCCACTTGAAATGCCAGAAAGTTTACCCAAAAGAGGCCAGCAAACTAATTATTTAGTTTCATTTCGAGCAATGGCAAACGGAAAACGAAAAGCGGCAAATGGTAAGAGGCAAGCGGCAAGCGGTAAGCGGCGAATGGCAAACGGCAAACGGCAAACGTCAGCAACATAAGCAAAATATCAATAAAAACTCCAATCGAGATCTATTTCAATTAACTTGTATGAAAACTTTTTAATTAACGCCATTGCAGAGCCAAAAACAGAAATAGCAACAACAACGACAACAACAACAAAGCTGGTCTTCATTTCCGGCTTCGTTCACATTGTTGAGCAATTTATTGCTGCGTCTAATTGGGCAGCAAGAGAGACCAGAAAAACAGAAGAAAAAAAGAAAGACAATAAGATATAAGAAAAGAATAGAAAGTGGATGGAAATCAGAGAAAGAAATTGCATGATATGTAAATGTTTATAAATCAAGTGCCCTGCGACTGTTGTCTGTGACAAGCGGACAACTGTTGGACTGTCCAAATAAATAAATAAATATTAAGTAAACGACGCAAACATGCTTACTTTATGCTGACCCCAATACGTGTTATACTACTGCTTCATATGGTATGTGTGTGTGGCTAGTTGTAGCATACTTTGCTGCGACCCTCATCAAAAAATGGCTTCAGGTCCAAAAGGAGTTCGGCTCTGGCTGCCGTGACACCTTGTGATTTAAAAGGCAGGTCAGAAGTAAAGCTTTGCGCCTTGGCTTGGTGATTTATTGGAGCTAAGCTGATTTAGTGCCACAAATGCTATTAACTGCAACTTAGACACTGCTCAATGGCCGAAGGGGTGTGTCTCTAACTCTCTCTCTGTGTGTGTGACTAAAGTGAATACACGATATGTTAGCCACAATTACAGCGACTGTCTGCCCCCTTGGAAGAACTGTCAAACTACGTTGGCTACGTTGATTTTATTTTATTCTTTGTTTTTTTTTATTGTTCATACTTCTGCGACAGGCGACTGAGTCGCAGTCAATGGCCCGAAGTTTATTATAGAAATGACAAACGCAGCGACAGTTTGAATTGAACTGGCGATGAGCAGGCACGAGCATTTCTATCCAGCAGCTTGATAAATTATGCTGCTGCTTCTGCTGGTTCTGCTTCAGCCACCGGGCTATTAACAAGATAAATGAGCGACAATAAGTGGCAAGTCTTCCTTCCGCTGCACAATGCGGCGTATGCGTAATTACCATTTCATATGCATTAAGCTTCAATCACAAGCCACACTGGCAGAGCGTTTAAGCAAATATTTGGAGAGCTGGCTGGATGGCTGGATGGCTGCCACTGCTACTGCTACTGCTTCTCTGTAGGGAGGCACTGGCAAGTGGCAACGCAATGTCATTAAGCGCATTTGTAAAATCATCAAGAATATACTCGCAAAGCGTCGTCGTCGTCGTCGTCGTCGTCGTCGCCGTTGATGTCGTCGCGCCGGAGTTGCCGGGCGGCAAATGGATTTTATTGTAAGCGAGGCATAAAAAATGCACAACAAATTGAAATACGATCAATAATAATTATTGTTGGAGCACAGTGAATACACAGAATAATTGCGTTTCCATGCAATTGCTCAATTTTCAATTCCACAAGGAGCTGCCTATCGCACAATGACGCGATTATCGCAAAAAATTGATGGTCCTCAAATAATATCGAATGACAGCTTGAACTGAAGTCATAATGGAAATATGATTCAATAAAATATGTTTCAAAGTATCTCTCAGACTTATTGATATTTATCGATACCTATTGATAGAAAGCCTACACGAGTCGATAGGTACTGCTAACAATGAGCTTTAAAAAGGGATTGTATTGGTTTTGTTCATCTTTTATTGTTAACATATCGATTGATATCGATTAAATTGATTAAATTTAATTCAAAGTTCATTTTGTTTCATGAAAAAACTACGAATTGATTACTTGACTTTGTGCTTGACTTTGTATTAAGCATTAACTTCCATTTATCGATTAATATCGATATACTTCACTTAACAAAATGTGAAATTTATTTGCTTTGTGATAAATTTATACATGAATTATTATCAATCAAAGCTTTTAAACTTCACTTTGTATTAGTAAAGCGTTAAATTTCCACATATCGATTAATATCGATACACTCAATTCGACTTTATTCGCAATCTATATTATTTTATTACAAGTTTTCATACGAATTGATAGCCGTTACCTACTTTTGAAAGGGGTTATGATTAATTTTTACTCTAAATCGATTAATTTGTTCTTATCGATTAATATCGATGTACTTAATTCAATCCAAAACATAATTTACATTATTTTATAATAAATTTTCAAATGAATTTATATTAATTACTCGCCTATAAAGATGTTTGTGCTATATATTGTATTGTGCATCGATTAATATTAACATATCGATTAATGTCGATATACTTTATGTCACCTAATTCACAATTTCATTTGTAGTTTCAAGCTTTACGCACCAAATGATATCAATTACTCGCCTAGAATTGGGCTTAAGCTTAAGTTTATGTTGCCAATCTTTTAATTTGCCCATTTCGATAACTATCGTTAGGGAGTTTATGGTATGCAATTCACATTTTTATATTGCCATCGTTTATTTATCAATCAATTGAAAATAATAAAAACAACTTTAACATTTTTAAACGGATTTCTTTCCGCAAACTTTCAATTAGGTTCCCATTGTGCACCAGCTGCCATCGGCGACATCGCTTAAAAAAACATTAGCCCAAGTGACAGTCCAGAGCAGACAACATTGCAGCTTCAACTTAAAGCTATAAAGTAGTAAAAGTTTACGGCTACTGAGGCTCAAGTTTGGCTCAACTTAGCTGTCTCGGGTGACCGCAAGTGCGATGCTGTTGGTGGCCAACGGCCTTGTCCAGTTCGTCACAATGAAAATCCAATTTAATTTTACTGACTCTGCACTTTGGCCAAATCGAAACGAGCTGAACGAAATCCCATTGGCCGACCACAAGCTCACCCATGGGATGGGGGGGGTTTTGGAGTTTAACAGGGGATAAAGAGCTGCATCTTAAAGATGTGGAGCATATCGTAGTGGTAAACGTATGCGGGGATCAGTCGTCGGCACATCTAATTATTGTTTACCGTGCTTAAACGCCAGGAAAATTGAATTGAAATCAAAATAAAATGCGACGAAAATCGAATTTGCGTCCGGAAGTTAAGTTGCCGGCCAAGACAAGGAGGAGCCTGAACCGGTGTCAGGCAGGTCAGTTGCGGTAGCTGCGGCAGCATCCACAGCAACAGAAACCATTGAAAGCATTGAAGCTCGTCCCTGACAAATCCTCAATGATTTCAGTTTAGCCCGAGCCCAAGGCAATCAGAAGCAAAAGAAGCGTAACCAAAAGCCAACAGCAGGTAACATGAAACGAACAACCAACTGTCTGTAGACTAGAGCGGGGGCTATGGGCTATGGGCTATGGACTATGGGGCTATGGGGCTGGCTGGCTCAGTTGCCGAGGTCTGTCAAGGTTAGGCCATGTCTTGGCCTGGTTTACCAACATCAAGCAATGTGTGTTTGACATTTGATTTCAAAGCAAAAAAAAAATAGCAGTAAAAAAACCAACGAGCATAAAAAAAGGCTCTTCGTAGCTCCTTTTTCCACCTGCATTCATTTTATTACATGCTTCTCGATTCGACTCGCAATTTGACTTGACGGCGGTAGGAGTGCAGTTGACCAGACCAAACGGCATCCAATTATAAGAGAACACCTAAATGAACAGGATCCAAAAGCTGTCAGATGTTCAACCTGCCCAGCCTGTCGAGATTTGAGAGATACATTTGCATTTGCAAATGCAAATTAAATTCACGCTGCGTGTGAATGGGTATTACCGAAACGAACATTTTTCATTTAAATTCTCCAACAGCATGACTATAAAATATCCTGCAAATAAATTAATCTACAAAAAAGAAACATTTCTTATGTCTCTTTTCAGCCCGAAATTCAATTAACATTGAGACATAAGTGCAGCTGTCTACTCGCATTTTGATATGCTGAACACTCCGGCATACGTTTCTACCATATTTTGTAGGATATTATGAATGCTTAACATGCAAATATGAGCTGGCCAGCAAGTTGGCCTAAAGCCGTTGCGCCCACGGCCTGTCAGAGTCAGAGTCAGAGTCAAAGTCATGCACTGACTGGCGGCTACTTTGGTCCGTCGCTCTCGTCGCCTCACCACGCCACGCCCCACGGTAATTGCTGGCCGGTAAGTGTCTTGAACAAGCCAGGGGCCAGGTGTTCCGTAAAGCGGCTACTTCTGATTTGTGTATCCACTCAAAATCCAGACAAATATTTGCCTTATTAACATTGCGGGGCCCCTAAACTGATAAGCGTTCAGTCAGACTCGGCCGCCTCACGTAATTTTCATGCGCCGCCAAAAAGTATGCTACAAAATGTTAAAGCCACAAATTATGCTAATGCCGGAGTCGAGGGACGGTGCGGCTTGGGGTCGGGGCAGGGGCGAAGGCCGTTGAATGTTGGTGTTAATTCAAATGACATTATTTAATGCAAGGCACACGCAATATACCGCTAAGTGTGTGTACTCTACGTGTATGTTGTGTGTGTGTTTGTGTGTGCGTGTGAAAAGAAAGCGCCTTTAATTAAATGTGTTAAACGCTTTCGGCTTGCATAATTCAACGAGAAAAAAGTGACAAAATGTAACTTTTTATACGAGTTGGCTTGAAATATATATTTTTTATTATTTCTTTTAAATTGCGCAACGCGTGGCCAGCGGCAACAACTGCTTGAATATCTAAAGAAAAAAAGAAAAATTAGCTCTAACGTCAATTTGATGCGTACTACATGGCAATTAAAAGTACATCAGCCACATCAACAGAGGAGAGATTGAAATAACACGCATACGACACGTTGTCGGTCTTGTTACCTGTCTGCAGCAGTGGTTGACACTAGTTGAGAGTGCACAACATGAACAGCATGAAATTGAAATGAACAACATGAACAACATGAAAAACAAGAGCAACATTCATAATGATAGGCACGCACAATGTAAATCAAAAATTTCTCATGTATCATGGCTACACGAACAGAATTTGCATATTTATTAAATTTCGTGGATTGAATTTGATAAACTTGGATATGTACATACTCGTACCTGGCTAAGAGGACAAGGCATAAAACAGGCCAGAATATTATGCTGTGTGTAAGAGAGACAGAGAGAGGTATATATTGTAGTATATATTCAATTGATTGATGTGTTTCCATGGACTGCAGCAAAAGCTAGTTCAATTTTGTGGTGTTCGGGTCCAGTGAAATGAATAAGCAAATTGCATAAACGAATTTAAATTCTGAAACGAATACATTGATTGTGTTTGTCAACTCAGTTGCTAACTATAACTGACCAAATGGCAGTTAAGCTGAAAACGTTAAAACGTTAAAATACCCAAATTAGTCATGACGGCAGCTGGCGAACGGGCAACCCGATCCACAAAAGAAACTTCCCAAAAACCCAACGAAATTCACCAGAAACTGTCAACTAATGAAAGTTAAAATCCATGAAATTCGCACAAATTGAATTCAATTGATGATAACTGCTGGTGAGGATGCAACAGAGGGGATAGGGGAGGGGGGTTCAGATGTTATGCATACTGTTGACATATCAAAAGCAAACATAAATAATTTTTGGTCATTAAAATATATTTTGTGGCATAAAATATATATTCGTAATAAATAAGCAGCAAATATGTGGAAGTGCTTTGTGATTTGCTTGGCATTTTCTTAGAATTTTCCAATGCACTTTAACCTATAATTTTCATGAAAATCAAAGCTGATTCTCATCTGACACTGATGCAGACTTTGAGCCTCTCTACAGCTACTCCAAGAACAACAATTGTGGGAAGCTGACACTTCAGTTTGACAGCTTTATGAGCATAAATGGCGTTTTGTTTATGTTCTATTCGCACCAGAGTATGCCACGCCCATTTTGCAGCCACTCTGCCTACGCCCACGACCAGACCCAGAGCCAGAACCAGAGCCAGAGCCACGCAGCCTGTGGCATTCATCTCAAAGCCTTAAAGTGTCAATTACCAAGAGACTTTGGTGCGAGTATTTTCCTATAATCGAACAAATGGGTGTGCGTGTGTGTGTGTGTGTGTGTTTGTGGTGTGTGTGCGTGCGCGTGTAAATTATAAATTGCTCAGAGGCAGCAATTGGTCTATTTATTTTTTATTTGTTGTGGATGTTTGTCGTTGATTTGGTGCTTCCTTTTTTGTTGCTCTTGTCTTTTGTTATTGTTGTTACCTGTTGTTGGTATTATTGTTGTTGTTGTTGTTGTTGCCGTTATCGACAGTGAAAGAAAGAGAAAGTGCCTGTAGCCAGTTTTTGGTATTTTTCGTCGTTGTTGTTGTCGTATTTACTTATTCGAATTGCCTGCAGTCTATCTGTATGAGAGAGGAGCCAAAGAATGTCAATTTCTGGCCGTAATGTTCATGTAGAGAGGCCGCAGCGGACTTTTGCTTTTCTTTGAAGCTGTGAAACAAGCCTCATATTAACTCAGACACAACACACACACACACACACACACACATACAGTGTGTGTAATGTGACACATACAGCTGCATACAAAGTAACACGTTCGTTTGCAGCTTTCCCTTCCTGTGCGAGAGTCGCTCTCGATGCTTCCACTTCCACTTGGCTGCTCGTCTCTTTATTTATTTTTTATTTATTTATATTTGTTTTTTTTCTTCTGCTTATTTTTTTGATAGGCCTTGTTCGGTTCAGTTTTTTTTTGGTGCTGTGTTTGATTGGTTATCGGCCCTGTCACAAAGCATGAAAGTAAAAATGGGCATCACTTAATGACAACGTTGACAACTTTTTCTTTTTGTAGAACGATTAATATGCATATATCCAATCCAATGTAAGGCTTCTTGTAACGGACTTTCGCTAATTGAAAGACGCAAGACGAGTTTTTTCAGTTAGTCGCTCGAGTTCTCTCTGCATATTCATTGCAATGCGACACAATTAAGTCAGGTAGACATAGACACAAATATAGAAATAGATATAGACACACATACAGCTGGAGCTGGAGATGGAGATGGACATGGTCAGGTAGTCATTACCATTGCCGTTACCATAGCCATAGCTTTAGCCATAGCTATAGCTGTAGCTGTAGTTGTAGCTGTATCTGTGTAGCCCAACCCAAAAGCCTTCGAGCCAAGCGCACAAATTTAGAAAACTTTTTGAGGGCACTTTCATTTACCATTTTGTTATTTTTTTTGTTGTATATTTTTATTTTTTTTCGCCGATGCGTATTGAAATTGCTTGACTCGGCTTTCGTTCGATGGATGCGCCGCTCATTGAATGCGAAATGAGCAGCATAAAGTACAGGAAGGCACTTGGAACTTGTGGAGCTTGTGGAGCTTCAAGCTCGGCACTTGGAACTGGCTTAACGGTTAACAGAATTGCCGCCGTTGTCGCTGTCGTTGCCGTTGCCGTTGCCGTTGACCATTGTACGTGAATGAATTCATCAAAAACAACAACAAGAAGAACAACAACCACAGCAACAACAGAAAAGAGGAACAACCATTTGAGTTTGGTCGCTGCCAATGCACAGCATGAAAAATTGAATATAATGTGCAAATGAAATTCAACAACAACGTCAACAATTCAAACCCAAATACAAACCGAATGCCCAAAAACCAAACTCAAACCCAAACCCAAACCCAAATACAAAATCCGCACCGACACTTGCTGCGGCTTGGCTTATAGCCGGGCTCAAACATATTTGAGTTTCCAACAAAATGAAATTGTTCGCACGCATTTTGCATTTAATCAAATAATCAGCAGCCAGCGACTAACTAAAAGCGGCTATGAAAATCGATTAGTTGCCAGTTGCTAGCGTCACACATTTTATTGACAATTTTTACTCAAACCCACCTGCTCACCTGTCCACCTGTACACCTGTCCACCTGTGCACCTTTCTTGCACTCAAGTAGCCCTGCTTATTATTCCAAACACAGAGGAACGCTTTCATGCATAATCTCACCTAAAACTACAACCGCAACACCAACACCAACAACACCAACACCAACTACAACAACAATAACAACACACACACACAGAGGGGGAGAAAAAAGTTAGTTTGGTATTTTTATTGAAGTTTTTTTATTTCGGCTGAATATTCAAAGGCAAAAGAAAAGCGAAACTTTGCCATGGAAACCTATTGATAATCTACTAATTTCAGGCCTTTAATTATCAGCTTCAATTTCAGCTTATGGCAAAAATGAGGGGTAACCTATGGGAAGGGCTTATACAAAGGAAATATGCATATATATGTGTGTAATATGAGTATAAGTTAATTGAAATACGTAATTAGGCTTGGAGTGGTCAAAAGTTAAATATACTTATTGCTGGGGTTTGACGTATTGTCAATCTGCCGGGGAAGGAGAAAAACTTGAAATTTAGGTTTAGAATTTCAACTTTAAATGAAACTTAAACAAAGTTGAATTACTCTAATTTGAGCTTAAACAACTTTGAATTTAATATATAATAAAAGGAAACTTATATTTGCTTTTTGAACAACTTTAAATTGAATTTATTGTAAGGAAACTTTTCATGAAATAATATTGTAATTTTTAATATTCTTTTTATTCATTCATTCATCATCATCATTTCACTTATAATAATAATAACAAAGTATTGTGATTTGACTTGGACTACAATTAAGTTTTTATTTATATATTTATTAAGTGGAGAAAAGTATATAAACATATTTACAAAACCAAACCTTATGCTAGAAAAATGATAGAAAATTTAACATGAGGAGTTCAGGGACAATGAGAAGCAGGATATCTCTCTGCTGAGTGCTGCTCTAAGCTAATCCTAATCTCTTAAGACGCCTGAGAGGTCCAGCAGGAAGTAAACTTCTTGCGAGAGCACTCCGGTGTCTTAATAGTCTGTGTGTCTTCCGATCTGCCCCTCAATAGTATAAAGATGGAGGTCTTTGTGCAGGGTGGAACCAGGCAGGCACCAGGGATTGTTGGTAATCTTCCTTAGGACACGGCTCTGGAGTACCTGGATACGTTTATATATTGACTCTACGACGATCCTGTAGATATGTCTACCGTACAGCCTGATGGGCATGAAAGAGTGCTAAGAGTATAGGTAAGAGTATAGGTAAGAGTATAGGGAAGAGTATAGCTAAGAGTATAGGTAAGAGTATAGGTAGGAGTATAGGCTTCATAGGACACCTTTTCTGCTTAGATATATAGTATACAGGCAGGCTCCTGGCGCCTGTTGCACGATAATGCGCCGTCTCATCGGTCGACGCTTGTCACTGATTTTTTGACAAAAAAAACTCCAAATTAACCATTAACCTACTCACCTGATCTGGCACCCTGTGATTTTTACCTACTTGGAAAACTTAATTTGCCCATGAAAGGACACTGGTTTCAGGACATTTTAGCTATCCAAAAGGCGACGACCGATATTCTCAAGAGCATTACGAAAAATGACCTTAAACACTCATTTGAAATGCTAATTGACCGGGCTAAACGCTGTATCGAAGCACAAGGAAACTACTTTGAAGGAAACTATATGTATGAGTAATGATGAGATGCGATAACTGACTTCTTAATTGGGGAGATTGATGTAATAATATCTATCTATTTTCATTGATCTATGCAAACTTTACACAGAAATTGATAGGATTTATGCACCTTAGAAGAGGACTTGAAATAATACGTATACCTTTCCTATCAGAAATCAATAATTTTCAATGAATTCTTATAGATGAAAATGAAGAAAATCCCACTTAAGCAGCACATTATAAAAGCAAAGCCATATCTTAAGTCTAGGATGAAGCTTGCCTTTCATTGATTATCTTTATATAAACATAATCAGCATTTGATATTTAGGAACTTATATAGCAGACTTACTGCTTTTAGTTCCTAGAGTCTTTGGGTTCAATGAACCTGCTTAAAATAAAGGTAAGGTTCATCACACCCAAATAAAAAAAACATTTGCAGTATTTCATTTCAGACTATTTATTCTTTTAGAATGTGATTTAGTGTTTGCTCGCGGAATAGTTGAAAAGTGCTTGAGTTTTTGGTTCATAAATCTGAAGTTTGAGTGGAAAAAGTTTAATCCATTTTGTAGTGTACTATATTAACCCCAACTATAGTATATATATATAAACGAGTATAGCCCCAGTGAAATCTTTATAAGATTTTCAATGACCACTTGAAAAATGAGCAATCAACCGACCCGAAAATTAATAAGCCGAAGAAACGAAAAACTTTTGTGCGTTTAGCTGCAAAAACTAATCAGCCCCAAAAATTCGCATTTTCATCTTTTGCGGGCTGCAAGAAAGTTGGCCGAATTAATTAGTCAAATGGAACAGGGTCCTCCGCGCTGGACGTTGACTCCGGAATCGCGAGCTGCTCCTCCTCCTGCAGCTCCTCCTGAACGCGCCTCGTTGATTTGTTTATGAAAATGTTAACAAAGTCGAATAGCAAACGACATTTTGATTAGGTGCAACTAAGTTTGAAGTTGGCTTGATTTTTGCTAAGGACTCAGACAAATCGCACCCTCCCTGGCTTCAGACCCTTTTATTCAGTCCCAGAGCTGCCCCTTTTGGTAACGCCTTGGAGCGTTACGCCAAATTGTTTTTGTTTTTCTAGTTTTTTGGTCACCTGAGAGGAGCTGGCCAAGTCAGGCAGGTAGATGTCAGAGTACATTAAGCCATTAGAAGGCAAAATTATATGCACTCTGAACCTGAACAGAGCCTCCCCTTTCATTATATTCCTGCTCCCCCTGCCACCCCCTTAAATGCTTTAAAATAGTTGAAGTTGTGCCAAGCGAAAATTTGCTGCCTTGAATGAAACTTATAATATTATTATATTGTTTTTGTTCTTTCTTTCGTTGTTTTTTTATAAACTACTGTTGACGTTATTCGAAGCTGTTTTTTGTTTTATTTTTTGCAGCTCTTTTTTTTTGTTGCTTAAAGATTTCTGTTGTTGTTTTTCGGCACATTACATAAAATTTCGTAACATTCTGCGGCAAAAGTCTGAAAACGTCTGCAAGTCTCTCTGGCCAGGCGCTGCGTCGAGTTAAGTTTTAAGTTGAGAAAACTCCACTGACCTGTTAACTGAAATGCTTTGCAAAGACTTGCATACTTTGCCTGCTGTCTCAATAACAGCAACAACAAGTTGTGAAGAAAGTTATAGACAGGCCAAGCTCTTGGCTACAGTAAAAACAACTTTTGCCCAACTAGTACAACAATAATAATAACAACAACAATTTGAAGAGGCCGCTATAAACGAGTAGAACACGTTTTACTGTTGGATATACGTCGCCAGCGTCTCTGCTGACATCTGTACATGTGTGTGTGTGTGTGTGTGTGTATGTGTGAGTGTGTGGGAAAGCTTTGGCTTTGGCTTTGGCTTTGACAGTCAGCTAGCTGACTGTCCATTTTCCTTGGCCCACTGTGTCCCGGACATTGAAAATGAAATGCAAGTCAAGTTAATTACATTACAATCTGTCATAGATATGAGTAACTTTTTTCTCTATATACGAACACACACATATACACACACACATACATACATACATACATACATACATACATCTATATCTATATCACTTTGTGTCTTTTTTTTTACAGAAATCAAAGTTAACTTAGCTCAATGGCTTGCGATTTCACTTTGATGATTTTGTGTGTGTGCGTGTGTGTGTGTGTGTGTCAGAAATTAGCACTTCTTAGACTGACGAAGCGCGAAAAGAGCTCATCAATAAAAGTCGCACATAATGACAGGCCATATGCAAAATTTTCGTATAATATTGGATATTTATTGAGTACAAACAGAATTTTGCCAAGAAATATTCCAGGAATGGGGTTAGGGCGCGTCCCTTTCCAAAATGCAGATGGAATCGCGTAATCTTCGAAAGAATTCTGTTCATCCAGAAGAAATCAAACTAGCTAAAAGATAAAGCATAGATAATTCTATATGTTGCTCCAATTGATTGTAGAATCCAAGCGTATCGTTATGAAAATATAGCTTTAATACCCAAAACAAGCTCAGCAATTAAGCCCTCTTTATGGACTACTTCTCGCTTTGATATCCCAGCGGAGTTTATATGAAGTGCAGTGTCAGCCTGTTTGGCTGCTAACTGTAATAACGAGCCGTTTACTGTGCCAAATACTTTCCCATAGGAACCGCCCAAAGAGCGCGCAGCTCGGCTCGAGTCGAGTCAAATTCAAAAAAAAAAAAATGAAGAAATAATTGATTGAAAATCAAGTTGGCCAAGAGATAGAAAGAGAAAGAGCAACGGAGAGGGAGCCAACAAAAGAGAGCACGAAGAAAGCAATGTAAATGAGGTGCGGGGGCAGGGCACGAATCGGACGGGATCGGTTTGGATCGGATGGTATCGGATCGGTGTCTTCACGGTATGGCCTACAACTATGCTGGTAACTGAAGATTCCAGCCATGATCAGTTGCAGACGGTCAGTCGTGCGAGACAGTTGAGTGCGCGGCGGTGTTAAAGAATTACCCACAACGAACCCAATATCTATATATATATATAACTATATATATATACAAAAAAGCAACCAGAATTACAATCAACACAATCATACCAAAAACTCCCCCAGCGAGAAACAGGTAAAAAGCAAACGTTGAAAAAAAGAAAGTCTGTCAAGAATCGCATGGGGCTAAAAACCATGCGAGAGACGCTCAACCAGCGACAGTCTTCAACGGGTACTCGAGGAGTGAGCAACACGATTACTTAAAGCTCAAATCGGTTATCGTAACAAGAACTACTTAACTTAACTTAACTTAACTTCAATTCAATTCAATTCAATTCAATTCAATTCAAACATATAAACTACAATTTGAACGGTGTGTGAACCTATACATATATATCTGATCTATACGATTATATGCGTATATATCTATAACTATTATCATACCAGATACTCAAAGGGCAGCAGCAGGTTAGCATTGGATAAACAGTGTTAAATGCTAAGGATTATCGAAACATCGTCTGATATCGTGTGCTAATGTGCTATTTTTGTTTGATAAGCCCAAGCAATTGGCATGTAAAGCGAGATTACCACCCACCTCAGCCTCAGCCTCAGACCAACACACAAACACAGACACAGACACAAATCCAACCCACACCCACCGCACCACATTACTGTGCTGACCCACAAAACAATTCACATACAAGTACGAGAAATTGAGTGAGCCTTGGCAACGTCTTGAGCAAAGAACTTTTAATTGATTTTCAGAGCTCTCACAAACAAAATACAAAAAAAAAAAACCCATAGCCGAGACTCGAATTCAGACTCGGACTTGGACTCTTAACTGGCCTGGGCCATAAATTGTATCTGCAGAGCAATTTAGAGCCATCCTCGAGTTTTTTATGTGCTCTGCTCCAGATAGAATTCACACAACCCAAATTCTGCTCCATTTTCATGTGTGCTCTGTGGTCAGCAGCAGCAGCAGCAGCAGCCGTTAAGTAGAGTGGAGCAGCAACATCCTTGAGTAGCAGTAATCTCTCATGCCTTCTCTCAGGTTTCTACTTTCAAAGTGACCCACATACGACTTCTACTCGCAGAGAGAAGCCAGTGGCTAATTTAAGTGTTTCCTGGCATCTCTCGGTTATAGTTTACGCTGTTTACCCATACTTTTCCACTTTGCTGCCAAAACAAAACATTCTCAAGTGTTGTTCCAAGTCGTTACAGCAACACCAACACCAACACACCAACACACCAACACACCAACACACCAACAACAACAACAATCAATAGCAACAACACCAACAACAACGAGAACAACAAGCAGTATGCACTTAAGCCATATAGATGCTATTAACAGAGAAATATTCCACATCGGCATCGTGGTTTTTCTCTGAAATTTGAGTGCTGCACACACTGAACACACACACACACACACTCCAACTGTCTTACACACACACACACACACCCCGAAAAGTTGCCACGTTTTTTTGCGTTGTATTCCAAGTTTATGACAAGAAATGCAAAAGTTTACGCAGTTTCCCAAGCTACACTGTCAAAGGGTATAAGCTCCACAAAAAAATAGGAAAAACTGTATGCAGGATATAAATCAAACCGACTGTGAAATACCCTGTAACATTATATGGGTCTTTTTTTTATCAATCTACTTTTTTTTTTTGGTATCCTCAGATAAGTTTTAAGTTTTTGCTTGAAACAGGAACTCAGTGAAAAAATATGAACAAAATATAACAATCAAAATACGACGGAAAATTAAGTTTTCCAGTTGACATTTTCCCGATGAAAATATATATAATTTTTTTTGATTTTTTTTAATGTAAAAACTGAGTTACATTTCGTGAAGGGGTAATATACCTCGTAACAGGATCACTGGATAAGCTGGGATCAGTCGGATCAAACTCCTTTTACAGGAGTAAATACACTTCAAGAAAAACAAATACCATTCAGTTCTGCCTGTGCTCGGCAAACACAGGGTGCACAGGATGAAAAAAAGAGAACGAAAGCAAGAAGAGCAGAACGTAACAAAGAAAAGAAATACTTCGACTAGGCTATGTCCATTAGTTGGTTGAGTCGGAGCAAGAGCAAGAGCATGGCAAGAGGAAGAGCAAGAGGAAGAGCTAGAGCGAGTGCATTGTTGTTCCGCCAGGTGGCGCTGACGCAACGATAACAGCTCCTAATTCATGCGACGTGCGAGTGCATGCAGAAAGAGTGAGGGCGAGAGAGCGAGATGGATGATTGCGTTTGCTAGACAGTGTGTGCGAGGGGGAGGGAGATGGAAGCGTTTTGTTGCCTTGGGTAAATGCTGTTGCTGTTGCGGTTCTTCCAGGTGCGCCTCAACATTGGGCGTGGTAGTTCAAGCGGCACGTGTAAAGCTTATTTTTTCTCCACTTTACTCCTTTTTTTGTGCCATTGTCTTGGAAAATTAACTGCAACGGCAGCAGCAGTAGAAGCAGCAGCCGGCAAGACAACGTAACGTCGCCCAACATATGAGCCAAGTTTAAACAAAGACCCCGAGAGTTCCTGAAAGGCGATGGTAACAGGCTGATATGCAAATCCCGAGGCACTTCTGTGGGCGTCTGCGCGTGGCCTTTTGTGCGGCCTGCATATTTATTGATATGACGCTGATATGACAACGCATACGGAGATTGTAAAATGAAGGAGCCGGAGCCGCAGCCGCAGCCGCAGCCGCAGCCACAGGCATCCCATCCCATCTAGAAAGAATGATACTGCTGGGGCTCTAGCTGACTGCTGACTGGTGACTGCTGACTGTTGGTGTGGAGAAATCAAGTGGCTGTAAAGGTGGTGGTGGAGGAGCATCGACTTCAATAATCCCCATTGTGTGCCACTATGCGAGTGTGTGCGTGTGTGTATCTGTGTGAGGCTTAAGTAATTTTGCTGGCTGTCATGCAAGTGCACAGCAAACACACTCGCAATTCTTGCTCTTCCCCTGCTGCTACCCGTTTAGTTGCCTCCCCACTCTATACCACCCCCTCCCCTCCACCCCATCTCATTCCACTCGCATGAATATTAATGTAAAATGCACACACGGTTAGCTGCGTTTTTCTATGGAGCATTAAAATTGAGTGGGAGCAACGTTCCATATGAGTTAGTGCCTACAATAGAGAACAACAGCAAGAACCAGAACCAACTGCTTGCCTTCAGCTTTATAGAGGGATGGGTGGGGTAAATAGGAAGGGGGGGGAGGGGGCAGAGGATCTACCTTGTCAAAAGTTTTCCCATTGCTGTTGCTTTTGTTGTTGTAGAATGATGCGTAAAATGTTCGGAGTTAGGTGAGAAAATGGAAACACATTGAGCACTGGCTCCAAAACGTACGAGCCCTGGGCGGAGGCATCAGCTGGGATAAGATGCTGCTGGGGGAGGGTGTAGGTAGGGGGGGGCTGTTACAATAGCAAAACCCATGCACGGACAAAGTAAATGCAATTTCGGAAACTTCAATAACCAGAGTTTATAAGTACCCAACTAAAGATGCCGTTCCTTGGTCCTTAGTCCTTGCTGCTTGCTCCTGGTTGCTGGTTGCTGGTTGCGGCCAGGTGACAACATCCCTGGCAATGGGTTCCACAAGAAATTAGTTCTACGAAAATCTTTGCATGCCGGAAAAGCAGAGCAAACATTGTCAGGTTTTAGTTGCAGGCAAAACAAAAGCTCACAGCTTTAAGGGAGATTTGTATTTTAGAAAGTTTCATTCAAGATAATCTTGGCCAGAATTTGGACTTGCCAGCTGATTAATGATATGGAAAATCAGTTCTGAGATCAATTTGTGTGCCTCAATTCGCTCCACTGTGCCACATGCCGCCAAAGACATCCCGTTGCGTAGGAGCAGCAGTTCTGGCAGCAGCGGGCGGAGGTGGAGATTGGGTGAGCGGTGCGTCAGGAGCAGGTGATATGTCATCTTTGCTTGAATGCCACGCCCTAAACGCGACGCCACTTCCTATTCCGCCCTGGCCTGTTACCACGTCAGTGCATTGCCTGGGGCTTCAGATTTTAATAAACGCTGCTCAAGAGAGCGCGTCGTAAAAGTTTTAATTAAGCGGAGCATCGTGGCGGCGCATCGTCAGCTTCATCCACATGGCAACCACATAGCAAGACACTTGGACGCCATAAAACTGCGTCTTTGAGCTTATCAGCTAGGCCATCTCCGTAGTCCGTAGTCCGTAGCCCCTGGCCCTTAACGGCAAAGCCACTGTCAGAGCTACTGCCAGAGACAAGCTGCGCTGCAGTTGGCCAACTGTCTTGGCCTGGCCAGTAGGTCACTGAGTTTTCACTTTGGTTTATGGCCAAGCGACGTTTGCTTATCAGCTCCAAAGCTGAACTCGATTTTGAAAACGTTTTACTCATTTTTCAATAAGTGGCCGACCAGCCAGTTAGCCAACAACAACAGCAGCAACAACAGCAACAACATTCAACAAATCGCTGCGGTATTGTTGCCGCACAAAACTTGTTCGAGGCAGCGACGTCGCTTTCACTTGGGGCAGCCACACTTGACAGTGTGACAATAACAACAACAGCAACAACAACAGCAGCAAGAGTAAGAGCCACAGCAATTGTTGTGGCTGTTTGTTATAGCCATTGGCTGTTGGCCATGCTGATTGTCATGGCTAAAGAGCCAACAGCAATGCCCAACAACAACACACAACAACAACACACAACAGCAACACTAGCAATTGCCAATGAGAATGGAAAGTTCAGAGGATGAGCAGGTGGATACAAAGAATACCCTATGAAATGGCAGCTTCACTTCGACTCAAGCAACTTCAAGCTGTCAACTTGAAATGAATATTCCAAGAAATTCAGAGTTCCTTAACCTTGGCTCACACTCAACTTGGCCAAGATCTGAGGGAATATATTTGATTACATTTGATTAAATTATATTAAAGGTAGAAGTCAAAGCGTTTGATATAATAAAATGTATCTTCTGCTCGAACAGTGAAGAAGAAATAGATATAGATGTAGATATAGATATAGATTGATATTATGGAATGGATATGGTTAATCTTTCAATCAGTCGGCTGATTGCTGCAACTTATTGCTGTCAATTGTCTGCTACTTGCAACACTTGCTACTAACTGACACAAACACTCGCCAATACACTTACTTTCTGTCTGTCTGTCTGTCTGTCTTTACCTGCCACTGCGGTGGCGGTGGCGACGGTGGTGGCAGCGGTGGTGGCAGCGGCGCCTGCAGCTGTCCAAAAACCGTTGTTGCCGCTGTCACAGCCGCTGCTGTTGTTGCTGCTGCTGCTGTTGTGTGTCAAGTGCCAACAATTGGACATGTGGACAGCAGCCGGCGGCAACTTTGAGGCGCAGCTCAAAAACATGTTTACACTCGCACTTAAGCACAGACACACTCACACACCACACACACACACACCGAGACAAACATTTGGCTGCTTTCTTTGATATCTTATTGACTGAGTGTGTGACTTAGTGGCCGGGCAGTCAGTCATTCAGTTGGCTTTATTCAATAAATATGTAATTTGTTAGCCATGAAAAAGAAAGTGTTGCACTGCAACAAAAATTGGGTCAACTGCAAAAGTAAAAGTTCTGCAAATGTTGCGGCTCCAACTCAACGTCAACTCTTATTTATAATTTCTTTTCTTTTTCTTTTCTTTTTCTCTTTCATTTTTCTTTTTTGTTTTCCTTTTTTTTGTCGATCTGTTGCAGAGAAGAACCAAAAATGAAATTCGTGATTTTGCTCTGTGTGCTGAGTGCGCTGTTGCTGCAGATTGAGGCGTCGCCGGTGCAGCTGCTTTCGAGGAGTGAACGCGCTGTGGCAAGGCAGCAGGCGGTCAGCAACGATGTTGCCCCAGCGGCGGCACCAGCCAGCGACGATGATGACGACGATGATGAGGATGATGACGATGATGAGCCGGATTTGGGCGATTTGGTTGATGACGATGATGGTAGGTTGAGAATTCAAAAGTACACACACACACACACACGCACACACACACACATATAGATATAGAGAGAAACTTGCATTAAGTAAGCACCCGTCGCACCCGAGCACCATGCACCACCACCACCACCACCACAACCAGCTGCACCACCAGTTTTGCAACTGCAATTGAAACCACAAAAGAGGCACTCAACGAGCAACCAAACGCAACAACGAAATTTGCATATTTGTGTGATGTTATTAACCAGAATTTTGTGCTCTCCTTCCCTTGGGTAACGCAGTTATTTTGATTTCGGGGTTTGCAGATGATGACGACGAGGAGGATGACGACGATGAGGAGGAGGATGATACGCCCCAGGGCCAGGCAGCGCCAGCAGCCACAGCCAGCGATGATGATGACGAGGAGGAAGACGATGATGATGACTACCTCGACAGACTCTTCGATGATATTCTAGGAGGTAAGCATCAAATGAAGGGGAAGGTAAGGTTTCCATGGAGCTAATTAATACGATTTCATATATAGATGATGATGATGAGGATGATGATGATGAAGTTGCACCCGCTGCCAGCGTACAGCAGAGCGCTGCTGCCGCCGCACCAGCCCAGGCCTTGGAGGAAGTAGCACCAGCTGGCGCCTCCGGCTCACTGAGCTCTGGCATTTCCGATGGCGTCGATTTGCCAGCGGAGAGCGGCAATGCAGCTGAGCCCATCGCTGCGGGCAACACTGTTGAGGATGTGGCATCAGCTGCGGCGCCTGCACAGTCGGCCAGCAGTGGCAACAATAACAACGAAGGTGAACTAAATGTTTTTTACGATGAAGATGCACTTGTAGATGGTAGTAGTGGTAGCACCCATAGTTTAAGTAGCACCAATGCAATTGACCAACAAAAACAAAACATACAACAACAACTACAACAACAATCACAAAACCAACAACCACAACAACAACAACAACTGTCACAACAACAGCAACATGCGACACATCAAACAATAACAGCAAATCAACCATCATCTCAACAGCAAATAACAACAACATCAACAAAAACAAAAACAAAAACAACATCAACAAAGAACACTCTAATAAATAACAATAACAATTTAGCTATCAGCTCCGCTCCACTGGCTCCACAGCCCGCAGCGGCAGCTGTGGGTGCTGCTGGCCCAGCAGTGCCTCCAGCTGCTGCTGCGGCCGCTGCTGTTGCAAGTGCAGCGGCTGATGACGAGGACGAGGACGATGATTATGATGATGATGATGATGGTGATGATGATGATGATATTGATGATGGAGTCGATGAAATTACAGGTGCGCTGACAGGTGACGACGAGGAGGCTGACGACGATGATGATGACGATGACGATGATGAGATTATTGGCGATGACGTCATCGAGGCCAGACGCGAAGCACGTGAGTCCAAGTCAACAACAGCAAGCAAAACAGCCAAAGCCAAAAAATCAACAAGTGCTTCCAAGAAGTCCAAAAAAGAGCTCAAGCATTAAAAACGCAAACAAAATTTTAACCAACAACAACAACAACTGCAATTGACAGGGACAACAACAACACAACAACAACAACAACAACAATGAAATGACTTAAGACGTTGCAATAGGCATTGCCAACTGTTATTTTTGGGTAGGACCATATACGATATATAAACTTAAATCGATATCGGACATTGCATAATTCTTTGCCTGCACTGACAAAAGCCCCCCCAGAGCCCCCAACAACAACAACAACAACAGCACGAAATCGATCAAAATGCAACAAACTATTTCTAATTTATTTACTTATTTATTTATTTATTTATTTTTTTTCGAATTATTTTTTTTTTTTTGAGCTTTAGCAAAAAATCTCTAGTTTACACAAATTGCATATTTAAGTAAAAAAACAAAAAAACAAACAAAACATATTTTTTAACAATATATCCTCGAAATGAGTTGATTGAGAGTTTGGTGCTAGTCAAACTATCTGCAAAATGACAACAACAACAACAACAGCAACAACACAATAAAAATGCAAATTCTAAGCTGCACGCGCACAACCCACACCCACACTATAGTATACCACGCCCCCTTTCGCCCCACTTACGCAATTGTTAAGTTTTATTTCAAGTTATTTACGCACGGACTGTTTCACACGACCACAAAAAACAACAACAACAACCACAACAACAACAACAACAACTGCAACTGCAACGCACAACCAACAAAATGTTTAATGCCGAAGCACAAATTGTTGAAACAATAATCAGAGCAAGAGCACAAAAAAAAAACAAAAAAATCAAAACAAATTCAGAAATTTAAATACAAAAAAATGAAGAGAAATGAGAAAAAATATAAATATGGCGCCGTGCGGTATGCAACAGAAAATCGCTGAGCTGAATGGCCAGACGCCATTTTGGCAGCCATTTTATGTTGCCATACCGTTCCGCAAGCACTTACACACACCCACACACACACACACACACACACAGGCATATAGCTAAATTTTATGTATGTAAACAACAACAACAACAACAATATTTGTTCACTTAGTGTAATTTATTTATTATAATATTAATTAATTTTTTTTATATACTTGCTTCACATTTACTTTGTAATTAATTTATTTACCGTTCACAAGCAGAATAGATATATATACCATATATATATATATATATCTGAATAGTTTTTCTCTCCTTCTATATGTGTATTACTCTGTCTCTGTCGCTCATTTTCCACTTCCACTCACGCTTTCACACATTTGGCTTACAATTGACATCAATCAATCAATTAATCGTTGACTATTTTTGGCTTCTTTTTTATTTCTGGCTCGCATAACTTTTCCGTAAACGTAAATAACGCAAATTGTATAAAAGAAAACAGACAACAAGAACTCGAAAAAAATATAAATATACTGTAAATTGTAGCTGAAAGTTGAACGCTTGAAAGGCAGCGCACAATTTGCGAACTTTTCCCTCAATTGAAAATTGAAAATTGAAAATTGAATATTGAAAATTGAAAATGACATCGATTCCATTTTCATTGCACAAATTGTTAAACTTTTGCGTTTTAGGTTCATTTATTTTGTAATTTATTATTTATTTATTTATTTATTTATTTATTATTTATTGTAAAAAACAACAAAGCATCGCAAACTGCACACACACACACACACAAGAACACACAAAAAATTTGCTTAAATAAATTTTAAATGAAATTTGTGTACAACTTTTTGACAAATCAATTGAAAAATCAACAAAAAAGAAGAAACAAAAACCGAATTTGTGTTTTATTTAAACAAGACATATATATCCTATATATATATGTATATATGCTTACTTTCAAGCGTCAATATCAATGTACAATGGTCAAGGATCTCTCTCACTATCTCTGTCTTTCTATACCTGTCTCTCTTTCTCCTACATATTCATCACAAGCAGCCTCCAATCATCATCTCTGTGTTATTCATCTCTTGTATGTAGTTATGTAGCTTAAAGTAGTTTGCAACACACATACACACACACACACACATAGGTACTGGCACACACACATATATATATTATATATATATATATATATATATATATACAACTTTGGATTTATCTATTTAAAATATGTCAAACGCAAACCGGGCGAAATGAACTTCGCTTCAATTAGCTAAAACAAAAGGACGAAGTTGACGGTAACAGTTTAAACTAACCTAAGCGTGTTCCGCAATGGCTTAGTTACCACTCGCATAGCCGCTAATGTCAGATAGAGAGAGAGAATCTCGGTTGAAGTGAGAAAGAGAGAGCAACAGCACACTAACATGTAAAAAGCACATTAGTAGCTCATTATTTCTAACGATGACTGTTCCATGTACATTTGGATAGCTCTGTGCACGGGTTTACAGAAGGGCTGGACGAACAGTCACAGCAAACGAATGAAACGAATAGTGAATGAATAACTATTATATTCATATGCTAAAGTGGAAATATTCGAAGTAGAGGCAACATTTTGAGAGCTCTTTAGCTTAAAGAGAGAGTTGAAAGCTTGAAACTCATCTAAGAAACTTAACAATAACAATATATACTATATATTATATACATTCATGAACCCAAAAAGTCACTGTTTACAGTCACACTTAATCACTGTTTAAGCTTAAACGTTCCTTTTGTTTGAGTTTCTTCCTTTCCAACCTCAAAGAGCTCGTATTCTGCTTCCTTGAATGATATTAAGCTCAAGTTTTGTATAATATATATATATATATATGGCTAGTATATATATACTATATATTATATATATTCATGATCCCAAAAAGTCACTGTTTACAGTCACACTTAGTCACTGTTTAAGCTTAAACGTCCCTTTTGTTTGAGTTTCTTCCTTTCCAACCTCGAAGAGCTCATGTTCTGCTTCCTTGAATGATGTTAAGCTCAAGTTGTATATAATATATATACATATATATATTTGGCTAGCTTAGCTTAATTTCCAATAGAAAATCAGAATTTGTTGTTGACTGTCGTCCAGCCCTGGTAGAATAGTTCAAGGTTTGAGTGTGGCTTTCGTTTATATAAGAGTTTATGGCTGTGCTGCTTCAATGTCAATGCTTTTTATAATATTATTTGCCAGTTCAAGCATGTTTCCCTTACACACACACACATACTGACATAGAGACAAGTAAACATGCACACACACATACGCACACACACACACAGACACACACACAGTGAAAGCCACAGAGTAATCGCTAACTGCTTGTTTGTGTGTATGTCTGCTCGGGTATTTGGGAATTTGTGGTGCACACAAACAACGGCTTATAAACACGGCCACACACACACACACCCACACACGCACACACACACACACAATGGTAATTAGAGACATAGTTGTGGGCCCTGGATAGTGGAGCATTATGTGTAATTAACCGCATAAAGCTATAGAGCCGCAGAGTTGCCGTTCATTGAATATGGCCACAACACACAGAGTTCCACCCACACACACACACACACACACACACACACACACACAGAAATGTAGCGAATTTCGCGAGGAGGTTTGCAATGCGTATTAATATGACATCTTCTATGGCACGGGGCAGGTGATCTGAAGAATAATGTCATCGATATGTCAACGGATGCATTCCAGGCGCGTCACAATCACTTTATTGATGCCATATTCTCGCGCATAAATCGCATTGTTGCCGATAATTATGATCCATTTGTGGTGCGATTAGCTGGGCGCTCGGCCACGCCCACATATGGTGGTGGGGCGGCCATTAAGAGCACAACAAAGACGAAGGGAACTGGCAACCAAAAGTCACCGACGGCACACAAGAAACTGTAAGTGGAAACAGACGAAAATCTGGATACCCTTGCAGAGATTTAGGAAGAAGCATTGAAGAGATTTTAGATGAGGGGAGGAGGGAGTGGATAGTCTCCTCGGTGGTCAAATTGCAGCATATAAATCGATTGGAATCTCTGCGAGGGTATTTCCCCTACTAGCTGACAGCTGACAGCAAATCAGCGCAAAGTTAAAGCAAATTGATGCAAATTTGTCAATCTCTGTAACTTGCAGGAAGAACACTCGGTCGGAACCGCGCACCGCTGGCAGTAACACCGGCAGTGGGAGTAGCGTCAGTGGCAGCAACAGTGGAGTCAGCACCGAGTCGGTCAAATTGCAAGAGCAATTGACGCAATTACAGACTGAGCTTGGCCTCAAAGCCATCGAACAGCGGAAGGAGGAGTCCGAGCAGAATCGGCAGGAGCAGCAGGGACAGCAGGGACAGGGGCAACAGGCCGTGGCATCCGGCTCTGGCAAAGCGGAAACTCGCACCGTGTTCACTGGAGACCAGACCGCTGTCAAAGCCAGCCAAAAGAAATCCTCGACTGGACAGCATCAGGCGGCACACAAGCACAACACAAAAAAGGCAGCATCTGCGGCGTCGCTGAAGGCTGGCGGAGGCGGTTACAATCAGCCAGCGGGCGTGGTGGGGTCAACAAAGGCTGGCACGGATGTGGAGAAGCTGCAAAAGGCTGAGGGTAGCCTCTCGGGTCTGGCGTCGCTGAAGCGCGTGGGCAATGTGAAGGTGATCAGCGATGCGGAAGGACGCAATTCGACCATTAAAGCCAAATTCACGCTGGGCCCATTGACTCTGCGCGTGGAGAAATCCTTCAAGCGGGGCAGCGTGCGCAGCGTGAAAAGCGCCACTGCCAGGACCAACGAGATGATCGGACGCATCAAGTTCAGTGTGCTGGATGATCGGGCCACCCTCATGTCAATCAAGGTGCAGCAGCCCAAACAGGTAAGCAACAGCAATCCCATCCCCCATCTCCCTTCTCCCTTGTGTCCCTTTGTGCAATTAGCTTCAAACTTAACTCTCTATTTTCCTATTCCCTCCCACTTTGCAGGTGGAGGTGGAGAGCAAGGACAACCATGACCGTACCAGAGAGTTTGTCTGGCGACGCACACCCAAAATCGCCAAATTGGTCAATGAGAAACTTAAATTGGCAGCCGAATCCCTCTTTGCGCCCCAAGGAGTCGAGGTTGTCAGACTTTAAAGGGGCAGCAACCGGATGTTGCAACCTTCAGCTCGGCCAGTTTAATGTAGTCTACTCTTAATGCTAATGTCTTATTTATTTATTTATTTATTTAATTATTTTTTTTTTCAACTATCTCGAACTAACAAACGTAATTCTGTCGCAATTTGCTAACTAGCTTTGTTCCTCGGAAATATTATAAATTGCATTTCGATAGAAAAACAGACACGAGCTTTCTGCTTTCTGTTTTCTCTCTGAAATTCATTGGAAATTCTAATTTAATTGGAACCGCATTTCTGATTTCAGTAGATAGCATATAGAAAAGCTTAATTGGAGTGTGAACGACTAGCAGATACCTTGAGCCCAATTTTGCACCTGTCAAGCTTCTATTAGCACTTAATTCGGTTCGAAACATTTTTTAAAATTACTTTCTTGTACTTTAAATTGTTGACAAGGAGCTGGCAGGAAATACAAACTTTCTCTCTTATTTCTTCGAGATACTCCCCCAACTTTTTTAATTATGAATAACTTTTTCTTCAAGCGAAAGTCCATTTTCACGAAATTTTCCTCATTGTTCACTGAACACAGGTAATATACCTTCTCGATATTTTTCTATGAATTCATTCCTGTGGATCTCCGTGTTATGTTTTACTCCAGTGTTTTTTTTTCCTAGTAAACAGTATGCATAACAGCAAATTCAACAGAAATCGATACAAAGACAGAAAAACGTTGGCAAGCTACAATTTCTATTGGGAAAATGGCCTTGCTCTGCCGATAACTTAATTAAATGGAATTCCTGGAAGGAAATGCACCCAAAAGCTGCTCGCTAAATACAAATTTCCCTTTCACCTTGTGACACACAGAATATGTGCGTATACGTGTTTTGTACTAGATCAACCTGGGCACCTTTTCACAGAATTCGCTCAATGTAACGCAATATAAAAGGACAGCAGAATCCTTCACTTCAATTAAAAGATTTTCAGCAGAACTTTGCACCCACTTTTTTTAGGCTAAGGTTGAGCTATTCGCTTCTGATTAAAGTACTTAGAGTTGAAATTAAAAATTACATGAATTTTTAAATATATTTAAAATATATTTTAATTTTGAATACCAATAAATATTATACTATTAAAAGTTAATTGGTAAAATGAAGCAGAGGAAAAAAAGGGATAAAAAGTGGATTTCAAATGACTCAAAATTTGTTGCATTGCCGCTGGAAAACCCAGAAAAACACAATCGGATCAACAGTAGTAAGTATATATATATAAAACAATAAATTTGTTGAGTCGAACTAATGTCCTGTACAAAAACTAAGGGCAACCCTGAAACAAAGATTGATTTGAAGACAACGCAAGTTGAGTTTAATATAAACTTCAGCTTAAGACTAAATTTTGATTGCGATTACATGGATTTATATTGTTAAGTGCAGAACGCAGCTAACTAAGACGAGCTGAGGTCATGAGGTTCAGTACTGCTGATACCACAAGGTAACGTGAATATGTCACTATATATATATATATATTAGCTTGAAGACAACTATTAACAGTCCACAGAGTAAAAAGATGAAAGTGGAACTAACATAAAATACATTAAGTAAAACTGAAACTAAGAATTTAATATTCAGAATTTTGAATTTAAAATTAAAGTTGAAGTCTGGCGTGTACAAAGTAAATGTCTTAAAGGATCCAACAGCGACTGGAAAAGAACCCAATCAGATCAGTCAGCTTTAAGTAAAGCTTTAAATTTTAGTTACTAATTGCCAAAAAGTTATGAATTTGGTTGATAATAGTTTGAATTTATGATAAAAATAAATAAAATATGAAGTAAAAAGTGTTAAATATAAAGACAATTTAGTTTGAGCAAATACTTTTGATATTTCTATATATTATCTAGATCTAAGAAGAGACAAAGATATTTTTATTTCATTCATTTATTAAAGTGAAAGTTAACAATATATTATTAAGCTACAACAGTATTTTTTTGAGCTCTAGCTACTAAGGCTATCGGCTCAGTTAAAGCTAAACGTACGTATGATTATAGTATAAGCTAAGCTTATCTATCAGATGAGAGATATATCTATATATGGGCTGAGAAATGCTTTCCTCATTATAAGTAACTATTCTATGTTGAAACCCTGGAACAACTCTCTCTTATCACGGGCAGGACTAAGATATTATTATACTCGTATATAAATCATTCTTTAAAGTTCTTTCCCGCCAAAATCTGAATGATTTTTACTATTTATACTCGTAATATGATAATTACTAGTCCTGCCCAATCATCAGACTAACTAAGACCTCATTCAATCCGAAAGCAATTCTATCAATTCAAAACCTAGTCAATAGCCTTAACACCAGTTGATATTTTATTTAGCTCACATAAAGTTTAAAGACCTGAGTAAAAGTACATATTTTGTGAGAGTTTTTGTGCACTGTCTGTGTGTGGAGAGTGGAGCTTGTAGGAAGCTTGTTATCCGGAACAGTATCTAATATCATCTTTAACTTAAATAGCTGTCCACTTTTCCAGTGTCTCTGTATAAACAAAGGTGCGGCAATTGTCGTAGCCGGCTGCATTTTCAGTGCAACCCGAACAGTCTCTATAGGAAGACACGTGTGAGTATCTATGTCAGGTCGCTTGCAGTTTTCATTAATGTTGCACTTGGGCAAGCGAGGGGCAGGCTGTGTGTTGCAGTGGCACCCCTTAGCCCGCTGAGCACCCCTGGTGCCTGACAAAGTAAATATGAGTGCGTATATTGTGTTGCATCTAAGGCGGAAGGACATGCAATTTGTTGTTGTTTGCCTTTGTTGTTATGTAGCTGGCGTTGTCGTTGCTGCTGTCGTCCTTTCTGTTGTCTTCCTACAGAAAGGGGCGCCCCCACCCTGCCGCCTCCCATCCTGTTACGCTCCGCCCGCCAAAGTCCAAAGTTGCCTTCTTTGTAGCCATCATGCATGCTGTTTGTTTTGTCTTGTCTGACGTTCGTTGTTGTTCTTTGTTGCACCTAAATTGACAACAATATCGTTTCATTTGCTCAGTGAAGTGAACTCATCAGTGCCGAGATCCTTGCCACTCATCTGCCCCGCTGTTGTTCGCCTCTCTCACCTACCCAACCCCCCCAATAGCCTCTATCATTGAAATGTCGGACACACATTGCCACTTCATTTTTTGCCATCTTGTACAGCTGCTCCTGTTGAAGCAGTCACCCGTTGCATTGGACTACGAGGACGACGGCTTGATTATATTGACTGGCAGCGGAGCCGTAAGATTGGCAGGACAATGTGTGGATTATATTTGTAGCTTAGATATTTTTGGGCAGTGCATTGTGAGGAGCAATTGTTGCTTATTTATGTTGCTATAAGGAGAGTCCTTGCAACAAATTACGAGTATGGTAAACCAATTGAATTGCCCAAAAAAGACGACGGAAGGGTTGTCAGCCCCCAGAAGAAGGCTAAAACTAATTTGCCAAGTTGCTTGTCTGAGCGCAAAATACGTAAATTTTTACTAACTAAATTTCTTGAGGATTCATTTGCATTTGTTATTACTTTGTCGGTTTCCCAGTAGCAATTGTTGAATATGCAACAATGCTCAAGGAGCAGAGCCCCAACTCAACGCAATTCAACGCAGCTCGACTCTCATCCGACAACACACAATTGGAAGCCGGCGCCTTGTCCTGAAATTCAGTTAGAAGATTTAATTCCATGCTGGAGCTGATTGCATTACCAAAGTGGGCGGCAAAACGCCCTTGAATAAATACATACATACATACACACACACATTCGCATATACATTTATACATATATACGCATAAGTTTAAGGGAAACCGAAAAATACTTTCATAAATCATAAAATGTAAGTTCCAAATGCTCTGCACAGATTAGGGTAATATCAACCGCTTTTTGTTTATGCCAAAAGATTGCCACAGAAATGAAACTGCTTTGGAATTAAATGTACTTAAATTAAATCTAATATTTAAAATACTTTATTCCATTAAACGAGAATTTAAATGAGGAATTGTTGAGCGAAGAATATATTAAAATTTAGTGAATAGTTTCGAGCTTTGGAGCATCTGCAGTTCGGCGTGTCAGAAACTCAGCGTCACCTAGAAAATTTTCAAAATAAAGTTTCAAACTTTTGCTGCCAGTTTGAGGTAGCACATGCTGTTCGCAGGAGTCGGAGTCGGAGTTGGAAATGGAGTTGGAGTTGGGGAAGGATCAGGCCACAAGCATGGGTAATATTATGAGCTTGAGAATGTGGCACTCGGTCAAACGTTATCAATAGTGTATAGTGTAGGGGGGAAGGGGGCTGAACTCAACCATCCTCAAGGTCAGCAGACAACGAAATTAATCAACTTGTTTAATTAGCTTGCTAAGCTCTAGATGGGCTCTACCTGCTGTCAAGACAACATGGTCTGATTGAGAGTGTCGTCGTTGTTCGCCGCAAAAGCGACAACTAATTGCCACATAATCAGCAACAGCCACAACAACAACAACAATAACAATAAGAGTCAAGCGAAGAGGAACCACAACAAGCGGTAACTATTGTGGACAGGCAACTGGACGATTGGACTACTGGGAGAGTGGGCTAGTGGGTGGCTGGGCGCTTGGGGCACGAATCGGGTCGGAATTTAGGTACTTGCGCTTTTTACCAACTCAATTTACGCTAATTACTGATTTGCGCCACGGCGATAACGTTAGCGCTGCGCTAGTGCCCAGCGCTCTCTAGTTCATCCCTAGAGATGTGCCCGACTCTTAGTACTATATAGTATATAATATAGTATATCTGGGATTAGGCACCTTAGCTTCAATCTGATAGTTCGCAGCATTGTCAGCGGGAACGCTTGTGTCCGCTGCTCATCTGCAGCAGATTTCCATACGCCTCGCGAATTTATATTGTCATTAGCTTTTTTTGTGTGTTAAACCGCGACGAGATTTTATTATAATGCGACGAATTCGCCGCAAAAGAGATTGCAACGTTTTTACATGCGATTCAGTTAAGAGAGCGTGCTCTTTATTTTCGCTCTCTTAAAGCTTTCTTAGAACTGACCTTTAATTTCTTTCTTGCGGATGCTGTTGTCTGTGTCTCAGATGTTGCTTGTGGCTTTTCTTGTAGATATATTGTAGTAGTGAGTTATTGTCTGAAAGCGAAAGAAACTAATACAAGATTATTTCTTATTGATTTATTAAGAGAAAGTATATTTATGAATGTAAAATACAAATAAATGATGACTATAATTAATATTATTCAAATATTAAACGTCAACACGTAAAATAGAATAAAATGTATAAAATACCTGATAATATGATGCAACATGTCTTGCATTGCTTGGGAAAAACTTGCTTGGGAAAAGGAACCCAATCGGATCTATAAGTATTGATATAGAGATTATACAATATAAATAAATAAAGTAAAAGTTAAGAAGTAGGGCTAGAAAAAGATAGATATAGATGTAAGTAAAGTGCGTAAAGTAAAGGATGGAATAGGAAGGTATAGGAAAAGGAGAATCTTAAAGAGGGAAAAGATTGTTTCACTTAAATTTCAATGATTACATTAAAAGTTTTTATATATTTATTGCAATTATTGCAGCGTTAGATTGTCCTATAAATGGGATCTTGCATTGCCTGTCAAGACCTTCTAGCTGGCAGGTGAACTGAAATCATTCTATTCTAACAATTTAATGAATTCGTTTACTATGTTAACTGGTATATAAAAAGTTATAGCAAAGTCTGAATTCGAAAATTGGAAAAAAATATAATAGTTTCTGATTTTATGCAGACCGTTTTATGATGCGGATCTAACATTCCGTTTACTAGCTTAAATTACCAAAATAGAATAGACTTCGGACATAAAGTACAAAAATAAGTGCATTTAAGCATTATTTGTCACTAAGTTCCCTCAAAAATCCAATTTGTACAATATTAAAATCTTTGTATTCAAATGCTTGAGGCAGCTTATGCGATGGTTGTTAGTGATTAGCATTCAAGGTCGAGTCATATGTCGATATCCTGTTCGTAAATAGTTGAAATCACAAGAGGTAAAAACATCATATTTATTGTATTAAGCTTAAATTATTTGCCACCTTTAATTAGCATGAATTTAAAATCAATTTACAAATTTATATGCTAAAGTTGTAAAGATTGTTTCTATTTTTATAATTTTAAATAGAACTTAATGATACATAATGCGGCATTCCATAACAAAGGGTACAATAAAAGTTACTAAAAACCATTTGTCAGCTTATATATTTTATTTAATTTTCTATATTCTTTATATTTTATATTTGTGTAGGGTATCACGTAGTTGAACAGAGTAAACTTAAGCGCTCCTACTTCATTAGCACAACGGTTGCTAGTATTGCAATTCTTTTACAATTTTAATCCCTCCCTCTCTTTCTCTCTCTCTTAAGCGCAAGGAATAACTGTATTGCTATTGGTGTACTTGAGCGTGCAGAGAACTGTTGCTAATTTGGCTATTTTATAACTACTTCTGGAAATTTATAAACTTCGATTGGTAGAAAGATTTGAAATTTGCTATTAGCTGGAAATCTGACTATTTAATAAGTATATTTTGATATTTATTACTTCTAAAACTTGATACATTTGTCTGTGATAATATAAAATAAATAAATATACTGAGCTATGATTTTGATGTTATGTAAACTCTGAGTTTTCATAGGACATTATTTATTTTCATAGTTATTTAGTTACATTATTTATTTATTTCTCATTACAAAATATTCAATAAAATAATACTTTAACCGTTTAAAATGATTCTAGCCAACTCCCAACTATCAAAAATAGAATGTAGAAATAAGCGTCGAAATAACATGCTTAATCGAAAACTACAAATACAATCTGAATAATAGTCCTTTTGATTTTATTGAAACGAGATTTATCCGGATTTAATATGAGGTTTGTTTACGAAAATGCTTATTTAAAACATATTTAAACACGATTTTCCTTTCAGGGGGCTTTGACAACCCAATTTGAACTTATTACTGCCAAGGAAACTAATCAACGCAGTCTACGGCAGGCGGAGTCCTGCTGGATTATTCGTGGAAGAAGCACTGGTACCTCCTGTCAGCCTATTCACAGAAACAGGCGCAAAATATTATAATAATCATTATATATAAACATAATAATTAAATATTGATAAACTAATACATGTATAAATTCATTTTAAATCAATTATACACATTATTTTTAGCTTTAAAACATATGTTACTGAAGAAAAAGTTACTGAATAAAGGCTGTATATTAAAGATTACATGTGTTTTCATTTATTAATTATTAAGGAAACTTTTCTTGCAACCCTCGTTGGTATAAAGGCGAACTTATTAAACTTCCCTCGATTGCCAAAACGCCAACTTATCAAACTCCCCTTGTTAGCAACCACACATCGACTTTGTTGTTTGTCAGTGTGTGAAGTGCCTGAAATTTGCATGAATTTCTAAGAAAATCCCGTAGCTCGTTGGCTGAAAAGTACCAGGCGAACAGAATCGAGCAGATGGAAGCTGCACTAGAATTTCACTCAGAACAGTAATCCGCTCAGAGTGGGTACCCCAAAAGTATGCACCACTTTTTTTGCTTATGCTCTGAGTTAAAGAGGATCCACTCCGCCTCTTTGAGAGCATCTCATGCTCTTGCACTCAGAGTTTTAAGAAAAAAAGTGTTGCATACTTTTAGGTGCTAACTTTGAGCGAAATGCTGAGTGCAGATTTGTCGTTGGATTTTGGTGCAGTTACCATCTGCTGCGTTCTGTTCGCCTGGTACTTCAAGAAGTGGAAATCAGACGAATTTTCAGCGAAATTCACGCGGACAACAAACAACAGGGATGGATGCTAACGAGGGAAGTAACATAAGTTCGTGTGAATACTAACGAGGGTTGGTTAATAAGTTGTCGGAAATTTTAACCAGTGGAGTTTGCTAAATTGGCATCGATTTTATCGGGGAAGTTTAATAAATTGGCGTCAGTGATAACGAGGGGCGTATTGTAAGTTATAAAGCTGATGGCATCCACGCTTAAGCCTCCTTTTTATGCATATTTCATGATTAATAATAAAAAGGAATGTCGTTTCGTTTTTCAATGTTTCTTTATTTAAAGATATAAATGTATTTCTAACATTCAATTTCATTATGTTATTTATTATATTCTTTAATTAAAATTTATTTATATTTACTTATTTGAATAACTGTTTTAAAATGTGTAATTAAAAATAATATGAACTAATCTAGTTATAGCTACTAAGGAAATTTAAAAATATACAATATACAATATATAATTTTTTCTTGTGTTTTGTTTATGTATTGTCTTGTTCGAAATTTAAACCATTTGATCAAATCATTTTCAAATGTATTTTATAATTATTTAGTTAATTGTTTTTCGGATAAACGGACTTAAAAATAGTCCTTTTAATGCAGTCGGAGGACAGCTAGTGCTTATTAATCAGCTTCATCGTGCTTGCGCCAGGTGAGCCGCCTACCTAGGTAGAAGCTTATGTATATTACCGCGTCTTCGTGGAGAATGCGCGCATTGTATAGGACTCTACAGTTACTATGTGGCGGGCAAGTTGCGCCTTTTCTGGTCTTTTGGAGTGACTTAAAATCGCAGTGGCAGCAGGAAAGGCAGATGTTGTCGGCAAAGATATCCGCCATTTACAGGATGGAGACGATTAGACTGAGAACACTATCTTGAGGCTTTCCAGCTTCCATTACGTGATCATGTTCGATCCTTGTGTTAGACCTGTAAATAAAAATAAGTTAAGGTATTTAATAAATATAAGAAAAAACTTTTCTCTTTTTTTTATTATTTTCTTTATTAAGGTATACGGGGTAAACTATATACTACCCCTTTATAACCTTATTATCTTAGCATTCAGCCAATATGGCACTCCTGCTAAGCGATAAAGTTTAGCCTATTCAATATGAAAAATTTTAACAATTACCAATTAACAAATAACAATAGCAATTAAATTCTAGATCGTGTAGGACGATGAACTATTTAGGTCTTTTGCAAGTCTGTTTATGTGGCGCAAAAGTCTCTCGTTGTACCGGCTGGAGTGGTTGTTTATTTGGTCAAAGACCGTTACCAGTTTTAAATCTCTGTGTAGGGCTATGTACCACTCACAGCCAGTGCTGAGTCTTGTTATAAGGTTTTGCGCCACCTGGATTCTCCTTATCTGGCTGTCGCAGGTCAGTCCCCAAACTGGACACGCATATCTTCATATCGGAGCGATAATTTGGTTGTTGTCAGCTTGTTGGTTAGCGACAGTTTGTTGCGTGAGTTCAGGAGCCAAGAGTGCTTAGCCATCGCCGCTCGTATCCGGTTCCTAAGCAATGAGACATGCTTTACAAAGGTTAGTCTGCGATCCAGGATGACCCCAAGATATTTTGCCGAGTTGGCCTGTTGGACAGCTGCGCAATCGAATTGAATAAACTGATTATGGAAATATGTAAGTGCACCTTATAAATGTATTAATTACAATCTATAGATGTAAATATATATATTTAGTGTATTTATACATAAGTGTTATCAAAAATGGTATTAAAAGTTTGAAAAATGTTTCTGGAGGATCAAAGGGATGTTTAACTGGTTGATGGGCTGACTTCTAAGAACTTTTGTGTTTAGGTATGTGTGAAATGAACATATGCTATTTTCAATTGTAAATGTTTTTTTTTGTATTTTTTTTTGGTTAGCGGACCTACGGGATGGAATCATCAATGATACCGATGGCCCGGGCCACCGGCATGCACGACTCGCCGCCATACCAGGTAATGGTATAACAAGACGCCTACGTACTAAGCCGACCCCCCCCCCACACTTCCCCTCCCCGCGGTACTCCCGTTAGGTATTACTTCACAGGGGGGGATAGCCTTGGGCCTCACATCGACGCTCCCTTTCGGATCGTCTTAGATCACTTTGAATCTGAACAATGAGCTGTGTTATGACTCTCCAACTACCTTCCTCCTCCAGCATGAACCGAATTAGGCCATCTACTGGAGGAACCATCTGAGCTAATGCCCTATACCTGACACACTGGTAGAGGACATGCTCCGGGTCTTCGTCGAAATTCGGACAGTGCGGACAGACTGGGGTCATTTGTAAATGTAGCTAATTTTGTTTGTGGATAGTTGGCAAGACACATTTTAACTGACATATAAATAGTGTCGTAAAGTCAATCTATTCATTATGCATTTATATTTAAACTTACAAGCATCCCTAAGGATCTAGACTTCCCTTGCAAAGTATCATTAAAAATACCTTAGACAATTTCTCTGGCCTTGAAAACTGCCACTGATTTATTATAATTTACATTATTGTTTATAGGCACTCTGATATTTTCACCTTAATTCTCTGATATGTTGATCTTAATACTCTAATACATTAATCTTAATCTTAATACTTTGGTATATTAATCATATTCTAATACTTGGTACACTGCATACCTAGAAAAAGGAAAAATCTAATGAAGAAGGCTTGAAGTCCATGCAAATCGCATGGCTCTAGCACTACGTAACAGCCAACCGATACGAAAGCTTTTGGCAAGAAGCAGCTAAAATCCATGTCTGTATATATTGTACATAAATCTTGTTAAATCTATATATAAGTCCATTGTAATAGATAGATAGGCGAATTAGTATATTTAAGAAGCAAGTTAGTTATGAATTTATATAATTCGATTCAAGTGCAAATAAAAACAATTAAAAAGAAATAAAATTAAATTATGAATTAGTCGAAATTGAATTTTTATTGGATGAAGCTAGCTATTTTTAAAGCTAATTATCTATAAATTTGGCTATTTTCTTGCTAGTTTTCTCACCAAAATTTCTATATTTTTGTGATGAGCATCGTTAGAAACAAATGTCAGATCTAGTGTAGATTGTCTTCTTAGTAGACGAACAGTGAGCAGTGGATGGTGCGAAGAGAGTTTTTTCGCCGCGAAGAGAAACCAAGGGCGAATATGAATGCGGCGAAAGCGGCGAAGTTTTTAAAGCAAGCTACTTAGCAATCGGCTGCGTCACACGACGAAGAAGACGACGTCGACGACGACGACAACGAATACGACAGCAGCAGCGACACTGGCAGCGACTGTCACGATGCCATAAACACGAAGACGACGAAGCCAACAACAAGAAACGACAACAGCGACACGAGCGCCACGAGCGCCACGAGCAACAACGAGCGATACGAGCGACACGAGCAACACGAGCGACACGAGCGACACGAGGCCTCATCCTGATAATGGCAGAGGCTAAGGCTCGTCGTCTGACGCGCTGGCTGGTTGGACAAGTGCAAGGCCCAAAATAAGTTTCAGTTTCAATTTCAGTTTCAGTGCGACAACAACGGTGAGCGCATGCGAGAAAAAACGCAGCGGGCAACACGTGCGATACGAATCCGAATCCGAGTCCGCATCCACATCCGTATCCGTATTCGAATCGAACCGAATCCAATTCCGTTAACCAATTCAATAAAAAACAAAGTTAACCGCCAGAATATAAACAAAATTTATGTATGTACATCCAATGTTCAAAAAACTTAAGAACGCGAATCTTAACTGCATTTGCATTTTTATCTTAATATCTGTTCATGTGTGTGTGTGCTGATCTTTCTATATATATATATGTGTGTGTGTTTGTGTGTGGGGGTACCTGTAAGTGTATCCTGGTATGGGTGTGTGTGTGTGTGTGTGTGTGTGTGAAAGTTAAGACTAACTTCTTCAGAGCGACTCGAAAAAAAAGTGTCAAAGTCGTAAATTTTGAACGTGTGAAAACGCAGGAAAAGCCTCATTGCCCCATTGCCGGCTTTGCAGCAGATGAAATTGAATGTCCATTGTTGTTGCCACTGTTGTAACTGCCTCAAGCTTTTGCCTTTTGGGGCAGTTTAGTAAAACGGGCGACGCACGCGAATATTTTATGACATCGTTTCGAATTATATGCGATTTTTTTCTTTGTTTTTGGTTTTTTTTTTGGTGGTTCTCCTAGTGTTCGCAACTGGTTAGCAGTGGCAGGCGACAAAATACGAAACTAATAAAATAAAAGCAGCAAAACGCACAACCACAAACACACGCACACACACACACACACACAAAGAAATCAAACACACACACACAAATAAACGACAAATAAAAATTGTGTTTACGCCTACTCAAAGCAAACCCCACTCTGAGGCAGCAATATCGTCCGCCGTCCCTCCGTAAGAGTCTGCCTCATTAGCAGGCAGCAAATTAAGTTGTTTTATATTTAGCCCCAACATTTCCACAATACCAAAATAAATTAACAAATTATAAACAGAACTCAATACAAGCAGCTCGAAGAACGGTACTAAATCGTCTTTGATCTTCGAGCATCGCCGATAAATGGAATAACGAGTCAAAACAAATTGTGTACACAAATTTCTTGAAGCGGCAATATTTTGTAATTTAATATTTTCGCAGCCCTCGAAATGGCGACGGCTGCGACGGCGTCGACGTCAGCGTCGACGTCGGCAAAGTGACAAAAACTAATAGGAAACACATAAAAAATTAACACAAATATGTGCCAGCATCACTCTGGTAGCATTTTTCCCTTTTTTTTGATTCTTTTTGGTTTTGTAGTTGGGCGGAGACAGCAGCAGAAATGATCGCCAGCGGGCGTAGAGTGCGTATACGCATTGCGTAAACGAATTTGTTACACATACGTCATGTTGTACATTTCTCAAAACCTGAAGTTACAATCCACAATGCTGTTGCTGTTATTATTGCAGAAGCTGCTGGCGCTGGTTTTGGGTGTTGGAAAAACTTTGCCCTTGATTGTTGCACTAAGTAGTTGAAGACAGGCGAAAAAAGTTTTCGCACAGTTTTGAAAAATAAGAGAACACACTCGCACTCGTATACTATAGCATCAACAAAAGTAGAAACAAAGTAGAAAGACGCAAGTGCCAAGTTACATTTAACTATCTTCTATGTGTTTAAGTTGCCACAGAACAAAAGTCACTCACAAAGAGAAATAGCGACAATCCTTTCAATACTGCTAAATACTTCAAACTTTCCGAGTCCCTTTGTTAAGCTCAAGTTGCGGATAGCATTAATGAAAACATGAACATGCGAACGCTTTAGTTGAGTCCAATCGATTACGACTCACATCGTGCTCAAATCAAAATTACCCTAATAATACAGTCTCAAAAGCCATATGTAATTTGTATGTATAAAACTTTATAAACATTACATTATATATACTCAATCTGAAAAACATTGCTTGAATTTGATTTGGATTCAAACAGACACATAAATTGCATATTAAACTTGTTAGAACTTGCTCGGAGAGTGCCTCAAATCGTTACGAGCGGCGGACTAAGCGACTCGGAATAACTAACCGACTAATAGACAGACTAACAGACAAAATAGCAGGCAAACTAAGTGGGGGTCTACCAGACCAACACTCGGTCTAATAGACTTCGCAACAGACTGACTAATTGACGGGTTGACTGACAGTCCGAAAAACGTCATAAAAGACGGTTACAGTTGTCATAAGAGATGACATTTCAGATGGTTTTAAAACCGTCGTAACAGGCAGACTAATAATGGACGCTTCAACCGACGGCCACACAAATGGTCTCATTAATGGTCTCACAGACAGTCTCGCAGACATTCTTACGTACTATCTCACACATCGTGCTACGGACATTGTCACAGACCGTCTGATAGTCCGTCTCACAGACCACCTAGAAGATCGTCTTAGAGACCGTCTCAGCGACCGTCCCACAGACCGTCTCACTGTCCGTTCCACAGACCGTCCCACAGACCGTCTCACAGATTGTCTCACAGACCGTCTGATAGTCCGTTTCACAGACCGTCTGATAGTCTGTCTCACAGACCGTCTTAAAGACCGTCTTAGAGACCGTCTTAGAGACCGTCTTAGAGACCGTCTCAGAGACCGTCTCAGAGACCGTCTCACAGACCGTCTCACTGTCCATTCTCAGACCGTCTGATAGTCCGTCTCACAGACCATCTGATAGTCCGTCTCGTAGACCGTCTCAGCGACCGTCTCACAGACCGCCTCTTAGAACGTCTCACAGACCGTCTTAGAGACCGTCTTAGAGACCATCTTAAGAGACCGTCTCAGAGACCGTCTCAGAAACCGTCCCACAGACCGTCTGATAGCCCGTCTCACAGACCGTCTGATAGTCCGTCTCAGAGACCGTCTCAGAGACCGTCTTAGAGACCGTCTTAGAGACCGTCTTAGAGACCGTCCCACAGACCGTCTTAGAGACCATCCAACAGATTGTCTCACAGACCGTCTCGCAGATCGTCTATTAAACCGTCTCACAGACTGTTTCTTAGACCGTCTCAGAGACCGTCTCAGAGATCGTCTTAGAGACCGTCTTAGAGAACGTCTCACAGACCGTCTTAGAGACCGTCTCAGAGACCGTCTCAGAGACCGTCCCACAGACCGTCCCACAGACCGTCCCACAGACCGTCTTAGAGACCATCCAACAGATTGTCTCACAGACCGTCTCGCAGATTGTCTATTAAACCGTCTCACAGACTGTTTCTTAGACCGTCTCAGAGATCGTCTCAGAGACCGTCTTAGACACCGTCTTAGAGACCGTCTCAGAGACCGTCTCAGAGACCGTTTCACTTTTCGTCTCACAGACGTCTCAAAGACCGTCTCACAAACAGTCTCACAGATCGTCTCACGGACAATCCCATAGAGGGCCTCACATAAACTCTCACAGAAGTCATAGCAGACCGAACAACAGACACGTTATCCTACGGTCTAACAGTATAACTTCTTACGTATAACGGTCTTACGGCAAAGGCAACAGTTGAACTTGAAGATGAATAAGAATTTGGTCTTATAGTTAATTTGGGTTTAATCGATTCGTTCTTCGATGATGATCAGGAATACATAAGCTTTATTCAGCAGAAGATGCTTTGACTTGCATGTTACATAGTTTTGGCCAGCTTCATTGAACGCTTCTTACCAATTTGGAATGCGTAGGGGGAATTAAGAGAGTTTAATCTGAACGCAAGTCTGTGGACATGATACGAGTACTCGAATAACCTTGATTTAACTGAATTCATATTTTGAAATGAAGAAACCACATAACCTCTGGCATGCCGTAGAAATTTGTCTGATTAAAAGTTTGGTTTCCATAGAAAATTCATTTGAATGACAGCATCGATGCAGTCAGAGCTGCAGGGATGAGTCGGAAAAGTCATTTCCATTGCTCAGGTAAGAAACCACATGGTAATCGCTGTGAATATTTTTATACGCTTTTTGTTGCCTCCACCCGTACTCCTAGTCGGAGTCAGAGTCGTATAATAGTTGGTTATTTGTAATCTGCATAGAAATTTGCAGAATTTGCGTTTTATTGAAATCTATGAACTTGGGTTATTTCCATTTTCCATTTTCCATTTTGCATTTGCATTTTGCATTTGGTATTTAGAATTTTCCGTTTGCGAAGCAGCTTGTAAGTCCCAAATGTCATATCAAGCATAGTCATAATCATTAGGTTAAATGCAGGGAAAATCTGCGTAAATTGCTTTCAATTTAGCTAAACAAGCAAACGGAATGGAATCTAAACTAAAATAAGCACACAATGCTGCTGTATCAATAAAATATTCATGAACAATGCGCAGGAGTGTCGCACGGGGAATCACAGAATCTCATCATTCCGGAAATGGCCAAATATCTGGGGGGAAAGAGCTAAAGAGAGGAGAGAGTGGGGAGTGGAGAGTGGGGGTTGTCATCTAATCACGGATACTAAGTATAATGGCAAGCGTCGCCAAAGGGGGCAGAAGAGAGCTCAAGTGTTGAGCAACAAACTGCAGACGTTTACAATTACACACACACACACATGTGAGGGACACACACACACACGCACATAGAGAGACTGACAAGTGGACTTCACTCGAGCTTTCAGAGCCTTAGGCAACAATTACCAAGCCGCACACACACAGCCCAACAACAACTGACACACATAGTATAGAAGCAACACACAAAGAACTTGAGTGCGTTAACACTTTTGAGAGACATAAGAGCGACGGCGTTGTCCTGTGCCTTTCTGCCTTCTGTCAGTTGCCAGTGACTCTGGCTGCGACTGTGCCTGCTCCTGTCTCTAATTCCATTACGGAAGCAACAGTGACAAGTGGCCCCCAAAGGGCGTCAGTCGTAGCAGAGTATGGGAATCCTTCTGTTACTGATTGAAGCCCAGCCCAGCCGAGCCCAGCACACGGCACACGGCATAGTCCTGGCGCAGGCTCGACACACACAGCACAGCATCAGCTGCTGTCAGTCAATGTACCTTTAAGTTGAGTCCTCAGCCCAACGAGCGCTTGCCTCAAGCGCGATTTGTAGTTTCTAATTAGTTGGTGGCACTGTTGCAAATTTGCAATTAATTAGCTTTTAATTAATTTTACACGCCACCGACGAAATTCTCAAGTGCCGTGTGAAAAGTTCCCCAACAACAACAACAACAACAACAACAGCAACGACTTTTCATAAAATAAACGGAAATTCGAGTATTTTTTAAGATATTTTTCTTGGCAGCGCGCAAGCCATAAAAGTTTGGGCCGAAAATAAAATGTATAAAGGTATATTGAACCTGCCGCAGGGCAAATTGATTGATGTCCAGCTCACATAAATTGATACAATTCGTGTATATAGAAAAATTGCTGACAGTCTCAAGGATACGAGTATGGCAAAGGTTAGACGCTAGACATTGCCTTGGCGCTCGGTTGCTGGGCTTCAATTTTGGGGCGTGACGTGCCCTCTGGGCAGTCCCTTTCCTGATTCACTGTACACAGCAGTTCTCTGCCCTTTTGGCAATCAAATATATATAAACATATAAACAGATATATATATATATGTATTTACATATTAATACACACAAATTTATATATGTATTCCCTTTTTATGTTTTTCTTTGGCCTCTTTTATTATTAACCGTAAGCGTGCGGAGATTTATTTTCGGGTCTAATTCCTGGCCTGGCCTGGGCTGGTTTCCCTGTAATATATTGCAGACGTGCGTGTCTCTTGTTCTCATCAAAAATGCAGCATGGAAATTATAGTTCAAGCTCCTGTTAATTATATATGTGAGACTTGTTCATTTTTTCTTCTTTTTTTGTGTGAGTTTTTATTGTCAGGATGTGGATTCATGCAGGAGGACGATAGTTGTTAATTGATTTTTGCCTGGAGGTGTTTAGCTCAGAGTGTGGGCAGCACTCGAGTTGGATTTGGGTTTCAAGTGGAAGGGTAGCTCCGAAAATTCAACATAAATGGAAGGGAGATAGAGAGAGGAGGGGGGAACTAGCTTAAATATAGCTTTGCTTTTTATAGGAGAATGTTATTACTTTGGCTCAAGAGTTATTTCCATCAGTGAAGGGTTTATAAATATTGTGCAAGACGTTTAAGAATAATAATTTGTTAGATAAATTTAAACGCTTTTATTGAGTTTCCTGCACGTGGAAAGGAAATGGAAGGACGTTGTTTGGTTTGGTTTTGTTTTGTTTTGTTTTAAAATCGTTTCATTTGTCTTTTATCATAAGTGCTCATTTTGAGAAGGGAAAAAACGAAAGAAACAATTTTCGACAATTCTATTTTGATCAATTTATGGCTTTCATTAGGTGAAAATGTGCACACGCACAGCACACAGGCGCGGATAGAAAAGAGAGAGAGAGAGAGGGAGAGAGGGAGAGGGGAAATTGTGAAGAGCCTTATAAAAACAATGATAAATTTAATCAATTTAAGTTCTGAGCGCTGACAAAATCAATTTGGTTTGGCCGAAAGACAAAGGGAAAAGCGTTGAAAATGCGTGGCAAAAACCAAACGAAACCAAACCGAACGGCATAAATAAAAGGCTAAAAGGAAACAACAAAAACAAGAAAAACAAGAAAAACAACAAATTATATTTGGCCTAGGAAGCAAAAAGAAGGAAGAAAAAAGGTTAACAAACGAAACGTTAAAAGATTAAATTGTCTGCCATTGGGATTAAGTGTTTTAAATGTCATTGCGAGTGTTTAATTCATGGAAGGGGATCAAATTTGAGGAGGGATTGGGCGGAGGGTTGCAGTGTGTGTGTGTGTGTGTATGCAATTGGAATAAAAATATCATTTACAGAGAAAAACAAACTAAAAAAAACTGCTAAAAGTGCAGCTATAAAAACACTTAAAGCTAACAAAGTGTAAATCGATAGCGGAAATAAAGCAAAAACAAGACAAAAAGTGAAAGTGCAATAAAGTCGCGTATATACAGAGACACATTCGGACACTTACAGAGAAAGACAGAGACGGAGAGAGGAAGAGGAAGAGCTGTTGAAGGAGCGACAGAGAGAGAGAAGCTAAAAGAGAGAAGCACACGGCGCCTGGCGCCCAACCTCGACAAAATGTTGACCCTTTCGACGCTGCTTTGCTGCCTGATGGGTAAGTCCTTAGTCCTTAGTCCTAAGTTCTAAATTCCAAGTTGTAAGTTGTAAGTTGTAGGTTGTAAGTTGTGAGTTGCAAGTGGTAAGTCGGCGGCAGAGACACTTGAACGTTGTCATAGCCCCATCATCATCATATACCATATACATATCCATATCCTGTTTAAGCATGCATAAGATTATCAGCGATTGCAGGCGACAACGAACCCAGGCGACCCCCAAGTTGCTGCCACGTTGTTGTTGCCACTGTGGCAGCCCCCACAGTGAATCCTTTTAAAAACATTTGTGGCCCTGGCTGCGAAAATCCTGATTTATGTCTACCCGCTGCGCTGCGCTGCGTTGCGTTGCGTTGCGTTTGTTTTCGCTTTTCTTGTTGCTGTTGCTGGTGTTGTGATTGTCGTTGTCGTTGTCGTTGTCGTTGTCGTTGTCCTTGCTGGCGACATGGCCAATGCCAACCGCAGCAGGAGCAGAGAGCAGAAAACCGGCAGGCAAACAAAAATGCGGTCGACATCCACCTCAGGCCGCCGCCTCCTTCTCCTCCTTCTCCTCACATACTTTACGCCTAGGAAATGGGAAACTGTGGCAGCTACTGCACTTTAAATTTTAAACGGTAAAACACAAATTGCTCTTTGCACATAATTATGCATAATTGAAAACAGTAATTATGGCCACGGCTCAGGCGGCGCGGCGATTTTATGAGGCAGAGAGCATCAAGCTCAATCAAGCGCAGCAACAGTATCATCATCAAACAGCAACAACAGCTCAAGGAGCGACTCGAGCACAATGTTTATGAGTCTCCAGGTCCTTTTAATTGCTGCCAGATGCAGTCGACGAGCACCCGTCGTATTCATACCAGGAAGTCCTACGCAGACGGCGGCGTCGCCTTCACAAGCAATCAGGAAAGTGCGAGCATAGAATGCGAAATCCTTCTTAGGGGTGCGAAAGTTATATAAATCCTCTTTGCGAGGATTTTCACAGATTGTGCAAGAGTTGAGGGAGCTGTGAGAGCTGTGCGAGAGCGTGTAAAGTGGCAATGAATACTATAACCACTGGTCACACTTTCTACAATACATGGAGCAAGGACTAAGCTGCTTGGCAAGGATCCACAGAAGTTCCAGTTATTATTCAGAACTTGCTTGACATAACATATGGATTGATGCTTTAAGTATTATGCATAAATCAAATATATAGAGAAGAGCTTTATGGCTCAGATTTGGGTACCGAATTTTATTGCTTGTTGCAAGGACGAAGTCTGCCGGCTTTATTTTAATATAGTTAAAAGTTTTGCTTTGATGTCTACCTTCTGTTGATAAAGTTTAGTCTATAGCCAAGGTTTTATTGCTTCCTAACGTTCTCACTTAATATAGGAGTACTTTCTTCCTGCCCAGCTGGAGATGGAAGTTTTTCCCTCAGTTGGAGTCTCAGGCTCAGGCTCAGGCTGAGCCTTGGCTTGCTTTTTGTGTTCCTTTCGTCCTTGCAAGCTTCGCGTCTCCCAAAGATCTTTTACAGTGAGGTTATTTTTTTTTATTCTGCCTCTTGTGCCATGTGTTTTTATTGCATTAATTTTTATGGTCGTTTGCCTGAGTTGTTCTCGTTGTTGTTGTTGTTGTTGTTGTTGTTGCTGGTCTTGAAGTTGTTGCTGTTGGTGCTTTTGTTTTACTTTGCGTATGCCCCGAAGTAATAAAGTGAATTGGTTTTCTCAAATAATTTCCATTTTAAATCCAGTCAGCAAATCCGCACAAGCTATGTCCCTACCCCCAACTGCCCCCTTCAACGTATACCCTCCCCTTACCCACAGGCGTTACCCACGCGACATTCTAGTGTTGTGGTTGTTGTTGGTGTTGTTGTCCTGCCAAAAGTGGCTTCATTTTCTCGCATAAAATTGTTTTGTAAAGTTTGTTGAGATTTGTTTGGCGACAGCATTTGCAATTGTATTTGTTATTCTGTGTTCCTTTAGTTGTTTCTTATTCCTCCTCCTGTTGCTGTTGTTGTTGTTGTTGTTGCTGCTGTTGTTCTCCTTAGTATTGTTGTTGTAGTTACTTATTCAGTATTCAATGTTGACTGCTATTTGCATTTGGGTGTCGAATGCGGCTGCTCCTGTCAGTGTCAACGAGGCCTCAAAATTTAATTGAAATTTAGTGTAAACACAATGACAGCCTGTCGATTATCCTGTGCACACCAACGCCCATGCAACTCAATATATTTCCGCGAAATCCTTTGGCGCGCAAATCCTGTCAACTTTAGCCCGGCTTCCAATTTGCCAGGCGCCTTTTGTATGTCAAAAACTCGAGCCAAAACACGGCAAACATTTCACACGTGTCACTGAGCCACTGGAAGTTGTTGCCCTGCGTTCTGTCAAGGATGTGCCTAGTGCCCGTTCCACCATATGCCCCTTAAGTTAACTTAACTTGGCTGTCAAGGCAACACCAGCAACACAGTATCAACCCCTACAACACACACACACACGCACACACTCAAACACACACCCACATACAGCTCGCAGCCTGCAAGTAAACTCCAATTGTTTACTTATTTGCTTTGTGCATATGGAAATGAAATGGCAAATAAGCGCAGGAAAAGGAAAGAAAAATTACGTTGACTTACCCAAATGTACATAAATGATACACTCACACACACACACACACACACACACACGTGTATATATACATACATGCAAAGAAAGGCAAACGTAGCCAAAGGCATCAGCAAAAACAACAACATGTTCCTTGTGATTATGTCTGGAACTCCCCTCGCAATCTATCTCTGTCATTATAATGTTAAGCAACAGTTTCTTGAACTGATTTGCACCGCACTCATTAACCAACTCTCCAGGTAAAAATGATTTCCATAATGATGTCTATTAATCAGCCAACCCCCTCGGCTTACCTCAGCTGGAAGACAACCCAAGACTCTGTCGAGATTTCAGCAATAACCCAACGAGTCTCACTTCATTTGAATAATATATTCTTTCTTACTTAAAAGATCTTTCAAATTGTTTATACTCACATGTGATACCATCTATAAGCTCTATAAGTCTGTGATCTACCAGCATTATATGTGATATTTAGCATAAAATTGTTCGCGATTGTCAAAGAAATCTGCTTCAAGGAGCACAACTTCTGCGGCTGATTCGTATAAAAAGTAACCTTAACTTTTATTTGAATAACTTTAAAGATTGAATGCTAATCTAATCTACTATATATATCCATTATAATATATCATATGTTATATATAATTATGTCTTCGACCTACCAGCATTAAATCGTTCTATAAGTCTATGAAGATTGTCCAAGAAAACTGCTGCAAAAAGTTGAACTGCTGCAGTTGATTCGCATGAAAAGTAGTCTCAACTTTTATTGTATAACTTAAGCAGTATATCTGAATAAAGAATGATTATTAGTGTGATATCTACTATATATATCCATTATAATATATCATATAACTTATAATTATAGACTATACTATAAGTCTTCGACCTACCAGCGTTAAAACTGCTGCAAAAAGTTGAACTACTGCAGTTGATTCACATGAAAAGTAGTCTCAACTTGTATTGAAATAACTTTAAAGGTTGAATGCTCATCTTATCTATTATATATATATCTATTATAATATATCATATATAATACATAATTATAAGTCTTCGACCTACTAGCATTAAATCGTTCTATAAGTCTATCAAGTTTGTCCAAGAAAACTGATGCAAAAAGTTGAACTGCTGCAGTTGATTCGCATGAAAAGTAGTGTCAACTTTTATTGAAATAACTTTAAAGGTTGAATGCTAATCTTATCTATTATATATATCCATTATAATTCATCATATGTAATATATAATTATGTAGAGTCTGTAAGTCTTCGACCTACCAGCATTAAATCGTTCTATAAGTCTATGAAGATTGTCCAAGAAAACTGCTGCAAAAACTTGAACTGCTGCAGTTGATTCGCATGAAAAGTAGTCTCAACTTTTATTGTATAACTTAAGCAGTGTATCTGAATAAAGAATGATTATTAGTCTGATATCTACTATATATATCTATTATAATATATCATATAATTTATAATTCTAGACTATAAGTCTTCGGCCTACCAGCTTTAAAACTGCTGCAAAAAGTTGAATTGCTGCAGTTGATTCGCATGAAAAGTAGTCTCAACTGTTATTGAAATAACTTAAGCAGTAAATCAGCACAAAGATTGATCTGAGATAGATTATCTATATCTTATTATGCATCATATACTATATATATATATATAACCCAACTACTCGTAAAAGAGTTTGCTTCTCTTTGTTTACTTTGCGTCCTTCTGGAAACTCAGAAACAATTAATATTTAAATGGAACTTGCAACGTGTATTTTTAATTATGGGGCACATAAAAGTCCGTTAAAAGCCGATTGCCACTTACCACACACCGTTTAACGGCTTTTGTTTTATTTACACTTACGGTTTGCTTTTATTATATATATTTTATATTCTTTTCGCCTTTTATTTTCTTTCCTTTTCTTTTCTTTGCTTTGCTCTTGGCGCGGGGTTTCAAGCAACGGCCTATTTTTTCATTCTCCGGAGTTTTCAGCGTTTTCAATTTTTCTGTACATTTCTTTATTTTGCTTATCAAAACGCAGAGCATTCAAATAAACACAAAGAAAACATAAACGAAAATAGGAAAATGGACCAAAAAAAAGAAAAGAAAAGGGGCATGAACAAATTGTTTACGGATGTGTTTGCGTCCTTCTTCTAATATACTGCTGTTGCTGCTGTTGTTGTTGTTGTTGTTGTTGCCACAACTGCCATTGCAAAGAGGAAGTAAAAGGAGGAAGAGAGGAGCAGAGGAGCAGAGGGAAAGAGGGGAGAATGAAACAACCCAAAAAGCCAAAAAGGATGTAACAAAAATTCATAACAAAGTACATTTCATGGCACTGCGAGCAAGTCGTTCATCCTGTTCGGTTTCTTCTGCGTGTGTGTATCGCACACTCTCTGTACGTGTGTGTGTGTGTGTGTGTTGTTTTTTTTTATTGTGTGTTTGGCCTGCAAAGGAAATTCACTTGACTTTTGGCTACAATAGTTCTTCTCCCCTATCTTCTTTTTACTTCCACTGCTGCAGCTTCTGTCCTCGTTGTTGTTATTATTATTCTTGATGCTGCTGAGGTTGGCCAAAGGCATAAATAAGCTCGGAGAGTGCTGCAGTTGTCGCCGCTTGGCTGGCTGGTTGGCTGCCTGACTGCGTTTTGGCCATGGCCAAAAACTAAGATATGTCCAGTAGGCATTACACTATACACAGTACTTATTTATGGCAATTTGTCGTAAGTGCTTGCCAGAAACAGTATATCTATATTTATTTGCCAATGACAGATTTCGCTATGAAAGGCATTTGCGAACAATAAAAAACTGATGTGAGTATAACAAATATTGTTTTGAACGCAATATTCCGATTTTAATTAACTTTCTTAATACTTTAAGCCAGCTTTACACCAGCTTATAGACCAACATTTATTAACTTGTCTAAAACAATAACTCTCTCTTTTATCTATGATTTTGCAACAGTTTTAAGCTTTTCTAAGCCATTTACTGCATAGCCTCCAGCTACTTTCACTCACTTTCACACATTGCAATTTATATATTTTGTCTAAAGAATTTAGAGATAGGTTTTTCGACTCGGCTCTAATTTCATTCGAGCCAATTGTGGATATAATTGCAGCAATAGAAAAATATAGAGAAAAATAGAAAAACTTCTACGCTCTCCGGTGATAATCCTTGTGGTATACGAGGCTGACCACCTGAGCCCCTGAGCCCCTGGGACCCCGGGGAGTCCACAGTTAAGCGACCCTGGCTTGCTTTTATTATTCCGCTAAATTGATTTTGAATTTAGTTCAATGTTTATGGTCAAATGGCTGCGTTTTTGTGTCACCAGCTTCGTGTGTGGAAATGGCTATTGCCATGGCTCTGGCTCTGGCTATGGCTATGGCTATGAGTCTTCTATGTGACATACTATCTATAAATTGGCATAGTAGCTGGAGTTTAGTGGTCGTTGTTGCTGCTGTTGCCATCAATTTTTGGGGCCAGTCAGAAAGGTGCGGCTACAATTTTTGCTTTGTCTACCTTTTAAATCATTTGTGCTTCGATGCGTAAGCGACAGGCTGGCAGGAGCCTCTGCTTAGAGGCTGTTGTATCCCCAGTAGAAGGGATAAGCGGTCAGGGCAGGGGCACAAAAATAAATACTCATACGCCTGAGAATGCCCCAAACGAGGTAAAAATGAAAAGCGCTCAAGAGTAATCCCCAATCGATTTTCAAGCCCATTCGATGAGTTTCCGGCCGCCATTTTGTGACTTTAAGGCGCCTTTTTGTGGCAACCTTTTTATTTTTCCTATACATATATGTATGTATATCTTGTGTTGTTATTCATCATTATTTCCTCTCTTCTCTCTTCGCTTTTTTTTGCATATTACTCTTGCATATGGTTAGGACACGGCTCCATAGCCGACGTAAGTGAGTTTATACATTTTTTATTTATTTCATATCCATTAAGTTCAAAGCGAAATGTGTCAGAGGAGGCGTCTAATGTATTGGCTGGTCCGGGCTGTTGGGGGGAGGGGCTAGGGGGCTCGAGATGCGTTCCGGATCGCTCTCTGGGCACACATTGATTGCCTGGCTGGCTGGCTGGCTGGCTGGCTGGTCTAGTCTGGGTTGGCTTTGGCTTTGGCCTAGGCTGATGGTTCCAGCGTTGAAATTTCAATTACTCAAGCAAATGATAAATGAACTTGTAGCCGCAAATTTTCTCGCCTTTTGTCTGCCAGGCCAGAGAATCCATTATGAAGATACACCGCAAGCCGCCCACTAAGTGTGTGGGCGTGTCACATGCTCACACTCCAACACACACACACACACACACACACGCTCATGTGTAAAAAGTGCAGCCTGTGAAGCGATTGCGAAAAACGAAAACGAAAAACTTGCGCAACTTTTACTCAGGCCAACAATTTACCCTAACCAAATATGCAAAGCTTCCTCGGGGTCAGCGGCAGCGGCAAAGAAGTTTCGTGGCAGGCGGAGGTGTGGTGCAAGCCATGCGGGGTGTGCCGAGTGTGTTGAAAGTGTGTTTAATGCTATTTGCCGGCAAAAGTTGTCGTGACTTGGCAGCTTTTCCAAGCAGCAGCAGCTGCTGGCAGCCAATTCCTTTGCCTCGTCACGCTGGTATTCGCTTAATTAACAACTGAAATACTCACTTATGTACGAATACGAATACGAGTACTACACATACATACATGTATATATATATATGTGTGTGTGGCTGTGTGTAGATATGTGATAGGCAGGCAGTAGGCTTGCTTTAAATTAAACTAATTAAGTGACGTATCTGGCATGTCAGCTGGACATTATAGAGACTCTCCACTAATGCACTCACAGCAACGAATACACTCGTAAATACATTCGTGAATACAAACGGACATTCACCGAGCAAAGAGAAAACGTTTCTCGCTTGTCTTTGGAAATACATTTCCGCTTTGCCGAGTTTCAGCTAGTGCCGTCAAAAGGAATTGCTGCTGCTCACAATATATCAATGTGACTTTGTCAGTCATTCAATGAGTCAATCATTCAGTCAAGCACTCAGTCAGTCAGTCAATCATTCATTCAGCCACTATAAACATGCATCGACATCAACTTAATTGCATTTCATTCATTGCTAAGCAGCAGCAGCTGCTTCAGCGTCTATTACCAAGGTGCAGAGTCGAGTGTTGGCCAAAGAAAGGAGCGCAGGAGGGAGTTGGGGGTTGGGGGTTGGGGGTTGGGGAAAGGGTTGTGATGGGTGGAACAAATGGTGTGAAGTTTTATTTCGCTTCAGTTCCATCCACAGATGCGGGTGTTAAAAAAAAGGCAAACAGCAAAACAAAACAAAAAACCAGAAAAAAAGGAAGAGAAAAGACCGCACACAAAACTGAAATGCAATGCTGAATGTGTTGGAGCCGGAGGAGCAGTTCAGGAATGCCGACTGAGGACGAGGATGTAGATGTGAATGTGATTGTGAATGTGAATGTGAATGTGGGAGGCTGCCACTCAGAAAGGCAGCGAACAGATGCCGAGAAGCGTCAGCTGAACAATGGGAGCAATGGTTGAAAAAAGGGTTAAACACAAACATCACATTACGGAAAATCCTTCGTCATTACAAGGCGACTTGTATGGAACTTGTGGCTCCCGAATGACTGGCAAACTGCTAAAAATTGATCTTTATTATCTCGAGAATAATTTTCAAAAGGATTTTATGATTTCACTCGGCGCACTGCGCCAGTATTTTTGCCCCCAACCCATAATCCTGCCTGTCAAAACTGTCTTCAAAAATACAAAATAAAAAAATGTAAATAAAAAATCAATTTATGTACAGCGAATGCGATAATATTTAATATATATAATAAATAATATATATAATAAATACAATAAACTGTAGCTAAAGTCTTATGTTGGAAAAGATTTTCCATTTATATTGAACTCACTCGGAATTGAGAACTAAAGTGTGTCTGCCAAATGTGTCTTCAAAAATATAAAAGGAAATAAAATAAATAAAAAAATATATATAACAAATCAATTTCTGTATAGAAATCGAGATTATGCTATTAAGAACTCTAATATAAATAATAAATAAAATGAAGTCAAGTGAAGCTTAAGCTCTTATATTGAAATAGATTTTCTGTTTGGATTGAACTCAGTCAGAATTGAGCTTAGACTTTAAAGTTTGCCTTAAAAACTATAAAAAAAATAAATAAAATATAAATAACAATTCAATTTCTGTATAGCAAATGTGATAATGTTATTAAGAACTTTAATATGAATAATAAATAAAATGAAATGGAAATAATAAATCGTAGTTTAAGTCTTATATTGAAAGAGGTTTTTCTATTAATCTAAAATCAAAATTGAGCTGGAACTTTTGAAGTTTATTGGTCGAAAATGTCTTAAGAAATATGAAAACAAATATAAAATGGAATAAAATGCGAATAAGCAAACATTTTATATAGAGAAAATGTGATAATGCTATTGAGAGCTTTAATGTGTATAACAAATACAATCAAATAAATAGTAGTTAAGCTCTTCAATTGGAAAAGATTTTCTGTTTAGATTGAACTCAAACAGAATTGAGTTAAATATTCGAAGTTGTCTTTAAAAATATAAAGAAAAAAATAAAAATAAATTAAAATATAAATGCTAATAATCAATTTGCTATTAAGAACTTTAATATATTTTATAGAATAATAAATAAATAAAATAAATATATGAAATTGTTGCTAAAGACTTCAAAAAGAAGTTTCTTTTTTGTTGAAACTCACTCGGAATTGAGCTAAGCCTTCAATATTATTAAGTGGGAATAAGTTGAATCAATTCTATTTATTGTAACTGTATCCATTTCTGTCTGGATATGTGAGACAACATGACCCACTGTAGCCTCGTAGTTGCCGCTTGCCGCTTGCCGCTTGCCACTTGCCACTTGCCACTTTCCACTTAAACACCCGTTCTTTCTACCTCCATTTCTATTTCCCTCTCAACTAACATTGCTCATTGCTTATGGCTTTTGGCGCTCTGTGCTCTGTGCTCGGTGCTCGGCGTTTCTGGAATGGTAAAAAATTGAGACGTCACCGTCATTTTACCACACTGAGCGGAAATAGTAGAGAGCCAGCAGAAGGAGAAATGATAGAAAAAACGAAGGGAAAAACCAAACTTTTTAATTGAATTGTATGCTGCAGAGGTTCAAATGCAAGCGGAGTTCGGTTTCTGGTTGGGATTGGGAATGGGAATGGGAATGGGATGGGGATTGAGATTGGGTCTGGGATAGAGTTTGGGTGCTTTAGCGACATTGTCAATGTCTCAGCTGTCAAGTGCGAGTTGCAGCTGAAGTTTTGGCATCTGTTTTAGCGTTTTGGCACGTTTTACTTGTTATGTGGCCGATCTGGGCTGGCGTCTGCTCCTCCAATTTAGATGCCACATCCGCTCGACTAAATGCGCGTGCTTAGATCCGAGCGAGTAATGTAAACACTTACGACCGCACAGCTGCTGCCGAAATGCTCTGGACTGGGTCTGGGACTGGGTCTGGGACTGGGCTATGTTGATGCTTCTGGCAACGGTTCTTTGTTGCCGCTGCTAGTATTGCCCCAGCCCTGGTGGCTTTTATTAACACAAATATTAATTTTTGCGGCGCTGCATGTGGCAGCCTTGTTTACACTGACGCCATTGGCAAAGCGACTTCGTCTCTGTCTCTTGTGTCTTCGTCGTGTCTCTTGTCTCCTCGTCTCCTCGTGTCCTCGTCTTTCTATCCTTGTCACGCCCAGCTCGTTTGCGAGTCTGTTCATATTTTTTGTTGTTTTTTTTTTGGGTTTCTTGTTGTTGTCTTTGCGTGTATCTCATTAAAGTCAAAGGCGCCTGGCACGCACTTCAATTTGCATGAACAAAGCTTTGAGATGTCCCTTTTTTGGGCTGGGAACCTTGGATAGCCGAGCAAGTTTTCCCTGGGCTATGGCTTCATTTTGGTCATTCTTTCTATAACTTAACACTGAGAGCGGCACAGCAGGAAAATCTCATCATAAAACTGACGGCGCTACAACAAATGCATTTGGGGCCTGTTGCTTATCGCCAGAGCAGCAGCAGAATCATCACGAGGAGGAGGAGGAGGAAGAGGAGGCGGAGGAGTGAAAGTAACGATGTCCATCAGCACAGGAAGGTGGCCAAACAGGAAACAGAAAACAGAAAACTTTACAGTAAGGACAAATTGCATGGATGTGGATCAGGATGTGGATGTGGAAGTGGAAGTGGATGTGTGTACACACACACACACACACACACATCACATCGCACCTGACCCCATTTCAGCGCTGATTTCGCTGAGCAACTGAATGAATAAGCAGCTGATGTGAACTGATGTAGCCTCAAGCCAAGGCAACACTTCAATACACTCAAATCAAATCAGTTTGTAGTTTGTCAAGCATATTTCTTGCAATATGAACTTAATCCGATTTGATTCTGATACATTTTAAAGTCAAGAGCTTTAAGTCTAAGACGATAGTTTCAGCTTGTGGCTTATTTTGTCCGCACAGAGAGAGAAACAAAACATATATTATGTGATATTGTGAGATAAGCCAAGATTTGTGTTCCACTTTCAACTAGTGTCATAGCAGCATTTGTCTTATTTTGTCAAGCAGTTTGCGAGCAAAGCAAAAGTGAAATCTTCTATTTTATTTATATTAGCATCTTGCGACAGCTCAAGGGACCTGCTCAGAGAGTGTAAAAGAATTGTGTCATATACCATATACTCGTATGTATGCCATATAGTCATATACGTATGTAGTAGTAGTAGTGCTTCTTTGTATCCTGCGTGCGTCTTCATTCGGGTGTATCCTTTCTTGCTGCTGCAAGGTCGCACTGCGACTTGCTCTTGGCACACAATTGTCGAGAAATATTTTGCTGCTGCTTCTGGATGCAGCAGCTCGTCGTGAGGAAGCAATCTCAGCAGGCACAATTGCCATAGAGACGACATAGTCGTGCATGTGGCTCTTTTCTCTCTATAATATACATATAAATTTCTTTCCTCTTTGACCAGGCTTCGCCTCTCCTGGCACTTCCTGCTGCAACATTCTCTTGTAAGACGCACAGCAATTGCCATTTCCATTTGTTCATTTTTGTGCTACTTTCGTCTTCGTCGTGCGATTTCTTGGCAAATATTTTCTTAATTAGTTGCCACTGCTGAAAAACTTGGCATTCTCACTTTTCACTTTTCCCATTTCACATTTCACATTTCCATCATCCAACGTTTTTCTACGTTGATGTTGACGTCTAGCAGGCCGAGCGACTGTCAAGTGTGAAAAATTGCAACTCAAATTGCTGTACAAAATGGCTTTAAGAGCTCGTTAAAAGTCACGCAGCGTATTGTTTAATTTATGCGTACGAAAACAGAAATTATATTAATTACGACTGCAATGAAGGGGCAGCAAACACGACTGACTGCAACATACAACACGACTCTGCAACAACAGCAGCAGCAACAACAAGTTGAAAGCCAAACGAAGCGACCCCTCAACTCTTGACTTTGGTCCCTGACTTTTGGCGAAACTTTTCCCCCAAGTACGACATAAAAAAAAATGCATAAAATTTGCATGTCAAAAGTGCGTCGACGTCGTCTTCTGCGTCCTCCAATGCCACAACGGCTGTCCCACAGCCACAGCCAACCCCCCTGCCCTGCTCCCTGCTCCCAGCACCGCCACAAGCTCGTCAACTCGTCATCAGAGTTGTTTGCCAGCGTTCTGGGCTTTGCTTAACCACAAGCGGTAAAAATTTTTGCAATCAACATAACAATTACGTGGCTCTACAGAGAAACAGGACCAGGCACAGAATTTGGAAAGGGACTCATAGGGAGGGAGGCAGTGGCAGGCTGTGGGGTTGCGGCAGGGGCAACAGATTGTCAAATTGTTAAACGGAAACATTTCGCCGCACAGATTTGTCTTCAGCCGATGTATATACACGTATATATATTTGGATCTGTATAAATTCCCTTGTGCCATATGTTTTAATAGTGCATTTAAAATTTTTAAAGCCCACGCAGCTAATTACGTGGGGCTTTTTATACGATTCGTATTTGCCACGGGGTGTTTAATGCCGTCGCATAAATGTCGAAATGTTGCGGCTGCCTTGCCACATGTTTGATTTTATGCAGACAACAGGGCCGATAGGGGACGCTGGCTGGAATAGGGAAAAAGAAAACTCAGAGAGAGGGGAGAGGGGAGGGAGAAGAAAAGCGGGGAATACTTCATTGTCTCGTCTGTGCGTCTGGCTGCCTTCCGACTAAACAAGATAAGCAAAATGTGAGCAACACGCACAGCAAATGTCAAAGCGTATTTAATGAGCCCGCCGCCAACGTCCCACTTTTCCAACAGCCCCCCCCCCCTCACGCCCTAACGCCCCCTCGTAACACCGAACCTACCGCAACTGTAGCCCTCGAGTGTTGGCGCGATTTTCTGCGAAAATCAGAAAATCAGTTGGCAAGAAATCAGATTGTGGGTTGAGGCAACCGCGGCGGCGACAACCCAACATTGACAATGTTGTGGCAAATGCTCATGTTCCAATACTGAGCGACAGAGTGAGACAGAGAGAGAGAGAGTGAGTGAGATAGAGGGATAGAGCTAGTGTCTGTGGCATGGGAAATGTTAGCATGACGACAACAAGGAGCTGTATATGAAGCTAAAGCATATGCCACAATGCGTGTCAGCGAGTGTCGACTGTCGACTGTCTGTGTTCGTCTTCCTCTTCCTCTTCCCCTTCGGTTGGTGTTGCATATCGAGCGTGGCAGCAGACACAGAATGAGACGCCACCGATGAAGACGCTGATGGAGTCGACGCTAAGTTGACATAGACAATCTGCTCGGCCACCTGCCAAGCGAAACAAATTGTTCACGTTTAGACCTTTGTGTCTCTCTCTCCCTCTCTGTCTCTGTCTGTCTATGTTTCACTCTGTATGTGTGTGTGTATAGTATATATATAATGTCATCAGCATAGCTTGGGATATTTGCAAATTGTGACCTTGAGTCGCTCTCGCTGGAATTCTACTATTTACCTTTGCCAATGGAGGAATATAAAACAATGTTAAAGCTCGCTAAGCAAACACTCAAAGAATACAATAAACCTGATTAAATTGCATTACACATGGCCATATTATCGTATTCAAAAGGTTTCTCCTGCTCGTCTTAGCCGTAAAGTTTGCTCTAGAGATCTTGTTAGGATATTTCGACAGCTCTTATGTCTAGCTACAAGCTTCTGTGTGGCTTTGCCATATAAAATAGCTGGCATTCTCCGCTGGCCCGTTACCGCAGCCACAGGACTTTTCATTAGTGCAAGTGCTGCATACCTTATACACAGGATGAGACAGAGACAGAGACAGAGAGAGAGGGAGAGACATGCACACATACGGGCATTCAGCACGCGCCTCAAGCATTGCGGAACGTGCCAAAAACCCATTGCATAAGCGCAGGCGGACGACAACGCAAAATAAATAAGGTAAAAAGGAATTGCGGGCACAATATTTTCCTTGCCAGCTCCAACCCACTAACTCTCCCTACAACCTGCCCACTAACCCCCCGTCCCACCATTCCCTTCAGCCAGCAGCAGCTTCGAGCAACGACAAACAAATCTCAGCTTTTGTTGGAAGAAAAAATGAAAATAAAATCAAGAAACAAGAACTATGCTGCGACATGCCGAAGATTAAATACACTTGCCAACATCAATTGACTTTCTGACAGTGGAACAATGCGCAAATCAACTAAGGTCTGATACATATATACTTATATAATATATATACTTATGTTTAATGTGCTGTTTGTTGTTGTTCTGTTTGACGTTTGACTTAACAAACATAAAGCATTTATTTTTGTTGCGGAACAAAACATGACGTGGGAGCGTTGTTGACATTAGAATCAAGGACTAAGACAAGCGTCTGACATTTAGCTAAATAAGAAGATGAGCTAAAGGGCATCAGCTAAGGACTCAAAAGGACACTGGGGTTGCGTGGCCCGGGGCCTAATGTACCTGAAGTTGACAGCGGCTCTTCAGAGCTTGCCCATATGTGCGACTATGCTGGAGCTATAAAACTGAACAATCGGGGGATGAATCAGATGTATATATATATAGAATGTATGTTCGATCAGCTTATAAGTTTATATGCGGTATATCAGGAGCGTATAATAAGGGTATACAACAATATACTGGAGCCATGCGCTGCCCATAAATGTGGGCAACACACACTGCACACACACTCGACACACACACACACACACACACACAGCAGCCAGTACAAATGGATGACATTGGAATTGCAATGCGTTTAGCAATCAACTCACGAGTCGCAGTCGCAGTAGAAATCGCAGTGGCAGTGGCAGATCCAAAGGCAAAGCTACTGTTGAGCTGACTGGCACATTGCGCATACGCCGCATTGCACATGGAGCTGCAACCAGTTGGCAACTACTATGACTATGGGGCGTGTGTTAATAATGCGTGACATAAACTGAAGCTCAGCCAGCTTCCCACTTGGCTGACTGTTCGATGCGACGTGGACGTGACAAAACGAATTGAGTTGAGCATTTTAAGTGACAGGACAGAGGCGAATGTCGAAGCAGAAGAAATGTCAGTTGAGATTGTGACATTGTCATTGTTTTATTGACATCCCAATGCGCACTTAAATAAAATTCACACACATGGACACACAGACAGAGAGAGAGACAAACAGTTTTACTGAATGTTTACGCCTGGATGCCTTTTACATGAATAACATTTAAATTTTTGCCTTAAAATATGCAAATAAATGTTAGGAAGAAGGCAACAAATTCAGAGCTCGCTCAATGTATATGTAGAATGTGTGTGTGAATGTGTGAGAATTTCAATTTCCGCCTCAAATATATACAACCACATAAACACACACGCACACACACTGAGAGAGTGTGTGTATACTAAGCACACTGCCAATTGCCGCCAATCAAAAGAAAACCAAAGTCGAAGGACGCTGTTGGCAACGCGTTGCTGATTTTTGAGGAAATTAAATGAAATTGATTTTAACCCCAAGTGTGAGAGTTCACATGTGTGTGTCTGTGTGTGTGTGTGTGTGAACGTGTGCTGCCAGCCATTGGGGCATACAAAATTACTTTGTGTATATATTTCACTATTTAAATATGCGCACAAGTTTTAAATTGAAATTGACATCCGAAAGAGTCACCAGAGGGTGAAAGAGATAGCATCAGAGCAGAGACTGATCGAGGGAGAGAGAGAACACGCTAGGGAGGTGCATTTAAGCTGCTGTCCTTTTCAGCATCCCTGTAATCCCTGTAAAAATAATTACAAACTGCAATTATTAGCCTTGAATGCTTGGAACGGAAAACGCGCTGTTGCTGCCAAAGCAAATCCAATTAAGTGAAAAGCAAGTGTAAGCCAAAGCTTTTCTCTCTTTCCACAGTTTTCTACTACGCCGGCGGTCGGTCCACTGCTCGTATACTTAATGCGCGCTAAATGGCAAGAACTTTGCAAGCAAATTGCAGAAGCTGCCAGAGACACGTCTTGCACCTGCTAATGATTTTTACAGGACTCAGCTGGTTGTCCCTTCGCCTTGTTGTTGTTTCTTCTTCTACTTTTTTTCATGCAACTTTGCATTCTGCGAGTATTTTATACGCTACTCGAGGATAAAGCATGAAATTAAATTGGCTTCCAGCAGCAATAACAATAATAACAGGAATCACAGATTTTTGTTGCTTGTTGCTGCAAGTGGCTTTTGTGATTGCCATCATAAAGCGAACAGCTGCTCGAGCTAAGACTTTTAGACAGGACACTCCAATTGGCCTGATGCTATTGTGGATTGTCACAAAGAGCGAGAGATAGAGAGAGAGAGAGATAGAGTGAGAGGCGAGGGCTGCTTAAGAAATTAGCGAAAATACTTCATGAAAAGTTTGTGGCACGTTCGCGCTCTTATAATTTCTCTATTGTCTCATTAATTTAAGCATCACTTTTCAATGATTTTCCTTTTTATTGAATCAGTCGCAAGTGGGGAAAATTCTAAGAGCAACCCTCACATTCTTGAGTGCTGCAAAACATTGCGGCTTGTAATGAAAGTGAAAAACTGTTGCAGGTGAATGTCCATTCAGTCCTTGTAGTCGAGGAAAAACTATTTCAATTGAGGTAGAAAATGAACGACAAGGACATGGCGGCATTTTCATTTCCCTTTCCCCTTCCCTTTCCCTGTCCCTCCATAACAACTTTTCTATTTTTTTTCTTTCTATTTGCTTTTTGTTTTTTCCACTTGTTTTTTTTTGTGTCTTTTCAAGAATTGCAGCACAGATTCACAGAGAGAGAGGAAGAGCATGTTTTTTTCTGTGTTTGCTGCTTAAATTGCAGCATGAAAGGAATTTTGCGTTCACATTTCAGTTCTCATCTTTCTCAGCATTTTTTTTGTATTTTTCCTACTTTTTTGTTGTTGCCTCTTTGGGTGAGTGTCAAGTGTGGCAAGTCGAGGCGGCAAGCTTTTCACTTGAACAGTTTGTATACCTTTGGCCATTGATAGCCCCAAAGCAAGAGTCAGTTCCATTCGCATCACATTTGATCCAACAACGGTTTGTTGGCTTACACACACATTGTGCAGTGTGTGTGTGTGTGAGTGTGTGTGGTATGTTTTTGAAGCTGGATTATTCGCCAGCCTGTGATGAGCTGTATAGGCATGAGTAAGCCGTTGTCAAGTGCACACGAACAGCTGTTTTTGGCCAAAAGCAGTTGTCATAGCAACTTCTATTGCTCCTAACTTGGCTAAGTGGTTCGAGGAGCTACTATAAAAGCCACAGTCCGATGTCAATCAGCCAACAAACGTCGAACAGCATGCAGCAGAATTGTAAGCATCTATTGGCCACAGCTTTGCTGCTCTTGTTGCAGCAGGTCCACTGCCAGTTTGCGACCAGCACCATCAGCTCCATCAACTCCTCGAACACCACCAATGCCACCACCAATCCGACCAACTATTGCCAGCCAGGATTGTGTGGCTTCCTCAAGAAGCATATTGCCTGCCGCAACAATGGCGTGAGTATCCCAGAGACAACGAGTAACTGCTCCAACTGATCGTGTGAGAAACCTTTAGGCGTTGGCCAGAACCTGTCCACCCGATGCACAAGTCCTGAATCTCACCCTGCTCCAGCCGGCAATCCTCACCCAGCACAATCAGCAGCGCAACTTGCTGGCCGCTGGCAAGGTGGAGGGCTTGCAGGTGCCGGAGAAGATGGCTACGATGCAGTGGAACGAGGAGCTGGAACAGCTGGCGGTGCTCAATGTCAAGCAATGTGCCCTGGTCTATGACCCCTGCCACAATACGCCAGACTACCGCAACTCGGGCCAGAATCTGGCGCTGCTGAACACCAGCAGCAATGTGACCACGGACGAGGAGATGATCAAGTTTGCCATTGATCGCTGGTGGGAGCAGTCCAAGAATGTGACCCAGCACGACGTCGATCACTTTCCCAAAGACACCAAGACCAGCGAGTGGGTTTCACTTAGTTTCGTTTTATTTCAGCTGTCCATTTCCCATTTCCCATTTCCTTTTCTATTTCCTCTGACAGCTTCATCCGGAACTTTGCCGTAATCGCACGGGACAACAACACGTACGTGGGCTGTGCGGCCATCAGATTCTCCAAGGCGCAGATGCAACACTTCCTCTTGGCCTGCAACTATGCCAGCAACTATGTAGTCGAGCATGCCCTATACCGAGTGAAGGGTATCAACTGCCAGAACGGCTTCGACAAATCCTTTCCGGCCTTGTGCAAGGCTGGCGAGCAGTACAGGGACATTGAGCCGCTGGAGCCCAACAAGTGGCCAAAAAATTAACCAAATTTATTCACAGCATTTTTATATATTCATACTTACACATAGAAAGAGACAGAAAGAGAGAGAGAGAGAGATAGTGTAACCCTTGCAAGTGAAATATAATCAAGAGCCATTCGGTCTATTAAACATGTTGATTTGTGTCCCAGAACATGGGGCTACCATATATCATCGCCCTTATGACAGCCACCTGCAAGTGTGGACGGGTGGACAGGGTGTGGTTTTATGTACACTCAGATGGATGTATGGATATATGGATGTGGGGCATGGTCGGGGGCAGCTCATCACCATTCACCATTCACCGCTCACCGCTCAGCACTCAGCACTCACCAAAGCAGAGACATCATCCCAACAGGCCATCATCTCATCATCTCATCATCATCAACATCAACAGCATTCTGAAGGCACCAGCTAAAATATGATACGCGTTGTTTCTCCGCCTGACTGGGGTGCTCTGGCTCTACTCCGGCGACTCCGGCGACTCTGGCGACGACGTCGACAAGTTGCCATCTAATTTTAACGTCAATATACGAAATGTAAAAACGTGTCTTCATCAACGCGCTACGGCCCGTAATCTGGCCCGGTCTGTCCGTCCTTGCCCTGCCCCCTTCCCCACCCCTTGTGGTACTCTAGTTTGCCCCCACACACTTTTAAGTGCCTATTAATAATGTTGGCCTGGCTGAGGCAATTTTTTTCTTTCCTTTGCTTTGCTTCTCTTCCACTTTTGCTTTGCTTTATTTTTAGTGTACATCGTTAGCATCCTCTTGTGTTCTTCTGCGTTTAATATGCCGTTATGTCGTCAAATCTTAGGATCATTAAAAACCAAAACAAAAACAGAAACAAAAATAAAAACCCAAAAACGAAAACGAAAATGAAAACAAAAAAGACGCCAGACCTCGCACAAGCTGAAAGTGATTCTGCCTTGATTCTGTCACATTTACGAATAATTAATAGATACCCCCATGCTGCTTAATCTAGCCAAATCCATTCCTGATCCTATCCAGGTAGACAAACTACACGTAGACAAGGGTACACTGTGCGAAATCGGAAGTTACCTTATAGAGAGACAAGAGTAGATTCCTTCAGAATAACTTTTTCACTTTATTAAGACAAATTTTGGGTCTAATCAAAAGACATTTCGATCACATGAGTAGTTAGACCTATGTTGCATAGTGTACACTGAGTAAAATCAGAAGTTACTTTATAGAAAGACAAGAGTAGATTCGTTGAGAGAAACTTTTTCACTTTTTCAAGTCAAAATTAAAGCTATATAGAAGAAACTCTCAATGCTCATTCAATTAGATCGAATTCATATAGTATAGTGTACACTGTGCGAAATCAGAGTCTTTATCTTTATTATACAATATAAAGACAACAGCAGTTTCCTTAAATATTACTTCATCACTTTCTTAAGACGAAATTGAAGCTAAGCAATAGACAATCTGATCACATAAGTACGATACTAAGAACTCATGTAGCATAGTGTACACTGTGCGAAATCTGTGGTAATATTATGAAAATATACTTGCTGAATCCTTGAAGGTTACTTTTTTACTTCCTTAACACGAATTCACAGTTATATAGATGATACTCTGCTTATCCAAGTAGATCCAATTTTTGTACTATAGTGTACACTGTGCGAAATCAGGGGTTATATTATAAAAAGACACTAGTGGAATGCTTGAAAGCAACATATTCACCCTCTGAAGACAAAATTAAAGCTAATCATGAGACAACTAGTCATAACTATAGTTCTTAATCTTGTAGTTTATTGTACACTGTGCGAAAAACACAAGTTAACTTATAGAAAAAACAATAGCAGATATCAAATATGTTGAAAGTAACTTTATCACTTCCGCAAGGCAAACTTGGAGCTAATCAACGAAGTAGCTAAAACTCATGTAGGATAGTGTACACTGTGCATAATATTAGAATACATACAACGCTTTCTAACACACTTTTCTCACAGTAAGAGATTCTTAAAAGCTTTTACAAAGGTGGCCAAAATAGCATACTGAAGCTATGCAGGTAGTTGGGAACCCTGTAGTGCAGTGTAAACTTAGCAAAAAGTTAAAAGTGTCTGCATAAATTATTTTATAGCAAACCATAAAAAGACCCTTAGCCATTAAGGGTCACTTTCGAATCACTGAAAATAATTAAAAGACACCCTAATGCGACATAAAACAAAACACATGAGCAAATCCATTCCGTTCCTTACTTTATAGGTCTGCAGGTAGTTTAAGTCCGTGTAGCAGAGTGTAATCTGTATAGAGTGCCAAATTCACAATTCATGCATAAATTACTTTATTAGAGAGAGAGTTTCGCAAAATTATACACACTTCGTGTTAATTATGTTGTACATTTCAGTTGTTCATTTGGGCTCATTAAAAGCATGTTAAGCCATATCCAGCATATTTTGTGACGAGCATAAAAAAGCATAAAAACAATATTAAATATGACAGGGGGAGGGGAGGGCCATATAAATTATATGACTGCTTATGGGACATTTCCCTCAACGGAGAGTTGCGAAATAATTTGCTTTATGGAAATTTATTGTTATAGTTAATAAATTTAAAAAATAAATTGTTTATTAAGGATTTCATATTAGAGACTATAAAAGAGGTGGAAAATGTTCAGTTTATGCTTCGCATTTAGCATTAAATCTAAATGTACCAATTATAATAAATTAACTAAAGCGGATTGCTTATAATTCTAAACAGCTGCTGACAGCTATTTTCATTCAAACATTTTCTATTTCTATACACTACAATAAATAGGTGTATTTTTATCACCAAAATAGTTGCCTGTCGCAGTGGAGGCAAATTATAGTATGTGGCCTACACCTCACAATTTATGAAAACCCATTTATTTATGCGATTTAAATGGGGGTCCCTCGCTGGGCCACACATATATATATATATATATATATATACATATTTTATTGTTGACGTGATTTTTGGGCCTTTTGGCTTGCGTGCTCGTAAAATCGAAATTAATGCGCGAATAATAGGAAAACAAAGTATGGCATTGGTTTTATTTGGGCTTTTCGTTGCGTAAAATATTGTCAAGTTTAAACAGGTTTAGCATAGGCTCTAGTATATATAACTGTATAGATATATATGTGTGATTGAAATAGGCATAAATTTCAAAAGTGTGGGAACAAAACATACATGATTTAGTGTGGCCTAAATGAACGCCATTTGAATGTTTAATGAGCACTCAAATGTGTCAACAGGCTATATGGAAATTTATTTAATTATGAGGGGGAATACTCACAGCGAGAGGGGAAGATGTGAAAAGTGAGCTATCATAACTTTTAAGCTGGCGACGAAACATCTTTGAAGTTGTTTCTTCTGCCATGCAAAATAGATGCGAATGTGTAAGGAAATTGGGACTGGGACAGGGACTGAGACAGGGACAGAGGTTGGGCAAAATGGCTAAAAATGTCTAAAAAGGCAATCAAAAGTTGGCCAAAATAAAATTGCATGGGAGGGCGGAGAGAACTTTTGATTTATGAAATTTGCTCTAAAAATACAAATGGCATTTGATGGCATTTCTTGTTAGAGGCATATCGTAAACAAATTCCCGAACAAGTCCAATAAAAATCGTAAGGGGCTTTGATTTATCATCCGGCTGGAATTCCCAGAATGCTGTGTGACATTAAAGCGGCCGCAAATGTTCTTGTTCTTGTTCTCGTCTTGTTCTTGTATGTTGTTTTGTCGGTTCTAACCCATGCAAATGTCATATATAAGGCATAATAAATAAGCCAAATAAAACTTTTTGGCCAAAAGACAGCGATCAGAAAAAGGATTGTCAAGTTTTCTGGCAATGCAAATTATCAAGAAATTTGCCCCTGAACCCAAAGTATTCCTCTTCTCTGATACTTGTACATACAACTAGTTGGACATATGTGAGCATATGTTGGCCACAAACAGAACATTTGGGGCCACAAAACATCCCATTGCCGGCTCATTTATTTTATAGCTGCGTCGCTTTAAGTTATTTCTCTTCATTATATTTTATATGCAGCAGGATAACAGGCGAAAACAACCGCCGGCGTTTGGCAATCAGCGCAAATGTTACGTTTTGTTTGCCCATACAATTTTATATGTATATAGTACATATATGTATGTGTGTGTGTATTATTACTATGTATATATATGTATGAGGAAAATGTCAAATGGTCGAATAAGCTGGCCATCACACATCCGACCCGTTGTGCGGCCTGTCGCTCGCTCATTTGCAGCTCGTCAGTTCATTTCTGGGGGCTTAGCGCACAGTTCATTAGCGCTTCTACCCAAACTTGGCTTATTAATCCTCAATGGAGAACGAAGCAGAGCAGCCAAGGGAAAACCAGCAAAACCAGCACTAACCACTAGCCGCCAGTCCAGTGTCGACTGACGACTGTCGACTGACGACTGTCGACAGTTATCATTAGGTTCTGGCATAAACAGCAAATTAAGTTTTACTGTTTTATATACATACATTTGGCACTCGTCCTGCGTGATAGTTTTGCGGCCAGGGGAACAGTATATAGAGGGGGGGGGGGGGGGGAGGGCTGTCTGTCATCTATGACGCGTTTGTATGTGTGAACCTAGTGCCGTGGCCTATGTAATTTCAGTTTGTCCTATTGACATTTGATTGTTTGTAATGAGCTGCGGACTTTGCCTGCGGGTCGCATGAATAAAACATTCGCTCTGGAAGGTTATAATAATAACTGGATTGGATTACAGCTGCAAAAGGTATAAATTACCATGCCGCAAGAGAGGAAAAAGAAAAACATCAGCAAGCAAACAAATAAATAAAGACACATGATATCTGTTGTTTGTGATGGGATTAAATCATCACTAGAATTTGGCCAAAGGGTTTGAAAGTAATTCAACCGAATCACTATTTTAATAGGCTTAAAGGACCAAAAAAAGGACAATATTAGGAATTTTGGCTTATGACATGCCATTCGAAATTCATGTCTAATTTCATTTCAATTAAATTTAATTCGATCAGTTTAAAGCCTTTTGTCTGACGTGTAGGAAAATGTCCACTTTTTAGCCATTTATCAATCTTAACCGAGTTCATTTGTGTGCGCCGGAGGCCACTTTCATGTTTGACTTGCTTCCTGTGATTCATTTAAACTGATTGTTTTTGTTTTTAGAGCGCTCGTAGCTCCAATTGTGCGGCAAACATAATTCAATTAACGCCTGGTCAGTGGATTCGTAGCAAACACACACCCACACACACACACACACACCCTCAGCAAACACACAGTTCTACACACTCGAAAAAAAAGAAAAGAGAACACGTGCGAGCTCTCTCTGGGCCAATGGCCAATCGCTCTCCCTCTCCCTCTCCCTCTCTATGCTATATATGGGCCTGGCTGAATGGCCATGCAAATGGCCGGAAAGTGGCGCTTTACAATTTTGCAATTTCCGCTGCCGCACAACATCAAACAGAAAACTCTTGACGCCTCACAGCGCTGGGTGTATCTCTCACTCTCCCTCTCTCCCTCTCTCTCACACGCTATATCTATCTCGCTTTTGATGTGTGAATTGTGCAAATATTTTTGTTACAAATTGTGCGCTTCACGCCTGAAAATATTCTATATATATTATGAGTATGTCTATAACATTTATATATATATATTGTGTATGTTATATATATTTATTTTTTTGCACTTATGCAGATTTTTTGAGCGTGTGAAATTGAATGCAAATATGCATAATTCGAATAATGCGTTTAGCATCATATTTTACCCATTTCGCAGGCCATTTGACAATTGATATTTGATTGAAAGCGAAATAAGTTAAATTAATTAATCGTTGTTGTTTCTGTTGCTGTTTTGTGTTTCTGTTGTCCTGGTTTGTTGATTCTTTGTGGCGTGTCCGGGGAAAATTGAATTTGAATTCCTTTTCATGTCGTGCGAAATGGTGTCTCTCGTTAGGATTCACTTTCATGCACGGATAATTGCAAAATCTAATTAGCATTTTTCTGCTGACGTCGCCACGCCCACAGCCCCCAGCCCACAGCCCACAGATGCCATGACTGAAACAATAATTGCCCAAATAAACACAACGACAAAAGTACATTAATAAACATCACAAAAAAATGAAAGAGAGACGAAACAAAGAACAACAGCAACAAGAATTATGAATATGTTTCCCATAAAACGTGGCATGCAATGAAGCGCACAGCGCAGCCAACTTAACTTGGGAGTGAAGCATAGTTGGTGGGGGAGAGGGGAAGCAGGTTGTCCTCAACATTTACTTCCGTTTCCGTTCGTTGCCAGTGCACATTATTCACATGTCGCTTGTGTCGTGTTGTTGTCGCTCCCTTCGACCGACCGACCGACCGACCGACCGACCGACCGATGTAGCATGCACTTAATAATGGCCCAGCTCTCTGGTCATCGACATCGCCATCGCCATCGACATGGATAGCTCTGGCCATCCCATAGACAATGCGTGGACTCCTTTTGTTGCCCATGCATATTTTATTAGCCGCTAAGTTCCTGGAAATGTTTAGTCTATTGATTTTCGACCTCTGCCCCGACGATTTGGCATACATTTGACTCGAGGCTTGTAACATGAAGCGTGAAGTCAATTGCAGAAGAAGCCAATCAACTTCCTACGTACGGCAACATTTTAATAAGCCAAATCAAATATCCTGAAGAGTCATTTGTGTGTGCACACACACACACACACACACATGAAGAGAAGAGAAGTGTTCGTCTACTTTGTCGTTGCGGGATTTGCATACAAATTCAAGGTGGATCTCAGCTCGCAGCTCGATATTGTCCACATGCACGATACACAATTTGCTTAACCATATTTTACCGCTCTTGACGGTTTGTCATTGTCTGAAGAGGCAGGCTGAAGGGTGGGGGATATTGAGAGAGAGAGAGAGAGAGGGGGAGGAGGAGGATGAGGGGAACCGCACACAACTTCAATTACAATTTGATTTGCAAATGACTCGGGGTACATGGCAAGCAACTCAAGTTGAAAAGTTTTAGATCCAAGTTGAATCTTGAGATTGAGATTGAGAACGAGAATGAGAATGAGACCAACACACACACAGAGCAAAAGTTGACAAATGCTAAAAGTAGATATAAATTTACATGCAGGAAATCTGAATATATTTACTGTTCTCGTATTGTACTTGAGCTTCAGCTTGTGCTCTTTAAACTCTTCGATACTTTGTGTTGTGAACTCTTCTTTAAGCTGAAATCATTCCCAGCTATAGATATCCGTTGCGATACGAATAAATTGAAAACATTTTCAAATTTAATTCCCATTCTCTGCAAGCTTCAGCTTGGACTCGGTACCCTTTTTGGGGGTCCTTAAAGCGTTGATATGCCAGTTGGCAATAAAAATGTGCAACATTAAATGGGCGTTCCACATAAATAAAAACGGTGAAAATTGGGTTAAAAATTAACTACACCAAATTTAAATCAACTGCGTGGGGCGCGCAGGAGTCGCCGCTGCTGGCTGTCAGCGAGTCCTGCCGCCGCCGTCGGGACTCGTAAAAAATCGACTCGATGCCGATGCCGATGCCTGCCGATGCCGGCCGATGCCTGCCTGCCTGCAAGCCGTAAATAAAGCCCCACAAACATTAATAACTCCCATTGGGTGTGTTAACAGGCAATGACCAAAAGAGGGCAGGCCTGGCATGGATTTGGACTACGCTTTTTGTTGTTCATCCCCGAATCCCTGCGCCTTCTGTCCCCCACCAGCCAGCTGCCTCCTGGCTTGGCCTCCAGTGTGCATAAATTGCACTGAAAATGGCACAAAAATAACTGGCCATGTTGTCGTTGCTATTGTTGCTGGTGTTTCTGGTGTTTCTGGTGTTGCTGCTGTTGCTGCTGGTGTTGCTGTCTATGAAAAACGATGTGCAACAAAAGTAAAAAGCCATGTTAAAAATTGCGCATACGTCAGGTGTGCCCATGGTCTCTGAGTGCTGTGAGCCGAGCAACGTATAATGCATGTAAGACAATCATTTTGACAAGGCAACGGCAAAGAACGCCACGGTGTTTACATTGTGCCACGCCCATCAACCCATCAACCCACCAAGCAAGCAAGCAACCAGCCAAGCAAACAACCAACCAAACAACCATCCTAGACATTGTCTGGTCTTGGTCCTGCTCCTGGCCCTGGGAAGGCCCCAGGAGTTACTCATTGGCCCGTCGCTCGCCTGGCTGCCTTTTGATTATTATGCACTTTGATACTTATCTTTAATTGAGGTAACATTTTGCCTGAGAGCAGCTGAAAGCGTTCGACACACACACACATACACACACACACACATTACTCTGCTCTTCTTTTATATAATTTTTCTTCTTTCTTTTGGTTTTTTGTATTTCACGCTACACTTAACTGACGTTCATTTGGTCTCCCTCCATTTTCATTTTCATTTTCATTTCCGTTTCCATTTATTTTTTTAAATTTACTCTTACAACTTGTACAACGAGAAGGTGAACATCATCTTTAATTGGCAGATAAACAGAAAGATTTTCTGCGTTAAGCTCCATAGACAAATCTTATTTAAAAGAGAGAAGTGTGGAAAATGAAAGAGTATTTGCGATTCGTGGCAATTAGTGGCAAAAGTATTCGAGGTTGTTTACATTCAGTGGATGCGTTTGCTTTTTGCTTTTGTGGTAACTTTGAGTTTACTTTTTAAATATTGAAAGCCATTAAACAGACAAGCGTTTACACACACCCACACAAGCCCATCACATTCACACACACACACGCACACACACTCGCATTCACATACGGATATACATTATTAAGCGTTTTATGGCCATTGTTAGGCTGGCAGCCACTAAGTGCTGAGCTTATAGTTCAGGGCTACAGGGCTAAAGGGTGCAGGGTTCAGCTCAGCTCAGTTCAGTTCAGTTCAGTTCAGTTTAGCTGAAGCCAAGCCACGAAGACCCTTTGTAATCGAGTGCACTTTGCACACAGTCCGTACGAATTGGTTAGTCGCTTAGACGTCTGCAGCGGATGCCAAAGCTAATTTTGCGTAAAATGAGTCCCCAAGCAATGCGCCAATGATTCATTAGGAGCCCAATCGAAGGGTCAGGGCGTACAACAATACTCTCGTAGGACAAAGCCACAAGCTACACACAGCTACACAACAACAACAACAACAACAACAAGAACTACAACAGAGCAGAACAAAACACGGCATATGCAAATGAGCAATGAGTGCGGCTCTGCTTGGTTACGGCTCGTTGGGTTCCGGACTTACTGATTCTCGTATTCTCCGTCGTTTCTGGTCATCGATGGGCGCACTGACCGCAGTACCGCAAACCGAATCAATCATAAATTGTCAACGGTTCTGCCTACTCTCTCCCTCAGCTGTCTCCGACCACCTAAATGCTACCCTTGTGTTGTGTGCGGTGTCGTATACGTAATATACAAGCTGCTTCTGTGTTAATGCCCAGGGGGAGTGTTTGACAGGAAATTTAATTGATTTATAGTCGAAATTAAATCTCATCTCCATGTTCGTTGCTTCTGTATAGAGTTTTTCATTGCAAATTGCAACTACGAGTACAAGCCATGACTCTAATTATAAAGAATCAGTTCTACCATGACCCTAATGCGAACTAAATTCATGTTTGTAAAGTCTACTTTTGAGCGTCTTTTGTCCTCTCAACCAGCTGACGTTGGAATTTCTGATGCTCTGATATTCTGATATTCTGATGAAACCAATAGCTGAAGCTACACAAAAGGCAAAAGATTACCACTGTCATAGCAATGGGCTCTGTATAGCGCTCTTTGAATGCACAGCTCTTTGACTGCACTGCACTGCATGCGACTGCATAACTCTATTTGAATAGAGAGGTGGAGGCAGAGGTAGGCGTTGTGCCATCAGGCAAGGTATTTGCTATTTTACGAGCATAAAAGCAATACGCATATGCCAAACAAGGCACCCAACAGCGCAGAGTTCTACTATTTGCATTCACTTCAATGCAATATTTGCCTGTCCATTGGTGGTCCTCCTCCACCTCCACCTCATCCTGTTACCCGTAACCACCTCTTGGTCTGCTTTGGTCTTGGTCCGGTTAGCCAGCACATTTTAATCCTGCCAAAGGCGCTTGGAGGGCTTCGGGTTGGCACTCTTAAAGTTTCATGGAATTTACTAGCAGCTATCGTAGGACTTGCCTCCAGCTCGTTGGCTAAACGACACTTGGCTGGTTGAGTAAACAAGTCTCTCGGTGCAGGCCGGCAGGCAGGCAACGAGGAGGACAAATTTGATTGGCATTGGACCTCAGCCTTAAATCACAGCCTCAAAATTTAACTGTCAGGATATTGGGAAATTTGGCAAAAAATTCAATTTGCGTTGCCGAATTCAATTTCTGTTCCAGTCACAAACATTTTAAAGAGTTTCTCAATCAATTCCTCGAGTGTATATGCAAATAATTGAGTGTTTCTTTTATTTCAAGCGAAATGAATAGAGTTTTGTTGTTGTTGTTGTTGCTGTTTTATTGTTTGAGCTTAAATATTGTAGATTTAAGTTCCATCTGGCCGCATCCTTTGTGACTTTTAGTTTGTGGTTTTTACAGTTGTAAACTGTTCACAGAAATTCTGTTATAACTTTCTTCATTTGTTATTCTTGTTTCACTTGTTATTGTTGCTAACATTACTTCAGCTCCAAAAAACTTTCACTTTGCTTTTCCCCCTTTACATTCTCATTCTCATTTTCTTTTTTTACTTTTTACTTTTTTTACGGCGCCTCTCAATTTGACATGGCCAACTTTATGAGGCTCACAATTTGGCAGCCAGTTTTTATATGCGGGTTCGCTCTTTGCCTTGCCTCCTCCCTTCCATCAGCTTCTCCCCTCCTTTGCTGGCTTGGCTCTTAGGCTCTTTGGCTCTTTGGCTTTTGGGCGGAAATGAAATTTGCTGTTTACAGTTTTTTATTGCCATTTTGTTGCTTAACATAAACATTAGGCCACTTCATGCCCAGCACTCTCGGTTCATCATAAAAGGCAATTGCGTTTTCATTTCGCATTGCGCTGACGTCGACGCTGACGTCGACGTCGACGCTGGAGAAGTCATAGAAAGTCGACGCGTCGAGTAATTAGAAAATTAGCCCCTGCCAGCGGCCCATAAATGAAATGCACAACACCCGGCAACAACAAGAACAGCAACTGAAACAACAACTGGAACAACAACAACAACAATTACAACTGCCACTCCACAAGGGGCACACTTGACGAAGCAGCGAGGCACATGCAGCTGCCACAGCCACTTGAGTCCTGGCACAATGAGTTTGTCATTTGCGCAATTTTAGTTTTAGTTTCACAAAAAAGGAAGAAGCAAAAGCTAAAAAATAGGGAGCACACACTAAGAGTCAAGTGCCCTGTGTGTGTGTGTGTGTGTGAGTTAGTTGTGTGTGTGAGTTGTGTCATCCTTTTAATTTAACTACAATTACGAAGTATTAAGGTGCAGTTAAGGTGGAGCCAGTTCCTGTTTCCTGCCAGACACAAGTGCTCATGCTTGAGTTGATGTTGACGCCATTAGCCGTGTCCTTGACAGGGCACAGGCGTTATCCTGCAGGTGTCTTAGCTTATATTAGCCTAATTTGTTATGCCAAAGCTCCAGCCACATATTTTATACCAATTGAATGTTATGCAATAGAAAATGGAATAAAATAGAAATAAATTTATGCTACTCATTCTCATCCTCATTATAACATATATATACTCGTATACTGATATCTGTGTCTGTGTGTGTTCCATCTGTTTTGCAGGACTTACATTGTGCTACCAGCGGCAATCAGTGAATAACAACAATCACAATAATGCAGATCCGAAGCCAACACATTTGCCACCATTACATTATCCGCATGGCCACAAATGGAATGAGCCGTATTTCGATCTGACAATGCCGAGGAATATCACATCCCTTGTGGGCAAATCCGCATATTTGGGCTGTCGTGTCAAGCATCTGGGCAACAAGACGGTAAGTACAAGCAACCAGAGGGAGAAAGATGGAGAGAGGGAGCGGGAGAGGGAGAGGGAGAGAGATACTTACAGATAGGCATAAATACAAATCATGGGATAGCAATCTAAACACAAGCTGTGCTCAACTTTAACAGAGATGGAGATAGAGTGTAAAGATAAAAATGCAAAGAAAAAAGCAAAGCGAAAAAGAAAAGCGAAGAAGAAAAGCGAAAAGAAAAACAAGACAAGGTTTTGAGGGTAACCAAAATTCGAGGAGCTCGACTGCTCTCCTTGGGCGTCTGTTTTAATAATGTTTATTTTTATTTACATTTAATAAACAAAAATGTAGCGACAAGTGTTGGCAATATGCCGACCATATTTGATAGTTGAATATTGCTATAGGCTAACACACACACACACACACACACACACACATGTGTGTGTGTGCGTGTCTGGGCCATTATAGCAGCCGCTTATTAAATTTGCTGTCAGTTTATTGTGTAATACGTGATGCTAAAACAATGAACCCAAAGCAAAGGCACAAGTCACACAACACACACAGCACACACAACACACACACAACATACACACAACATGTGTTGTCCATGTTGTACCCTCTGCAGATATTGTCATTATTTTTATGGCGTCACTTGATTTCCTATGGCCTAGAGCAATATGCGTAGGCCCAAACAATATAGAGGCCCGCCCAGCTGGCATCTGAGACATGTTTCTCGCAATCATGGGGGTTATCTTGCCTTAGGGCAATTAACATCTCGTTTCGCAAGTTTTCCAGCTTTCCCTCACAACTTTAAGTTTTCCACAACCTCAACGATAACTGGACAATGGCAGCACACACAGCAGAAGGTATTGAATTTCAGCAATCCAATTAAATCGGTTGCCATAACTGCAACACTCACTTGCTGAGTTGGCGCTTCTCTAAAGTTTCCCCCCAAGCCCTACACCTCCCTCACACCCCCTCATACACTGTCAAGCCATACGAAATGGAGTTGGACGCCGGGCCGGGAACTGGGCGAGTTATTCAGTCAATCCCTGTAAATGTGCTCGCTGTCACACTGCAGTACAATCTGTCGCAGAGCAGGATATGAGAGCAGCATTTAACGTAAATTCGATGAGATTTAACAGTCAGTTGCTGCTCCACACACACACACACACACACACACTCGCACACACACATAGTTCACTTCACTTCACACTTCAGCATTGCGGAAATATTTGCACGCATTCGATAGACTCGCACACACATCCGTGCGGTGCAGACACACAATACACCCAATACACACACTCACACACACACACACACATAAGTATGTGGCAATCGTGAGAAACTTTGCAGGTGTTCCTCGTATGGCGCCAGAAGATATAAACGCTCCAGTGTTGATTACGTTAAGCGATTTAGCGTCAGGCCTCGCACCCTGGACGACTGAGGGGTCATACTCGTAGATTTCCACATAACCAAATCCGCTTCCGCAATCAGTAAACTACACACACACACACACACTCGCATATAGAAACAGTGGCTGAAAAGGGATAGCTGGCTGAGAGAGGGAGTCGGAGGCTTCTCTAGTTAACTGGCGGCTCGTTTTTGGCCAACGGTAAATTTATGTTGCCAGTGCGGCAAAAACTCTGACGGAATAAACTTTTTTTTTCGCCCCTCCTCCTCCTCCTCCTCCTCTTCCTACTCCTTGTTCTACCCCGTTTTGGCCCGGCTTGGACTGTTATTGCAGAATTAGACAGACGGCAACTGGAACTGCACAGATGGATGCCTGGCACAGTTGGCTGGCTCTGACGCAGTGTCTGTCCCAGTGTCTCTTCCGTCTGCCTCTCTGTTTGTCTATATGTCTTTATGTCTGCCTAAGTGTGTGTGTGTGTGTGTCTGTGTGTGTATTGGTTTTACAGCTGGCCGCCGCATAAACAAGGCACCCGAAAAAACTTGCCAAAAAACGACAGACAAAAAATGAAAATAAAAGTACAAAAATTTACAAAATGTAGTGGCAAATGCGGAAAACAAGGAATTCCGAGAGAAAGCACGGAGAGCACGGCACGGAAGTATCATTTTCCGACGTTCTCATGCGTGACGCACACTAATTTTAAGTTATTTAATATTTAGATTGCGAGCTGCATAAATTTCTGCCCTCTAGCCTCAAACACACACACACACACACCGAGAGAGAGAGAGGGAGAGAGTCTGACCAAAGGCATTAGCTAGCAAATTGACACAAGTTTTTCGCATTTTTTTGGTTTTTTTCTTTTTTCTTTTCGCTTTGAAAATGCAAATCAGCGCTTAGTGGCTGCAAAAGCTGCTCTCACAAAAGGAACTTAATGATGTATTCAAATGTTATTTTCCATCTCATTTTTTGTATTCCTCCTTTAAATAATCAGTTGGGTAAAGTCCGCAAAGTGAGTTAAAATGCAAAAGCAACTCGAATTATGTATACGAATATTATTTAAAAATTAAGAACGATTCGAGCATGTTTCGAATTTCTATGAATTGCAACCGAATGACAGTTGAAGCTGAAAGTTCTATTGCCAAAAGAGATATTATACTCAAGCTTGAGTTTATCTCTTAAGTTATCACAATATCAGCTAATAAGACAGTTATCATTATCTTTTGCAGAAAAGGAGTCTTTTCTACTCCTAATACTAGTCTAAGTCAAATCAGAATACCTTGCAAATATCATTATAAGTGAAGTAAGTGAAGTGAAGCGTACTCAATTTAGGATCTGTTCCTCCTCAGGTCGCCTGGATACGCCATCGGGATCTGCATATCCTCACTGTCGGCACCTACACCTATACCACGGATCAGCGCTTTCAGACCTCCTATCATCGGGATATTGACGAATGGACCCTGCAGATCAAGTGGGCCCAGCAGCGGGATGCCGGCGTCTACGAATGTCAAATATCAACCCAGCCCGTGCGCAGTTATTCGGTCAACTTGAACATTGTGGGTGAGTGGCGGCCAAAAAGTATGTCAGGACATAGATATAAATATGTATGTATATATTATACATACGATGGAGTACACACATATCTTTGTATATGATATATAGATGGATATGGAATATATAGAATATGTAAGATTGTTGGAGTAGCACTAGTAGCACTGACGAGCAGCAGCCTCTGGCCGTTGGGCCTTTGCATATTTCAGCTGATGCTGGCGCTGCTGGCGTATACGTAATATTTCGACACGTTGAAAAAACATGAATGCGATGAGTACACGAGCATTCGCATTTTTATTATTTGCATATTCATGCAATTTGCAAAAGTGTAAATTATGCACACTTGACAATCTCGCTATAAAAATAACAAAAATAACAAAAATATAAAAATAAATAACAAAAATAACAAAAAAACATCCACGTAAACAACAACAAAATAATAGCAAGAAACAGCAGCATCAACAGCTGCGAGTATAAAACAACAGGACATAGGTTGACTGAAGCGTGCATAGTTGGATGTGTGTGTAGCGGCAGAGGGGGGCTGGGGTTTGGGGAATACCCGAAAATATGTAAAAATTGACGCTCTTGTGAAAAAGTGCAGAAAAGTCAACGTGGCCGAAACAGATACCGAAAACGACGGATAAATCTATAATGCAAAAGGATCTGTCAAATACCTGTAAGAAAAAAACAACGACAAATATATATATGCACAATCTGGGCTTCCATTTTATATGCGAACGGAACAAAATGTCTCTCTAAGTCGATGGAGTTTAAGTTTTTAAAGTCTTTCATTTCATTTCTTTAAATGTTTTATGTTGTCTCAGTTAAATTTTTAAATTTTGACCTGTAATTTATTTATTTATGTGCAAACTTATTTCTCTGTCGATGCTTTGCACTTAGTTTAAGTTTTTAGAGTGTTTCATTTATAAGTTTTTTTAAATGTTTTAAGTTTTTGAAATGAAGTTTTGAAATTTTTACAAATTTTTTTAAACAAAATTATTTTTGTCCGTTCATCTTTATTTATCCACTTAGTTTCCGTTCTTAGAGCTTTTCATTCATAACTTTGTTTAAGTTTACAACTAAATGTTTTTTTAAATTACGATTTTAAAAATAAATATATATATATTATTTCTTTATTCCTCTTTCTGTCAGTATTTATCTAGTTTAAGATTTTTAGTTAGTTTTTCATTCATCAATTCTGTGTAGCTTATATTTTAATGTTGGATTAAAATTTCAATTAAAACCTCTTTTATTTATGCATTTTATTTATCCTTTTTACTTTTTAGTATTTTTTAAGTTTATAATAAAATGCTTTTTGAATTAATTTTATAAATTTTACACTTTTATTTTTTTGATTTATTTTATTTAATTGCAAACTTTTTAAGTCTCTCATCTTTATTTATTCACCTAGTTTCAGTTTTAAGAGTTTTTCATTCAACTTTTCTTTTAGTATATTTAAATTTAAACTCGATTAAAGTTCATAAATTTAAATTCATAATTTCTTTATTTATTTATTTATGCATCTTTTTACATGCGCTTAGTTTTTTCATTCAACATTTTTTTTTATATATAAAATTAAAAGTTTTTTTATGTTCAGCTTTCTGATTTTCACCATTAACTTCTTTATCTGTTTATATTTATTTATCCACAAGTTTTATTCATTTTTTAAGCCTTTATTTTTGAGTCAATTTGTTTAATTTACCTTAAAAATTTCTTTATTAAATTGCAGATTTATTTATTTTCTTATTTTCATTTATGCATTCAATTTCTGTTTCTGAAGTATTTCTTTCATCTCTTTTTTTAAGTGTTTAATTTAATTATTTCAAATTAAGTTCTCAACATTTATATTTATCTTTTCTTTATTTAATTGCAAATTTATTTACGTCTCATATTTATTTATCCATTGACTTTCTGATACTAAAGATTTTCATTCATCACTTTATTTTACGTTTTTATTTAATATATTAATTAATTAAGTTCTTTATTTTTACACTTCATAATTTCTTCATTTAATTGCAGATTTATTTAATTATTCATTTTATGTATCCACTTAGTTTTCAGACTTTTTGAAGTTTATAACTTTATGAGTTTTTAAATAAATTTAATTTACACCACAATTTCTTTGATATTTTTTTATTTAATTGCAATCTTTTTGAGTTTTTTTTTAATAATATTTATTCTCCTTCTTTAAGTTTTAAGAGCTTTTCCCACATATAAACTGAAGAGCATCCTTAGATAAATTTTTATATTTTTACCTTTAACTTTTTAATTGTTTCTATGTTTAATTGCAAATTTATTTATCTTCTCATCCATTATATATTTATCCATTTACTTTCTGTTTCTAAAGATTTTTCTTGTCACTTCATTTTAAGTGTTTAATTTAATATTTTTAAAATAAGTTGTCAACATTTACATTTATAATTTCTTTCAAATTTATTTATTGTCTCATTTTTATTCCTTCCATTAAATTTCAGCTCTAAGTTTTCCACTCACTTTATTTCCAGTGTTTAACTATATATTTTCCAATTAAGTTCTTTACATTTACACTTCATAATTTCTTTATTTGATTCCAACCTTATTTATATTTGTTTATTTCCATGCACATTTTTCGGTTCTATTTTGTATCAGACCTCATCGACGAGGAGACGAGCAACGTGATGCAACAGTACTACAACGACGACGCCTTCTATATAGCCGCGGATCGGGTGTATCAGTCGAGCGACGACGAGTTCGCCGGCATGTTTGGACCCATTCAGACGGTTGCGGGTTTGTAAAGTTTAACTTGTACTTATGGCATAACGGTGAATAGACTTAAGTTTAGTTTTTGACAAGTTTATTTTTACGCTAGCACATTAGTTACCGGTAAACAGATGTGTAGCTGGCTGACGGCTGCCAAGTATCCACATGCTCGTAAATATATAATATTTTTAATATCTTTTTTGTTCATTTTTCATATATTTCGCGTCAGTTTTTTGCACTTTTTAGCAAGTCCTCAAGTCCTCCAAATGCAGGAGCAGCACCAAGAGCAGTGGCAAGGGCAGGACTATAGAGTTCTAGGGCTGTAGAGTCGAGTGCCTTGGGCTGGGGAACGCTTTTCTGGCTCATGACGAACAAATTGCTTTGGAAAATACTTTTTTCGAGCAACTTTGCCGGCTTGTTACATTTTACATTTTACATTTTACATTTTACATTTTACCTTGCACATTTTTATTTATATATATTTTCTCGGAGTGCACAAAAATTTTCATGGAAAATACTCTTGTTGTTGTTGTTGTGGTGGTGCACAACTGTTTTCATTTCTCAAGCCGCTGTCACATTTAATTAGACATGAACAAACAGTTGTGCGGTTTGCTTAATTGGAATACTTAAAATAATTAATATTTACTCTTCTAGTCATCTAGTCATCTGTCTCTGTATCTGTATGCTTCTTGCACAGATGTCCGTATTCCCCGCTGCGACCGAAGCTACAGTTCTCCGGCGAAAAGCTACCCCGCTGATAGAGGGGTTTCCCCCTCGCGAGCTGCTGATTGTAATAGCAAATGAGCACGAAGCGACTCGTTGTCCTGTCGTGATCCTCGGCCGCCGCACAGCCCACAAAGTAGTTCTTATCGCTCAGGATATTCCTGATCTCATAGATCTCGGACAGCTTTCGCTCGCCCCGCGCAAGCTTGTAGACCTGATGCAGCCACTGCTCCATCTGCACCGTTATGTGCTCCGAGTTCTTGGAGGGATGATAGTTCTGGCTATTGGGTATACGCAGCAGGTTCTCCCCGTAGTTCACCGCTGGCAGGGCGATGCCTGGAAGGGCCATGCAGTACTCGCTGATATTCCTCATGCAACGCTTCACGTGGTACTCGGCCATCAGGGCCAGCTTTGGATGCCACTCCAACTGCGTCATGCAACGCGCATTCGAGAGTCCCATGATGCGGCCCGAGGCCACATCCTCGCGATATTCGTTGTGTATCTTCATCAGATACTTCTTATACACTTCCATGTTGATCAGATTGTGAACCCGCAGGCAGCTCTCATGGAAGGTCTACAGAGGGTTCGATATACACTCGAGTAGCACAGACGTAGTCATCTCTTACCAGGCTATTGTTACATCCCAGATGCTGCAGTCCCTTGCATTCGGTCACATTACACAGATCTACGGCCTGAGCTTCGGCCAGGCAAAGGCAGACCAGAGCTACAATCAGACGTTGTACTGACATTTAAAAACGGTTGACTGAAACTAACTCGGATTTGGCCGACAGTTATATAGACTTCAAATGGAATTCTCAATTAGCTGCGACAAGTGTTTTTACGAACTGCAATCATAATATCAATTACTTCAGACAGCAGTTGCAATTGGAGTTATTATTTTTCCGGGAACTCACTTTCACACTGTGTAAGCAATGGGTAGAAATAATCCGGTTAGTATTAGTCGTTAGTTTGTCTCCCATTGATGATCAGATAGTTTAAATAGCAGCAGACTTGAGGTCCAGATTTAATCTGAATATGCGAGGCAATAGCAATTTCTGTCGCTGACATCCAGAGAAAGACATGGGTAAATTGAGTCTGTTGTTTGATGCTGATTAAGGCAATTTATGAGCACATTTTCCAGGAAAAAAATCCTGTTAGGCCAGGCACCGAGAGACCTTTTACTTATATAGTTTTAATGGGATTTTTTGCTCATGTCCTGAATCCAGTTATTATGGCCTCTTGACGCAACTGATTGCCTGATTCTCCCTGTTTTTTTTTACATTTTTTTATATACTCGTATATATGTGGAACAGAGCAGAGTATGTACTTACTTTAATCAGCTTACTCGTAGTTGCAATTGCTCATTTGATAGTCAACATGCGAATAACGTAGATTCTGCTGACGTTTTTCTTCTCTGGCATTGAGTTACCTGAAGCCAGCACACACACACATACACACATATATATATGTATCATATGTATCATATGTATAGACAGTAATACTTCGTTGTGATTGCAGCAGGTACGAGCACAATGCCAGGTTGCATAAGCTGCAGCCACAACAAAGAGGAGACTACTGGCAGGCTCAGGCAAAAATGCCAAAATAGCTATGGCTTTTCATAGCTTGAGGTCCAGCAATTCTCTTAGCAGCTTTCAACTTAGCTTCCACTCTCAGATAGCTCTGTAGTGCAGGTATTATGGGTCAACAATGGACAGGTATGATTAAAAAATGTGTGTGTGTGCACATTGTGTTGGTAACTAAACTGATTAAACGTCGTAACGTGTGCTTCAGAATTTGCAACGATTTCAGAAATTTCGAACGCTGTTTCGAATGCCAAATGCATTCTGAGTGGCTCTTTGAGCAAAGTGCTTCAATTGTGACTAATTTAAGCTGTTAACTCTTTTCAGTTCCAACTGCAACCATCCTAGGCGGACCCGATCTCTATGTGGACAGAGGCAGCACCATAAACCTAACTTGCATTATCAAGTTCAGCCCTGAGCCGCCGACCCACATCTTCTGGTATCATCAGGATAAGGTGAGCTTTGTATCGATTCGACAAATATATAAACATATATAAAAGCGAATTGAAAGAAATTTAATTTTATTTTTATGTGCGTTAAATTATCTTGCAATAATTGAGTTTCGCTGCTGAAAAATAGCACTGCTCGCAGCAGGCACTCAACCTCAACCTCAACCTCAAACTCATTCCCAACCTCAAACTCATTCTCAAACTCATACTCAAACTCATACTTAAACTGAAGCTCATACTCACATTCAGCGCTGAGCCAATTGCCGTTGGATAAACGTTTTCAACTTTTACGAGCGCCGAGCGCTGGGCGCGACTTGTGTTTTCGCTTTTGTTTACGCTGCGTATACGCAACGTATTTAATTTTAGCTTTTATGATTATGAGAAAACATGCTTTTGCATTTAGCTGCCTGGCTGCCTGGCTGCCTGCCTGCTGTCAGTCAAAATTTCTTTTTCTTTCTCTTTTTTCTGCGAAAATATTTTAATATGTCGTTTTCGTTACGCACACACACACACACACACACACGCACACACACGAAACATACGCAGGTGCTGAGCGAGGAGACTTCGGGAGGACGCCTAAAATTTAAGACCGTTAAATCAGAGGAAACCAAATCAATTCTACTTATCTACGATGCGGACTTATTGCACTCCGGCAAATACTCTTGCTATCCATCGAACACCGAAATTGCCAGCATACGCGTCCACGTCCTCCAGGGTGAGTATAACTTGATTACGTGCAATTGTTGTATAGTAGTTCATCAGATTCAGTAATAGTTCAAGTGCTTCTTATGCTCGTATAGTAGTAGTATTTATATATATTGTACAGTACATACAGAAGGCAAGTGGCTTAAACAAGCTTAAATGTTCAATAATTGGATGGCAATGCTTGGGAAATCATCAAGAAATGGTATTGAAGCCAAGAACTTGAGCAGAGATGCAGTTGGAGGGCTTTCAAGTCTGATAACTGCATAAAACTATTTGCAGCTACTTGACCTTTTTGCACATGCCTCGTATGAACGGAAGGACAACACACTTGCACTTGCAGCATGCGGCAAGCAGTGGGGGCAAATGCTCAGCAATTTTTCATAGCTCGACAAACTTTATGCATTTTTGAACAACAACTTTAGCGAGGCAACCACAACAGAAATAAGTACTTTCGGGTAGACCGTAAAGTGAGAGAGAGAGAGAGTGGTGTGTGTGGTGTGTACTTTGAGTGGAGGCTCTGTGTGTGTGTGTGTGTAAGGGTCCAACAAATTGTAACTCATTTATGCCATGTCTGCATTAATTTTTCCTCTGTGTTTGCTCATTTCGCACACAGGCGAGCGACCCGAAGCCATGCAAACGAATGCGGCACCGGCTGCTGCCGCCCTGGCCTGGACCTGCCACACCAAACAGGCCACGCAGGCAGTCAAAGTAATTAGCACAATGGTCGCGGCATTTGTATTGTTGGAGGCCTGCTGCACGCTGCTGCTCGAGCTACAAGGCGAAGCTGATGCTGGAGATGGAACTGTAGCTGGAGCTGAAGCTGGAGCTGGAGCTGGAGCTGGAGAGGATGCTGGTATACGGTCAGGGAAGAGCGATAACGATTGTGACATCAACTGTGGTAACCCCAAACATGCTGCCCCAGAGAGCACGTCAACGTCAGGAGGCCATGTCAATACAAGCGGGAGGACTGCACGGTGATAAATTAAACCTGCCCAGTTGGAAGCGCCATAGAAACGCCACCGCCAATGCAGCAGCCAAGTCAGCGAATATAACTAAGTGGCCAGCCCCACTGGAGAACAATCAAGACGTGAGGCTTGGCTGTCGCACACAAAATGATGCAATGCAGCAACAGCAGCAGCAGCAGTAGTATCAGTAGCTAGGCAACATAATACCCCAAATAAAACGAGAAAAAAAAGAAGAAAATTAAAAAAAATATAAAAAAAAGAGAAAAAAATAGTTAGCTAATTATGCTAATGATGATCTGATGTTGCTGGTTTCTACTGCTGCCGCCGCTGCTGCTGGAACTCCTCCTATTGGTATTGCTCCTGGTATACTCCCCTAGTTGTAAGTAAGTGCGTGTGTAATTAAGTGGGTCGGGATTAGCTGTGCCCGGGGGGCAATACGAGCTAGTTATGTACATAGTACTCTTACCTAAACTTATTTGCCGGCACTAGAAATATTAGTTAAATGGACAGCAGCGAGTGAATAAAACAAAACAAAACAAAAAACAAAAAACAGAAAAACCCAAAAGAATATGAAAATAATCCACATATACTTATAACATATTGCTATACTATATACGGTATATACATATATATAGACAAAGATACATACATATATAATAACAATAAGTGTATTCGTTTATAACCCCATTTACCAGGAGATGCGTAGATCATTGCTCGACGAGGGCCTGTGGCAATAACTTGTTATATTCGAGAAGCAAACCAACAAAACGAGACAAAAAAAAAATGAAAAAGGAAAAAAACCAAAAAAAAAACAACAAAAAAGAAAACAGAAAACAGAAACAAAAGATAAATCCAAATACAAAAAGTTCTTTGTGTTAAATGTTGTACATACTATATAATATATATATATACTTGAACCGTTTACTTTGTGGACTCTAGATTTTCTATGTGTAGCAAATCAGTGAACACATCCGCTTCTATGATAATCTCCTATATACTATGAATATATAGTAAAGCCTAGCTTATAAGAGATACGTGTGTATATATATGATTAGATTTACTGCCAGTACTCACTTCAATGATGCATTTTAAGAGACGATATGATACTCTTTACTTATGATGATGATTATCTTTTGACAATGTTCCTATAAGCAGCTTTGGACCTTAACGGCTATTTTTGAGACACTAAACGAAAAATTCCAACAGAAAAACTTTTCCTAACTCAGCGTTACAAATCTTCTGTCGTAAGTCACGACAATTTCTCTCTTTCCTTTCTCAATTTTATGAGTATGTAGGTAACTTTATAATATATAAACATGTAAAATGTGTCTGTCTTTTTTTTTATTATTATTTTTTGGGGTGTTTTCCTTTCGGTACCACGTATTCTTATCTCTTTCCTCGAAAATGTCATTCGCCTGTCTTGAATATCTCATAAAGTACCCAGGATACGAGTATGTTGGCAGTCGCAAACTTTCCAGTTGCTTTCTTGACAGTTGTGGGCTATATGCTACTACTTGGAACTTCTATTTCAGCATGTCCGGCTGTAAGTATTTACCTCCTTTTGCCAAGAAAGCTGCAAGTCACTTTGCCATTCGCCTGTCAACAAAATATTTGCATTTGCCCATTTGCCCATTTGCCCACTGAAGTGTATGGCGTCCGAAACTTCAGTTCAGTCTGAAAGCATTTTGCCTCGGTCCTTCCTTTTCCACCTGGGTCAATAGCACAGGTACTCCAATCCCCCATCCCCCATCCCCCACCCTCTGCCCGCTCGAGTCTCGTTTAATGTGTCACATTTAAAAATGCATGCGACTGTCCACTTTAATGGCCAGTCGACTATTAAGTGTTACGACCATTCGCCAGGCAGGGCATTTAACTGATCAAAATTGTAAATAAAATTGCAATATATAATACATATATACCCACTCATATAATATACACACACACACAGACACACAGCATGTGTGGTGCGTAAAAATTAACACTTCTGTATTTAACTATATATATGTGTATGTGCGTGTGTGTGGCTGTAGGTAGATTGTACGTGTGTTTGGACTCGTACTTATGTGTAATTCACCATTGAGAGTAACCATTCGCAGTCATAAATATTCATATTAATAATTAAATATTATAAATGTGCGGCAGCGAAATTAGTCGTGGCATTCAGATGAATGTTTAATGCGTAAAATGAATGTTGCAGAGAAAATAAAAAACAAAAAATAAAGAATAAAGTATGGAAAAAAGCAAAATAAATAAACAGAAATCAGTAACCCAAAATGAAAACAAAAGAATACAGAAAAAATACATACAATATACAAAAATACAGAGAAAAAAACAAATACAAAAGAAAACCCAAATGAATAAACATCCACAATAATTGGAGCTAAGAGCGAAAGAGTACATCTGCGTATGTGTCAGTATATAAGTTAAGTTGAGTATTATAATCAGATATGAAAACATAAAAATAATAGTACACAAATAATATACAAATAGCTGCGCATATGCATAAATATGTGTGTGTCATAGGGAAGATGACGATGATGATGATTTTTTTTTGGCTAACACAAGGACAACACATTATAATGGATTATAAAGTTGTTTTAATGTTTAAGTGTGTGATGCCACCAGTGGAGCGTGCATGAGCGTAGGATTAACTACATACGTATATACTATATATACATTAAATATATAAACATAATAAAAATATAAAAATTACCAAAAAAATACAAAAAAAATACAAAAAAATACAAATACAAAAACAAAAAGCAAAAAAAGCTGCAAACCTTTAAATAAAGTTTTTAGTTATTATGAAAATGATATATACATATAACAATTCCGGTGTTTAACTTACCAACTTTCAACATTTGCAGAGACTAGATCAAAAAGTTATAATATATTGCGTACACGTTGCGTATGAGTAATACTATAAACAAAATGAAGCATTTTGGGGCGCTGCCGAGCAGCCGAGCGGCCCGGACCAGGCCAGGCGAGGCCCAAAAAGATTTATGCAAATATTTGCCACACAGCCATTGGCATTCATGCATTTACCCAGAGAATTTTAACGGGCTTTGGAGCACAATAGGCAGAAGGAATCAGAAGGAACAGGGCTCCTGCGTTTGAAGGCTGTATTCTCATTTTTGAGCCTAATAAAGACGCTGCGATGCAGAGTATAAAAACTGTTAGCTGGACTCAGCGTGAGTCCAAGAACAGAGTACAAAGCGCATAAAGTGCTGTCCCCGACGCTTCCTGTGTGTGTCTGTGTGTGTTTGTGTGTGTGTGTGCACAAGCAAACTCAAGGCAAAGGCAGCAAAAGCCGTTAGCATAAAACTTTATTATATGACAAGTAAGTACATATATCTGTATTCAGCTATTTGCCATGGGCTCCCTTCGCTACCCTTCACAAGGCAAATAACGGCAATATCATGCCAAAAAGTTTAATAGCGCAAAACGCGTCAGGCCAAAATGGCTGGAAAACGTAAGGAAAAGCCAGGAACAACTCGGCGCATATGAGGCGTAAACTTTTTGCCGCAGTCAAAAGGAAAATGAAAATGAAAATAAAAATAAAAACAAGTAGCAAATACAACAACGAACCCTGATACTCTATCTATATATGACTTTAGTTACAAACTTTCAAAATGGACTTCTTCATAAACAAATTGTTGTAGATGTAAAAGTAAGTATGGCACATACTCGTTCTATAGATCAAAGTAATATACAATGTATATACATCAAAGTGATGGACATCTGGCAGGAGTTGCTGGGAATCGTAGTTCTTGGGAAGAGCATAGAGCTTTATATCGGATATATTCTGGTTAGGCAACTGCCAAACGTTTCGTTTAATTGCACATTGCTTAGGTGTCAGGTCGCAGCTGCTGTTAGTCGACAGCTGCCATATGTATGGCATGGAGTGGCCTGGTCTGGTCTGGTCGGGTCTCTGTTGGTAATTTCACATGAAAGTGAGAATGTCTGAGGAATGTTTGCCAGCTGGCGCGACTGGCAATTGACAAAGGCAAAATAAATTATCATCGTTGTGACATTTTCATTTGTCAACGTAATTTGCTTTGAGTCGCATTTTTTTGGCGATGAAACGCTGCCGCGCCTAAAAGCACACACCTCTCTCTATCTCTGTGTGTGTGTGTGTGTGTGTGTGCACCTTTGAGGCGCAACAAAGAAAAAGAAACAAAAATAAGAGAAAAATACATGAAACTGAAGGCAATTTGGCGTGGAATTTACTTTGCTCCCTGGTAAATGGGCTACCCATTGAGGGCGGCAATGGATGTGGGATGTGGGATGTTGGATGTTTGGAGGCTTCTGGGAAGATGGGAGAGTGGGAGGATGGGGGTACTGTGACAGAGGAATGATGCGTTTTCTTTATGGCTTGTAATGGGCTGGCTGTAGAATTCGACGGGGGGCTCCCAGGATATTGCTCTTATTATTGCTGTATGTATTTTTAATGTGAAAATATGATTTGATTTTTTACATTTATTTGTTTGCATTTGTCGCTCGCAATCTGCAATTTATTGAAGCTGCTGCCAAGGCCAATATACATTCGGTTATGTGTCCTTTGATTCCCTTTTGAGCTCTCTGCACACACACATACACGTATATATATTGAACATAAATCAGGCGACTTATGTGCCAAATGCAAAATAACCAACACACACACACACACACACACACACACACACACAACTACACACATGAGAGCACACTGTGCGAGCTCAGGTTTTGTGTGTTTATGCTTGCATGTCGCTGAAAATCCACTACATAATTTATTGACATGGCATTGAAGTGCTCCCTGGCAAGTACTCTGCGACGGGCTGCCAAATGTAGCTCGTCCTTCAGCTGCCATCTGGAATATTGTACAACATTTGTGTCTGTCTCTCCATTTCCAGAATGTATCCATGTGTCTGTGTGTCTGTGTGTGTGTAGCAAGGAGTCTCCTCAAAGCGAATGCCTGTGGCATCCATTGCATGCTCCGCAGCGTTTAACTGCAGCAATGGACATTTCGATGCATCCACAAAGCGGTTTATTTAAATGATTCCTGAAACGATTGTGCATCTGACAAGCTTTACATATTTTACGACGCCAATTTAACAATTCTACTTAAACGATTATAGTCTAGATATAGTAGTGGCAATTTCCAGCACACCATATTCCTGCTATCTAACCTAATCAAATTTGCTGTCTTTCAACCAGAAACTCAATTTTCATCTACGTAATTGAAAACTCTCTCTAAGAATATTTTACATTCATAGTAAGTAGTAAAACCTGAATGCTTCCATACTTTATTATTTATGTATGGCAAAGGAAACAGCTTTGGAGAACTCTCTCTAAGAATATAAAGAGCTTGGCGTACAACTCATCTCCTAAGATTACATTTTTTGCTTGTATATTTTGTGCTGTTTTTGTTTGAAAGATTTTAATCTATGTTCATTTACTTAAATTGTTGAAGATTATTTGAAATTTCTTAGCTCATCAACACACACACACACACACACACACACACACACACACAGAAAGGCCTACACACAGCAATTCATGATATATTAGAATAATTATTTTGGCTCCTGTTTCAGCCTCTGAGTGGGCTGACCCTCTTCCTATTTCAGTTTTTCTTATTTACATTTTTACGAAATTATTTCGTATATAATTTACACATGTAATGAAATTTCTGTGGTTATTCGTGCGTGCACCACCTACATACATACAGCACCACCACCACCCACCCACCACAAATTTTGGCGCCACATATTTGGCAATTTTTCATTTTTCATATTAATTATTTTTCACGTAGCGCCCTCGCTTAGCGACCAACAAAAAAGGCACAACCAAAACAAGTCAAACTCCTTCTGTCGAGCACGAATCGAACCACAGATACCCTGTGCCCAAATATCTAACAAAAGTCCTGAGAAAGGAATGGAAATTCACATCTTGAGATAAACCTTATTAATTGGTTTCCTTTCCTCAAGAATCAAGAAAGAAAATGGATAAATCGACGGATGGAAAGACGAGTCTGAATCAGATTGAAAGCTGAATCCTATTCAAGTCGATATTTGATGCTGATGAAGAATATTGTTAAGAGCTATTTATAAAAATAGATGTTTTATTTATTTAAATATTTATTTATGCATTTTTTTTGTATTTTTGTAATTATCAATTTTTTTTTGTGATGTATTTATTTATTTAAATATTTATTAATATTTCTTTATATTTATTTGTTTGATTTTATGTTAATTTTTTATATATTATTTATTTGTTTATTAATTTATTTCTTTGCATATATTTATTATTTATTATTTATTATTTATTATTTATTATTTATTATTTATTATTTATTATTTATTATTTATTATTTATTATTTATTATTTATTATTTATTATTTATTATTTATTATTTATTATTTATTATTTATTATTTATTATTTATTATTTATTATTTATTATTTATTATTTATTATTTATTATTTATTATTTATTATTTATTATTTATTATTTATTATTTATTATTTATTATTTATTATTTATTATTTATTATTTATTATTTATTATTTATTATTTATTATTTATTATTTATTATTTATTATTTATTATTTATTATTTATTATTTATTATTTATTATTTATTATTTATTATTTATTATTTATTATTTATTATTTATTATTTATTATTTATTATTTATTATTTATTATTTATTATTTATTATTTATTATTTATTATTTATTATTTATTATTTATTATTTATTATTTATTATTTATTATTTATTATTTATTATTTATTATTTATTATTTATTATTTATTATTTATTATTTATTATTTATTATTTATTATTTATTATTTATTATTTATTATTTATTATTTATTATTTATTATTTATTATTTATTATTTATTATTTATTATTTATTATTTATTATTTATTATTTATTATTTATTATTTATTATTTATTATTTATTATTTATTATTTATTATTTATTATTTATTATTTATTATTTATTATTTATTATTTATTATTTATTATTTATTATTTATTATTTATTATTTATTATTTATTATTTATTATTTATTATTTATTATTTATTATTTATTATTTATTATTTATTATTTATTATTTATTATTTATTATTTATTATTTATTATTTATTATTTATTATTTATTATTTATTATTTATTATTTATTATTTATTATTTATTATTTATTATTTATTATTTATTATTTATTATTTATTATTTATTATTTATTATTTATTTATTTATTATTTATTATTTTAAATTTTATTTATTTATTTATTTAGAGTCAACTAATGAAAGTTGGCTATGAAAGGATTGATTAAGATTTTAAATTATATCAATATTAAATATATTAGAAAAATGTAAAAATTAAATAAATATTGTATATTAAATTAAAAGATGAAAGAGAAAAAAATGTATATTTAAAAAAATATAAATTCTTGAGAAATAAAAGATATAAAATTATACAAAGTGAATTTAGTTGATCAAACAAAACTCAATCAGATCTTTTGGTATAAATATTAAATATTAAGAATTACTATTAGATCTAAAAGAGACTCTTTTACTAAAGAAAGATTAGAATCAATACAGAGAAAGCTGTTCAGACTGATGGTACAGAAGAGAAAGATTGCCAAAGTATACCATGAAGACCATTTGAATGACAAGGTGAGAGATAGAAGAATCTAATTTGTAGTCAATCTACGAGTAGAAGGCACTGAACGGAGTCTTAAATCGTTAAATCGAACATAGAATGTAATTTACAACTAGCATAGCCCATTAGGGCAATTTATGTTACAGGGTATAGGGAATTAAAATAAAAAAGAACATATTAAAAATGTGTAACGAAAGCAAAAGAAATATTGTGGTTAGCACATAATTAAATTTGGAAATCGAGAGTGTTCGACTCACACAACACAGGGCAGAACCTTGGGAGGTTTAGTAATAGGATTTGATTAGAAAATCGTTTTAAAATTGTTGTCATTGGTCGTAGCTAGTTGTGTGTGTGTTGTGTGTGTTGTGCGTGTGTTGTTGATATTGTTGTGTGTTTCGTATGGGTTTGTTGTTTGCTTTTGTTTTCATTTGCGTAGCGGCAAATGTGGTTAGAAATAGAACCGTACATTGCAGCGTTGACCAAATCCCCATTTGCATGGGTGTATGTAGCTGGATTACACGAACGTACCCAAACACACCCAAACACACACACACACACACACACACGAGATATAAATACACAAAGACACGCACACTCACGCACAACAACACAAATCCTTTTAGCCGAGAATTGCTTTTTGAATATGTGCAACATACTTGTTGTTGCTGCTTCGTTATTATTATTGTTGCTGATGTCGTCATTGTTGTTGTCGTTGTCGTTGTCGTTGCCATTGTTGTTGCTGTCTTTGTTGTTGCTCTGCTTGTTTTGCATCGACCCAAAATTGTTGCTTACTTTTAGCACACTTTGTGCTGTCATTTTTGCGGTCATCCTTGCCCTTTGGTTATCGTTGTTGATAGTGTTGTTGCTGTGTGTTCAGTGTTGTTGTTGTTGTTGTTGCCGCTGCTAATGCAATTTGTCATTTTCAATTTTTGTGTACGTGTGCGTGTGTGTGTGTGTTGTCTCAAATGGAATTTTTCGGGCACTTTGACGTCATAAATTACAGCTACATTTTAATTGCAGTATAAATAATATTTTGGTTTTAATAAATTTATATGCAAATTGTTTATTTATACAGATACTACATATATTTACATATATATAGTATATATATATATACTTGTATATATCTTACTGTATATACACATTCTTTTTATAAGTCCCTTTTGTTAGCTGCAGTCTGTACACTGGCTAATTGGCCCGTTTACTTGGCCAACTCACTTTCATCCGATGCAGTCGCTGCAGCCGCATGAAATGCAATTACTTTCAATATGTGCGCATGCATTTAATGCAATTTAAGCTGACCCACGCCCACTGTAGCCGTAGCCACGTCCTCTGTGTGTGTGTGTGTGTCGTGTGTGTGTGGCAGCGGTCCGCAGCCCATTGTCCAGTTGCGTCGCTTGGCACTTAACTTAAATACGTTTTTATGGCTCATACAGGCTGGGGGCAGAGGGGAGGGGAGGCTGCAGGTTGGAAGGATGAAAAAGCCTTTTGTTGCTTTTATTATATCTTGTTATTGTTTCGTAAAGCGCTTTTTGTTGCATACTTTTGTGCGTCAGAGCGCTCAAGTTGTGGCTTTTCGCACATCCTTTGTGACATCCTTGCGACTGCATAATTTTCTGAAATATACGCTTGGTTTTATTTTGCATGATTTACTCTGATTTCCCCGCCATGCTCTCTGCTCTCTGCTGCTACTACTACTCAGCCCTGGCCTGAGATGTGTACCCTATACAGAGCATCCGTGTCATAGTCTACGCTCATCTTTCGCGCTTGTCTCTCATGTCTGTGCGTTGGCTGCTTTGCTCGCTTTTGTAGTTTTATCACACACTTGACCCATAAATCAAACATGTGTAAATGTTTTCACTTTATATGCGCACTCATACATATCAAATATTTTTCGCCGCCTTCTATGCATAGCTTCAAGGAGGGTGTCGCAGCAGGAACACAAGTAGAATCAGGACCAGAACGAGTTCGAGGTCCTCTCGTATACGTATACGTATTCCTATTCCCATTCGTATTCGTATTCGTATTCGTATTCGTGCGTGTAAATGAAGTAGAGAGCCGTGTAAAATATGCCACAAATAGCTGACTGCCTGTAACATTCTAGTCGTTGGGCCATTTTACTTGATTCTTGTTTTTGATTTCATATTTTTTTCCTGGCTGCCTGCCAATCCCTTTTGACGAGTTCCTGACATTTTGGCGGCTTGTCATTCCATTTTGTGTCATTTTTATTGTCCTCAGTGAATGGTGAGTGGTGAATGGTGAATGGGCTTCCAACATATTTCTGCAATCGCAAAAGTATCTAAAATGATTTTTAACAATTTTCCAGCCACAGCCTCAGAGCGGTTGCCACAAAAGGTTTAAATTTAATGCGGCAATTCATAGACCCAATTATGAAATGTTGTTGTTGCTCAATTTTCAATTAGCGAACGCATTGAATTTGAAATCTATTTACATATCATGAATTATGCTGACTATTGAAAAATTGTTGCAGCCATTGAAAAATTAATTGCAAAATAATAATTAATTATAATTTAATGAAATTTTAAAGCTGCATTGAAGTTTCTGCCAATCAAATTATCACAATATTCGCGCTATTATTTCTATGCAATTTTAGTTACAGCTATTATGCTGGGCTTTAAGTGCTGGAACAGCCAACAAATTAGGCTTCTATTTATATTTAACGCTCATTAAATTTAATTTGTAGTAAATCTGATTGGATTGCAAAGAAATCACAGACTTGCTCCGGCTTCAATGGAATCGCTTATGAATCGCAGAAGTTAATCAAAGCAGCATTTTTTCTGCCTTAATTGAAAGCTGAGCACTGCTTGACGTATGTGTGTGTGTTGAGGTGTGTAATTTTCAGAGCTGCAAATGGTGCTCGACTAGAATCGGATTCACACTTGGTCCTATTTTCAGACTTTATACGAGAAATATCTGAGTCAAGCAGACAATTACTTAAACTGAAACATATGAAAGGCTACACCTCCCCATCCTCCTCCTTCCCCTCATCCGCATCCCCATCCTCATCAGTGTGTGAGTGACGTATATGGGTTGGTCCTGGTGCCGCTACAAAGTACCTCTAGCTACTCTCAGATTCTACAGGAGCACGTTTATGTCATATTCATTATAACAGACGTTGCAGTTGCAGGCACTTAAAGTTATGTGCACTTCGCCTGATGACCTCCTGTTGTGTGTGAACAGACAGGGGGAGGTGTAGGTGTAGGGGGGGAAGCAGAGGGAGATTGCTAAATAAAAGGCAGATGAGAGTTCTGGTTACAACTTTTTCCATTTAACGCTTGAAAGCCTTTTAAAATGTAATTTTTGCCTAATTAGCAACAAACAAAGACAACCTTCTGTCTATGCGTCTATCCCTCCCTCTTGCTCTCTTGCTCTGTCTCATTCTCTCTCTTTGTGTGTACATCCTTGTCCCACTTTCGCATGCCTGTGATGTTCCCATTTTTGAGTCCTGGGCGCTCGTCCAAATCTAATTTGCGCCTTAGCAGCTGCTCAGTCCATGCTGAGGCCAAGGATAAGAAAGCTGAGCTGAGCCAGTGAAGCAGCAGACGCTTGACAGCCAGCAGTAGGCCGAAGGGATGGCAGCAGAGCATCGAAAGTATAAAAGGGGAGCTACTGTGACCTTGAAAGTGAATGCCTTAAGTGGTCTTAACTTGAGGCATTAGCTGCGACAAAGTGCTGGCACTCCTGGGCACCTACAATGATATATTAGAGGGTTGTCTGTCTCCTTGACTTGCTTCTGTATTCATAATCCTTTGAGGCGTATCTCGCATGCGTAACCATAACAGCAATGAGAATTTCACATTCGCACGTAAACAACACATTGAGTGCCACCTAAACCTACACCTACACCCTTTGTGCCACGCCCACAATAGCCTAGAATTGCTGCTAATCCTCGTCCAGCTTGCAGGAGCATGCCGCTGGCTAACTCTTCTCACTTGCCATGCTTTCTGTTGTACGACTCTATGAGAGACGAGTAAGAGCATTTCTTTCCGCGTGACTAAATACCTTTCACTTGCTGTCAGAGCCACGCCCACCGCCAGCCAAGCAAACGCCCACCGCTTGGCCATGTCCCTTTTTTTTGCTCCTTTCTCCTTTTTTTTTGTGTGTTTTTTTTTATTAATCGCGTGTCGAGTTTCATGCGTTCATAATATGAAATAGAGTTTTGTTTCTATTGTACAGCATTGTATTTGTATTCGTTTGGTCTTGTTTCAGCTTTTATTTCTACTTCTTTCTTTCCTTTTTCTTCCTCGGCTCTGACTGTGGCTCTGCTGCTGCTGCTGCTGCTTGGTGAGCTAATTAAAAATTATAATTAATTGCATTTGTTGTGCGCACAAGTCGTCACACAGTTCGTGTGTGTGTGAGTGTGTCTTATGGGTGTGTCCCAGCATATCTTGGGAAATTCATCTAAGTTCCTTCTCCCTGCTCCGTTCCGTTTTCCGGGAGCAGCACATTAAGCTTATTAAATTCACAGAACTGAAAACGAAAACGTAAACGACTTTTACCATTTGTACACACATGCATTAAGTTATTAAATGTTTGTTGGACCCAACACAACACACACACACACACAACGAAAGAGCAACAACAACAAGATGGGGTGTTAACGTATTTTATTCTATAAGCCGAGATGTTAAACGGCGATTAGTTGATATTACCGTTATGCTAACTGCTTATTAAAAATCATAATTAAAATTCCCACAGCTGACATCGAAGCGCATGAATAGCTCCGCCATACAGCCATACATATATGACCAAGCCATAGCATACCCTGGTCATATCGGTGGCTGTAGATCTTGGCCAAGTCATAAATATCCATAAATTGCGGCTGCTGTTGCATAACTCATTTCACCTGCCATTTCGGTGGGCAGAGAATGTTTTCGTAATTAATTGGAGGCACTGACAACAAATTAATATATATACACACATACACATATATATATACAATACTTCTACAAAGCAAATTGATGATGAAAGTTGATAGCGGAATACCCTTGCGCATAGACACAAGCTGATAAAATTCCATTAGATAACAAAACCTGCCTCGGTTCAAGGATATTTTCTGGAAGTTCGTCAAATTTAAGTGGCACTTTGACCCTAAGCGAAACCGAAGAACACGAGCTGAGCGCAGACACCTAGTGTTAAGTGCTTGAAATTGAGACAGATATAGTCTAGGGAGGAAAGGATACAAATATTCAATCAGGTAAAACATGGACAGCTTGAACTACTCTTGAAATACACTTCACATAGAAGAGCGCGCAGTCAGCGCTTTTTTATTTAAAACACAACACAAAATGAATTGGGGAATATTAAAAAAAGAATATATATCGCATATATATATATGTATATAGTATATAAGTGTGTTTGTGCATTGATTTATTCCGCGATACTTTGCTGATCAATGTCAAATAATAAATTAAATTACTTTAATTGCACATTACTCGAGAACAGCTGCAGTTGCAATAATGAGGACCTTTTCCAGCCATAAACAATGGCTCGTAAAATATGAGAGACAATTTACAATTGCAACCCAAATTGAATGACGGCTGTTACTGACAGCTGTTGTTGTTGTTCTTGTTATTGTTGTTGTTGTTGGTGAATTTGTTGGAGTTTCGCATTTTCGCACCTTCAACTCGAACCTCAGAGGCAAATCAATTAATTTCATTTGATTATTATTATTATTATTCGCTATTATTATTGCAGCAAGAAGAAAAAGTGCTGACAGTGAAATGTAATGCAGAGGCATTGCCAAAACCCATTTCCATTTCCATCAACATTCCATCATCATCATCATTTCAATCATCATCATCATTTCAATCTTCATCATCATCATGAGGAGCTGAGAAAGTGCTTACAACGTCTTTTGTGTTTCCTCGCGCCGTGTTAATTATTTCCGCTGAGGCTGTAAGTTTTATTTATTGTATTATGCGTGAAGTGTTTTCGGGGTACGAAGGAGAGGAGAAGAGCAGCTGGGGTATCATAGAGACCGATTGGGTTCAAAGAAGGGTACCCAGAGCACAAACTGACAGCGAAGATGCTGCCATGAAATATGCATGCACTTTGCTCAAATTTTTGACATTAATTGTGTTTAATTGAAATTAACAGCATTCACTCGCTCTCTCTCTCTGTATATATCTATAATATATATATACTTTCATAAAGATATATATATATATTATATATGTGATGTTGACCGAAAACTGGTAGAAAATAATGCAGCACTGAAGATTCAATTGGAGTTGCTCAAAAATCAATACAAAGACTGTGGCCTCTGTGCACATTTGTATTCAAATTCCAATTCCAATTCAAATTCGAATTGAAATTTCAATTTGAAATGTATTTGTTAATAAATCATGGGTGAAATTGGCGGCTGGGGGCTGCTGGGGGCGGCTGGGAGTGACCTGAGAGAGGGATGGGCACACAGCTGTTGGCTGATTGATATGCTTATAATTCACACGGCCAGGACCTGGATTTGCCTGCAATCATCTTACGAATTGAAGGAAAAAATGAAATGAAATGAAATGAAATACTATATATATATGTGTGTGTGTGTGTGTGTGTAAGAGTCCTTCAAGAGTAGCGTTTCCGTAAGGCAGCTAATTGACATTGATCGACAGTTGCCATTTTTGTGCTGCCCTGAAATACTCGTAATTTATGGGCTTCGGGGCTCGCCTGGGTCGCAGCCAGGCGAATCATTTATTCATTCATTAATTTTTGTTTGTTTTATGTTAATTTATTTATTGCTGACTGCCCCTGGCCATCTGGCCCACCTGTCCACCTGCCCACCTGTCCACCTGCCACCTGCCACCTGGTGAGCTAATTACGCATGCCGCCTGCCTCCGCCTCTGCCTCCATTTTTCCACCTTCAAGAGCTGCAAAGAAATTAGCTGATACTCGTTTGTGACATTTGACATGTTTCTTTCTGATAGGCGCACTGCCATAAATATATGGAAATATTATCGGCACACATAACCAGATTTATACCCTACACTCATTAAAGTGCAGAGTGGCTCAAGCATCGGCTTAAAGTGTCGTAAGAGTCAACATTTAAATGTTAATGAAATCAATTGAACTCCAACAAAGAGGAAGCAAACTTTGAACTCTTTGAACAAGGGGCAGACCTTAAATGAAGGTCGCTTCGAGCATTTGGGGCTTTTTAAGCCCACTTCAGGTAAAATTTCATAAAGGTAAATTCCGTGTCCTGTATTTTTGTCTGCTCTCATAACCCACGACAGCCCTTTGTAATTTTTAAATAAAATGTCTCTTTATACCCTGCAGTGAAGTGTCAAAGAGAGTGTATGAGACTTGAGATAGAGTTTGCTGCATCAACCAAATCTTCATTCGATTCAAGGCATACTTTTGCTTTTTCTTCATACTTTTTGAGCTCGGCTAAGGGATATCTTCTAGTTGGGCATGGAGGAGACAATTATATATTCTTGTTATAGTTAATTTGCTTAATTATGTATGCGTTACATTCGCATTCGAAATTGTTCGCCTTATGAAATTGAATGCTGGCAAGCTTATCACTTCGGCAAAAGGCTTTTTGGCAGCCTTCGCTTTTTGTGTATTGCGTATTTTAATTAAAACACGTACAAACGCAACACCATGGAAGACATGGGCTCGGCAGAGGGGGAGGGGGAGGGGAGGGGGTTTGATGACGATTGTGGAAGGGGTCGTGGCAGCATGCATGCAGCAATTAAAGCCAAATAATGGCAACCAGCAACGCATACAAAATGGAAATGAATGGCGCGCAAAAGGCTAACAAGACGACGACTGCCAGCCATTGTCGGCCGCTGGCGATGGCGTTGCGTATACGCCTCGTTGTGCCTTCATTCTTATATATTTCTCTCTTCGTTTCGTTTCGTTTCGTTTTTTTTTTATCTCCATTATTTTCTACTTTTGCATTGGTGCCACTGTCGCTGGCCTTTTTTCTTTTGGCACGGCTGGTCACGCGCGCAGAGGTCGCGGCGTGTGCCCCAAAAACAAAAAAAAACTGGGTAGGAAAATCGCGCAATTGCTTCGACAGTTGCATGAGAGCATCGAAGGGACCGAAAGACACAGAGATCGTCAAGACAATTTGCTTGTATTTCCCCGAGACGTTCCAATGAAAGGGCCAGAGGTTCGGCTTCAGAGGCTTCACTCAACCTTGCTTAATTATGCTAATTTATGCAAACAATCAGTGCGCAATAGGCAGACAAGTGACAATGAGAGAAACAACAGCAAAGTGCTGGGCGTGCCTGGAGCCAAGATAAGACACACACACACACACACACACATGTACACACATATGCATAGATGTATGGATACATGTTTTTATGTATGTGGAGCAACATAGATGCGAAACAATTGACTTGAGCCAACACAAAAAGATACAAGATACATTCAAGCAGGCATACAAAGATACAATTGGGGCCATTGTTTTACAACTGCAGACAAAAGCATCAAATTTAAACTTTCTGCGTGTGTGTGTGTGTGTGTGTCTGTTAAGTGACTTGTTTTACAGCGACAATGATAACACGCAAACAAACACACATGCAGCAGACACAATAACATGTATTCACAGATACATCTTGATAGCAGAGCCGACAGTTTGGAATGTCAAAGTGTTGTTGTCATTGTTCTTGTGTGTGTGTGTGTGTGTGTGTGTGTGTGTGTGGGTGTGTGTTGTTGCTAGTTGGTATTGTTGCTGTTATCTGCGGCTTGTCTGACATTTTATAATTGAAATTTTGTTGCAGCCTACTTTCAAGCGCTGATTACGACATGCAGCCGCAGTCAGTCGTAATGGGAGAAGCAAACGCAAACGCAAACGCAATCGCAGTCAACGCACCCGAGTTCCGTATTACACATACGCCACGTGAGCACTTAAAGAAATTAAGCCAACTATTTTACGCTTAACTGCGTGTGTCTGGCTTCTCATTTTCTACACTCGTCTCTCTCTCTCTCTGTGTGTGTGTGTGTGTGTGTTGACTACGTGAAAATGCCATTTTAGAAATTAAAAAATATGTTAAGGCATGACATTGGCTTCATTACGCCAACCCATACCCTCAACAGGAACACAGTGCAACAAAATTCAGTAAGAGAAAAGAGAAATTAAGAAAAAGATTGAAACTTAATAGATAAAATATATATGAGAGATAAGTTAATCTAGCAATAATATATATAAGATTTATTCCTATAGGTTTACGATGCCAAAGAGTTCCTTTTATCGATTTCCTAATCTTGAAATCCCTCAGATTTATCTCTTTATTCTAAGCTGCTCCCAAATTTACAACTATTTTATGCAACTAGCACCTTAAGTGTGTTGCATAGTGTTCTTTTATGTGGCCAAGTGCTACATCATGCTGTTGGCTGCTTTGGTGCGTCGGTTTGTCCTGATTTTCAACATAAAAACACGCCACAAGCTCACAGATACTCGCACACACACTCGCACACACACACACACACTTAGAATGCCAGAACAACTTGTTGCCAGTTTTCTTGTATATTCTTCTGTTTTCTCTCTGTTTGTTTCGTTATTTTTATACTTTGTGGCGGAATTTTTGAACTCAAGGTTAACGTAGCGCATATTAAAGCGCAAATTTGTTTTATTTGCCACCGCAAGTTGCATGAAAAATGAATGAGGCCGGTCAGCTGGGCGTCTGAATGACTGGGTGGCTGGCAGACCGAAAATTTCATTGAACCTAATCAGTTTTCAGGCCAACAAGTTGGGCACGTGGCAACCATATAGTCAAGCCACTAATCCAATAAATAATGCAAAGGAAAAGCCGCTCGGTATGGCTTATTTTGAGGCGGCACTTTGGCCACGGGGGAGGGAGGGAAATGTTCAGAAATACTCTCGTAGTTCGATGGGCGATAGTCGATAGGAGGACTTTTGGGCTCACAGAGATATGGCCAATCATTTCAAGGACATAAATTCACGCAAATGTTTCAATCAATTTTGCGCTGGTCGGCACAATACAAATTCAATTTGACCCACAAATTGCTGGCGCAGCCCAAAGGACGATACGAGCCATCGCTCCATCCTCCATCGCTCCATCCTCCATCGCTCCTATCTCATTCCGATTTCGTCATGTTGTTATTGAGCCATCTTTATGCGATTACACAAACAACAGAGCACAGGACTGAGTGGCAGGACAGGCAGGACTGGATGGACTAGCTGGACTGCCAATGGACGGTGCACACAAAGGACGAACAGAGCGTCGCACTAAAAAGGACAGCGCACCGGAAATTTCTAACGATTGAATGAAACGGAAGGCAACTAGAGAGGCAGGTCAGGAGGCAAGCCAAGGGGCATGAAGTGGCAGCCATGATGCAAACGGTAATAAATGACATGAAAGACAACGAGGCAAATTCCTTTTAAGACAGCAGACAGGAGACAGGAGCTGCATACTCGTTCAGCTGCCTGGCTGCCTGGCTGCCTGTTTGGGTGAAAAGCGCTTACCAAATGCAAATAAGGTAACCCATGCCACGCCCCATGTCACGCCCCATGAGCAACACAACATGTGCTCCACAGTTGCTCATTAAAAACTGACTAAATTGAGTTGTATGTTAAGCCAGGAAAACATTCCAAAAATAACAGTTGGCAATGCGCTTAGGCGGGAGGAGTTTCGCAATGGCTGCCACTTGCAAATGCCTGCCTGCGATTTATAATGTTGTCCTCGACATCGTCCTTTACAGCGACTACGACGACAACGACAACCAGAGCTAGAGCCAGAGCCACAGAACCGACCCTCGAGTCGTTAAGTGCACGCGTTAACCTCATTTTTGGTTTTGCTGCGGCAATAAAAGAAAGTCCTGCAACTACGACTACAAGAGTTGCAGTTCAAGTCGTAATCGTAACTTAACCAAACGCCTCAAAAGTAGTTCACTTTTGCCGCTGCCGTACTTGAAGCCTCCCAACTACTTACTTATCACCCAGAAGGATATGAGCCAATACTAAAATCAAATACGACAATCCTGCCCCAAAAACTATATCCCTATAAATGTGTCGTAAACTCAAGGAAAATGTTACTTCAGAACGCAACATTCATTTGACATCTGTATTCAATTTATTTGGTTTAGGTTTCTTCACAGAACTTTGGAGATAGCTGTCAAAGTTTAAATTGAAGAAACCAACTTTAAACAAATTTCCTTAAATACAAATTGCTTTTCGTTGCGTGAAGTGTGAATCTTGAGAAGAAATCGATTAAAAGTTGAGGAATGATAAAAATATACCTCTGAGAGGATCCTTATTGAACATCCTCAAAGTGATATCTGACACCTCTTGTATTGGACTGCTGCCTAAATTAGCTTAATTCCACTTTTGGCCTAATATATAATACATTCTTTATATGTAAATAGGTTAAGTAAGATTCCCCAAAGAAGCAGTTCGATTGTTGTTTCAACTTTTATAAACAAATTTGGTTATAAAAATTTTAAGAAAAATACACTAGAAGAATCATAAACGCTGCAAGATTAAGTCTATCCATTATATATATATATATATATATAGGTACAGTAAAATCTTTTTTACACGATTTTGAAATTACACGGTTCGTCAAGAAGAAATTTAAAAATTTGTTACACGTAATTTTTGATTTAACACGAATTCCAAAAATTTTTTTTTTTAATTTTTTACATGATTTTCTGCAGTGTTATATATCATCCAAATGGCAACTCTACTTCACAGTTTGTTTACCTTAAGGAAAATACCCTCTAGACATCCCTGCCAACTTTATTTGGAACCAAAAAAAAGGGAAAACCCCTTTTTATTTAATATTTCAGTTTGTTAATGACGAAATATATAATTTCAATAACGTTTAAAGCTTAAAATCACTTTTTTTATAGGTACAGATCCTCAAATTTACATATGAATCGTGTATTTTTTTACACGGTTTTGATTTACACGGTTTTCTTAGGAACGTGTAAAAAAGATTTTACTGTATATTCTAATAGGTATATTTAACTTATACCTCTGAAATCTACAATTCTTAAAGCTGCAACAATCTGCTGCCTTGGGAACCCACGTGGCACATTTTCTTAGTTAGCTTCAATTACTGAAGGCGCATGACGCAAACAATGGAACTGGGAGATAAGGGGCCTGCTTCGCGCTTAATATAGACGCTATCGACATCATTGTGGCATAGACTCCCATGGAAGAGGCGCGACTGCGTTGGTGCCAAAACGCTGCATGAAGTGTGGTAAATGCAACATTAGCCGCGGGGCTTTTTGGAGGCTTTGTCTTAGGCCAGGTCTGGATAAGCGGGACATCAGCCATTGTCAATGTGTGCAACAATGGGAAATAAGCTGTGACTCTACGTATGTGTGTGTGTGTGTGTGTGTGTGTGTCCTATCTGGCTAGTGTCTGGCTGCATATGCATTCACTCAGTGCAGAGCAACAGCTGCTGCGGTCGAATAGCACCTACTCCTGGTATCCTTTGTATCGCATCCTTTGTCTCCTGTTGTGTCTATTACGTGTATTGTTATGAAGTTGTAAACTGAATGAAGAGTCCTGGTCCCTAAGTGGTGTAAATAACACGGTGAGATCCTGCTATGTGTGTCACTTGGCAAAAGTGATGAAGGGTTTTATGCCGTTCTTCGCTTTTACATTATTAAAAACTGCATTCATAATTTGCAAATTTTTTAAGTTTGCTCAAAAAGTCATTAAGAATATTTTCATTGGCTGTCAAAGGGAAGAAAAGCAGCTAAAAAGAAATAGCTGAGAACTAAATAAATTGATTTTAATATAATTCTGTGCTGTTCTTTTATGTTTATATTACCAAATAACTGCGCAATAACTGCGATATACAAATGGAAGATGAATTAAAAGTATGAAGTAAAAGGAACTGTTGACATGGAATGCAATAAAGAGAAGAGCTGAAGGACAATATGATGTTATTATTTATTCAAAAAGGGAATTAAAGCGATAATAAGTTAAGCAGTCGCAATCTCAGACGAAACGATAATTCAGTTAGGTTTTCTGCCAATCAATAAAACGTACGAGTAAACGAGCATCTCGAAGGATTTGATAGGTATCTTTTAATATTTCATTCTTCCATGCAGCATGAACTACTTACTTATCGCCATCATCTGAACAGCGAGTAATTTCATAGCAATTTCACAAGCATATTTCAGCCTTATAGCTATCATTTTCCCATTCCAGCACGAGTAACCCAATCCATCCTTCAATTGCTCTCAACTGTACTGGGATATCCAGACCTGCCCAAACGCCCCTCCCCTCCCCACAACCATTTTACCATGAATCGGTTCAAGTTAATGACGGTCCTCTGCTGCTGCTGCTGCTCCTGCTCGTTCGGCTTGCTCCTCTATTAAGTATTGCTGCCAGCTGCTCATAAATTTACTACCACAAGGGCAAACTCGCTTACAATATGAATTGATTACCGTTGCCTGCAGGTTACCGGGATGGCTATGCAATATCAATAACTATCTAACGCACTTCTATAACACCTCAATGGAGCGTGCACACACTCTGACACACACATTTAACACACACACACAGACACACACAGACACACACAGAGAGAGAGACTGAACTGTAAGCACGGGCCAGCAATTTTTCATTTCCATTTTTCAAATTTACAGCAAACTTGCCTTTCTAGCTGTCTCTTTGTTGTTGTTGTTGTTGTGATTTTTGTACAACGTATACAATGTGTATATATATATATATATTTGATATATATATATGTGTATCCAAATATATTTCGGCATCATCAGAACTTACTAAATTAAAATGGTCAGCGGGGCGTTATTGTTTCGAAGCATTTACGAGAATTTTCAATTTGCGTGGCATGCTTTTAGGCGCGCACGTTCCAGCCCCTTTTCCGCGCCTCCCGCTCCCCCGCCCAGCCATTTCCGCATGCTTGTCTATCTATATTATGCTCTCTCTATGTACGTGTGTGTGTGTGTGTTGGGCATTTAGTTTTTGTTAAGCTACATTTGGAGTTGGTACGAGTATATTTTTGGGGTCATATGAAATGTTTGTGAGCCGCGTTTGTGTTTGGAATATTGATTAAATTGAAACGTTGCCTCAAAACAAAAGACAGCAAAAGCCAACATACCAAACATACATACAAAATATATATATATATATATATATGTGTGTGTGTGTGTTTATATATAAGCAACAATTGCAAGCTTGCATTAAATGTTGATTGCACAAATAAAAGCTTTAACAATTGCTCCTGTTCTGGGGTTAAAGTTCCAGACAATTCATTTAACACGTGTCGGGTATTTGTTTTGCGCAAAGTGAGGCAATTTATTTTTGGGACTGGCACGAAAATGCGAGGATAATTAAGCGAGAATGTGCTGAGTTTGAAGTTAAATGATGAAAGGAGTGAAACATTAGCTAAATCATCTGTTTAACCGTAATCCTTCGGGGCGCAGTCTACTGACTACCGACACCTCCCTTTCGCTCCCTTTAGGTCCCTTTGCCGCCAACTCTTTACTTTTTTCTTCCACTCTCTCTGTCTCTCGTTCCATCTGGTTCGCTGTAAATCCTTAAATGCCCGTCTCTCTCGACTTTAGACACCCCATTCGCTTTGAGGCGCTCTCGTTGGCGCATCCTGCCGTTTAGCCAAGCTTTCAGCAGCAACGCCAAGGAAGTTGTTTGTTAAACTCAGACGCTGCCCCTGCTTTGCCTTCGGCACGTCTCGCCACTCTTCAGGAGCGCTCCATTAAAAATGCATTTATCATTTGGCATTTGAAAAGCTTCCTTCCTGTTGGCAAGCGACTGACACCTAAGACCAGCACCACAGCCTTTCCCATCTCAAGCTTAACCACTCTTCACTCAGCTATCTCATACTCTCTCACAGCGAATCCAAATGCCGCAACATTTTAAACAGTTCTTCTTTATACTTTTTATACTTATCGTCCCTTTTTTTTATTTCTTCTACACACTTTACCCCTTAAAAGTAGCTTAAAAGGGTAGAATAAAGTTATGCAAATCAATGTTACACTCAGCCCAACAAATCTGCGTCCCTTCACTACAAAACATATAGATTCTTGATCAGCTAAATAGCTCGACTCAATTGTAGCTACCTTTCTGCTTGTCAGCTCAAGTGTTTCCTTGGATCAATCTGACAGATAGATTCAAAGCTAGCACTACATGTTCTTGTTCCGTTTGCTAATTGGATCTATTTCAAACTTTAAGATTCTCCTATGAACCTTGAGTAACAACCACAGCTTTAAGTGTAAGAACTTGGATAACTATCGTCAGATAATTCGATTCTTCAAAGTACGAAATGAAAGTATAAGTCTATATAGCCCATACCTATATGTGAGAGTATTCGAAGCTAGGGTATGGCCTAGTCGTACACACGCATCTGCTTGTGTCCTTTTTTCGCTTTTCTTTAAATTTGTTGGCTGAAGTACAAATTGTATTTGTTTTCCCCGAAAACTTTAGAAGTGAGCTAAGAAATATGTGCAAATTTAGTTTGCAAAAGTGAAAACTAAGCACACACGCTCCCTATGTGTGTGTGTGTGTGTGTGTGTGTGTGTGTCTGTGTGTTGTGCACTTGAGTTGAGCGCAACTTGGGCATGTTTAAGCGTTAAACTGTTACTTCCACATGCGCGCGCGCACTCTCCAAGGACGAAGAGGAGGAGCAGGAGCAGGATGCGGACGGACTCCAGCTGGCCATCAATGCAGTTTTAACTAAGAGCCGAGACAGAGGCGGCCCCAAAGTGTTCATAAAATGTTCGAAGCCATAGACGAAGCCCAGTTCCATAGCCAAAGTGAAAGCGCGCTCCTTCCTGCGCCCCTCAAGTAGGTCACACACACACACACACACAGACACAGACACATTCACATACAATAAATGGCGCCGCATTGTAAATTGCGGCCAACGACAGGTAAAAGTTGCCGACATGTATACACTCTGTATGTGTGTGTGTCTATGTGTGTGTGTGTGTGTGTGTGTGTGAGGTGTACATGGCCTGTAGTTACCATTCATGTGCAACCGCATTGCAGCGCCTGCATAAATTTCATTAGATTTTAGCTCCGTTTGCTGTCCCTTTGTTTTCCTGAATGGAATTTTATGTCAAATCAATTGGCTTTCAATGCTGCGGTCATAAAGAATGAAAGGAATAGAGAGAGACAGAGCCTATGGTAGAGAGAGAGAGACGGAAATGGGTATATATTCTCGTAAATGTCTTCCTAATGAAGTCATAAAGAGCCGTCGACAACTAGATGTCCGTCCGTGTGGGCCATTAAACGCACCTTGAGCCAAAGCCAATGTGCCTAGAAGTATGCTAATAAACGTAAACCGTGCGCCATTATGGAGTCGCTCATAAAAAACATAAACAGCTGAGGTGCCTATGACTATGGAATGCCCTTCTAACGAGACAGGAGTCTCAACATTATATATATAGTAGTATATAGGATGTAGGATGTGGCTGTCTCACATGTGTGTCGTTAATACAAGTAGTACTTATTTTATATAATTTGTTCTGTGGGCAACTCAATTAGGTTCCTTAGTTATCGGTATTGATACACCTTGGAAAATACATTATTTTCAATGGTTCTCGCTCTCTCACTGGCTGGGTTGGAGTGCTAATCAGCAATATAAATATTCTATGGACTCTAAGGAGTCTGTTCCATTACATTTTATACACTCACCGATACCCGCTGGCTGTCGACCATAAAAAGCAAATGCGGCCAAGTGGCTGGCAAAAAGCATTTGCTCGCTTCGATGGCAACTTAACGTATTACTCGTACTCAGAGTCGTACTCAGAGTCGTACTACCACACTCTCGTACGTATACGTAATGCGAGTTGTGCGGGTCAAAGCCCAAATGCAAAAGGAAACCGCTAACCGCTCTGAGCAGACATGCGAGCATCAGGCTTACCTACGTGACGTCCTGCTTAGAGACGATATTGAAGTTGCTCGATTCTCTGGATGTCTGACAGGGGACAATGACGACCAGCGGGAAGTTGAAGACAGTTGCAGCTTATGGTTGACAGACGTTCCTACTCTAATGCTATGCTCTCCCCCTCCCCTCGTCTATCCATTTTTTTTCCTATATTTGATGCCAGACAAAAGTGCATTCTAAAGCGCTGCACGCTAATGCACCATTATCAAAAGCTGCCCTACAAGACTCGTAAATCTTCACTTGCATCTGACTGCAAAGCTTTAATAGATATTTATGTGCGTTGCATGTGTGTGTGTGTTCGATGTGCGTGTGTATTTTGGGAAGCATTTGTAGCTGGTCATAAATTTTGATAAATCGTTTAACTATTTTGAGGCAAACTAAAAGCTTTAACTTGAGGCGCTTCAACATAACACAACAAATGTAACCTAAACCTAAACCAAAGCCAAACAAATTGTGGCGTGAGCACCACAACAACAACAATTTGGCATGTATCGCCAGGTATGAACAGAAAAAGAGAGAGAAAGAGAGAGAGAGAGGGGGGAGAAAACTAAAACTAAACTAAAAAATAAAAAAATCTAAACCAGCTCAGAAACGACAGCCTGGAATTTCTATTTAGCCGCCTTTTATTTTTTATACCCTGCAGCCAATGATAGCTCTAAGAGGCATGTGGCACTCACTCGACCCTCTGAGTTATATGTTAATGTACAGGGTATTCTCTGGTTAATCAGTTTTGTTTTAGCTTGATTTCTCACTTGACTTTTTTTATTTGGCTGGCAGGAAACCTTAAAAACGAGCGGCGCTTCAAATTTATGTGCGGCGGAAGTGGCGACTTTTAGTTTTTCCAGGTGTTGGCGGTACACGGCAAGGAAGAGAGAAAGCGAGAGAGAGAGTGAAAGAGTGAAAGAGGTGCAAAACGGAGAATCGGAGAAGCTCTCTAGATGGCGAGTTAAATGCAATCCGAGTGCACTTTGCCTTGGCTCAGCGAAAGGCGATTTAAAAATAACGACTCTCAAGCATTTGTAGTTACTTTTTGTTTCCCCAATGCGCCCACGCCCAACGTTGCCTTTCAGAGTTAATCTCAGACTTTGCACATGCGTTTCAATCAAATGAAGTCGCATTAAATAATGAATTGGAAATGCAATCGGACTGCTAATCGGATTCCCCTTAACGCTCTTATTAATCAGTTTACTAGCACTCCAATAGAACTGATATCAGCAGCAGGAAGCTCTGATAACTATTGCCATATAATTGTCTATTGAACCAGACAATCAGCGCATAATACTCTGGCTGTTTATCAATTAACTTACAAATTGCTCTACCTTCAATCCTTACCTTACCTTAGCAATCCCCCCTATTGTTCAGATTATACGAGTATAATAAGCATTACGTTTGACTTACCAACCATCGCTGCAATCCCCTCAGCTTTTTTCTCCTCCATTTTACGTGCATTTTCCAGCTGTGTCTTGTGGTTGCCTGCAGCTTCTGGTGATGCCTTTGTGCAACTGGCTGCAGATCTATTGGCAAATATTAATTTCATATAGAAAGTAAAATATTTTCACAAAGCTGATTAAATTTCAAATTAATTGTTCAAATTTTGGCTTCTGAGCTGTGTTTATCTCTGCTTGAGTACAACTTATGGCAATTACAGCAGCAGGCGACAAGGATATTAGAGGTAAATCCAACTGTTCACAAAGAGCAAAGGCCAAACACTAACTGGAATATCAATTCTAATTAGTATTGCACATATACTCTGCCCAATTAATATTGTGTTCAAGAAAATAGGATTGCAGTTGAGCTGTGAAATGAATTGCTAAACACAAGAAGTAAACAAGGGATATGTATTTCAAAGGATTCTTATACTCTTTGAAGTTGTTGTAGACCCACAAGATGTGGCTTTAATTAAAATAATGTTAGAAACTTGCACTGTTCACAAAAATAGTAGTGTGAGCAACTTAGTATACATGGTTCCCAGTGCCTATTATAAAGTGCTTCACTTGTTTCTAGCGTTGAAATTCGCACTGTTCACAAAAATAGTAGTTCGAACAACTTAATATAAGTGGCTCCTAGTGCCTTTTTTAAAGTGCTTCACTTGTTTATAACGAACCTGCTGCCTGACGTGGCAATCAACAAGCTACTTGCAACAATTTGAATCCTCAAAGGAATTGCCTCAGCTAAGCTCTGCTTGAAAAAAGGATTTTATTGCGAATTTCGAATTTTATTTTCACTGCACTACTATTTTAATGAACACATTTGTATATCTATAAATGCAGCTTTATTTCTTTATTGGAACTATAATCCCAGCTTTCAAAGTATTTTGATGCAATTCAATAGGAAAATACTCAAGTGAGGGCATATTAATGCTGGCCCTGAGGCTAAGCCCTTGTTTGCTTTCCATCAAAAAGTTGTGTAGTGTATATACATATAGGTAAGCTTACCTTCTCCCCCCTTCCTCCCTTCCCCTGTCCCTTCAGCTATCATCTTCTTGTTACCGTCCAATTAGGCGTACTTTATCCGATATAAAATTGTGCTCTTCCTCCGTGCATCATATCGACTGGCTGTTCACTTTTGTCCAGGTAATTGCAATGCCACACGGCAGGCAGCAAGCAGCAGGGAGCAGACACGCTGACTGTTGCACCTCCCCCTGTATCTCTCACTCTCACTCTCTCTATGTCTCTTTTGCTCTTTGTGCGGAGTAAGCCCACAGGCTGTGCTGCTCGCAAAGTTTATTGCAATGCACAGGAAATTGGTAGAAATTCCATTTTGATGCTGCGCTATTTGAATTTTGCACGCGTAATGATTTCATTTAGCGAAGAGGAGGAGCTGGAGCTGGAGGAGGAAAAGGACGAGGAGGAGGAGGAGGAGTTGAAGCCATGGGCTTGGATTTGGTTTTTGGTGTGTGTTGGTTCGGGCTGTTTTTGTTAAGTGGAATATTTATTGTGAATGGAAACGAAATGGAATAGCATGATAGGATGGCATTGAGATGGGATAAATATACATAGCGTTAATTTTAGACACCAAGCGGATAGGCGTTGGGTTTTATATGCTGATTGCCAGCGGTGTTTGGGTATTTAGGCAAATATTTCCTTTTTAGAGCAGAGCGCTTTGTGCTGCATGTTCGGTCCAGTGAGGCAGCCCACAGCTCGGAAATGATAGATCGGATTGCCACACACAAAGTCCTCCGCATAGTTGCAGGTCAGCTTGAAGTAGGTTATCTCTTTGGCCACATACCGCGACCCAGCGCAGCCAACATGCGTGTTGTTCTCCACGGCCATGACCGCAAAGTGGCGATAGGGTCTGCTATTGGGGTTTACGGATTGTGTATGGGTAGAACGGGTAGAAAGGTCAGAGGTCATTTTACACAAGGCATTTACAGCCAGACAGACAGCTGGCCACTTACTGCTGTTGGAAGGGCTTCTTCGCATCGCATGGATAGTGCTCCACATCCGCTGCGGTCATCGAGCTGGTGCTATTGGTGTGCTCGGCCCACCAAGTGCGCACACCGATGGTCAGCAGCTGGGGATACATCTTCTCCATTAGCTCATTCTCCACCAGGCGTGTCATGTTGAACATCTATGAAATGCCTCAATTTCTGATTAAGCTACCCTTCACATTGTAATCCAATACTTACAATGATGTTTTGACCAGAGCGCTTATAGTTGGCCGTGTTGCGGCAATCATCGTGCTTCGCCTGGCACATGAGGGCATTGTAGCTGGCCAGTGTGGCCAACTCCTCGCTCCATTGCATCACCACCAAGCGTGCAGCACGTGGCAAGGTTATGTTCTTGCCACTCGCCAGCCGTTGACGTTGCTCGTTGTGCGCCTTAACAATGTCCGTAGCATAATCGGTGAGATTCACAAAAGCAAACTGCGTTTGCTGCGAGTTGCACGATCTTTGATAGTCCTGCAACAGACACAAATACTTAACTTTTCACCCCTTGCCACAATGTCTGACACTCACGCTTAAAGGCCTCTCACAAGCCACATGATGTTTGCCCCTGGGACACAGCTGCTGGTTGCAATAAGGATTCTGAGGTCCTGTCGGCGGCACCTGCTGGCTGACCACAACCAGAATGCTTACCATTAGCGAGAACACAACAAACATATTCATCTTGAGATGCACCGAGTAACTACTTGAAAAACCGCAAACTGCTCTATTTTATATGTGTCCAAGCCAGTTACCAACAGCTGAGTTGGTCTTTATCACTTTGGTTGGTGTTTCTAAAGCAGCTGTCAGTTGGTTTTCAAAGTCTGTTTTCTGCTAATGACTGCTTAAGCTACTATTTATGTAGTCAAAACTTATCTGCTGTTGCTTGTTTCTTGTTTCTTGGTTAACGCACTGAAAGTTGAATCTGAATATAGTTAAGTTTTGCTGGCAGTTTAACGCTGAACGCACTGGCGAATGAGGTCGACGGGCTGAGTGAAGGATCGAGTCAGAGAAACGTGGCCGAGATCTAGAGAGGCTTTGAGTCGATAGTGAGAAGTAATAGCAATATCTGTTTTATATGGAGAAGCAGCTGCAATGCAATATCATACAACTTCTCCCTAGGGAATAGGTATTCCTGGTAGCCGCTACCAGGTTGAAAGCTCAAGTAGCATCAGTGGCTACGACGGCTGAGAACGAATGCAGAAAGGGTTTGAAGGAAGGGTTCATGGAGTGCTTGCAGCATCTCATCTCAACTATCAATCACTGGAAAGTTGGCGATATATTGTTGGACCTATGCTTCATCCCTTTAAGATGTCTTCATGAAAGCTCCACATGAGTTGCTTGTCTTAGCGAAATACTCAATAATTTGAAAGGAGTATTAATAGTCAACTTTTCTAGCAACAGATATAAAAGAATCCACTTGAGGTACGACTTTATGTAGGTCACAACACAGAAGGACTATTTATCATTGTCTATTTATCAATCTATCAATCTGATTGATATCATTCATTCATCATTCAACCTAACTTAACCTAAGTCTAAAAGTGATTTTGACTTTGATTTCATACAAAATAGTTTACGCTGAAACTTAATTATTAATCATTTTGATCAAAGATAATGCTAAGGTATAATTATTATATCAAACCAAGATATGACTGGGAGCTTACTCTATATATTTGCATAGTGGCAGAAAGAGTAATGGTCTTTAAACTTCTGTAGATATACTCTAGACTCTGTCCTGATCTTTATATATTGTAATCTATATTGTAAGTATTATATATGAAGGATCCCATATGACCTATAAGTACCTCCATAGTTGAAACAGAAACAAGGATTGACCTTAGGTTAACTCTACAATAAACTGCTTCACAGTTTATCGAAAGTTCAGTAACAAAATTGTTTCGATCATGCGATAAATGAAAGAAAGACAGAACCTAATTAAATACATATTTTTCTATTAATTATTTTCATAATTGACAGTTGATTACGTTAAGCAACTTCTGAGGCCTAATTATTCTGTGAATATGTCTAATTGTTTTTATGACATTAGCTTTTTATCGAGCGCAACATCTGAGTCCTTGCAGTGGGCGGGTGGTGGGTGGGAGGGGGTTCGCAGGGCAATATGTATTGTAGCTCGTACATGCTCTTAACTCGACCACAAAATTAGCCGCAAACATTAAGAGAAGAGAAAGTCTGTTGCCAAGGACAATTTTCATTTCCATGGAATAGGCTAAAAATGCTGTCAGCAACGTTGTTGCCGTTGCCGTTGCCGCTGCTTGTTGCTGTCTTGTTTAACACTTGAGTGCCTAAGCTGGCGATGCCACCACCTCCTCGAAGTTCATCCTTGCCACGAGCTTCCTCTGAGGAAACGCGACTGTCAATGGGCCGCCTTGCATTAGGGTACATTAAATAGCACTTCATGAAGGCAAAGGCAAAGACAAGCCTACAAAATCCTTCCGCCAGGCTGGCATGCTAATAACTCAATATCACACAATTGATTAAAGGGAAAGGTCCTGGTCGCAGGACACTTTGCCTTCGGTGGGTTCCTTCAGCTCTACAGTAATTGTCTGGCAACTGATGCTCGGCTGATTTGTGTAATTGGTTTTACCTAAGCCGGCTTAATTAGGCATGGCTGCTTGAGGTATTACCAAGGTAGTTCTCCCCTCCTAGTGCTGCACTACAGAATAGTCCTTTGAAGCTCCTATTTGATATAAGTGATTTAAAGTTTTACGATTTTGTCTATAACGCAGAGAGAGATACTAAGTAGATAAGATAAATGTTTAAATTATGCATAATTATTCATATATAGCGAAAAACAGCGCGTGCACCCGTCAACTTTGCTTGCGGTTGCTTGTTTAGTAGGTTGTAAATTTTAATGCAGAAAGCAGCAGAAAAGCGAAGGGCACAACATTTTTATGTGTGATTTATTGCTTGGGGCGAGTCATGTGAAGGGGCATGCATTAAACAACAGACAAGGGCCAGCCTCTGGACAGTGAATACGAGTACACGTACCTCCCAGGCCACCACCCCCCTTCTACCCTCCTCTACCATCCCACCGGAAACCGGAACCAAAGCTGGAAACAGCAATATCTGAGGCCGTCGCTCGAGGCACGCGCGTGCACCTGTTGCCTCTATATTTGGTATACTCAGTGTCCTCCTTGTATCCATCCTCCATCCTCCCAGCAGACAGAGAAAGTGAGACAGACAGAGAGAGAGAGAGAGTGGGAGAGTGAGAGAGCTTGTGCCATAAAGTCAGTTTGGGTTGGCAAATTTATGGCCTACTACGTGGCCCCTATACAATTTTTCGTTTTTCTGTATATAATTCATTTTTAATAGAGAAACAAACTCGGTTTCTTTTAAGCTTCTGCTGCTGGTTTGCTTTTCTCTCCGCATTTTCTGGATGGACACATAAATTTTCCGACACCGCATTGCACATCAAAGGGCGGCCATTGTTATCGGGCGTTCAATTATGTAAGCGTTGTGCATTTAGAATGTCATTATCAAGCCAAAGGATGCAGCTGGAGCCGTTCGCAATGTTCGCAGCATTGTCTGGCCTTTGCTATCTGAGCAATGCATCTTCGCATTTCCTTGGAATAGCTGCTGCTCCTCCAGCTCCTCCAGCTCCTCCTGAATTTTGCAATTGAATAATCAAGCTCAATGGCATTGTGGTTGCCGTGAAATGAGTGGGGTGTGAGTGAGAATCCTTGGTCCTGGCTGATTTATTGTTTAGTCAGGTGGCCATAAATTAAATCGGCCTGCGCTAATATTTGCCTAATAAAATTGATGCAAACACATTGCTGATTTCAGGATACCCTTGTCAAAGGATTATGCCTCGGCTTGAACTACACGCTGGAGTTCAAGTTGGAGTTTGAGCTGAAATTCGAGCTGTCGCTGATGCTGTCACATCAATATGCACATAAAGTTCAATATTTCACGCAATTCACCGAATCCTGTTACAATAAGCCTTAATTTTATGCAAATCTCGCCAAAGTAACCGCTTCCAAGAGACCCACATCCCCTGCCCCTCAGACCAGCTCCCCAGAGCTTAGTACGCGCAATCCTCTCTGCAAGTCGTTTGGAAAGTTTTTAAGCGCCGCCGTGGAAAACTTGTTCGTGTCCTGCATGCCAAGGAATGTGTCAACTGTGCCCCCGCCCAAGCTCGGGCTGAAGCCCAGACCCAATGCAAATACTCGTAGAGTTTGTCCTAGTGCCGACCTTAAAGAATGTCGGAGTCGTAAACATAAAAATCCAGCGCAATGCGTTCTTATCGCTTCAACTTTCAGCTACTTTTTTGGAGGGCAAAGACTAAGACAAGGACGAACCCGAAGACGAAGACGACGACAAGGACGAGGGCGAACCTGTAACTCAATTCAAGTTAATTAAGTAGTTAAATTTGATCTAAGCACTAATCGCAAGGACAACATATATACATTTCACTGTCCTCGCATAGTTGGAAGGACATAAAAACTTAAAATATCCTTTAGCCGGCAACTTTTTTATTTGCATTTGCGTTGGAATATCATGAAAATTAAACGAAACAAAGGGAAACTGTTGACTTAGGAAAACAGTAAAAGCAGCTGACATAATACGAATCCCTTCTGGGAATATTTTATTAGAAGACTTCCTCGAAATAAGATTCTAGTTTGATGATTATAAAAACATCGAAACGTTGATTCGCGGAATCTAAAAAGAACTTTAAAGTATATTTTTTACTTAAATTCCTTGAGTCACCTCATTTCAAAGATTATAATATAACCCATATTTAGATTAGAGTATAATTATGCAAACATTTCATTATGTTTTTTTCTTATTCTGAAACTGCAAGCATAAAAATAATACACACATTTTCTTAGCTCTTTTTGCGTTTCATAGAATACCCTGGAAATCATCTGAGAGTCTGTCTCCGATCAGAGATCCAACTTGATCTTAGACACAATTATACTTAAGGACATAGAAGCTGGTTAACTGTGAGAGCAGCTGCTGAGCTGCTTAAATTATAAGCAGATTATGGCTTGAGCTGTGTGTGCGAGTGTGTGAGTGTGTGTGTAGAGGGTATTCTGTTGGTGTGAATCCTCGACTAGAGATTTTATGCTTGGTTTTTGGTTGGGTTTTTTTTTTTATTTCATGCGCGAATTTAAAAGCCGCGCGAAATATGCAAAATTTTTGTGTCGTTTGTCGCATTCAACGAGGGGGAAGTTCATGCATGTGTATAATGCATGTGTGTGTGAGTGTGTGTGTCTGTGTGAGTGCATTGTTCTTGCACATAAATTTGAGGAAAGCACACACCAACACTTCCACACACGCACTTATACACACATAAGCGGCTACTGGTTTATTTGGGTGAAGGCCATGCACAGCCCCAAAAAGCAGCAGCGGAGGCAGCAACAAAACGGGAGGAAAATAAAAAACAAACACAAGCTCGCACACACAAGGCAAATCTCAAAATTAAATGCAATTTAGTGCAGCAAAGTGGCAACACATACAAGCCAGCCCAAACAGATACACACGCACACACGCACACACGCAACGAGGGCTCTGTGGCAACAATCTCACAAAATCAACATAAGCATAATGTTAAATGTGAACAGAAGAGCAACCAGCAACGAGCAACGAGCAACGAGCAACGAGCAACGAGCAACGTGAAACGAGCATCGAGCAACATCAGGCAACAACAGGCAACAAAAATTGGTAAAAAACAAAAAAAAACCAAAAGAAAAAAGTTTTTACATTTTGCTTTTATCGAATCTGAATCTGCAGTTTCTGATGTATTTTCGTTGTGTGCGTGTGTGTGTGCGTGTGTGTGGGCCTCTTGAAAATCCCATCAAATTACGCAATTCATTTTTAGCATAACATGTCAATTTGTATGCCTAATGCCGAGCCAACTCAAAGGCAAAGGGCGAGCGGAGGGAGAGGGAGAGGGGATAGAGTGTAGAAGCTGTTCAAAAATCCATGTCCTTTGCTAGTTGTAAACAAAATGTCCCAGCTTAGACGCGCTTACAATACCATTAGGGCCAAGAGCAGCAGGCGGAGTCAGCTGGGAGGGGGGGAGGAGGTTCGAAAAGGGCTGCCAATTGGCAAATGCCGATAAGATCCAGGCAATTGACATGGCCAATGCGTTGCCAGCTTAAGATTTTCTATAGCATTGCTCAATTTTTAACATGGTATTTGATTTTAACATCTGAATTTGAATGTCAAGTGGCAGCACGAAGGCGCACTGCCGCAATCTGATCGAAGTCAGGACGAACGTGGCATACACTATAAGAAAGTAGAATACATTTGTCACACACTCAACACACACACGAGCCACACACAACAATCAATCAAACAGTTCTCGCATTTGCATGCAACTTCCCGCATAGCGCAGCGACCCAGCTAAGCCTTTTGCCCTACAATCAGCGCGCTGAAGCTAAACAAGAAAAGGCCAACAAATAAAATAAAATAAAAATAGGATGAATAAAGAGTATGAAATAAAAATAGGAATTGAAAATGCAAATCTTTGCCAAAGCTCAAAAGTGCAAAGCAAACAATATAAATATAACGATACAACAGTCAGAGCCAGAGCAAAGCGCCAGAGACAACTTGCAAACTGTGTAAATTGTAGCAAACTTTATGGCTGTAATAATTGCAAAGTAGTTGGCAACAAGTTTTACCTGAAGTTTACCTGAAGGCAGGACTTTTTGAGTTACATCTTTGCTGCCGCTGCCGCTGCTTCGGTCATGCAAATTTGTTTCATCTTTCGTCAACTAATTGGCTAAATAAGTTCTGTTTAACATCGCGAATTGGTGAACACTTGAAAAATTACGTATACGCCGGGTAAGCGCCTGGCAGCAAAATATAATTGCAAATTTATAGCGGAAGCCATCGCGCAATGAGCTTGTAAACGTTCAGTTTAGCCAACGTCCTGGCTCATCCTGCCACGTCCTGCCGCTTCCTGTCTTGCCTCGCCTTGCGATGCCTCCGCCTGCCTCGTCCATCTCAACTCTCTTTGCCTGCCGCCAGAGCGCTATCAGGATCTGGGCTTCTAGAGTGTCCATGTTTAAGTCCTTTATTCCAGCGTCTTTTGTGGCTTTGTGTGGGGCTACGTTTTATTGCTTTTTTGCTTTGCTTTTGACTTTAATGCCGCTTAATCTTTGGCGTTTACCAAAAATTATGCCCCGAGGAACGTTATAGCCATGAATTGCATTATGATTGCCACTTAGGGACAGGGCCAGGCCTTAAATCTTAAAGTTTTCGCCTGCAAGTACGCAGCAACAATTGAAATCGAAATATTGTATATATCAATTGCATTGATATATGAATCAAAGAGGTTCTCAATAAGTTATTATAGTCAGATTTAAGCCGATTTCTTAAAGTCTTTCGGCAGCTTTACAGTCAGGAGAGAGGACAGAGCTGAGAGCTGAGAGCAAGGCTGATGCTGGCTTTAAATAAATATTTGCAATTTATTCTTTATTCTTTCATTGAAGGCTTTTATATGTATGAGTATAAGTGTGATTAACTTTTCATATGCTGTGCATGTTTGCACTTGCCTCAACAAAGGACTCGAATTATACCGAGTCGAACTTCGGGCAGGGCTCTGACTAACACCCCCCCCACACACACACACACACACACACACCCAGCATATGGTATATATGGTATATCACATTGTTGGCAGTTATTAGCCGCCATTGTTGTTGAGCTGTTGTTACTGTCGATGTTGTTGTTGTCGCTGGTGTTGTTGTCGATGTTGTTGCCACTGGCAGTGGCACGTTGTCGTTGTTGTCGCTGTTATCGTTAGGTTGCCACTGTTGTTTATAATATGGTCAGGCTGTGTAGCTTGTCGGCTTGTTGCTGTTGGCTGGTAGCCCAGCTATTAGTTGCTTTATGGGCACACGATGCTATCAGCTTGGCTCTCTGTACTTTGGGCTGAGTGCAGGCAGCTCTTGGTAAATTCAATGCATAATTTTGCACTCAATTATAATGGATGCCAACGCCTCAGTTCGCTGGATAATGAAGTGGTCGCAGCCGAAACTTTGGCGCTTCAAGTGCCACTTGCTAGCATGAAATTAAGAAATTGTGCCACACACACACACTTACACACACTTTTAATATAGTAGATTTTGAGCACACTGATTAGGGATGCAGCTAACATAAATTAACATTAAGTGCGTCTAATCAATCAATCAATCAGAGATTGAACCTTTCAGCTTAAGCTCAAGCGTTTCGCCTCCAAGTTCTGGCAGGCTTCTATCTGCTTGAAACTTTGGGTCAAGTGGCCTCCTGGCTGTGGCTCAACGGCTGGGCACGATTTGGGTTAAGTTATTGCATATTAAAAAACATTTGAAGCGTTTTATTGCCGCACATTGAAATGAGTTCAACTTTGATCGATGTTCGGCGTTGAAGTTGCAACTTCAAAGCTGCCAACTCGCAACTTTGCCACCCAGCAGCAAAGCCTTGCAACCTGCACGTGGCTGATTGAAACTTTTTCGATTTCATACTCATAATTTTGCAATGCTAACACAACAGCTCCTCAGGGCAACAGGCAGAGAGTCCGCTGGACAACACCCTTCCAGTAGAAAGGGGGACTCCCCCCCCACCCCTTGTCGTACACAACTTTGTTTGAAATTAGCATAATTATTGTGCAATAAAGTTGAATTTTGCCAATGGCAATGTGACTGCTAACGCTGGGGTTCTATATGCAAATGCGAAAGGGACGCTGCAGCCAGCTCCCAAATGAAATATGCCATCTTTTCTAACAGCTTTGTTATCCTCTCAATGGGGTGGCAACACGCAGCGAAGCAACATGGAGTTGCATGCACAAAGGAAGCATCTGTTGGTTAACACTCTTGTAGAACATTTTCAAATTGAAATTCAGCTCATTTTTGATTGCAGCATGACAATGGATATTATTATACAATACTTGTACAAAGGAGGAGGCTTTGTTTCGTAGCAGCATGACGCCAATTATGCAATTTCACGTTGAGCTTTGCCAATGCCACTCAATTCGCATTCGCTTTCGCATTCGCATGTTGCCACAAAAGCCCTCAAAGCAATTTTATTACCCATGCAGCAGAAGTAAAAACTTTGGGCTGACATATTATCCTTGCAACCGCAAAAGCCGCAAAAAGTGCTAAGCAGGCGGCTGGACTTGGGTCCTTCCGAGTGGCCACCACTAACACTCAAATGTTGTGTTGCAACAACGAGCTGTGCAACTATAGAGCTGGCCAACATTTCTTGTAATCCAATCTGTCAGTCTGGTTGTGGGGCACAGACACACACACAGTTGTTGCTGCTCCTGTTCTCCACTCCTGCTTAAGCACCTAAGCCTGGCCAGACACAGCTGTGTCCTGAACCCCAACATGTGTGTGTGTGTGTGTACGTATGTGTGTGGCATAGATTTAGCGCATGTGCCCCTTTTTATAGGATGGACATGGACTGTACAAGTGTCTCCGGACAGTCCAGCCCAGCCCAGCCAGGACACTTTTATTGCTCAGCATGCGACCAAAAAATAGTTGCGGTGGATTTTGTGTGCGATTTGGGGGACCGCATGGAGACATTTTTATGCACAGCTTCTTGGTGCCACTTTGGGGCTAGGTCTGTAATTTTACGGATCAGCATAAGCAAAACCATGTGCTGAATTGTTAAGTATGCGGAATGTGAAATGTCGCCGTTTTCCGGCAGACCAGAGTGTGAGTACCCATAAATGTCACTCACAACTTGACCTTCAGTTCAGCTTTAGTTTATTTTAGGATCTCTCGGCTTGACCAGCAGCAATCATCAGCAGCCAAATTCCCATAAATGTCAGCAACACTGGCTACACAGCCTGACCTTGAATGAATCACAGCACAACTCCCACTAGTTGTTGGCCTCTGACTCAAGGCAATCATTCAGACGCCAGCTTAATACGTCAACTATGGCGATGAATTATGGCCCAAGCTGAAGGAGACGATTATACACAGAGATATCGCAAAGAAATGATTGAAAAAACATTTCGATTTGAACCTATATATATTTGTAATGAATTGCATTAGTCTCATACCTTGAAACAATTCCAAATAGAAACAATTCCGAATGTTGCACAGCACAAGGACACTGCAAAATGAGCAGCTGTAAGCGGAGAGGGAAATGGAAATGGCAGGGAAATGGCAGAAAAGCTCCTGCAAATAGTACAATATCCTGTCAGTCTGGCAGTGCGCGTGTTTTAAGCTAAGCGCCTTGGATTTAAAATAAATTGAGGTCAACGAAGAGACACTGCGAGTATAATCGTTGTAGTTACAGTTGTTCTTTCGATTGTTCTTGTTGGTGTTTCGTGTTGTTGTTGCTGTTGTTGTTGTTGGGGAGCTTTTTAGTGTGTGCCCAAATCGTAAAGCGAAATTCGGCGTGCATAATGGTAATTGCGTGTTTTTTTCCACTCTAATTACAAGTTATATGCACTCGCACTAACACTAACACAATAAGAGAAGGGTCCTGTCCTGTCCTGGCCTGTCCTGTCCTGCCCTTGCTTGGCCTGGCCTGGCCTGGGCTGGTGCACATCCTTGGCAACATCCACTTCCGTGTCAGTGGCATGTGGCATGGCCCAGGCACAGAGTCGACTCGAGCCGTGCCCTGCCACAAGAAATGCCAACCTAAATCTGTTGGCTGAGGCGCAACGACATCGTCACAGCCTCCGCATAAAAATGAAAATTAAAAGAAAATGCATATAAAGTGTTGCATTTGCGGCATGCTTCTGGTTTCATCTACTAGCTTTACTTTCCCTTCTCACTTTTATTTCTTTGTTTTTTGTTTTTCGTTTTCGCTTTCGTTTTTTTTTCTTCACACGCTCTCTGCTAATTAAAAACAGCGCATAGTGCCATTAAAGCCAAAAGTTCACATCGCATTGCCGTTTTTTCCTATTCAATTTTCTTCTCTTTCCTTTGTTGTTTTCGGTTACAATGTCACTGAGATACGTGATAGTACAGAGCGAGAGAGAGCGAGAGAGAGGCGACCCCGTTTGGTTCCTATTCCCAGCAGTCCAGAGACAGGAGACAGCAGGACGGGAGGTCGGCGTATGCGCCATTTGAGCAGATTATCTCATTATGCTTGCGGTTTCACTTGTTTTCTGTTGCTTTCTGGGTCGACTTGCAGTGCTTTTGCTATTTTTCGGCCATAGGCGTACAACGTGACGTATAATTAATTACGTAATGAGCGTCTGGCAGACGTACTCGCACAGCAGCTGCTTCGTTTAATGCATGTCCTTTTATGGCACAGCACAAATCTTGCCCAGTTCTGCCTCATCTTCTACTCGTCTGCGTCTTGAGCTAAGCTGCGACTTCATTGTCCTTCGGCCAACGCCCTGCCATACGCTGCCATACCCCGCTTGCCATACCCATTGCCTGTTGTTTCCTCTTAGTCCATTGTGCGCTATCTTAAGCACCTTGTATTTTGCACTACGCTTCATTCTCCCAGGATAACAACAAAGACAACAATAATTATCATAGGGCTGCATTTGTTCCATTCTTCTACTCGTTCAGCTCTCAGCACAATGTGCCCCATTTAAATTGGGTAAAAATGCTTATGCCAACGCTGAGCGACACACCCGACCCTTCCCAGCTAATATGCACTTGATCAGCGCCTAGAATCGAGTCCATTAAGTTGCCTGTCCATCTGTTTGCAGGCTCAGCTCGAATACCCTTTGCAGATTATGGTTGTCAGGGCTACTCGGCGTAAGTATGTTTAATTGCGTATTTAACAAAGTACCAGCCACGGCCTGGGCACACTTTTTTCAGACGAGCTTAGCATTCACAGTGGTATTTGAAGTTCTTTTTGTATCATTCGTTGCGCTATCGCAGAGTCATTAAAGCAAAAAAAAACACTTTCTGCTTTGCTTTGTGTGCAACCAGCAAACGCACAAATCACCGATTTGAGAGAGTCCGTTTGAAAAAAGCTTCCACACACACACACACACACAACCATATAGAGATAGATATATATATTTGCAGTCGTAGTTTTTTATTGGAGTTTTAATAAACGACAAAATAATTGCAGTTTTTCAGCGCTTGTTTGCTCGGCTTTTATGTGCGTTTATCTGTGTGTGGCACGTTGCGTATGAGTAATGTCAAAAGCAGAAATATATATTCAGTTAGCAGGCGGGTGTATCAGCGCATGAAAGGCGCCTTTTTTTTGCTGCTTCGTTATTAAAATAAGTGCTGAGAGATTATAGAAAGCATTTTTAAGTAAATATTTTTCAAAGCTCACAAAACTAACGAGCAAAAAGAAGCACGGAAACATTTCGAATTGACTCACCCTGCTGCTGCTACAGATCAAGCCATGTTATCTGCTATATGTGGGCTTACTACCGCATAAATATATACGTATAGATTGGTCGTATGTATCAATATTTATTTCCATCACACAGCAGAAATGTGCAAATAAATAAACGCGGAATATTGCAACTCAAATGAATTAATTTCAGCAGCTGGCATTTAACATTCTTGTCCCGTTTCACTCTTAACCCATTCTCGATATGGCTGGGGCGCAATCCTAGAAATCGCAGCAATTAAAAATATCTGCGAACTGATGCAGTTGCAGAGATTTTTATCTCAGATTTGTGCAAATTTTTGTGCAAACATTTATATGCATATAGAGGGTGATTCATGGCATGCGATATGATTTTATTAATGATAATTAATAATTAATAAATAGACAAACAGAGGATCGCTGGGCGGAGTTTTCGTATATTAATGATTAACAAACAATACATTCAGCCTTTATTCCCTTGTGAATATATTTGCAGTGCTCAACAAATAAAAACGGTAATAAAAATTCCTGAAATCAAACAGACTATATGCATAGGATATATAGACGTATAGTACGATAATATCTGACAATTGTTTATAATTTTTTTGTTAATTTTTGCTGTCGTGTTTAAACGGTTTAAGCCACGACCTACATTACGCCGGAGCTGCTGGCCACCTTCTCGATTCCCCCCCGAGACCATCTGACAATAGTTTATGGCACAAGTGTTAAATATTTTTGTTTGGCACGCCAATGCCCCGAAGGCCCTGAAACCAGCCGAACTACCCGAAAAATACCAGCCAGCCAGGCTGAACATTTACAAATCCAAAGCGACGGCTTGAGCATGTCTGTTGGCCCCGATCCTGGGCTGGCAACAATTACAACGACGCCAAACGGCATAAATAAATGTAGAAATTATTATTAAATACGACCAGTTCGCAATCAGTCCCCCCCGCACACCACTATCTCCTACGGCTCCAGCTTAAAGCCCCAACCCAATGCCCATTGATTGCTCCATATCGATCTAACAGTTTTTGGAGTGCGCCCGGGTATTTTACAATAAATAACCAGGCAATACAATCGCAAAATTGTTCTACTCGTACATATATTCGGTGGCCTGGGAGGCCATAAATTAGTTTCCCCATCCCCCGAACCCTGGAACCCTCGAGCCCTCGAACCCGTCGAACCTCTCCCTGCTGTACTTCCGGGAGTGTGTTGCGCGGGGCAAGGGACTCTTACGAATTAGACACATTTTTGCATTCGCACGCTTTAAGGAGACTTCTATAGAGAGGGAGAGGGAGAGAGGGGGAGAGGGAGTGAGGGAGGTGGGTGCTTGGGGTAACCGGCACCTTCAATTAAATTCAATTGGCCAAGAATCCGCCCGGCGGCCAAGTTTTAAAACTATTTTTAACTTTAGCAATTGTTGGAATTAAGAATAAAAAAAAACGGGAGAAGCAACAACAAAAAAGGCAAAAAAGGTGCTCAAAAATTATAATGCTTAACCTTTAAGCCCCGTTTGGATTGCGTGTTAAGTCGTCTGAAAGTTCTTTCTCACTACTTAGGCAAGTTGTTCTTGATGCCCTGCAGTATGGCCGGGATTATAAGGGTATTATTACTTTGTCTACAGCTACAAGGGCCGCCGAATATGGCGAATAATGGGCGTGGCTGAAAAGAAAAGTAATAGTGATTAGAGCTTTCGGCGAGCAGCTGGCGAAGGTGCAAGGGTGAAACCTTTCAGTATATTTCAATTTTGTTTGTCTCGATAGATTCTATGGAAAGTGTTAATCCTGCGATGGAATCTACCAACTCTGGAGATCATAACTTCTGCAGTTCAGCTGAATTATGTATCCAATTGATTAGTTTTGTAATTCCATCTGCGATTAGATGTGTAGCCAGAGGGTTAAGCCTCCACATGGAAATCCTTCCACACACATTTACATACGTTCACTCTCGCTCTCACTTACGGCAAAGTCATAATACTTACATTAGCATATTTTTGATTTTGATTTTCTCCATTTTCCTTCTTCATTTTTGGGCCATTGCAGCGTATTCCATGGTCGAGGTCAGGCACTTCCTGCAACATCGCTGCCGCTGCTGCTGCTTTTTCTTCCTTTTTTGTGCCTATGGTACGCTTGTTTGCACCTAGGATTCTACGTTGCTTTTTTTCTCCATTGGCCAGGCTTAAGCCTTGCCAGCTGTTAACGACCTTTGCTAGTTGAAGCTCGCTTGCTGCCCAACTGTGGGGGCGGGGCAATCAACTGGAGCGAGAGAGAAAGGGATTGCATGGCAGAGTATGGGGTGTTAAGCTGCAATTGCCAGCAAAGTTTATGAAAATGGCCATTTTGGTGGGGTTAGTGGGTGGGCTGGTGGGTTGGCGGGTTGGTGGGCTCGAAGGATCGCCATAAGGCGGTCGCGATGTGTATATAAGTTTTCTAAATTTATTACAATTCGCGCGCAAACTGAAAGCTATAATTTTCAAGCGGTTTTACGACCACGCCTCGAATGTCGAATGTTGAATGTCGATTTTTGATATTTGCACTTGACACGCAACACGCTTTAAAGTTCTTCTCTAAAAATATCCATAAATCAATTTTAGTTCATTCAAGTCGAGTCGAGTCGAGTCGAGTTGAGTCGCGTCGAGTTGAATCGTGAGCTCAACGAGTGTCTCACACAAAATTGAAAGCGACTGCCAGGCACGAGCCAAGGAGGAGTCCTTTGCTTTCAAGTAGGCGTGGCTTGGCATATCTTTACATAAATTTTACATTCATCCTTGGCTTATTTGCTCACTCTGCTATGGTTTGGTGTGGTTTGGTTTCGTGTGGTGTGGTGGTCCTTGTGGTGAGCGTAAAGTATTTGCTTGGTCAATAATTTTCGATTGGAAGCCATCAGCTCGCATTTCAACACTTTTCGCATATTTCCCACGCTTAATTGCAATTTTAATTTTATGCATTTTAAATTTTGCTTTCGTTTTACTTTTACACTTTTTTCGGTTATTATTCGGATGCATATTTTAAAAGAGCAGTCCCTATCCGGATCTCCGGATCTCTGGATCTCCCACGGCTGCTCGCTTGTATATGGATTCGCTGATTCTCTTGCTCGTCATCTGTCCGCTGTCCCCTGTCTACTGTCTGGTGTCCCTTGTCCAGTGTCCAGTGTCCAGCGGCGACATCGGTGCCAGGGCCTGTCAAAAGATTTAACAGTTTAATGAGGTTTTACAGTGCTCACATCTGCGGGCATATGTATATTCATATGTCAGCATGTGTATTTATTGTATTTATTTAACGCTGCGGTCGGCCCAGCCGCTGGCTCCTGCTGGATGCTGTATTCTGGATGCTGGATGCTCCTCCATATCCTGTGCGTCCTTCGACATTGTCGCCGCTGTCGTCGCTCGTCAATGCTGCTGGCCATTGTTGACAGTCGGATTTATGTTTCAACAGTGTCACTCGCTCTCTCTCTCTCTCTCACTCTTTCGCTCTTATTCTATGAACATATACCCTACTATATATATATATATATATATATATATGTGTGTGTATATATTAACAAACACAGAAACAAGCTGTAGCAAAGTTTTGCCCATTAACATATTGATTTTTATGGCCAACAAATTTACGAGCTTTGCTTTCTGTTGGCATTTTTTTGTTTCTCCGATTGTTGTTGTTGTTGTTGTTGTTGTTGTTGTTGTTTTTGGCATGTGTAAAAGGTTTCAAAAGTAACGCCATTAATTTGTGCCAAACGCTTTGTGAATTATTTGACTGACTTTTAGGCATTGACTCACATGCCATTCATATGGCATTCAAACGAATGAGAGCGCCTGAGCTGAGCTTGTTCAAGGAAAACTAAAATCCAAATGTGTGAATGTGTGTGTGTGTGCGTGTGTGTGTGTGTGCACATATTCGAGATAGCAAAATGAAATATCTCTGTCAAGGTGCAGACAGGTAATGTAATGGGCAATGGGTGCACCGAACATTAACATAACCACGTCTGCTTCTGATGCGGAGAACATTTCGAAATGCAAAATCTCCTGCAGAGCTGCTAACTGGTTTTGTGATATGCATATGCTTAATTAAAACCGCAACACATCAAATTATTAGCTGTAGCACATGGCAAAATAGTTTAACGCTCAAGTTGCCACTGACACCTGCACTCACACACAGACACACACACAGAGAGACAGACACAACCGCATAGGCACACACGAATAGACAGAGCACCTGGGCAGAGCTTTAAGAGAACTATAAATAAGGCAATCCAAGCACAATATCGATATCAGCCCAGCAGCAAATAATAGTTCATAAACATAATATATATGTATGTGTGATATGTATGTATGTATGTGTGCATATTTATACACACTTTGAAGGGTAAATATTGATATTTTGATTTGAAATTGAGTAAACCAATACTCCAGCCCATGCGGCGTATGCGTAATTGCCTAAACACACACACACACACACACACACTCGCACACACACATCTGTTAATACAGTAACTGTATATTTCTGCGTATCTGAGCATATATTGTGCCATATGTGAATCACACATAGGCTTTGTGGACTTAGGTCCTCTGCTGTAATTGAAAGTCAAAATGCATGAAAGTTTTTCTTTGAAGTTTGAATAGAAACGAATACATACATATACTATATATATAAATATGTATTCATAAATGTATTTACACATAACATTCCTTGTTGTAAGCCAACTAAAACTATTACAAATGTATGTGTGTGTGTTTGTGTGGTGTGCGTTAGCCGCAGACTGAGTTCGAGTTTGATATTTTTCTCTCATTTTTTTTCTGGTTAGCTGCTCTTTAAATATTGTCTCACAATTATTTGCGCTAAACGTTTTCAGCTTTGGGCCAAAGTCAGCCAGTTGGGGTGGCCAAGATGCTGAGGATGCTTTATATGGTACTTAAATAAATTATGTGGCATGCCTTCAGTTTGTTGGCTTCGGTTTTGTGATGATAAACACGTTCAAACCATAGCGAACCGCATAAACCTTTACAATTACTTATAAATTTCAAGCATTTATAACATGCTTAATGAATTTCCACTGGAGCAGAAGTTCAGCTCCAGCTCCTGCTCCAGCTCCTGCTCCTGGTCGTGGTCCCTAGTCCGACTCTGCTCTATACTCTGGCTGCCTGGCTGCCTGGCTGGATGCCTTCCACTTGCTTGCCTCGGCTGGCAATGTTTTCGTTGAATTATGATGCTTTTAAAATGTAATTTATTTTTTTTAAATAAACACTCAGCGCAACTGCTTTTACTCTGGTTTCGCGCTGGGTTTTCGGCTGCTTATTACACCACGCAGCGGCAATCTGTAATGAATTTAATTTCATTTTATTATTTCAGACAAAAATTCTGTTTCTTTCGCTTTGCCTTCGTCTTTGCCTTTGCCTTTGCCTTTCATGAAAGTTATGTGCTGATCCTTAATTTCGTTTATTTTTATTATCCCTTTTCATTGGCATAATAACTGTGACTGCAAAGAATTTATGTGATTTTAAGTGGATAAAGCGACTGTCTGTCTGCTTTATTTATCCAATTGGTTAATCATGTGTTCGCCCTCAAATATGCATTAAATTTGCGCAATTAACACCATTTTAAATGTAAACTTATTTAGCAAATATATTTTGAATGCAACTAGCCCTAGGGCCTATTGACTATACAAATTGCATTTGTAAATAGCAACCATAGGCTTCAGCTCATGTATACGAGTATACAAGCCGATGTCCTGGTCAAATATGGACAAAGCTTCAGTTTAGTTAAGGGACATGCACATGGAAATTGTGTGATGCTCCGCAGGGATATGTTTGCGTTATGATTTAAAAAAAACAGGGATCGAACGTGACGTATGAAGGAAAATCAAAGCTCTGCACTTTTCCTTATTGATATGTTCATTACGTATGGGCATTGGGCGTGCACAAATAGAGTGCAAACATTTTACACAAGTTTTTCTTTCGTTCTCGCCGACTGTCTTCACTTAAATTCCGTATTGCCCAACCAACTTTGTGCAATCAAATTGCGCAAATAACACCGTGCAACATATTCTGAAATGCATTCAATTCCTTTCTGCCAAACACACACACTCACACACACACACACACACACGCTTGTAGCTACCACTTCAAAATTCAAGTTGTGCATATTTATGAAAATATTTTCGATGGGATATGGAAAAGAGTACAAAAATTGCACGTACTCACACACATGCCAAAAGCAAACAGGGTGAAATTGCTGGCATTGCATTTGGTTCAGGGGTAACAACTACTACTACTCCCAACTACTCCAAGTAGTTATCTAAGGAAGAGAGTTGCGATGCTGCTGGAGAAGAGCGTGAAATTTGTAAAATATTCAAGACGTGGAAAAATATGGCACGCGGAAAACAGCAGCAAACAATATTTATTGTGTGTGTATAGAAAATTGATGTATCTATACTTATGAATTTGCTGCGCAAGTCTGTCTTTGATTGATTTAAGCTATAAGCAACATGGCGTATACGCAATGTAGGTACAGCCAAACCTCAGCCACACTCTATCACAGCCACAAAGATACAGATAGCAACAGAATGATAGGAACATTAATGGCAACTATTAAACTAATCGCTTTTGTTGCTGCCTTGCGTTTGGCAATTATCCGTAGCAAATGTCTGCCCGAAGGCAATTGGAAAGATTGCAAGGGGGGCAGACAGACCGAAGGAGAGACTAGGGAGCATCGAAACTTTTCTGTGTGTGTGTGTGTGGGTGTGTGTGTTGGGGGTGCTAGAACAGTTTTACACCTGTCAGCAAATAAAACGTTGATACACAAATACAAAAATCCGTTTAAGTAGCAAAATTATTGTTGAAAGAGCAAAATCGGCAAAGAGTCAACAACAAACAAACGGCACACAAAAAAATGATGGCTAAAACGAAAGAAGCCCAAAGCAAAAGCGTAAGCCAAAATCTTTTGGCCTTGCTTTAAGACAAAGAGATGGCTCATTGTTCTTATTGTGCTCACCTTTTTGGCATTTGCCTTTCTTTTCAGCGCTGTTTTTTGTCTTTCTGCTAAATAAACATTTATAAAAACAGCAAAAGTTTTATTCCTGCTGATGGTGCTGCTCCTTTTATACCCAGCTCTCTCTCTCTCTCGCTCTCTCTCTCTCTCTCTCTCTCCTCAACCCATCAAGCCAGCCATTCGATGGCCTCGCGCTGGCACACAATATCATTTTAAGTTTGTATAAGAAACAACTCGTAGACTTTCGACTCTGACGCATGCCAAACTTTTATTTCGTATGACGCTAAAGATGGCACTTTAAAATTGCTTTTAGGTTTCTTAAATTATGTATACGTACGAGTGAAAGTAAATAGCCGATTATATGGCGAGGCCCAGAAAGGGTTCTCTTGATGAGAAAACTGAGAGAAAAAAAGGGAAACCCTGAAGTACAAGTTGCTTCTGTCTTATTAAAATTTCTTACATATTATAATCTTGCATTAGTTTTAAGAATTTAAAAACTGTATAAAATATTCGAGTTATTCATAAGCCGCTTAGCTCATCGCTGCCGTCCTTCTTTCATAAGAAGATTGTTCGCCGTAACTGAATAGTTGAAGATAAGTGCGTGGCTTCTCTCGTGTGTCACGAGGGGGGTTGCGAGTTGGGAGGGAAGTGGGCTTTTGATGTGATGCGTGCAGCCATTGGCCTCAAGCTAAATATCTTGGATGAGATCTATGCCGCAGTCGGATAGATAGAGGCGCATAGCCAAAGCCATATTCATATGACCAAGTACAAACACACACACACACACACACGCTTAGCGAGAGAGATATATGCATAGTCATAGAATTAAACATAGACATAGATATAGCCATATAGATAGAGATAGACAGACGACTTCTGGTCATACTCATACACACACACACTCGTAGATTTGAGCTGAGTAATGGGCCCATTGTTTGTTTTAAGCGCTGGCGCTGGCTGTGGCGATGCCTTCGCTCCGATAATGGCATATGAATGCAAGCCACTTGGATATGCAAACGAGGCGTGTGGCACAACGAGCGGTGGGCGTGGACATGGCCCAGACGTGACGTCTGCCGCGCCTCAAACATGTGCAGTCGCTGGTCACGCCCACAAAATGTTGAGCACGCTGCACTTTGTGTTTTTGCAAGGCGCTCAACAACATGGCAAGAGTTCTTCTGCTTCTTCTGCTTCTGCTGCTTCTTCTTCATGTTATTATTGTTGTAACTGCTCAATGGTGTTGTTGTTGTTGTTGTTTTGGTTGTTGCCTTTGTTGTTGCTATTTGCCTTGGCTGATAAGCGTCAAGCTATGTCAGGCATCAACTCCATAGGGTATCAAAGTGTGCTACGTATGTGTATGTCCATGTATGTATGTGTGTGTATGGGTGTGTGACTTGTGTGTGCTGTTTGCCAAGTTGATGTCTAATTTAACGCTATCGCAAAGTTGCCAGCGCCCGCTTTCTGTGTTTCTTGTCAACGTGTCAGACCAGGCCAAAATCGAAACTTGTAAAGCGACGCTAAAAAACACATGTTACTCCGAATCAATGGCACTTCCTTGTCTAACGTTGATAAAGTTGTTCCAGTAGCTCTCCGCTACACATGTATTTCCCATGTCAAGTCTGCTTCTTAATAAATACCTACGACAATGACAAGTATCACTGATTATTTTCGTCCCAAGGTGCACACTTTCCGTTTCAATGCACTAGTTCTATTGACCCAAATGAATCTGTAATCTTATAGTAAAACTTATCACATTCGTTCAAAAAGCTCTAGAAGTACTTAAAATGCACTCAATTCTGTGAATCAGTTTATTTCTCTTTAAAAGTGATATCTAAACTTTTGTGCTATATTTTTTAATTGTCTCTCAATAATACTTGACGGCAACATTCTCCCACAGAAACGCTTAGCAACATTGTTGATGGAGTTGCCGTTAACATAGCCCGATTCTGTTAACCTTAGATAAAACTGTTATCTAATTGAAGGAAAAGCTTGAAAAATTCATTTTAAGAACGAGTTTTTCGGTGTTTTAATGCCACTTCTAACTTTCTGCATATTCTGTGATATATATTGAATAGTTTTCTCTAGTATTGCACACTGTTAATGTGCTGTTAATTGGCTAACAGTTGGTGTGCCTAGCCCAATCCTGTTAACGTTAGGCGAAATTGTAATCAAATCAAAGTAAAAGGTTTTAAGATGCATTTCTGCATTTCCCGTGAAATATATTGAATAGTTTTCTCTAGTATTGCACACTGTTAATGTGCTGTTAATTGGCTAACAGTTGGTGTCCCTAGCCCAATTCTGTTAATGTTAGGCGAAATTGTAATCAAATCAAAGTAAAAGGTTTCAAGGTTCGAATTAGGATGCTTATAAGTTTTTCACGTCTAAGTTTCTGCATTTCCCGTGAAATATATTGAATAGTTTTCAATTCTATAACACACTGTTAAGGCGCTGTTATTTGGCTAACAGTTGGATAACCGCATAATGCTAGCCCATGACGAAGTTGAAATAAAATCAAATTAAAATATTGAAAGATGCAGTTTCAGCAGATGTTTTTCGGTTTGTTGTTCCTACATCTAAATTTCTGCATATTCTGCGAAATATATTAAATAGTTTTCACTTATATTTCACACTCTTAAAGTGTTGTTAGTTGGCTAACAGTAGGCATTAACGTAACCTGATTCTCTCAATGTGAGGCGAAGTTGAAATCAAATCAAGGTGAATGCTTGCAAGATTCCAATTAAGAACAAGACTATTAGTTTTCACAACTTAATTTAGAAATTTAGGTTGTAAAATATATTAAATAGTTTATTGTTGATATTTCACACTGTTAACGTGCTGTTATAGGTCTAACAGTTGGCGTTAGATTATGACAGTGTGAGCTGAGAATTCGAAATGAATTGCTACGCACTAAAATGGTTTTTCTAATAAAGAAACTTTATACATATTTCATCTTAATTTATGTAGCCTTAAATGTTTTGCATAACTGAATTTATGTGCTGCAAACTTTTCAGGCGTGGCGAAATTCAAAGAAAATGCCAACCAAATATCCTTTTCCCTTACTCTCAGTATCCTTGCCACACAATTTACACCTAATCAGACTGCCTAATACTACACTCACATCATGTGAATCTGGGTAACATTTGTCATCAGCTCAATAATTGTCAACAGCACGAAAACAACTTTGCATCTGTATATCTCTTCATGTGTGTGTGTGTGTGTGTGGATGTGTGTGTGTGGGTTCCATATGATGCTCTGCAAAGTGCTGGAAAATGTTTTTACATTTATAAGAAAACAAACTCAATTTAATTTACCGAAAAGTGGAAGGCCGTAAGGGGAACGGAAACACCGCCTCCCCCCACCCCCCGTCCCACCCGTTGACCAAGCAAAAAAGAGGGAAAACTTGTAGCCATTTTAACTATATAAATAGGCTTAACACTGTTTGCTTGCTAATCTGCTTGAGGAACAGGTTTTGTTTGGGGAAAAAGGCCAAGTGACCTTTTTGGGATTTGCTCAGTGCTTTGTTTTGTTTCTTTGGTTCTTTGGCTCTTCGGTTCTGCTTTGGCTTGTGCTTTTGACCCTTTCGGGCTCTACACTTGACTGCGCCTGTGGAAATCTGCATATTTCAGTATTAATCCTACTTTGGAATTTATAAAATAAATTATTTACTTGACATGGCTGCCAGCGTGAGAAAACAAAGCAAAGAATAATGAATCTTAACTTCAGGAGATGAAAAATTGAAAAGATTCACAACGCAGGCAACAACTCGGCCAATTGAAGGTCCCTCCCCCCCTGCCACTACCCCTACCCCTAGCCACCCTTTTGCACCAGGCAAAAGCTGAAAATAGTTTCCGTCTATTGTTTTCAACTGTTGCCAAAAAACTGTTGCCAGACTTAAAGACACACACACACACACACATGACCTCTGCTGTGTGTCACATGTGTGCGTGTGTGTGTGTGTAGGTGTGTGTATGCTGACGTGGCACAAAATGAATTGCACTTGATTGTGGCAGGCAGCAGCAAGGTACAAGCCAAGCGAATTGCCAGTGCAAAGTGCATCGTTAGCCAAAATTTACGTGGTACCCAAACACACAGATGCCAAAAACAAGCCAAGACTCGCACAGGTATGACCCTGCCCCACCCCCTGCCGCACCACCTGACCCTGCCCCTACCCCTCTCCGTCTCGCTGTCTGTACCACTACATATATACAATTTATGCTGGTGAATTATGAATGGCATCTTAGCCCCCACACACACACACACACAAAGGGAGTGCTCAAGTTTTACGCTCTTTTGTGGAAATTTATTTCAAAGTCAGCTGCACAAAATGTTCTCGTTGTGCTTTTATTATGAATTCATATGCGTCGCCGATTAATTTCAGTTTCTTTCGTATTTTTCGACTTGTTCGAGTAATTCAGCTTGCTCGCATCGCCCCCAAACTGCCACACATATTTCCCCATTACTTATGCCGTTTTTAATTTGCAACACTCAACGTGCCCCACGTGCCCCAACCAGGTTGCAATAAGCACAATATGGCAACTGCCATTCCCAACAATAAGCCATAAGCATCTCCCACTCTGTTTTCTATTCGTATCATTCTACCTCTGTCTCTGTCTCTCTGACTCTGCCCTTGGCTTGATCTCAATTGCACTAAGTGAGAATAATACTGAGAAAATACGAGCATGAGGGCAAGCTTTGGCTAATAGACTTCTAGTAGTTGTTTTTCCGATGCTAAGTCTTAGCAGGGATTGCATTTTAATAAGAAGCACCCCTAGAAAAAAGAAACACTTCAACAAAATATCATAATTGAAGTGCAAATCCTTATATACTCGCATACATCATAAGCCTTGTACAATGAGAAAATGCAGTTCAATGCTGAGCTGCGCCATATGCCTCCAAAGGAAAAACAATCCCTGGCAAGGTATTAAAAAAATACAAGCGAAACGCAGCAAGCTTATAAAAAAAACTAACAGTTAGCTTAATTGCTCTGCCATGGCAACATATCCCAAAGCTGCTGCTGCTGCTGTTGCTGCCAATTGGAGGCTGAGGGAAACGCATGGCAAATAGCACAAGGACAAAAACAAGTAGCAAAAGCAGCGGCTGGATACTTTAAAAGCAGCTCAGATACTCAGTTCGAGTATTAAATTTAACACGCCAAACGAATTAGGTATAAAATTAACAAAAATTATACATATACTTCACATATAGAAAGCACTTCCTACTTCCCATTGAAGACTCTCGACTGAAATTTTATGAACAAGACCTTATAAGCCGCAATACTTATTATAATTTTTATCTGGTATCTCAAATCGTAGATACATTGCCTTCGGGCTGGAAAAGTTGGCCATATAATTCCCAAAAGTCCGATTGCCATTAGGATATCTGATGGAGATAGCTCGAAACCGGATTATATTCTATTCTAAGAACATTGTAAATCATTATTCTACACTTTCTAGAACCCCCTCAAGCAGTTGTTCTGTACTTCTCTTCTCTTTGTTTTCTTTTTTGGCAATCAAATAAAAATCCAATGTAATCCTTTGGAAGGCAAACCAAAAGGGAGCCCAAATTGGCAGCAGCGAGAGCTCCATTGAATATTTTTTCTATTCTAGAGACAGTCTTCCATTTCCTTCATTGTCTCCCATTGAAAGACAATTGATTTCTATTTTGGCAAACGTGCTTTAATGCTCCTCTTTCTTCTTTTGTTTCTTGTCCTTTGTCCTTTGTCCGTTGTCCTTTTCCAGACCTTTTCCGGCCAATATTTATTATTAAGGAAACATTTCTCGCGCTTTGCATACGAACACAAGTATATGCAATAATTTTGTTAGCATTCTATGCATTATCGTATTGTGTTTCGTTTACAGCTGAACAGCACATAAACACGCAAGTGAAAGACTCTTTCTCACTCCCACACACACACACACACGCACACACGCACATACAGGCTTAATCTCCATACTCTTCAAATAAAAAGTAATAAAAAAGCACAAAGGATAATGCGATTTTAATGGAAACGAGTTTAGCCTTTGTGGCTGACTCTGTCTTCTTGGCTTTTTGCATGCGCAACTTCCTCTCTCTTTTTTCTCTCCTTTTTTTTATACATTTTTCTGTTTATTTATATTTTCTTTTTTTATTCTTGCGTTTATTAGCCTTGTACGCCAAAAACAGATAAAAATGTTTAAGAAAATAATATTTATTTTTGAAACGCATAAAACCCTCTTGAGCCCAAAAGTTAAGAGCGTACATACGTACGAGTACGTAACGTAACGTACGTACGTAACGTAACGGAGCGGAGCGGAACGGAGGGCGAGTGTGTGAATAAATGAAAATATATAATTAATTTTTTTTGCCACTGACGGGCGGGTTGGGTTTGCTTTCAGTTCGGATTCGGGTTGGGTTGGGGTTGAGGCTCAAATTTAAAAAGCTTGCAAACAAATTATGTAGGTGAAATTACAGGAAGCAGGACGCACATCCTTGTTGCTTCGCTGGCAGACAGGCAACCGGCAACTGGCACGCCCACTCGCAACGCTGAAGCTGACGCCCACACGTGTTGATTAAGCGCATTCACTTGACTTTATTAACGACACGAGCTCCGTTGGCAAAAGTTTAAGCAGCGGCTGCCAGGATATGCTTGGATATGCTTGGCTATGGCCAGGATATGCTAGCATAAAGTAGTGCTGGGTAACCCTGGGCCCAGTTTCTGTTCCTGGCATTCATCTGGCCAACTAGGCAGCTCCGACCCAGCCCTGTCGACAGCACTTTTAATTTTGTGTAATTATTCAAATTTGAGCTGTAAACTTGCTCGGGGATCCCGCTGATGTTGTTCCTGTGCTCTGCTGCCACGAACTCGCGTGCTTCATTACCAGGCATAGAAATACCCACACACACACATACGAAACAACACACACACAGACGTATAGAAAATGATTCTTCAGTGAGTCCGTTGGCATCATGGCACGTGACTACTCATAAGCCATTAGGCGGCCAAGCACACAAAACCTGAGTTCCCTTCAGCTCATAGGAGGAGGTATTTGTTGCCTGTTGTGATTCCTTGCAGCTCAGCAGTGACCAGAACAGTTTGGAATGTCCTTGGTAATTGTTGACTAATTGAAGCGGGCAACGGTCAATGGACAACAGATGCCCAGAGAAGCGGAGCTGGAGCTGGAGCTGGAGCAGGCGGAGCCAGTCCCATCAGAGTCGCAGACGCAGTCAATTCGTGTCAAGTCCTGTCGTGTCCAGTGATTTAGAGCGCATTTTAGCAGTTTGGACATGTGTCCTGTCTGTGGCAGCTAATGAGCTGCAAATCGTGCCACCTTGCGTACGTGCTAAAGTCCTTTTGCTACACCAAAACGACACACGAGTTACGAGAATTACGAGAATTACGAGAGCTGCGAGAGTTGCGAGAGTTGCGAGAGTTACGAGTAGCAGCAGACGCATCTCTCGGCCAAGAAGTCAATGCCCAATCTGGACCCATTAACGTGTCCTCCTCATTAGCGAAAAGCATTTAAAATTTTAAAATCGATATATTTAAAACCGAAAAATTTGCAAAACATTTTCACGTTTCAAATGAGAAATAATAATTAATTGTGGTAAAAAGCCAAAAATGCATTCAAATAATTTTTAGATTATGTCATGATTATATATAATTATAGTACTTATGCATTATTTATGCTTTAATAAATAATAAATTGACTATAAAACAATAGATAAATCACAGCCTTAAAGTAGTATTTAATTCAACCAAATTTATTCTATTTTATATTTTTGATTAGCTTTTCAGCTAAAAGCGATGCGCTTATAGCTTGGCATTAGGCCATGTTCTCGTCTAGACTGTTAAATGTCCACATCTCGACTGATATTTTCATTGCCTAATGCATGAAACAAACAAACAATAAACCTAACACACACACACACACACACACACACACACACACACACACAGAGACAGAGATGGAAAACCATCAACAAAGGGGAAATCAAATTAAATCAGTTTCTAAATTTAATTGCGCCAACGGCTATTTGGCCTGTTTTAGTTTCAGTTGATGCCGTTCCTCTTAGGTCATTCTATCAAAAATACGCATCTACACACAAGCACACACACACACACACGCACACACACAACAAAGCACACTGACAAACTTAAATGAAACTGTCAAAACAAAATGAAACCGTTGACTGATTTTGTTTGACTGCTTTCGCTTTTACATTTGCTTTTGATTTGGTTTTCGGTTCGGATTCGCTTCGGTTCGGTTTTGAGTTAGTTTGATTTCGTTGGCTGTTGGCTGTTACTCTTGCTGTTGGCCCGGTCAGCAAGTTGTTATGCAAATCAGCGCATTGAAAAAGAAAATCAATTAACTAAAGTAAACACGCGGTATACATACTATAAAGCAGCAACAATGTGATCCAGAAACCAGAATCCAGCCGGGGTCGACATTCATTTGCAACGTGCGAATGTCCCTGTCAAATGCTGTGCTCTGTTGCGGTTTTCCAAAATTAATTAAAACTCATTTGGCAACATCTTTGGGTCTCCGAAGCATTCTGGAATGGATACGCATATAGTTTTGGTTACGGTTTTCACATTTACTGCAAGCCCGGCCAACAATTAGAGCCTCCAGACAGCCGGGCCTGAGGGCCTGAGGGGTGCGTGCGGGTTGACGCCCAAAAGTGACCCAAAATCTGCACACACACATCGTCTATATATGTGTGTGGGCAGAAGTGGTTGGGGTCGGAGCAAGATAGAGGCGTATGCGGTTTTGTATATGGCATGACTGTCATTTGCTTTATGCACGCCGAAATATTCATGATTGTAGTTAACAAGGACAATTATGATTGATTTATGTGCTGGGTTATGCGCGTGCCATCCTTCTGGCCATTAGTTTGAGCCATGGCAGAGCTGAGCAACTAAGTTGAAGTTTATGGCAGGTAGCTTAAGATTAAAGTTCCTCACATTAAGCGGAGCCGTTTTAAGACAATGCGATCATAAAAATTATGACTCTAACTATGAGTAGGCCGCACGACGACGACGCTGCATAAAACTTTGAGTGGCTCGTTAAATGTGAACCGCAGAAACAAAGCCAAATGATGGTCCCAACTTGGCTAGCACTAACACTAACACTGACTCTGTGTATGCGAGTTAACATTGCAACATTGTAAATAGCGTGTGTGTGTGTGTGTGTGTGTGTGTGTGTGTGTGTGTGTGTTTTGCTTATAACATAAACATAACATTTAATTAGATTGCTCATACGCCGCGTAAGACGCTGCCACCGCCACTGAAAATCAAAATTCCTGGCAAAACTCATTTACATTTTGAAAGGCTCGTCAGCAGTACTAATGCTTGAAGGTGTTGGGCAGGTGCTCTTGGCATGGTGTTAACTTATAAGCCTTTATTATCTTAACTTTGTTATTGCTTATGTAAATGAGAAGCTGACAAGCCGCGGGCCATGTGTGAGTCGAGATGCAAGCCAGAGACGTCGGAGGCCCGACCAGATTAGCTGGTTGGCAAAACAAATTACTCAACTACAGAGATAGAAATGCCATAAATTAATCTACATACAATACTCACACTCTATATAATGTATGTGTGTGTGTGTGTGTGTGTGTGTGTGTGTAATATGAAAATTAGCTACAACTCCTTTGGGGTCAAGGGTTTACATAATTAGCCAACTGTTTAACGCTAAGGCGGGCTCATACAGCTCATAATCGCTCTTGTTTTTATTTATTCATTCACTAATCCCACAGGTCATTGGCCCCAATATAATATTCATACCCAAGTACACACTCACACACTCACACACACACACACACACACTGGCACAACCATAGAGTGACCTGTTTAATTTATATATAAATGATGATTATTTTCCTTTATTTCCGGCACCTTTGCCCAGTTCAATTTTTGTGCGACTCCTGTGCACATTTTAATACGATTCAATTTCAATTATTTCTAAACCAGTTTGTTGCCCATCGCCCATCGCCCATTGCCACTGCCCCGCTGTGTCCTACTGTGCTCTCGGCTCGGTGGGAGTCCTGGCAGAGCATAAGGCGCCCAAGTCGCTCGTTATGCATAATTAAATTAGAGTAACAACAGCAACAGCAACAGCAAAGGGATTATTTAAATGTTTAGGTGCAAGCGGAGCAGGTTGGGGGCCACTAAAATATCTAACCTGGAACCTGCTTCCATTCGCACACTCGTAATGCAATTTTAATTGCTTGTTCACGCACTTTCAGCTGGAAACTGTTTTCCAATGGCAACTGGCATTTTATAAATGTGATTCATAAAACTAAAAGCCGTGACATTTATCGCTTATAACAGCGATGGCATTGGCCTTTCAGGACAACCCTTTGGAGTTAGGGGTCTGTATCCTGTATCCTGTGTACTGGGTCCTGGGTCCTGGGGCTCGCAACCATGTCGTTTGCCACAATCGATGTCGTTTATCTTCTGATTTGTTGCCAAACGAAGCAAAACAAATCACTTGCTCGAACGGCTGCTGCTCCGATAAACTTACAACTACGCGAGAGGCCAAGGTCCTGCAAGAGGAGCTGCAGCTCCAGCTCCAGCTCCAACTCCAGACGAATTTCCTAGCCTGACGAGATTTGCGTCACTGCTGAAGCTGCTGCTGCTGCTGCTGCTGGTGGCGTGGCTGCAAATGAATTGTTGCCATTTTTCAGGCATCTTTGGCGGCTCTCGACTTGGGGCCAAAAGTAAAAGGCGACTCGCATAGCTGTTGGCAATAAAGACAACAAAAAAATGGCAGCGGCGGCAGCAACAAGGATAAAAGGAAAAGCGCTAAGGAATTTGGTAGGCAACACGCCGTCTTGTGTTAACAATGAAAGCACGCCCCAAAAAAAAAAAAGGTACAAATGTCGCTGAAATTTATTAGCACGCATTAACCAATACACACACACGCACACTTTGTCAAGGACATGAGCATACGTGCACACTCCTAGATGGCAGTGTGAGTGGAGTATCCAGTGTATACCCAGTACATTTGTATAAGTGTGTACACACGCACACACTGACAATTGTTTTGTCTTCCTGGCGGGCAAATTCCATGGCCTTTTTTATTATATGCTGTCGCATATTCCATGCCTGGAAGTTAATCAGGATTTGTGTTGCCCTTTTTAGATAAATTAATTTGTGATCTGACTGCCGGCAGCTCCATTCAAATTTGCATAAATATCATTTACCGTACGATGCATGTAAATCTCAGCGGGTACAACATAAAATCTCTATAGCCTGTCACATTAGCCTTTTAGACTTTTCATGGCCCAAAAAGTGCGGCTACACTCGATAAGCAGCCAGCAAAACAAACAAACTACAATACAAAGCTCTATTATTTCAGTACATTAACTCTGGATTTATTGTTTATGGCAACTCGAAATTCCAACATACACGCAGACTTCCTTATTATGAGCTCAATCCTCGAGGCACATCCATTTCACGAGGCTTCTAATTCAGTTTGGAGTTCTTAAAGCAGAGCTGAGTTGAGTTTAAGGCTGTTTTACCTGAAAGCCAATCGGTTAAATTTGTGCTAAAAATAAGTTTTTTAAACGTGTCCAAACTTTTGGGGCTACATGACACTCCTTTAATGAGCTGAAAGATCCAACAGAGTATTAATAATGTGAACGCCTCTGTTTAAAGACCACTTAACACAAATGTTCGCCTAAACTTTACACTGTTTGAGCAACTTCTTTTAAAAATAGATTTAAAACATTCAGTTTAATAGATAAACATTTTTACTCAAGGCTTTCCAGTAGTTCTTTTACTTAGCTGCGTTTTCAAGTATTAAATTTGTTCTTATATAATTTTGTAGATTATTCTATGTAAAAAGATTAAGGAGATTGAAAGGTATTTCGAATTATTACAAATGAATGATATGAAAAACCAGTGAGTAATCAAAGTAAAGAATTAATCAATCCAACATTTTTTGTGAATAATGGGAAAAGCCATGAAAAACCCAATCAGATGGAAAAGATTATCATAAACTTTTGTTCCCTGAGTAGAACACTCGAAAATCTTTCTCATAGTCAAAACAGAGCACTTCAAAAGGTTCATGCTAAGAATACTATATCTATATCTATATATATTTATACCACTTTCTATATTCTTTGGCCAGATTCCTATGGGGTCTAAGTTTACTTCTGAGTAATACAAGTATGAGCATATTGATTCATCTTTAAGCAACACACCTTATTTGGCAATATATTTAATGGTTTTGATAGCGAGAGCAACACTTTATTTTGTTTGCTCGCAATTTGAAGGAACCTTTGAGCTGCCGCAACGTTCATTTGGGTTTGCAGCCCAAAAGTCTCCCCTAATATTCAATTATCTATAAATGTCACAGTTTTTGTTTCTGTATATATATATTTTTTTTGATTTTATTGATTCCTGGTAAATTAGCAATTTGTGGGCTTAAGTGGCTTTTAAACTGATCGATTCAATTTGTCAGCGAGTCAATGGCCGAGATAAATAAACTTGTCGCAGGAACAAGAAAACTTTCTCGGTTTTTTCTTTAAAATGAAACGTATTGGCTTCCAAGGTAAATACTCTGAGAAAAGTGAATGAAAAGTCTATTTACCTTTACACAGAAGAGAGGAAAATATCTGGAAAATATCTAAGGAAACAAACAATTTGCTTACTCAATTTGAAAGTCACTATTGGAAAACTTCTTGTGCAAAATTTCAGTTCGAGAGCTTTAAGACTGTCCACAAATAAAAATAAGATTCAGTTTCTTTTTATAAATGACGTCTGACAGGATGAATTGGCATTTATTTTGGCTTCTAGCTGTACATATCTATCTGTGTGTGTGTGTGTGTGTGTGTGTGTGTATCATGTCAGCAGCTAGTGCTTGACATCGACAAACAGTTCCCCAGTCGCTCAGTCGCTCATTCGCTCATTCGCTGGCCTTGTGGTCATACTCGTAATATGCATTGTAAATTATGCACACGCGGCGTATGCGCAATGTGGGCTAACAGCTATAATAAGGCAGCTGCCATTTGCCACAGCTATAAGTATGCATTTTTTGTTGTTTGTTAGCTTTGACACGCACACACTCACACACACACACACACACACACACACATATACAGACTTATTTTTATTGACATGCCAATACGAGTATTAGTCTCAAATGTTCTGGGGGCAATTTCATGTTGGGCGGGCGACGCGTCATCTATATAAATTTCTGTTCTTCCTTTATTTCCTTTTATTTATATTATATGTATTTTGGTCTTTTCTTGAATCCCGTTTCGATTTTACAATGTTTATGATACACATTTTGGCCAAAGGTCGTAAATCTTAAAAAAAAAAAAGAAGATGGTAAATTGGCTTGTGTGCTAGCATAAAGTCGCTCCTAGAAACGAGGCACAGATCAATAAAACATTTATTTATATGTTCGAGTAGTCATAAAAGTGTCGCGCATTTGTATGATGAGTCCCAAACGTGGCCTAATTAAAATCTATGTAAGCATTGACACATCCAGACAAAGCCACACGCAACTCCAACTTTAAAGGTATCCGCAACGATTTATGGCCCACAGCCGGAGGCGTCTGTAAATAAAACTAAAAATACGAGCTTGCCATGCTGCACTGCAGTGGCATAAGACAGAGAAGAAGCCAGAGAAGAAGGAAAGAAAGAAAGTTCCACGGAAGTGTCACTTTGCCAAGTCGATTGGATTGCGAGTAGTCGTAGCACAAGCTCCAAAAATTTCCTGCCTCCTCCAAGTGCTGGTCTGTTGCTGAGCCTGTATTTATGTAGCGATAAAATTAAATTTATTTTAACGCCAGCCAAATGTGAGAGAGCCTCGCAGTCCCAGACAGTGGCATGACCGTAGCTCGTGGGCGTACTGCCACTGCCACAGCCACTGCCACTCCCACTCGTATCATGTGTGCACATAGTCAAACATTATCGCGAACTTAGTTGCTAGTTTGAAAACTTGGATGCCAATGCCCGGCTACGTTTGTCTTTCCTTCCTATGCAGCAGCAGCAGCAGCAGCTGTGGGCGGAAACCGCTTAAATTTGCCGTAAAAGATCGAGAGATTCCCGCACAACACACAGGCACAGGAAAAGCACCTGCGATAAAAGTTTCTGCACCATTTTCCACTTGCCTTATATCACATTCCCTTAGTGTCTATCTATACATATATAACTGTGTGTGTGTGTGTGTGTGTGTGTGTGCGTGTGCCGCTGTTGCTGGCACTTTTTGGGCGTGCACTGGCCAGTGGCCACTGGCCACTGGACTAGGTACTACTAGGAGCAGCAGCAGTAAACTGGCAGTGCTAGCGGCTAATGCAAGCCATAAACAAGCTGACAAATGCAATGGCAATGGCAATGGCAATGGCCGAATGTAACGCAGGGCGGCCACAGAAACAGCGTGTGGGCGTGGCAAGTTTAATCAACACTCGCGTGATAATATGACACCAGAGTTGCAGATACAGAGAAACAGTTACAGTAGCTGCCGGAAACCGTTCAGATAAACAGATATTGGAATAATCATTTTGCGTTGCCACCAAAGCAAATTTTCCCCCATATATCATGGCCATAAACTAGTGCCAACGGGTTGGCACTTTTATTAACTGAATTTCATGCCAGAGATGAGACAACAAGTGACTGGGCTGTGCACAAAAATAGTAGTTTGGGGCATTGAAAGTGATATTTAACTGGCGTTGGAAATAACTTGAGAGTTTATAAGCCAATTTTGCAGCAATTCAAACGAAATTTGCATAAATTCATATTTAAATAGTTATATATAAAGTTATATATATATATTTATATCGATTTGTAATTTGTTAGCTCAAACTTTGTGCCAGACTTAAATATGTATCCTTACAGTTTGCGGTGAATCTTTAAATTGAATTGCAGGCAAGTCGTCTTCGCATTCGTTTATTATTCAGTGAATGTCTAAAGTTAGAGCTCAAACATTCAAACATTCAAACATTCAATTAGGCAATCATCATGAATAGTGGTGAACTGTGATTATTCAATGACAATTACGTAATCACCTCCAGAAACAGTTGCTCATCCCCTGCGCAGTTACAGCACGTAATTCGGTGAGCTTATCAGAGATTAATGTACGTTTATAGCACCAAAATAGTAGCTATTAATTAAAAGTCTTAATATGGTTTATTGATTTTTTGCCCATGGATTGTCGGATTGATGCGTTTAACGGTAACGCGGCTCACTTGCCACGGATATGGTAATGGGACAGGAACTATAACTGGAACAGAAACCACAACTGAAACTGAAACTGAAACTCGATAGAGATGGGGATGGGGATGGGTAGTGCGATAAGCTGATAGTATGATCCGTGCGTGACTTATAAATATGGGTGGAGGCGCTGGGTACGTGGTAGTAGTGGTACGCCAATGACAGGTGATAGCTCTGGAACGTCGCGAGTCTGCTTTCAGCAGGAGTCAAGGCCGGAGCAGAAACAACAACCGAAGCAAAAACAGAAGCAGCGCTGCCACTGGCTGAGTCGCAGTAGGAAGAATCTACCCCAATGGAATGCTCTGGGCGCTGCTTCACTCATCTTTGTCTCCGGCGGCATGAGCCTGGCCTGGGGTGCTGGCTTCGCAGCGCACTCGATGCACATGGAGCTACTAGCTCTGACCATGCACATGCAGATCTGTTGGTTCGGCGCAGCGCTGCTTGGAGCCATCATCAGTGCCATATTGACGCACCGCACGCCCCAGAGACCTGTCTATGTGTGTATCTGATCCCTTTATTTATTATTTATCTAATCCAATGCTCCCTTCAGGTGTTCAGCTCCTGTCTGGTGCTCATCTCCGGCGTGCTCTTCCTGACCCTGCCGGAACGCCCAAACGCCATCATCGCAGCCCGTTACCTGGACGGCCTCGCCAATGGCCTCGTCTTTGTACCGACTCTGAGCATCGTGGGTGAGCTGTCCGTTTGTGAGTTGCGCGGCGTGCTGGCTGCCTCCGTGGAGCAGCTGAGTTATAGTTTTGGCATTTTCATACTTCTGTTCTACACTGCCATCTGGCATAGTGGCTGGAGTGCGACCATTGTGGCTGATCAGGTGCATGGCCTGCTGAGCGTTATCTATGGAGTTGTCGCTTTGGCTCTGGCCTTGACCCTGTGCGTCGAGTCGCCTGTCTATTTGCTGCTGCGGCGCAATGAGCAGACGGCGGTTGTGGCACTGCGGCACCTGCAGCGTCCATCGATGGTGACGAGTGAGACCTTTCTGCAGCTGGACGAGCACAAGCGTTACGTGGCAGCCAATAAGGAGCTCACATTGATGCAAAGTATTCAGCGCGGTCTGGTGCCATTGTTGAAGGTTCTCGCACATCGTTCACTGTTCGCGCTCAGCTTGACTCCGATTGTGTGGAGCGCTCTGTTTGCCACGGCCATCGAGGTGACGCCCCATGTTGCCACCTGGCCCTATGCGGTCTTTGGCACTCTGCGCTGGACCGGCTGCCTCTGTGCCGTCTTCCTAATGGACTCCGCCGGCCGCAAAAAGCCCACGCTCTTCGGCACTTTCGCCAGTGGCGCCTTTGCGATCGCCTTTGCCACATTGTTCAAGCGCGTCACCCATCTGATCCCAGCTCTGGCCATGTTGCTGATTGTCCAGTTTTTCGCGAGTGTGGCCCACGCAGCATCCGCTGTCTACCTGACGGAGGCTTTCCCACTGGCAGTCAAGCCGTACCTAGTGGCTCTCGTCTACATCCTTGAGCTCCTGATCAGGATCGCCTTCTGCAGCTATACGCCAACTCACACGGGCATTGCGACCTATTTCTATGCTACGGGCGGAGTATCTATTATATTCTTCCTGCTGGGCATCTTTTGTCTGCCGGAGACGAAGCTGACAACCCTAACAAAGGCTCACAATAAGATCCGCAAGTGGTTCAATGATGATTTCTGAGCTATGACCATAAGCTGGCAATTAAATAAATCTATTGATACCGAATCGGGTAAATTACCCGAAACCTTTGATTTGCCTCCCAATTTCCTAATAAAACATAAGCTACAGTAAGTAGTTATAACTGAATGACCACAATAACTCAATAACATTCATATCTATCTATGTTTGCTCAATAGAAGTCGATAATAGTTCTAAGAATCACGTTTTGTCTGCCTTCCTGTCATAACTATGACGCATTCACCTTGACTCACCTGTCACCTGGCAGTCGAACAGGTACCACGAAACAGTTGATATTGTTATTGTTACCCGAATAGAGAGAGAGAGAGAGAGGAGAGCAAGCAGAGATTAAAGCTCTGCATTATTGGAGTCGTATTCCGAATAATATCGCCATTCCAAGTAGTCTTAATTGTTCCAGGTAATACACCTTTGTGGGGTTTAGGCAAAGTTCTGAACAAGCTGATAAGTTGGCCTGTTATCAGCAATTCGATTTGGGAAATACACTTGTGCTCTTGTCTGTGTGTCGCTTATCTGAAGCAACGATAGGTGGTTATCTACCTTGTATATCAGTTTCGCAAGTCCACCAATCAAATATAAAAAAAAGCAAAACCTCTAAAGGCTTTTCAATATGCTCGTAGCTCTCAGTTTCCATCAGAGAGCATAAAGAATCAGTTCGTCTAGCTGATCAACAACGAATAGGAAATGTCAGGAATAGACAACTACGCGCCACCAGGCCAGACAGAGGCAATGCCACAGCCGGCAGTGATCTATCCACAGCAAGGCTACCCACAGCAAGGATACCCACAGCAAGGATACCCACAGCAAGGCTACCCACAGCAAGGATACCCACAGCAAGGAATACCAGCTCAAAACTATATGCCACCACCACAGAACTTTAATCCACCTCCAGGACAAACGAGGCCACCACCAATTGCTGTGGCACAGCCTCAAGGCTGCAACGCCAGCAACAAGAGGAATAAGCCCCAATCGAATGCTGTAGCCGCGGGTAGGTTTCGTTTCATTCGAAGGAATTAGTCATCTGGACAAACAGTAGCTGATAAGAGGGAGCACTTCAATCAGTAAAAAGAGTTTTTGTAATACAAGTTAAATATTTTTAGTTGGACTCGTGTTCATCTCGGGTGGCATGAACATTGCCTGGAGCACTGGATTCCGCGGAATAATATACTTGCCGTTACCCACACATACGATATTGGCCTGGTTCATTGGTGCCATCATTGGAGCTGTGCTCAGCTGTTTTCTGACCAACAAAATACCAAAGAAGTTCATTATCGTAAGTAGAATAACTATCTAGACTCTATCTAGATCGATGCTAATCGATTTTATAGTTAGCCAGCTCGGTGCTGGTGCTCATTGGGGGCATTGTGACAGCCACCACTCGATACAATTTGGATGGCATCGAAGCGGCTCTCTATCTGGATGGCATTGCCAATGGATTGATCTTCGCTCCGGCACTGGCCCTCAACGGGGAGCTGTCTGTGGCTTATAGGCGTGGCATGGCGTCCGCCACCATGGAGCAAATGTGCTTCTTAGTGGGCTTCTTGCTGCAAGTGACTTATGTGTCAGCCTGGGGAACACCGACGAACTTGAATACATTCAATGCCCAACAAGTGCATGGCATACTCTCCGCTGTTTATGGAGTCTTGGCCATAATCTTTTCCTTTTTCACCATTGAGTCACCGGTGATCATGCTGGCCAATGGAGAGGAGGAGCAGGCCATCGATACTCTGCGCCGTCTGCAGCGTCCTGCGACGGTGACCACCGAGACATATGAGCAGCTGGAGGAGCACAAGCAATATCTGGCACTGAACAAGGATATGTCCATTAACCAGAGCATTGTCTATGCCCTTCAAGCTTTTGTCCGTGTTGGCTTTCTACGTGTCCTCAACGCCATGACCCTATCCGGGGTAATGTTTAACGCTCTCTTCATCAGCGCCGTGGGAAAGAATACACTGACCATCGACTCATGGAAGTTCATTGTATACGCATTGTGTCGCTGGATTGGAGTCATGGCAACCACATACATGTTGGATTCGGTGGGACGCAAGAAGCCAACGCTATTGGGTCTCCTGATCTGCGGTGGCCTTTCCATTGGAATTGGTATAGTCTTCTCAAGCTTTCCACCCCATTTTCCGTCTGCCGTATTTCCACTATTACTGGTATTACAGTTTTTCGCTGGCGTGGCCTTCAGTGCCTCCCCCGCCTACCTCTCTGAGAGCTATCCACTGGGTGTGAAGCAGCACTTCATTAGCTTCACCTTCATTCTCGAGATGCTGGTATACATTATCATTGGCAGTACAGTTCTCTTCAGACTGGATACACTGGAAACGTTCTTCTACTTCTTCGGTGCATTCTGCCTATTTGCATTCGTTGCGGGCATCTGGTGTCTACCGGAGACCAAACTGACATCGCTACGTCAAGCCCAGAACACTTTTAAGGGCATGTTGAGCAGAGGTTTCTAATCTAAGAGGAGTAAATCTTGGAGTTTACTTTGGCTTAAGGACCAAGAAGAGAAAAATCAATAACAAAACGATTTTGAATTTCATATTCAATGTGATTTCAATCTTAATAAAAAGCTAAAACAATACGAAACAAAAGATTTCCTTTTTTTAACTTAACTTCAAAGTTTTATTCCTAGGAATATTAGGTACAAATCGGATGAGGCGTCTTGGCCCGTCTATACTTCGATACTGGAAGCCATAGAAAGACTGGTTCTTGTTTACTGAAGATGACTAAGACTTAGCTGGGACTCCGACTCTAATCTAGACCATCTCAATGTTGTTATATAATTGGGATATTTGCACCGCTAATCATAGATTGTCGAGAGGAGCGTGACTCATCTTCAATTAGTAACAGAAAAAAGAAACCGAAAGTGTTGATAATCGGTATAAATAATAAATGCAATATTATATTATAATGTTACCATTATCCCAAGCCGCGAAATGGCAATAGGACTATAAATTACTCTCCAATCTAATCGAAGTCAAATCAAACACACTTTCTAATACTAATGAAAGTGGATAATGACATCAGAGCTATCAGCAAGTGGCATTTTTTCTGTTATCAATATCTCGATTGGTAATCAACATATATATATATATATACTTATATACTTGTATATATATAAATGCTTTGCACAACTCTGTGAGCGTTTAGTGGCAAAGCGAACTCTGAGCGAATACAAGACGAGAGTGCATAATGCAAAGGGATAATTATGTAGGAGATAGAGGAACAACAACGGATTATTATTACACAGCGACTGCTCCCGAAGCTACTGAGAACTATACAGCGCCAGGCTATTCCCAGCAAGGATACACTCAGCAAACTTACCCTGCACAACAAATACACCCGCAACATGCATATGTGCCACAAAATTATCTGCCACCGCCACAAAGCTACGGACCACTGCCCCCACAGCACTATGGACTTCCACCGCAAAGCTACGGACCAGCACCACAAAGCTATGGAGCAGCAGCACCACCAGGCCAGAGCTTTGGACCACTACCCCACAATCCGAGTGTAGTGCAGCCAGCTGGTTGCCACAATCGCGTTGTTATAAATAGGCCACAGATGAATGTATTGAATGCGGGTGAGTGTCCGTGCCTTCTATTGTATTGCGGCTCTGTTAGTCAATGCCATTGTGATAAGATTGATTTGGTAAACCGTAACTCCTTTTAACTTCTCCTGTCAGCTACTCTCATCTTTGTCACGGGCGGCATGAACTTGGCCTGGTGCATAGGATTCCGGAGCACAGTATATCGGAGTCTGTCGACGCATGTGCGCATCGCTTGGTTCATTGGGGCCATCATTGGAGCGGCGATGGGCGCCTTTCTGCCCAAGAAACTGCCAAGAAGAGCGATTACGGTAATCCAATTCAATGTGGAACACCTCAACACCAAAAGGCTAATCCTTCTGCTTTCCAGCTATTCTGCGCTATCCTAGTGCTTGTTAGCGGAATTGTCAACGCCAGCACCCACTACAATATCGAGGCTCAGACGGCGGTGCTCTATTTGAATGGGATTGCCAATGGCCTGGTATTTGGTCCCTCACTGGCGCTGCTGGGTGAGGTGGCGGTGTCCTATATGCGTGGCAAGATGTGCGCTTCCATTGAGCAGTTGAGCTTCAACGTGGGCATTTTGCTGCAGATTTTTGATTTGCTGGAGCTCGGAAAAGCCGTATCATTCGCCGGGCTTTAATCCGGAGCGAATCCATGGCATAATCGCTACAGTGTTTGGATTTGCTGGAATCTGCTCTGCTGCGCTGATGTTCATCGAGTCACCAGTCACTTTTCTCTTCAATGGACAAGAGGAACGCGCCACTGATGCACTCCGTCGATTGCAGCGACCCTTCCGTATGACTGACAATAAGATTGCACAGCTGGCGGAGCATAGGCTCTATGTGACTGAAAACAAGCAGCTGTCCACTGTGCAAGCCTTTGGCATAGCAGTTCCAGCCTTTGTCAAGCTTTGTGCACTTCGCGCTCTCAATGTCATGAGCATTTCCGGCTTCATCTACGTCTGCATGGAGATTTCAATAGCTAATACCCCTTATGATACGTGGGCCTTTCCTATATTTGGCTTCTGCCGTTTCCTGGGCTCCTTTCTCACATCCAGCTGTATGGACTTGATTGGACGCAAGATCCCAACGCTTCTGGGCCTGATTGTCTGTTCGGGAATGGCCCTTGCCATAGGCATCCACATGAACCCGTTATTACACTACAGAGGGTTCTCCCCATGCTATTCGTATTCCAGTTCTTTGCTGGGATGGCCTTCAGTGCCTCCTCAGCGTACCTGACCGAGGCCTATCCACTGATCGTCAAGCAGCAATTGATTAGCTTCACCTTCATTATCGAGATGCTGATCTCCACTTTACTCGTCGCCTGTGATATAACACTCGACTTCATCTATGTTATCGCTGGCTTCTTGGGGTTTGCTTTCTTTCTAGGTGTTCTCATTGCCGGAGACTCGCAGGACAACATTGCGAGTGGCACAGAAGAGATTCACGACCTTCTGGTTCCATTATTCATTTATTTGTATCTTCGGAGATGTTGAAAAATTTCCAGCTTGATAAAGTATTGTACTATGTTAAATATGAGCAAAAAAATGTATAAAAAATAAAATATATATAATGTATACATTGATAGGTAAGAGTGCAGCCGAGTACACTCGACTATGGGAAGCCCTTAGCCCAAATGTGATGCACACACACGCACAGTCCAAGCGATTCTGCGAAGTGTCTTTAAGGACTTCTATTTCTAATATCCAATCTTTATGAAAACTGCAGCTTGGATTAAAAGAGTGCGGGAGTGAGAGGGAAATTGAGGGAGAGGAAATTTCAAGCTGTGAGACACAGACGGCAATACGAAGGTCGAGATGATAACACGTAGATAATGGTATCGGAGATGCTTCCTTCTGCCTGTCACATACGTTAGCAAAGACGTAATACACTTCCCTTGTCCGTTTGTCAATGCGTTAAGGGTGTAAAAATGAATTGGAAGACATTGTCATTTATTATTTTCTATGCTCTTTGTTTATTATCAACGATCAGAAGCAGAGAACTGATAATGCAAACACTTTTCCTTTCAGCGGGTTAGAGACAGAGAGAGAGAGAGAGAGAGAGAGAGGAGAGAACAATAGAGAGCGCGAGAGCAAGTTTATACACGTAATCAGAGTGAATAAATACAAATAGATTTAGAGTAGATTATGAGAGAAAACGAAATTACTAGAAAATCAAAGAAAAACATATTTGTGAAATTTCCCTGTAATTTCTTCAGTTATCTCTGAAAAGTGTTTGCATTCGATTATATAGTTTGTGAGCAGGTAAAATGTATATGAGAAACTAATGGAAGTTAGACGAAAAGTAACATATGCTCGTATTTAAAAGGTGGCTAGAAACCAATATAAACAGTGAGAGCGATAAGTGCACGACTAGCAGGAAGGTTGAGCCCATTCTCATTACGATAACGATAGCACCATGGACGGACTCTACGCGTTTACCTGTCAATACTCATATGCGATAAGATTTATTTACTGACGGCTAAACCGAATGGAAAATTGTTTCAAATAGTACCAAAAATGTGCTAGATTCTTGCAGTAGTCACCTGCAACTCGACAAAACTGGACGGCTCACATAGGAAGTTAGACGAATATGGAACCTCGGCGCGAATACCAACGGACGGCGTCCCAGTCCACAGTGGGCTATTCACCGCTGCCACGCCCTGTAAATGAGCCACTGGCACCAAGGCCACAATTCTATCCACAGCCCAACAGTTGCTGTATTCGTGATATGCGGAATCAGCCGCAGGCTAATGCCCTGGGATCCGGTAAGACTATAAATAAATATATAATATTTTATATATTGATCGAATTTTCAAGGAAAACCCAAAAAAAATATGTAAAAACTGAGTCAGGAGTCTACAAATTGCAAAACAAAGAAACAAAATGAATCCCATGTGTTAAATTTTTCATTTTTATAGCGCTTCATCAATTTACTTAACAGTCTGGCAACGCTGGCCTGATTAACAATAACAATCAGCGATAAAGTATATATATAGATATCCAATATATTCCTTTCAGCTGCCTTGATCTTCCTCTCCGGCGGCATGAACATAGCCTGGAGCATTGGCTTCGACGGCCTCGACGACGACCTGGAGATCTGCACCCATTTGCGCATCAGCTGGTTCCTCGGAGCCATCCTCGGTGCTCTACTGGGTGTCATATTGGCCAAGTATATCACCTACAAATTGCTCATGGTAAGTGCTAAATAAACAAATTACACATTTTCGTTCATTGTTGTATTCCGTTTCCCTTTAGCAACTCAGCTGCATGCTGGCCATCATTGGAGGCATCCTGTTCAGTGCCACACAGCTTGAGATGCAGCCCATGCTGGCTGCACGGTATCTGAATGGCTTGGCCAATGGTCTGGCGCTGCCATCAACTCTGGCCATGGCTGGGGAGTTGACAGTGTGCTATAAGCGTGGCACCGTTGCCTCATCCATGGAGCAAATGTCCTGCACTTTGGGCATATTTATGCAGATCATTTTCAGCGTCAGCTGGAGCACAGATTATGAGCTGACAGTGGACCAGCTGCAGGGTGTCCTGTGTGCCCTCTATGGCGGGGTGGGCCTGTGCCTGGCTACCGTGTTCTGCGTGGAGTCGCCAGTGCGACTGCTCGCCGAGGGGGAGGAGGAGCTGGCCATCGATGCACTGATACGTCTGCAGTATCCCAGAGCGGTGACAATGGAGACCAACGAGCAGCTGACCGAGCACAGTTGCTATCTCGCTCACAACATGGCCCTAGGTGCTGGCCAGGCCTGGTGTCAGGCGCTGCCCGCTCTGCTGCGGCTCTGCCTGCTCCGGGCCCTCTATGCGATGAGCACCAGCATGCTGGTCATCTATACGCTAACGTTGACCAGCGGCAGCATTTATGGTCCCAGCTCGGGTCCCTATGTGCTCTTTGGACTGCTGCGCCTGGCGGGCAGCTGCAGCGGCGCCTTCGTGCAGGATACGCTTGGACGCAAGCTCACCCAGTTGATGGGCTTCATGATCTGTGGCGGTGCCTCAGTTGGCCTGGCCAGCAGATTTACGGGCGTGGAGTTCATCACGCTCGCAGACCTAAAGATGGCTTTGTGGATGCTGCTAATCTTTCAGTTCTTCGCAGGACTTGGCTTTGCACCCAGCTCTGTCTATCTGTCCGAGGCCTTTCCCCTCTCTGTCAAGCGTTGCTGCATAACAATCGCGTATGTCCTAGAGCTCACTGTACAGTTGGCCATCTGCTGCGTGGATCCGACCGTGCACATCGATAGCGTCTACTTCTTTGGCCTTGGCGTGTTCATGCTACTCGGCTTCCTCTTCAGCCATTGGTATCTGCCGGAGACCAAGTTTCTGACGCTACGCCAGGCACAGCAAAAGTTTCTGAACTTCACGTGATCAGAGCACCCGCGGGAGGTTAGACTATCTAGAACTTAATGCTAGCAACTAAATTTAGACTTTAGACTAAGCCCTAGCTAAATAAACAATATTTTTTTATACATATACTATATACCCTACTTATAGATACTTGTATACGAAACGATTGATTACCCCCTGATATCACATCTCTTGCTATCAGTCTCTGTATATCATTTTATATATACTCGTACTCTTAACTCTCAGCAGTTCTTGTTCAATCAAGAATTTCATATTTCAATGTATTTTTTATTTAAATAATAATATGCGACAATGCATTGTTTGATTTGCGTGGAATATGAATTTATATGACTGAAGGTAAAAACAATCCATCATTGTGCAGTTTAAACAGTTTATTGAAATGTCACCAATAAATTTGCACACACTCGCAATTGCATTCAATTTAAAAGGAAATATTTTAATTTGGTAAATAGTTAAATAATTGAATTTAAACAGCCCCTGGCAAACGGTCGGACACATTGAAAAAATACAATAAACCTTTTTACAATGAAATTAAAGCCTTCAAGCCTTAAAGCTTCTATAAAACTTTGCGAACAAAAACACGAGAATCACTCATAAAAAAAATGCTCAAAAAATGTGGCTCGGGTGTATGCCGAACCTCAAGATACCCTAAGCTGATGAGTAGAGTATAGCCATGATAGTTTTTTACAGACTCTTTCAATATATTTGCAATCCACCCAAGTCTAAGTATAAATATTAGCGTGTTTTGGCACAAGTTCTTTTCTCTCAGTGTACAAATAAGTACGGTATAGGCACTTCAATGTCATATCGTCACATCGCCATATTGTCATATTGTCATATCGTATGGCTGGTTATATTCTGCGACTCGTGTGTCCGTTCGACCCAACCCACTTCGGCCGCCTGCTATTCAAATTTAATTAATTTATTTATATCCAGTAATCATATTGATAACTGAGCGCGCAAAAACTTTTGTGAATTTCTTGTTTGTATTTATATATTTTTATTTTTTATTTGTATTTGTATTTGTGTTTGTATTTGTGTTTGTGTTCGTATTTGTGTTTGGTGTTTATCTTATCGGAGCTTCGACGTACTCGTACGGGTCGCCTCAAGCACTGCTGCTGGTTGTTGTGTGTGTGCTTTCCGTTTATCAACTGCACAGGCAACCGGTTGCTCGAACAAACAGCAACTGTCCAGCTCCAGCTCCAGTTCCAGCTCTCTGTAGAGTTTCGAGTGCAATCGTCGGCCAAATAATAAATACTATTAGCTAACTTTAGGCTCGCTCCACGGGTATGTCACAATGATGGATTCGAACAGTAGCAGTGACAAGCTCTGAGGAAATCAAAGAAAATCAAAGAAAATCAAAAGAAAATCAAAAGAAAATAAGTGCCAGTGCGAGCTAAAGCATAATATTCCATTGTTAGAAGCGCGGGTGTACGGGTCTTCACAGGAAATTGGCATTGGACATTGCCGTAATTAGTTGGAAGTGTGTGTGATATATATCCAGTATGCCATTGTTGCCAACCATCGAGGAGGAGGGTAAACTACCCTGGCTACGCCTGATGTGGCGCTATCGCCTGCAGTTTCAGTCCATGTCCGCAGGTAACACCTGTTCCTGTTCCTCTTCCTGTTACTCCCTGCTCCTGTTCCAGCCTGAATATATCATTATATCTATATCCTGCAGCGGCGCTTGTGTTCGTGGGCAGCGGCATGCGACTGGCCTGGTCCATATTCGATACGCCAGCAGGCAAGTTCCTCAACAACTACAGCACACACCATCTGATGATGAGCTGGTTCATTGGCGCCGCTCTCGGCGCTCTCCTGGCAGCGGTCTTTGTCCAGCGTGTATCCAAGAACGTGGCCTATGTAAGTGCTCCTGCCGCTTATCGCACATCCATAAACTGATTTACTAATACTACCTATCCGCTGATAATGCTGATAAACTTGATGCCCTAATTGCAATTGGCCATTAACTACGACTATCTTAATTGGGTCTTGTATCAAAGCAAACACATTTACGGGGGAACTACCGAACAAATCAAAGTAGTTGATTACTAAAAGAGGACTCTTTCCATATCGTTCAATTAATTTGACACTTCATAATGATAACTGAATTCAACTTGGAACTATAACTTATAACTCCTGACTTCCTACAGACTTCCAGCGGGTTTCTACTGCTCATCGCTGGCATCTTGAATCTGGCCCTGCCGCGTCACTTCACCTTCGCCTGCTACAGCAGCGTCAGCGTGGGTGCTGGCTATGGACTGACCCAGGTGCAGGCTCTGGTCACCGGCTCGGAGGTGGCCCACAAGTCCATACGGGGCATGTTGCTGAGTTGTGAGCGTATCTTTCTGTGGCTTGGAGTTTGCATACAGATCTTCTATACGCGCGTCTGGTACACTTTGGAGCCAGTGGAGAGAGGACACACGATGCATATTGATCAGATCCATGGCATATTGTTGGCCGCCTTGGGCCTGGGTGCAGTCATCCTGTCACTGGCCCATCGCCTGGAGTCACCGTTGCTGCTGATGCGCCAGGAACGCGACATGGCTGTGGGTGATACGCTGAAGCAGCTGCACGGCCAGTCCCAGTCGGGCACGGAGCTGCTACGTCTGCGCGAGGAGTGCCGTCAGCTGTACAATGAATGCGCCTGGGAGGAGTTCGCCGAGATTCCGTTGGATTCCTATTGGCAGCGTTGGGCGCGTCATCTGGTGCCACTGCTCAAGGTGCTGCTCCTCCGCTGCTTTGCCGCCCTGGTGCTCTCATTGCCATACAATAGAGCCTTCCTAGCTGTCAGCTGGCACGGCCTTGAGTGCGACATGAACTGCCTATACTGGCTGGCATTCTGTGGTCTATTGGGCAGCCTGGGTGGAGCACTGCTCGTGGATTGGCAGGGTCGTCGTAAGCTCTGCTCGTTGTCGCTCTTTGTGGCGGGCATTGTCATTGTCATGGTCGGCGGCGTCTTTGAGCATCTGGAGGCTGTCAAGAAGACCTACTATGACATCAATCTGCAGGCCATTGCACTGCTCATGCTGCTCTTCGAGGTGATTGTCGCCGGAGGCGTCGCTGTGCCCGCCCTGGTGTACACTGGAGAGGCGTTTAGTGTGGCCCACAAGGCAAAGTGCTTGGCTGGCGTCCTCATCTGTGAACAGGCACTCCATCTGGGTCTCATGGTCGCCGCCTTCGGGCACAACTTAAAGGATTCAGTGCTATTCTTCACACTCGGTGGCCTCAGCTTTGCCTTCGGGCTGCTCGTCTTCATGCTGATGCCAGAGACGCGTCAATTGACACTCTATGAGTGTCTGCTTAAGTTCAAGAAAGTTCCTTAGATCTATATTTATGGATCGAAAAATACTACTATATAATAGTATCACGTACCTATCTCTATCTATTGTTAGTTCTATACACTTATCTCCACGAGTATTAGCAATAAAATATATAAATCGAATAGAAGCCTATTCTATGCTTTAACCTGTGCTTTTTTATACCCAACATATCCTTCAACCCATCTTAAGCTTTTCGAAGCTTTCCTTATAAAGGTATAAAAGTTGTCAACAAGGTTAAAGCGCTTTGAGTTCCTGTAGCTTTTGCTTGAACTTTTTGCTATAAATTTGGCCAAGAACTGTTCCCACTATTTTGTTTCCAGAGCTTTCATTGGAAGTCAGTTTGAAAAATGTCCTGTTATTCATATTGTAAACAAAGTTATCTTTGTTGTTGTCGTTTTTTTTTGCATGTCCTTTTGTGTCCCCAAAAGCCGGCTGAGTCTTGGCAACTTGTGCTCATTCATGGAGTTGTAGCACTTGGTGGGATTGCCATTGGCCTCGAATAATATGAGGCTTTTGTGAATTTAAGGCGTTCTTGAGTAAGGATTTTACGCACAAGAAAAGAGAACTAGACTGAGGTGAGAGAAAGGGAAGGAAGTACTAATAGAAAAAGAGAGAAAGTGAACGAATGAGTTATAGAAATATACAAAAGAGAGAGAGCGCAACAGAAATCAAGTTGATAAATACGGCGTGTGATGAGTTTGAATGGCACTCGCAGCGATACCCAAAAAACAGTTGGTGGGTAACGCGATTGCTTAAAGCCAAGTTAAGTAAAGTCAAAGGAGAGCCAAGGAAGGACAAGTAAAACAACTCCCCGGACAGCTCACTCGAGTGCTTTCTCATCTAATGATGTGGAAAATTTGCTCACATACCAACCAAAAAGTATATGAGCATATGAGTATTCGTGGATAGTTTAGTAATACTCGTACATGTACTCATAGTACTCATGGATATAGATATATATGTAGTCTATATAGAAAGTTATTGATATGCAGTATTTGTGTTTTTTGTGTTGCAGTCGTGTTGCTCATGTGGAGGCAGACAGAGCACTTTGGGGTCTCGATTGTGCATAAAGTGCGGCTGGCTTCTATCCTTGGCTACACTTCATGTATTTGGCTTGAATGAAACTTGCCTTTGGCTTGGTTTGTCTTGGTTTCCATCGGTTTGCTTCGGTTTGGTTTGGTTTGGTTGGGCTTTAGCCTTGGCTATATGGCCATTGGACGTTTTAGCCTCTGTGGTTGTTTTGGCTGCTTTGTGTGCCAGGACTCAGTAGCCACCCAGGCCATGCCCACAATTAGAAGCTGTGGTTAATGCCAATATTCAGAGGGCAGCCAATAACATGCGGCCCGTTGGCAGTGAGAATAGAACGACGGCGAAAGGACTAAACAGGACCCTTGAGGCGATGCTCCGGCTAAATGAAGCGACGGGAATTGAGTTTAAAGTTATTTAATTTTTAATTGTATTAATTACCGTAAGCCGAAAAATATGCAAACTTTTCCAAAATTTGTTTGTTTATGCAGTAGCAATACTAGCTGGAATATCTTCTTGTTAAAATTTTCCTTTGTTGTTGTTGCTGCTGTTGTTCCCATTGCCTGACTCATTTCCCAGCGGCCTCGCCAAAAACTTAAAGTTTAAGCTAATTATGCAGCTCAAGCCACAAAAGTTGGCTCTTTATTTTGGTACACATAAAAATATACACGATAAGGCATTTAATTAACTGGATGGAACAAGTTTTATAATTGCTTAATGCACATACCCCCAAACACGCCCACACACCGCAGACACACACACCGCACACACACATAAGTTCACCTGGCCCACTGATAAACTAAGGCAATAAACAACTTATGGCTAAAAGGATAATTCTATTATCATATTATTATCACGAAATGCCTGTAGCTTTCCCACAATTATCATTATGAATAAGACAAGCAATTAGATCAATAAAAGGATTATAACTATATCCTGATATACGTCTGAGTGTAGCCTCAAAGTTTGATCAGTTTGATTTTTAGATAGAAAACTCGCATCTGGAGTCTACGAACTTGAAAATAGTTCCAGATAAATATTACTTATGTAAGGATCAATTAACAGTTTACATTTTCTGGTCAGAATCGGGTATCTACAGCTGACAAGCATCTGCTCAATATGTACATAATTTTCCAACTATTTAAGTTTCACACAGCTTAACAAAGAGGAGAAGTTTTTTAAACTGCTTAACTAAAAAAAAGCCCGTAGAATACTTACTTCACGGCGCAAAAAAGATGAACCAAAGTGTTGTCCTTTTGGTATATACAATTTTTGTTTTTGTATTTCTCTTTTTGGTGCTTGCTCAAAGGAGAACAGCTCCAACAGCTTTCAAAACTTTACTTTGAGCTGAAAAATTTAAAAAACAACTGCAACAAAAAGGATAGAAAAATATTGTGAAAAACTTTCGTATGTATTTTTGGGGCACTTGGCAGGAGACAGGTGACAGGACATGAACCAAAGAAAGAAAAAAAAAACCAGCAAAAAAACTGCTACTGAATAAGTAGACTGCAAGGACTCCAAGTAACAGCAGTAGCTCTGGGCATAAGGTTGCTTTCGTATGTTTCAATTAACTGAAATGGAAAACGACAATCGTAAACATTAACAGCTTTGAGCTGTATGCTGTTCGCCTCATGCTGTGCCACACTAACACACACTCACACACACATGCTCCACATGGGGGCGTCACAGAGTAGAAGGCGTGGCCTGCAGGCAGCGATAACAACAGCAAACAAAACATGAATTGCAGCAATGCAAATCGCTTTGCTGCGGCTAAAAAACAAGTTGACGAGCAACAGTCAGGAAAATGCATTTCAATAAGCCAAGAAAGCCAATGGACAAGCACATGGAGCAAGACAGATGCAGATCGACTGGGGTATTGCGGTGAAGGGGGGTACAATTGAAGGGGGTGGGTGGCTTGGATGCCGGCATCGTAAATGAAAAAAGCAAACAAACGTAAAATTTTATTTGTGCGCAATTTTCTATAAATTTTCATCGATTGCCATTGGGATATTGGCGACATTTGCGTTTGGCATTTTGCTGCTTACTTCGCCCTTCACACACAACCTAACACACACACACACACACACACATACAGACTGAAATGTAGCTGCCTTGCCGCTGGTTAACGCACTCTTAAGGTGTTGGCTCTCCTGCCATAACTTTTGCTGCATTTGAAATTATGTTTTGTTGTTATTGTTGTTGTTGTAACCTAACACGAAATTGAAAAACCCTTGCACACAAACGTATGTGTGTGTGTGTGTGTGTAGATTTCCAATCATCCAGCAGGACCAACAAAAAAAAGAAGAAAAAATTAAGTTTCTATAACAACAAGAACGAGTGCAAATAAATTATGTTCACTCGGAAAAGCGGTAAGCAGCAGCGGCGGCAGCAACAACAACAACAATAACAGAGGCAACATGGACATGGACACTGGCAACGAATTAATGTCCCAGCATACCACAAAATGGCCGACGTGGCGGAATTTATGACTCCCGGAGACAACTCTAAAGTGGCCGAAGCTGCGGTGTGACAATAAAATGGCGTCAAATTGCCATAAAAATGAAGCCTCAAGAAGGACACCCAAAATCGTTGGCAAACCACAAAAGCCAGGCAAAAACAAATCCAAACCTCCTGCCCCCCACACTCATATAAAAGTGAAATAATAAATAAGCACATAAACACTGAAAATGATGGAGAGATGGATGAAGCATGAAAGGATGCAGGATATATGGCAGTCTGGTGTAAAAGTGTGCAAAGGGTTTGACGTTAGGCACATAAATTTTGACAATGAAATCGAGGAAAACCGTTGACTGCTGCATTTCATAAGCAGCTTTAACCAATTGAAAACGCGACTTTAACAAAATATCCTCGAAAGGACCAAAATGTATGTGCATCCTTAATAGGCTAAGAGAGGATTGTGTGATTGAGCGTAAAGCTTAAACCTAAATTTTCTATACATACAAAATAGCTTCCTTATTATTATGTAGTTTGCAAGGATATCAAGTGAAGTCGGCTGCAGACTGCAGACCAAGAAACAAACAGACGAACAGAGAAACAGACAAATGCGAAATTAATACACACACAATAAAGTATCATAAAATTGTCACATATTTCTCTTTTAGCCAAAATCTCTATTGTCACACATAAATTGACACGTTGTTATTTGTTGGCTGTTGGCTGTTGGCTGTTGGCTGCTGCCTGGTTGCTGCTTCTGTTGCTTCTGTTGGCCATGTTGTTGTGTCTGCCTGCTGTCATGGTCAATTTAGAAGCAACACTCGCTTTAAGGCCAGGCCAGAACAGAACAGAAACTGAACAGAAAATAACAGCAGAGAAAAGTTTCTCTAACAAATTCATCAAGTTTTAATTTACCCAATTTGAGTTTAGGCCTGCCTTTCTGCCAGCGACACATTTCGGCTACAAAATTATCAAAAATTGAAGACAGTTTTGGCAGACGTTCAGCGGAATGCAGTCCTGGTCGGAATCCTGACCTGGAACTGGACCTGGACCTGGACCTGGAACTGGCCTTAAACCAACCAACCTGAACCGTTGAAAATAGCACACAAAAGCGCATTAAATTTAATTAGCTGACATAAATTTCTGGCACTGAATCGGAATCTGTGAGTTCCAAAAGGCAGTTAGAGCTGGAGCAGGAGCGGGACGCAAGGACAGGAGAATGTCCAAAAGCTGAAACCGAATCTAATGTTGCTTTTTAGGGGTTGGGTAGTTCGGGTAGCTGGCGGACTGTGGCTGGGTATTTGCATCAAAGAAAACGTAAAGCAAGCACAAAAATCATTCGAGTTGACATTTTTAATGGAAAAGCGGAGGGACAGGACATGTAGGAGCAAAAGGACGAAAAATCTGCGACATTCTACAAAAACTCTGGACGGAAACTGTCGAGCTGAGTGCATGCATTTTCATGACTTATGCAAGTTTTGACGACAGGTGCTCCTGTCTGTGTTTTCGAGATGTCCATGCTTCTCCATACACATATATGATATATACGTGTGTGTGTGTGTGTGTTTGTGTGTGAGTTGATGTGTTCGTGTTAAATCAACTGTCACTTCCTGTTGGCAAACTTTGTCCTGCCAGCTAGCTAAAAGCCAGGCTAGCCAAACGCCTGCCGTCTAAAAGTCATCCGCTTGGACTTATGATATGTTGGCTCTTTGCATTCGAACAATTTACTTAACTGTTAACCGCTCTATAAAAATATCGGTAGAAACTAAGATTCGAAAAGGACAATGCATTTAGCGAAGGATAACGTACCGGAAATTCACTCTCTTCAAACTAATTGTGCAAACTTTATTCCAACCCGTCAATTCATAGTTGCAGGAATAAAAAACAAAAGCACAGATAAAGAGACTGCAATCAATGATGAGCTGTCAAAGTGACAGAGAAGCAGTCACTTAGGCTAATGTTACTCCTTTTCGTGCTTTCCTTCGTAAGCTTACAATGCGACTCATCTGTGTGCTTTAATCTTAAAAATACTCGTTAGGCCTTTAATGAATACCAAGTAAGACAGCTCAAACGGGTGTGCTCGACTGCGAGATACTCTAACCAACAGCACTCACGCTTCAGGCAAAACAGTGAATGCAGCTCCAAATGCCGACGGCACCCCTGCTGCCTACCCTTGCACTGAGCAATGTGGTAAAAAGTTCCCTTCATTTTCGATTTTTTTTAGGGTGGAATTTCAAATATTCAAATCAATTTTGCGAGTGATTTGGTACGTATCAAATATAAATTCATACTACTTTTTTAATGAACATTCTAATTGCACAAAAACTATAAAAATTCTGCCCAAAAAAACAATAATGTTATATAATATTATAATTAAAATAGTTTCGTTAAATTTAATTTATGAGCTGCCCCAATACTATTCTTATGAACACCATTCTATCTCTCTGCAAAAAGGGGGGCTATCTGATATTTCAATTAAAATTGCTAAGCGTATGGCAAAGAAACTTACGTATCAAATATAAATTCATACTACTATTTTAATGAACAATCCAATTGCACAAAAACTATCTAAATGCTGCCCAAAAAAACAATAATGTTGTCTAATATTATAATTAAAATATTTTCGTTAAATTTAATTAATGAGCTGCCCCAATACTATTTTTATGAACACCATTCTATCTCTCTGCAAAAAGGGTGCTACCTGATATTAATCAATTAAAATTGCTAAGCGTATGGCAAAGAAACTTACGTATCAAGTATAAATGCCTACTACTATTTTAATGAACAATAGACTGTTTATCCACTAATCTTAATTCAAATCAAAATTATTGTATTCAATTATAATTCTAATTCCAGCTTTTTAAAGTCTTACATTTTAGTCCATAAACTGCTGCACTACTATTTTAATGAACACAACTCTATTTTTGGTTAGTTTTAATTTGTTGACTCCCTGGAGATATGTGAATTGACCCAAAAGTCACCTTATTTAAGCTTGACATAACCATCTACATTCAATTGCCACAATCATCTAGACGACTGCAGTATACCCTTTGCAATGGGAGTGGAGGGTATTCATGAGTATATAAATAAAGAACTGTTGCACTTTATTTGTCAATTCATGATGCACTTTAAAGCGGGCTTGCGGTTATATATAATATATTTTTGTGCGTGCAAATATTGTTAATTAAATTGTGTTTTATTGACACAGGTCTGAGCTGAGGGCTCTGCAGAGAAACCTGCGAGATGAAAGGCGAAGCTGAGTATCATTTATGGCATGCAATTAACGCCATTAAAAATCAGTGCATACTAATTAACTGCAGCGACAACGTTTTATTCTGCTTTACCTTTTTTTTTTAAATTTATTTCATTAACACCTGATCTTTCATTTGGTTCCATTTTGCTTTTTGTTTTTCTTTTTTGTTTTGTGTGGCACTGAAACTCTCCGAAAGCCAATTCAATGAAATTCACATTGTGGCAATGAGTTGTCAGTGGCACACGCGAAATGAATGAAGCAACAGAACAATTACACATCCGCACAGTGAGTTCCATTAAAGGCATTACAATTAAGAGGTAAGTTTATTGGGTGGTGGCAAAAAAAAGGGGGGGAGGGTGCATTGACAACTGCAACAGCTTCGGATATTATCAACGTCATTTGACTGAACTGACAGCAGGAAGCTTAGAGTCAGATCGAGTTTGAGTTCTGTGTTGTTCTATGTGTTGTTCTGTTCTTTTATGCCACTGTTACTGCTCTGCCATTCTACTGCTAGTCTGCCACCTACATTGGCACCTTCCACCACCAGCAGCAGCAGCAGCAGCAGCAGCAGCAACAGCAGCAACACTGCCAGACTTCCTCCTGTGGCACAGAGTACCCGTTTGTTTACAAAATAAGCGAAAGCTGTGCCAATAAGCCTCAACGTCGCCTGCACTTAATTTATTTGCAACAGAATGTGGAGAAACTGAAACTTTTCACGCAAGTGCAACTTTGCTTTACGTGTTTTCGCATCCGCATCCGCATACCCATCCGCATCCGCATCACTTGGCTTGTTTTCAACACGTTCAACGGGAGGGAGCATGCAACGCGCTTTTTGGCGACCGCAAACACGAAAGCGGCGGCAGGAAGTCGATTGAATTGGCGGGTGGCTGCGGGAAAATGTGGCCAAATTGGAGACGGAGCCAGTACCAAACATGGCAACTATGCAAAGAGAGAGTGGAAATGGAACCCAAGGAGTCTGTGGTACGTGGAAAATCAGACTAAAATCGATGTGTCTGTGCGCCCCACTGATTTTTATGTTACAGCTGTGAAATTAAAGCATTTACATATCAGTGGCTGCATCTGGGCGCAGAACCGAATCGAACCACACAGAACAGAGCAGAGCAGAACAGAACAGAATAAACAGATCCCGACCTTCGACGTTGAATCACTTTCCAGTGAGCAAATTTGTACAAGGATCGACCATACATTAACCACCCTTCACATATAAAATATGCTGCTTTCACCCCTGCAAAAAAAGGTAAGGCAAGAGCGGGAGTCTTAGCTTTCAAATGCTGTTTGCTACATAGAGAACATATGGAAGTATCTATGCGGACAGCTGCCTAAAATTTGAATAGAATCATTCAGATTCCCCATCAATAAACTAGCCTATACTATACATGCCGGATATATCCTTCTCGACTTGATACCATCTCTTAAGGAACTTTTACTTTCATATCTGAAATTCTCTGCAAAATCTCGCTATTCCTTTCATACAACTCTAACAAATACGTGTAGGCTAGGAATAGGTAATCCCAAGGAGATTTCATCTGCGTTATCCAAATCTTGGGAGCTATTCAGTTAATGTTCTTTTTTCTGTTTGCCTGGCAATTTGGAGACGTCTCGCGCTGGTGTGGAATCAAATAAAATGTGTCATGAACACAAGGAGGGCATGTTTATAAATATTATTACGAATATTTTTTTTGGGTTGGTCTAAAAGGTTGGCTGCCACGCCTGGGGGCTTCGGGGGCAGCTCATCTCCTGGTCTAACTTTGCATATAAATTACAAGCAACAAATAATCAAATGCAAATATGTTCTTAAGATTCAATTTTTTGTGCAATCAACGCACTTAAACGCATCATCAGCAAATGCCATCAAGAGCAACAGAGAAGGAGAGCACGAGAGAGTGAGAAAGAGATAGATAAGGAGCAAGACGGAGAGTGGGTGACATTGCCAAGACATTGAAATGGCGTTGGAACATAGCTGCTGACTGACGCAGGACATCACAGTGTGTGCTTTCCTGCCTGCCTGCATGCCTGTCTCTCTCTGTCTCTCTCTGTCTTTCTGTCTGTCTCTCTGTCTCGCTGTCTGTCTGTGTGTATTTTCCTGGCTGCTCTTCAAGTTTACGCGTTGTTTGGCACTGCCTGAACGCCATCCAGTGACGTTGTCCTTCACACTTGTCGCCTGCGCCACACTTTTCTGCATGCAATCAAATTTAAAATCCTTGAGACTGTCTGTCAGCTGCCCGGGCTTAACACACTCCTATAAAACTTTTGTTAACCACTAAAAGTGATAGTTGACTTTTGATTTAAGTAAACGTCAACTTAAGTCTCGCTACCTGACACTACCTGAATATGGCACCTGGACACAAGACGACTCCAACAGACATTCATGTGTAATAGAAGCAGCTTCTGGCTTGTATTACAATCGCTTAATCCTGTTAATCCTGTACGTACTTGAGCTATCAAAGCTACTTCCTAGTTGGTTTAAGTGTTAAATAAGAAATATAATTAGAATATAGGAAATCGAATGAGCTTCAGGCTTGATACATTCAGTGCAAGTTACTTTCAAAGCTAGCCTTGAATCAAAAGAAAATATCCTTAAAATAGATAAACACAATATGTAAAAACTTAAAACTTCCTCTAAGAACTGTTTGTTAGCTTCCGCTTGAAGCCAGTCAATAAATTTAGTAATAATTAAAATAACACTAGTTGTACTCGCATTGGCACCTTATCGCTGCTTAGTTAAATTAGCACTTTGAATAGCCTCAAGTGAATTGAATCTAACTGATTTATGATCGCACTTAATGTGCAAATATGTAACCAGGACACTAAGTCGACTATCAGCTTGTCCGGCGTGTCTATTCGAGCAGCTTGTTTGTTTATGCAGCGCACATAGTTGCGACTAAAGAAAGGAAGCAGCAGGACTCACTCCGTTAGTCGCTGACTAGGAGACTCCATGGTAGAGAGGGGAAAGGACCCGTCTACTGCTGCTGCTGCTGCTGTTGACCAACATTTGCTTAAGCAGGCGTGTGAGAATTGACCATTAGCAATGCAATATATTCTGAATCACAGTATGAAACAAGAAAGAAAACTTAAGAGGGGAATGCCCAAGACAAAGATACCCTGGAATTTCTTTCATATGGCAAATGTATAGTATATAAAGATATATGATTCGTGAGCCAAATCTGACAATTGTTATTGATAACTTGATTTTAAACAGATTTTTGTATATAATAAACAGGAAATCCCCTAAGGAGTATGCAAAGGACTCCTATGGCTCCAATATGCTCGAGGAAACGGAAGCATTTGCTCCAAATTTCATTAACAGAACTTAGCACAAGGCACAGCCATTGAGTAGGTAAAGCGTTCATAAATGCGCTTAGCACATTGTGAAAAATAACTATAATGCCCTCTATAATACCCTGTATAAGAACTTGTTGGTTGTGTACGTGTGTGTGTGTGTGTGTGTGTGTGTGTGTGGGTTTTGTGTGTGTGCTTGTGTCAGTTATTCTGATAATTGGTGTAAATGCCGCAAAGCATTGGTAGTAGACAAGCAAACCAAGTAGGCCTGTCCTCTGCCGCTCTTGCTATCTCTTTCAGTCACACCTTCCCTCTCACTCAGACGCATGCATTTAATATGCAGCTGCATAACTTATGGCAATGGCAGCCATTAATTTGAGTGTGCAGACTAACAGGCAACCGGGCAGACGGTCGACCAGGAGTTTGGACCAAAAGTTTGGGGCAACGATTGGAGGCAGGCAACAAAACGTTGCATAGCCACAGTCGCACGTGCGTGACCAAAGAATCCACATTCATTCCATTCTTATATTCATTTCCATACCCACACCTATACCCATATACATTTGCAGTTGCTAGTTGCAGGGCCTAGAATGCCCGTATATAACCAAGCAGCAGACAAGTGCGAGTATTTTATTTTAATTTGTTTAACAAAGGCCAAAAACGAAAGCGAAACACAAAAACGAAAGTCGGTTTGTCGGTTTGTCGGTACTCCCACCCCTCACCCAGTGCTCCAGTGGCAGTGCCGGTCCCTCTCCTTGTCGCATTGGCATCTTCATCATCATTGCGATCGCTTCATTTGCCTTATTCAATCTGGCACACGTTCGGCCGACACAATAGCAGTTCACAATGGCTTCCATCGTGGAGGAAGTCACAATGGTAGGAGCGGCGGCAGCGGCGGCGGCGGCACCACCCGGCAAAGCAGCAGCGGCACAAAACAATATGCAAACAATTTTTACCGTTACATGACTGAAATACACAAAATGGCAAATGACGACAACGACGACGGCGACGGCGACGGCGACGGCAACTGCGACGGCAACGGCGACGACGGCAAAGACAAACAGACGCATTTATGGTCACGTGCGTCTCTCACTATGTGCATATATACATATACATGTTCATCTATATCCATCTATATCCATATATGTATATAAATATATCCAAATATATATCCACACACACACACACACTCACACACGCGCACATACTGACCAGACACGAAATTGTTTGGTTCTTGCAAATTGCTTCCAAAATGACAAAGAACAAGAACTTTGAATTTGTATCCAAACGCCGCACCCCTACCTACTCCCCACCCCTCCCCTCACCCTACACGACCCCTTTTTACCCCCTACTATTTCAGCCGCCTACTTCGATTTATATTTATAGATTTTTATATAATTCTTTTTTCTCCGCTTTTCTAAGCCATTTCAATATATTTTTCTAACCTTTCCTCTTATACCCTCTATGTCTTAGATATGGGTTACAAGGAGTACAACCAACTTGCTTGGAACCTGATCAGCATTAACGAGTGAGTCTTATTTTAACCATGTTCTTATAATTATTTGAGCTTATGTAAGAGCTATGCAGATTTCTGTATATTCAAACCAAAAGTAGATTTATTTCGTTTACTTCAAGCTTCACGCCCATAAATCGGTTAAAATATATAAACTATAAAATATATAAAACCATGATTGCCAACATATATATAGATATATCTATAAGTATAGGTGCGATTTGGTGTTATGTTCTAGTATATTGCTCATATAAAAGAATGCATTCGATTGAAGTTAACTCAATGAAGCTGGAGCAGAAAGTTCCGACGGGAAATTAACTCCTTCACATTGAGCCTTGGTTTATGGGTTGAATTCATTTGCAGGGTATCGGGCAGTCGTACATAACTTGATTAGAGCCTACTTGTTATTTAATAAATTTGTTATGGCGCCAAAGGCGTTCTGTGGTCAAAAAAGCATCAAGAAAAAATTTGGCAAGGCTCATAGAAGACAGAGGACAGAGGACAGCTCGTTGCTGCTTTGCATATTAATTAGTTGGTCAATGTGAGTTTTGCACATATTTTTTTGGTATTTCTTTTAGCAGCTTTTCAACTAACCCGTTTTTATTGGCCATGTCTTGAGTTGATCGACATTTTTGCTCCTTCTTAATCGCAAAAAAAATGTGTCTGTCATGGCGACAATAACTGGCCACATGTGTGCATGTCTGTCCATTTCACTGTGTGCGTGTGTGTGTGTGTGTGTGTATGTGTGTGTGAATGTGTGTGCATGTGAATGTGCATGTGTGGGTATGCGCTTGTGTCATTGGTGATTGATGATGGGCTGAATAGAGCCCGGCTAGGGACCATCTATTGACCAATCCAAACTTGACAAGCCAATTACACGATAATTTGGGAAATTTTAAATACTCGCTTGAAAGCACCACTCCGGAAAGGGAAATATATCCTTATACGTGGTACTTATTATGCCTAATGTTTATACTAAGTTTGTATAAGAGATGTATAAGAGTTGGTATAACAGTTGGGAAGTATGCAACAGGTGGTGGTGAACCATGCTAAATAGGTCTAAGGCAAATCTGTTAGGGACTGGTAGTACATTTTGAGAGTACTGCTATTGTCTAACATAACTACGATTGATGTTAACTATCAGCGTTAACTTTAGAACTCTGCAAAGTATTTTCGTTAAGTGTCCAACAGCAGAGACTTAAACCATAGTTCTTAACTTAAGAACATCTCGAGAAGTAAGCTAACTTTTATCATTTTAGCCTTCTGCTGTTATCTAGCATAACTACGATTACTTTTGAGTACTTACCTGAGAACTTAGCATGGAATATTCATTTAGCGTCGAACACCAGAGTATTCTTCCATATTATAAAAGCCTGCAAATACACCAATGTTAACTTTTGTGAATAGAAAATATTCTTACTAATGAATATATAGTATACCAGATTCATGGCTATTTGGCACAGCTATATAACTAAGGTAACTTGTTGATGGCTCTTAGATTCAATTCCCAACTAGGCTAGGAATGTGAATCTCACTAATCGATTAATTGTTATGAAATTGACTTTGTTTTTAGACATTGAACACATTGAGAATTGGCTAATGGAGTTGTGGCAGTGAGTGTAAAAGGCAGAAAGGAGCATCTCAAACTCCATACAGTAAATACATTCTTGATCAACATCAGAAGGCGAACCGATTTAGCCATATCAGTCCGGCGGTCCGGCTTGCGGTCTGTATGATAGTATCGATATCAGAGACCGTCGTTAGATATGCGGAGTTATCTGTCCTTATGGTAAAACAACATATTTCCGAGCCAAAAATGTATTGGTTTACATAGGCTCCAATCATAGTTCTTAATGTCTAGCAATATAAGCCAAGGACATCATACTAAATCCATACTATTATCCACATCATAATTAAAAATCGAATATATATATATGGATAGTATATGGAACAAATCTGAAGTTGTTCTTCATTCAAAATTATCTTTTACACAACAGAATTGCGTTTAGTCTTCAACTTTTTTTTCGACATCACAAATAATCCTATGAATTACACGTTTTAAGTGAGTCAACACCCTTCTCCTCGATTCTCAAATGATCAACTTAAACTCGTATAAGGCTATGCTTTTTTTGAAGTCTTCTTGTGTGAATGTGTATGTGTATATGTAAATGTGGATGAGTGTGTATGTATGCATAAGGTATGATGTATGTATGATGTATGTATGATGTAAGTGTGATGTATGTGTGATGTAAGTATGATGTATGTATAATGTATGTATGATGTAAGTATGATGTATGTATGATGTATATATGATGTATGTATGATGTATGTATGATGTATGAATGATGTAAGTATGATGTATGTATGTAGTATGTATGTATGTATGTATTTATGCATGTTAATATGTATGTTTGTATACATACAAACAATCTTAAGAATTACCCGTTTTAAGTGAGTCAACGGCCCTTCTCCTCGATTCTCAAATGAAGTACTTAAGCTCATATATCATATATTCTTGTGTGAATGTGTATGTGCATATGTAAGTGTGGGTGAGTGTGTATGTATGTACGTATGTATGTATGTATGCATGTCCCTTTCCGTTCGTTAAATTGAGTATAAGGGCTCGTTCTATAAGCTACTCAATGTAAAAATTTGACTAGTACTTTAAGTCGCGAATTCGTTAAGCCGCGAGTGCGTCTGCTGTATAATACAATATATATAATATAAAAATAAATGAAAAGAAATAGGCATATTTATATTTAAACTTGAATTTATTTTTTTAAAAAGGGTAAGCAGTAGAACTGCATGTGAACTGCTTTACGTGCAAGCAGTGCTGTTGAAGTGCAAGCAGTGCTTTGCTCGAATCGCGTTTGATGTTTGTTAAGGTTTTTTTCGGCTCTGCTTTACAACCTAAACAACATATGAGTTGTTTGGTAATAAACACAATTCATGCATAGAATTGTTTGATGATTATGGCCCAATCCAGAATTCGGCTTTAATACTTAAACTTACCTTGCGGCATTGCTAGAGTTGGAGCTTTAGCTGCTGCGATGGTAACGCTTCTGTCTAAATCCCTTCTGAGCCTTTTTCGCGTGTTTGCCTTCTTTGGCTTTGACAAATTTTGCCTGAATCCTTGTCAGCTGAGCCGTGACATCCGTCAACATTTGCTGAGTTTTATTCGCCTTGGATATGAGTCCTTCTAAGACCAACTCATATCTCATATCCTGCTCATCCAATTGCTTAGGTTCTGGCTGCAAACAACTAAGACCCTCACAGCCCTCGAGCAGTTCAGTCAAAACTGCTGACTCACTTGCCGTCTTATCAGAGTGCGACATGGTTACAATGGCTCTTACGTTATACTGATAACAATTTTACTTACTTTGTCGCTAATGTGGCTGCTGCTTCACCTAAAACACAAATCGCACTGCGTCGAGGTCGCAGCTCCAAAGCTTTAATAGCCAACGGGTAAACGTTTAGCTGTGGCACCAGCTGCAGTTCCACCCCCAAGCCCCCGCACCAACCCCTCCATTCAGCACTTCGTATTGTATTTTCGTATTGTGTTTCTAACCGCAAACGTTTTATACGTTTACGAGCAGCAGCCGTGGGCGATGACTTCTTGTTATACCGCACTTCGCGGAGGAAACGTTTAAAGAAGAAACGAAACACCGTTTGGGATATTTTTGGTATTTTTATATTTATACTTTTTAATGTTTGTTTTAATTTTGTTTTTTGTTTTTACATTAATAGTTTTTATTTTATAGTTTTGTTTTGTGCTAATTATATTGATAAACAAAAAAAAATTTTGTTTCTTTATTTTAATCGTACTCGTACTATATTGTTGTTGATTTTGTTGATTTGCGTTTTGATTGTATTGAATGATTTTTGTTTTTGTTTTTGCTTTTGCTTTTGGTTTTGATTTTGCTTTTAAACTGCCATTTTTTGATTTGTTGTCTTTGCTATGTGATTTTCATTTGCAACTTTTTGTTTTTTAATTTTTTTGGAGTTTTTTTCTTGTTTTAATAAATTCGTAAAATTCGATGTTAAATTTAATAAACCATTTATTACATATTAGATATAAAAAAAAATTTATATAAAAACGGATTTAAAATACTGCAGCGCTCGTTGATAAATATATATAAATAATTTAAAAAAAAAAAGTGCTGCGTATATATACCATATATATAGAGTATATATATATAAGTATATTTAATATAAATTCTGTTAAGTACTTATAAGAGTTTTTTGATTTTGATTTCTTTTGATTTATTATGACACTGGCGCTGCAGCAAATGAAACTCGAAAATGCAGACTTTCTTTTTTTCTGACTGCTAAAGGTTTTTTTATAAATGCCTTCGACATAATCGGCCTGAAGGACCAGATTTAACTGCAGTTGCTATAGTATATAGATTTTCAATTTAGTTATTTACTTTTGTGGCGCTTAGTATAATTATTTATGCTTATTTTGTTTTGCTGTATATAAATCCATCTTAGGGCTTTATTTATTGCATATTCTGTTAATACGTTTTCCTGTTGATTTTGTATCTTAAAGAAATTTTGGCACATGGTTTCCGAAACGGTTATGAAAGTTCTATTCCTGATTCGATCTTTTACTCGATCTTTCAATCTTTTGCTTATTTATGCTCGTTATTTCCGTCTGTCTGTGTGTGTGTGTGTTTGTGTGTATTTTGTTGTTAGCTAATTTAAAATACGTCTAATTAATATGTGGATTACTCATACCAACTAATTGCAATTTTAATTTATTTTTCTGCTCTTATTTTGGCTTTTTTTTTTTTTTATATTTTACTTGTAGTCCTAGTTACGAGTATATTTTTGTTAGGGTGTACCATGTTTGATTTTTGATTGATTTTCCTTTTTGTTTTTGTTTATTTTGAATTGTCAAAGATTTGATTACGACTTGCTATTTGATTCATTCTCTACGGCTGACGTTAAAAACACTTATCTAAACGTTTACGAACGACACTTTATTGAAATGGAAACACTAATATGTAGATATCTTATATGAATACTGATTCAGCTGGCGATTCGTATTCGTAATCGTATTCGTATTGGTATTCGTGTATACTTTGAATACATCAAATACATTTAGTTAACATTTTTCATTGTATTTATTTTGCTTTTGATGAAGTTATTTTCTGTTTTGATTTGAGTTTTTATTTAATTTTGTTTGTTTTTTGTTTTTCAGTCAATTTGTATTGATTATTTTTATTTACAAAATGTACTTCTATAAAAAAAATGCGGTTAGGCCTAAGTACTAGAGATTCTTCGTCTGTGTATATTTTGATTTATGGTATGTATATAATATATATATATACTATATGAATATATATGTATGTGTACGCATATGTATATATTTATATGTACATGAGCCCATAATATGTTATACCTTCTACTTCATATCGTTATTGTTAGTATCTTTAGACATAAATATTCAGTTTGTACACAGTAATTATGTTTTAGTATATAATATTTAAATTCCTCGTTTTACAAATGGGAAATGCAGTTTTAGAAACAAAATTAAACGGGTTTCAAAACAGAGAGAAAACTTACAACTTACTTGGCTGTGACATAGCTACTACATACATATATATAGTATATATAGTATAACTGAAGTATCAGTACTGCAATACTGTAAGTTGGTATCAAGAGGTATATATAGAATACATTAACATATCATACTAAGTATACATATATATATATATATACTTACGACCTCTCTACCATATACGAAAAAAAAGCATATTGTATATAAACAGTTCGATTATAAATAGTTTGAGTAATACGCGTTACAATACGTCGTTAGTATTCAATAGTATTCGAGTTAGTAGTTCGAGTTACATTAGTCGTAAATACTTAAGACTAGGTTAGTAGTAGGTATTAAGTATGCATACTACATATTTTCTGTAAGTACTCGTAGTATATACTATACAACATATTGGAAGTTCAATAACTGACCTGGGTTCTGGATACATGCCTTAAAACATGCACAATGTAATTTATAGATATATATATATATATACATATATATATATAAATATGAATATATATGTAAATACGGTTATATGAGCTTTATATTAGTATTATTATTTTTTTTTTGGGAATGGAGAGTTATAAATGGGAAGTGTGATTCTTGGATGGTTGTGCAAAAATTTTGATTTGATTGTCCGAAAGTTTTTCATTGTGTCAGTTATTTTGGTATATTTAATTATTTATTTTGAATATATTATTTATTATTATTATTATTTGTTATATATTTGGTTTTTGGGTGAGGTTGTCAAGCTGGTAACGGGTCAAGGCGGAGGCGGTATGGACATAAGGTAGAATGGGTATTATGGAAGATATATATATTGTATATCAGTGTAGGTACTACTAAAACGGCTCAGCTGTTGTTTAATACCTAGAAAACACTCGGGAGTCTTGAACTCGCCAAGTGTTTTGCCCAATTGTTCAAAGATTCAAATTTTCTTTGTGTTTTCTTTTCTTTTCGTTTCGTTTCGTTTCGTGTCTTTTCCTGTTGTGATATTCATTGGCCTGCCCTCAATGTCAATGCTAACTGATCAATGCTGATCGCGCTTTGATCAGATCTTACCAATGTCTCACACGGATATCGAGTAATCCGATTTTTCGCTAAGCAATTTCTGGCCTGGAGCGGGTGAATGTTGTTGTGGGCGTTGTTGTTGTAGTGGCTGCTGTTGTTGCGGCTGCGGTGATTTTGAATGTGCTCGTTTGTGTGGTGGTTGCTGCTGTTGCTGCTGACGTTGCTGCTGCTGCTGCTGTTGTTGCTGCTGCTGCTGCTGCTGCTGTTGATGCTCCTGCTGCAACTGGGATGTGGTGGAGGCTGGACGAGACCAGAGCGAGGACCGTTGACCCAACTTAAGCTTCTTGATTGTATCCACATCGCATTCAACCTCGGCCAGTTCTATGTGCTCGCCAGCATCGCGTTCGCCATGGTGGAAGGCAGCAGCACCTGGGGTACACTCGGCCTGCAGTTGCAGCGGATGCAGCGTGCGCAGGATGCCAGCTCTGCATGGTTCATATGTATATGTAGGGGAAGAAGAGTATCCAAAGTTGGTTTGATACTTTTGTTTTCTTTGGCTAGCAACCACACTCAAACATTCAGTATAAGAGATAGAGACTTAGTTGTGTTGTTATAGTTGTTGTTGTTGTTGTTGTTGTAGTTGTTGTTGTTGGTGTTCTGTTGGTGGTGTGATGTGCTGCTGTGGCTGCTGTCCTAATGGGCGCCCTCAGGTCCACACACCTCACCGTACGCCAAGTCTCATGTCTGATCTATGGGATCCATATAGGTGCACGATATTTCACCGCTATTATAGCCAAAGGCGCTGCTATCAGCACCACCGCCTATATATTCACTCCCCCCATTGGCCGTATCCTATTTGGGCAGAGGCAACGTTGGTGCCGTAAAGAACTTGGAGGACAGCAGAGCCGTCGAGGGATTCAAGAGAGCGGTGCCAGAGACGACACCGCCCTGATGTAGTTGCTGATGATGATTGTGGTGTGGCTCATGCGCGGGCATTATGGACTTGTGTGGTATGGGTCGAAACTGTGAGGAGGGTGGCATGCAAGTGACTGGGACAACAGATGCTAGGGTACTAACGCCTCCATCCAAGCCCATTAGCTCCTGGCCATTAACATGCGCTGGCGTCGGATCGAGCTGATGTAACTTGGGTTGGATCAATAATGGTTGCTGTTGCTTCAAACTACTATTATTACTACTGCATTGGGTCTGGTTCTGGGTCTGGGTCTGGGTCTGGTTATGGTTGAGGTTGTGGTTAAGGTTGTGGTTCTGACCGGTCTTGCTATTCGTCTGTTGTTTGTGAAACTGTTTCTGTTGCTGTGTGCTGATCGATGGCGATTTAACCAATGTGGGTATGTGGCATTGTATGGAGTCTTGTGATTTGAACGTGCTCGATATGGATTTCAGATTGCCGGTGCCATTGCGGGGTGATAGAATTTTGTTCGAATTTGTTGTGGATGTGGCTGTATTCGTATTTGAGGATGTGTTTGTGTTAGTTATGTTATTGTTGCTTTTGTTGCTATTGTGATGACGCGGTGTTGTATTGGTGGAAAACTGATATTGCTGATGATGATACCTGGAGCGACCGCGTCGTGGCAATGATTTTTGTTCGGACATTGGTGACAGATCGGAGGATGTGCTTGATTGTGCTCCATGGTAGATGATGCCTGCATCGCATAGAGCAAATTCAGTTTGGAAAGAAAGAAAGAAAAAATACGGGCAAATAGAGATTTGGCATGTGGAAAGGGGAAGAAACACACACACATATATAGATTATATATATATATACTTAAATGTTAACTTAATACTAGATATTATTAGTAATATTAATTTATATATATTTTATATTATTATTTTGCGCATTTTACAATTTTCATGAATTTTCTTAGTCTTCAGTTGAACGTCTTCTTACTGGTCGAATTGTTATATCGTATATACTCGTTCGATTTTCTGTGTTGCGTGCTTTAAAAATTGTGCATTTATCGATCGATCTACTACAGATAAGTAATCGATATGTTGTGATTTGGAAAATGTTGTATTAGTCTAGAGTCTGAGTCTGCAAAGTAAAATAACGCAAAAAAAAGGAAAGAGAGCGAGTAGATTACTCCATTTGATAACCTCAGATCGAACTATCAACTACAAACGAAAAGTCAGGAGTATATCCTTTTACACCTGGAAGACTTGAAGATATAAATAAAAAGTTATTTTTGAAAAGTTTCCAATTGATTGAGGTGCTAAAAAGAGATCTTCCAGGTGCTTAAAATTGGGATTCAGGGATTAATACTTACTGTGCTTGATCTTGCCCTCGTGCTGATTGGAAGACTCGGTCCGACTGGAAGTCAATTGATCCTGATCCGATTCAGATTCCTCACTCTCCGGCTCCGTTTTGCGCGAGTGTCGACGGCGATTCTTGGACTGTGCAGAGAACATAATATGAAGTTAGTTGGGAAAGAACATCAATGAACTGCGACTAGCGACTACAAAAGCGCCTTGGGATGGTAAACGCTTTCGAAACGAAAATCAAACAAAGGATTAAATCATAAATCGAGAAGTGAGACGCGGCAGAGCAGTCTGCTCAAGGCTCGGGATATACGGCATTGCACTTAAGAGAACGTAAGATGAACGTAAGACACGAGCAGTGGAATAACATAAAAAGCACGTAGATGTCTAGTGAAAAATACACACTAATTGTTGAAGAAATCCTCCCCCCTACGAGAGGGGGAGACATACACAAAAACAGAGAGAGAGATAGAGAGAGAGAGAGAGAGAGAGAGCTAAAATCAAAGAAATGAATAAACAAACGCACGATATTATGAAACGGTGAGGTCTGATAATAATTATGAATTGTCTTTTGTGGACGTTGGTTGTGGTGGTGGTGGTGGTGATGGGTGGTGGTTGGTTTTAATACCGCAGCTGGTGGTGGCGACGAGCAGCCCTCGGCCAGGGCCCTCTCATGGTACATGAACGAGTGCAGGAGCGTATTGGCTGGGCCGCTGTGATGCGGCTGTGACATGTTGCCAGCCTCCGATAATTGGAAGGTGGCATATGGCGAAATGTCCTCGGAGGTTTCTGTGGAAAGGCCCCAGGCTATAGACTATTGTCTGATCAATTGTTTAGACAGCTGCTTCTTACCCGGAATCTTATCATTGTTCTGCATGGAAACCTTATGTATGGTCGCATAGTATCGCTCACGCTGGGCTGCCTCCGAGTTGGCACGATTCTCAAGTGATTCCTTTTGTATGTGATTGCTTTGTTCTAAAAGGAGGACGAAGCACCAGCAATTAGTAAGCAATTAACCCAACTAACCTCCCCAACCACTCAACCACTTACTGTGCCTATAGCATATTATGACCAGGGCTATGGTGCAGATCATGCCCGAAACAGCAGCAATGCTCGGTATCAGCAGGTTTATGTTTCCATAGAAGACGCTCGGACCCCGCTGGCCGCGTTGCACGATCTCTGGCGGCGGCGGATCACCGTCCTTGGTGAGGGTCACAAAGGTGAACTCGGCCTGCGCGACTCCGGCCACATTGTGCGCCTCCATGCGCAGCTGATACAGGGTCGATGATTGCAGATTGGAGATGACCACACGCCGCTGAGGCTTCAGCGCATTGGAAACTGAAATGAATAAAGAATTTATAAGATGGAAATGATGTCAGTCTATGCTTAAGCTTACCCAGAATCCATTCCTTGTCGGGATCATCTGTCACAGCGCGATACTGCAGGACGAAGTACATCAGGGGGCAGCCGTTGTCCGGCCAGGTGTGCAGACGTATCAGAACCGACGTGGAGTTGGGAGCCAGCAGACTAGTCGTGGCTGGCATGCCTGGAGCTTGTCCCTGGGTGCGCACGTGCAGCATAATGCTGGCTGGAGAGCTACCGACCTTGTTGTGGGCATTCAAATGGATCTGATAGGTGCTGCCACAGACCAAGCCCTTCAGCTCGTGGCTGGAGGCATGCCGGGAGAGCTGCATCTCGTCCGTGTTGCCGGTGGCACGACGATAGAACAGAGTGTAGCCCGTGATGGGAGCGTTGCCGGTGAAGCCGCACTTCCAGTGCATCAGGATGCTGCTCGAGGTGGCGCTGGTCACGTACAGCACTGGGGCAGAGGGTGGCACCTGGACGAGCAGCATATGGGTGAGGCGATCCGTGCCAATGCCGTTGTCCACCTGGCAGCTATAGTTGCCGCTGTCCGCCAGCTGCAGGCTGGAGATGATCAGGTCACCGGAGTCCAATAGCTGGGAGTTGTGGAGGCCGCCCTGACGCAGTGCAACATCTGATTTGAACCACTCCCGCTTCGGCTTGCCCACCGCAGTGCAGGGCAGAGTCACAGTGGAGCGCCAAGGACGCACCACAGGACCTCCAAACGATATTATCCTGGCTGGCACGCGATTTGTGGTTATCTGAGAGGCAACCCGAGAGCTTTTACCCTCGCCAACGCGCGTCGAGGCCGTCACCCAAAACTGATACTCCGCGTGGGAATGCAGATTCTTGGCCTCGTAGTACGCCTGCTGCGAGGGCAGACTACGCTTCTCATTGTTCAGCTCCTCGCGGCCATTGACGACGCGCGTGTAGAGACTGTACTTGGTTATGACGCCGTTGGGCTCAAGCGGCGGCAGCCAGGACACGTACAGCGACTGCGGTGAACTCACGACCACTTTGATGTCAGACGGCGCCTCCGGCACATCCTCCTCCGTGTGGCAGTAGAGCGGCTTCGAGAGGGAACCATCGCCCATGCGTGTATGTGCCAGCACCTGGATGCTATAATTTGTGTACTTGCGCAGTCCCGTGAGGACAGTGGTTAATGCCGTGGTCTTTCGGGACTCCACCTCGTCCTTGTTGGGCACCATGTCATCGATGATTGGCTCAAAGATCAGCTTGTATCCCTGCAGCAGTCCATTTGTATGATAAATAGGAGGCGGCTGCCAGGACACTTGCAGCGATTGGGAAGTCAGCGCGGCGCAGCGCACATCCTCTGGCGGTCGACTTGGAACTGCATAACAAAACCTGAATAACTGAATAAAATGAGGAGACTTCGCTGTTGCTTACCATCCTCCATGGTCTGAGCTGCAGTTGGCTCAGAGAGTGGACCAGGACCCACTTGATTAAAGGCCTGCACCACGATATTGTAACGCGCAAACTTGGACAGGCCACTGAGCAGCAGCTCCCCGTTGCCGCCCTCCCCATCCCCTGAGACGGATGTGAAGTTGTAGGCAATGTTGCCGGAGCTGGCCAGCTTATAGCCCACATTATAGCCCTGGATATCGCCGTGTCGCAGTTCCGGCAGCGGTGCCACCCAGCTGATGAGCAGCTCCGTCGAGGAGAGCGGACGTGCGGACAGATTGAGGGGCGGTCCTGCGGGTCGTTGTGGCTCTGTGCGCACAATCAGCTCCTGACTGGGTGCACTGCGTCCGGCATTGCCTTCGGCTATGACACGAAAAGCGTAACGCGTCGCTGGCTTCAGATTCTCAATCAAAGCATTGAAACTAGGCGGATCCTTGACTTCAAAGTGCTGCCACTGATCGATAAAGAGTATGGCTGAAACGAAAGTTATCCGAAGGATAAGCATTCCCAAGGACTCACAGCAAGGATTCGACTTACGATCTGCCTCGCGATACTCCACAATGTATTTGGATACATCGCCCGAGCTGAGCGCCTTGGGCTGCCACTTGAGGTTCACAGAGCGACTGCTTATCATCGCTGCCTCCAGGACACTGGGAGGCTGTGGTGGCTCCTGCACTTGGAGCTGCACCAGCTGCTGATCATTTCCATAGAGATTGGTGGCACGACAGAAATAGGGTCCGCTGTCGGTGGCATCCACGGTTCGTATCTGCAGCTCTGCCGAAACGCCATCCGGCGTGGCCTCCTGCTTCACCGATATTCTGTTGGGAATCGAGAATTGGGATATTGCCAGGTCATTGCAAATCGATGCACTCACTTGTAATTGGTTGATGGATTCAGCGTGTTCTTGCCCGAGCGCATCCACACAATGTTTATCGGCTTGTCGCCGCTGACGGTGCACTGCAGCAGCGCCGTGTCGCCCTTTTTAACGGTGACCGAGCGCGAAGTGGACGAGAAGTACGGCGACGCTGAAAGACATTACAATAATTTGGATGTCAATTATGTCAGTGGCAGTTGCAAGTTGCAGTTGCAACAACCACATCAGAATCCCCAGAGACGTTGAAGTTGACGTTGCAATCAGCAAAATTGCCACATTCCATTGCCTTGGGATACTCACAATTAACTTTCAGCTGTATGACCTTTCCAATCCCCGTGCCAATGCCATTGTTCGCCTGGCACAAGTAGAAGCCCTCGCGATCCTCCTTCACGTGCTGCAGCAGCATCGAGCCATTCCCCAGCAGCTTGGTGAACGGACGCTCCCGGACTTCTTCGTACTCACCAGATTTGCTGCCTGAAAAATCAAAAATATGGAATCCAAATTAAGTATAATATAAATAAGTTATAAATGATAAATATATATAATATATATATCGAGATGTTAACTTTTTCTTAAATTCTTTACGATTTGCGGACTGATCCTTAGATACAGTTGATAAAAATGTTCACAAATTTTTATTTAAATTGTTTTCTTTTTTTGAATTTCTCACATTTTTATTTATTTTCATAAAAAAAAGAAACACAAAGTGGAAATAAAATGTTCTGTTAGAAAAGTTTCCATCAAATTGTATATATCACTTCCTCATTATTTATACTTTCAATAACGATATATTAGATATCTTTTTAATATATCAAAGATACATCCGTTCAGCAAAATGTGATATAGATTCTTCTAAGCTTTTAAGTCGCCTAAATTTTTCTATTCCTTGCAAAGGTACCAGGAACTATCTTCTTCTATATCTTATATTATGTCCACTTTATAACTCTCACTTCCAAGCTTTTTCTTCTGAACATTCTCTTAGCTCAATTAAACTTTCGCTTTTCTATTCTACCTTCGATAATACCTACTGTTAACTACCACTAATACTTATTCTTCTGATTGGGTTTTTCTGGGTTTTCCCCAAACAAATGTTAAAGCAATTCAAACTTAAAATCTTTTTAATAGTACCCCCAGACATTTTTACTTTTTACTTTTTACTTTTTTAATTTATAGTTTATATATTGTAGAATTCATATTAAATGTGTATCTTTTAGTCGAATGTTTGTCGTCGTCTTTGAATTAAATTAAAAAAAATATTTATCGACATTTCTAAACTAAATCTCTGCCTCAAGCAAGCCAAGTTAAAGCAGTTCCAGTTATATGACAAATATATCTAGGTTCAACTTAAGCCCTTAACTTTGTCGATTCTCGATTTCAGGTTCACGTTTTATAGTCTGGAGTAAGGTTTCACGGTAGAAAGTACCAAATGGAGCAGCAAAACGATATTCAAGTCTAACTTTTTAGCAGTTTTTTAAGTTTTGACCTTTACCTGTTGCCTTCTTCCACACGATGCTGGGCGTGGGCACGCCCTGTGCCTGACAATGCAGCATTATGTGACGATTTCGTTCCACGTTCGCATCGGCTGGCTCTACGATCCAACGAGGTGGCACTACAGAGCGTATACGTAATTTGGAAAATATTGTCAAATTGCGTATTTAGTGGAGGGTGAGAATGAGCTATCAACAAATGATTGAAATAAAAAGTATCTAAGACATACAGAAGAGTAATGAGAGAGAGAGAGAGAGATAGATAGATAGGTAGATAGATAGAGAGAGCGAGAGATAGAGAGGAAAAGTGAAGATTTCTGGCAAAGTAAAAACGGCAAAATATAGTTTTGTTGTCTATTCAAATGGTTGTTGAGATTAATAGAAAGGTTTGTAGCATATAGAGAAACTTGTAACTAATATACATTTTGGGTAATTCATATATTTCAAACTTTTCGTTTATTATTGTATAATAATTATTGTTATTGTTGTTTTTTTTTTTTTTTTTGCTTAAAAAACCAAAATAAAAAATTGTTTTGCAACTTAGTCAAAATCGAACAAAATAAAAAATTCGATGCTTTTTTTTATAATGGACTTTTTTTTTATTGTATTTTTTCGTAAAAAACCTTGGGGTAAATTCTTTAAAGTGGTTTGTTGTTGTGCAAGGATTTTTAATAGTCATATTTAAACTAGTTTTTATAGCTTTTGTTTTCCTATTTGTTTTATTTAAATTTGTTTTTAATTTTTTGCCCACGCTCTGCGCCTCGCTGTTTTGCTGTTTGTTGTACAACAAATTTACAAATTTATAAAACACAAAAAAAAAACTGCCTCTCGTCGGCGCATAAATTAAATGAGAAAAGCATGCGAAAAGCGTATTGAAAAATATTTGCATGGAAATTATAAATTCGCAACAGAAGATAAAAACAATATACATAAATGTTTTATATATCGTTAAGTACGCAGCTGTATATGTATTTATGTATTGTGTGTACGAGTATATTCAATAGCTAAAAAAAACAGGACACCGAAAAGGCCTTTAACAATAATTTTGATTTTTTTCTTTTTCTTTTGAGTCCACGCCCCAGAGTGATAAATTGAAAATTGAATTTAAATAAATTATGAGGCCAATAATTGTTTATTTAGCCGATGCATTTAATTTTCAGCCTTTTGTTTGTCAAGCAATAATTAAATAAATAAAGAGAGGAAAAAAAGGCTCGATACAATTATAATGGAAGTTAACAGCTGGTCTCTATATATGAACAGAGCATTAATTAAAAAGCATTTGCGGTTTTGTATGGATTGGTTTGGTTTTGGTTTTGGTTTTGGTTCTGGTTTTGTACTCGTTTCGTGTATACACGAGCATAGATTGTAGAGTAAATGTTGTATATAAAGCGGGTTATTGGGTATACGACAACAGCGCATTGGTTAATAGCGACTAGTTGGAAAAATCTTTGCACACAACAGCAGCCTGGGTAATTGGGCATTAAAAATAAATCAACTCTTTGGGCAGACGTGTTTGAAAATTGCTTTTCACATCGCCCAATTCCGTATTCTACTTCTGTTCTTTTCACATATTATTATTAGTTTATCGTTTGCTTTCGTCGAGTATTTTTATTGGCGAGGGTGAAAACACTTTCAAAAACATCTGCGCAGGAAAATGATATGGAGAAAAATGAAAAACCGATTAGCAGAAATTAAGAACAGAGCAGAGAGCAAGCAAATCATATATAAACGAAATTAAAATTCATTTCGCAAGCACTAGAACTATGGCGCATGCAGATGGCAGCTGCTACCCAAAAAAACAGAAGAAAATGAAGAAAAAATAACAAAAAAAATAATAAAGAAATAAAAATGGAAGAACAAAATAGATTTATGAGAATTTATGTACAGTTTACATGCAAAAAACAAAGGCAAGGCAAGACGGTGCAGCATACTGGGCTGCTGCCACAACATGCCATTTGCTATATAGTACACTATATATATATATATAGATATATATTCTCATTCTCAACTACATTAGCAAATACTGCGAAGCTTTAAATTTATATATTTTTGTCATAATTTGGTATTTTATTTCTTTGGTTTTCTTAATTTTGTTTTGTTCTGCGAAAAAGTTATGTATTTATGCATCACACACACACACACACAAATATAGATGCACACACACACACACATACACACGCGCAAGCAAAGGGTGGAGCAATCGCCACACCCACTCGACGAGTACAGGCAATTAGCCCCTAAAGCCAAATTGAAGCATAAGCAGGCCGTCTTAGCTCTTTCTGCTTTTCATTTAATCTAAATTTATATTCGTTTTACATTTTATTTTATATATTTTCATTAATTAAGCACAACACATTTATAGCCAAGGCTTAGCCAGACTCTTTTTTATACACAAATATATATATGTAAATATATATTTTGTTTTATTTTTGTGTTGGGGGTAGGACGGGCAAACAGCAGCCGTTGTGCGCTAAGTTTTGAAAGCTGCAAGTCAAAAAAATGGCAGAAACGAAAAAGTGAAAATAGAAAAAGGAAAATAGAAATATTTGCACATTGTATACACAGCGATGTAGTAGTAGATGGCAACAAAAAGGATTGGGGATTAAGGAATAAGCAAATTAATCTTAAGTCAGCTTATGTTCTGTTTTATTTTCTTTTGAATAATTTGTGTCATTTTTGGGTAATTCGCTGCGCTTTCCTTTAATCGGAAAGAATATCAGAAGAATATAAGAAAGGAAATCGGACTTTGATAAATATAAAAGCAATTTATATAAATAATTAATAATTATTCTTCATTTTTCTTCTTTTACGATATTCGAATTCACTTTTTTACTTTTTTACGATATTCAGAAAGCGCATTTGATCTCCGGCAAGCCGGCGTCTGTTTAATCCTGAATATATATATATTGGAGTATGTTATGTATAAAAAGCGTCTTTAATTAGATTAGCAACTTATTGATAATTAATTTGTAATTATATATGTTCGTATATATACGTAAGCATGTGTTGAGTTCTTGTGAGTTTTGGTTACAAAGCGTATAAGAAGCAGTGCAGTTTATAAGGTTACCTGGTGAAACTGTTGTCAAAAAACCCACAGCGTGCCAAAGCGACTTAAGGGTAAAACGGGTAATCGTACTTATAAGATAAGTTAATGGATGTTAAAGCGGGGCAAACGATTTGGATTTGTCTTTAGTGGTTCGATTTAAGAAACGACTTTTCTTTGTTTTCTTTATTTAATATATAAGTATCATTTTTTTTTGGTTTTTTTTTTGTGAGAAAGCGTCAAAAACAAAGCACCATTTGCTAAGCAAGAGTTCAGAGCAACGTTCAGTTACGATTCGGCTTGTAGAGGACATTACAAGCATCAAAAAGTTGTAGTTCTTAGAAATATTAGTCAAAAGAAAAAGGAATTATCAAAAACTCAAAACCAGTAAGAAGCGCTTTTCTTGAAAACATCAGCGAGAAAGCAAAAATTATTATTGTTTGTTTTTTATATATATTTTTGAAGGGACAATCGTGAAATCTCAGTTAAGTGTGTGTGTTAGGTGTCTGAGTGTATTCGTGATTGAGTGTTGTAAGCTGTGTAAGAGCATGTGTGTAGCTTGGAGTGTTGTTTTGTTGTGCTGCTTTTTGTAGATTGTAACCTTGTACGCTACCTTTGACCTGCAATAGAGCGGTATATTTGATCTCAGCTGCCGGATTCGTGGCCACGCAGGTATATTCGCCGGAATGCGTGGCCGATAGCGAGGGAATGCTCAACAGGGAGCTATACTGATCTAGCATGGTGACATTGGCGCCCAGCAGATCGGGCAACGGCTCACCATCCTTCAGCCAGATCAGCTTCAATGGAGCATCGCCCCGGGAGACACCGCAAACGGTGCGCGTGCGCATACCCTCGGCCAGGCCATCCTGAAAGGCGAACGGTTCTATGATCGGTGGTACTGCAAGTAGGAAAAAGCAACCAGAAATGTTAAGAGCTGCAATTGAAAGCCAGTTAGCCCATCTCCTTATCGATGAGCCGATCCTCAGGCCGAGCCGATCCCACGTTGAGCTGCTGTTTGCGGTGTTTCTAGTTGTTGAATTTTGTTAGTTTTCACTTTACACTCGTATCTATAGTATAGTATAGTATAACTAAACCTTCGCAGTTTTGTTAAAAGATTGTTAGAGTCTACGAATAAAATGGGTATTTTACTTAGATATATATGTATATATGTACAAACATTCCAAATGTTAAAGTGAAAGTGGTTCAGAATACGATATAACTAGAATAAATAACTAAATATCAACATAATTTACAGGTAGACAAGGATATTTGCATTGCATTTTCATTCTTTTTTGTTTAGTTTTCTTTTGTTTTGGTTGGTGTTTTACATGGAACAAAGTGCATACGAAAGAACGCAACTACTTTCAAATACTCAAACTAAAGATGATAGGAGCTACAAGTAGATGCTGGAGTACTCCCGACTCAGTTCTTTACCATTAACCAAGAGCGCCTGTGAGTTCTCCACCTCCGCCGCAGAGTTGCGCACCACACAGGAATAGTTGCCGGTGTGATCGCTGCCGAGATTGTCAATGACCAGAATGCTATTATACTGGTCCACCTGTTTGGCGGACATGTGCTGCGTGGGATCGATGGGGCGGCCGTCCTTGCGCCAATTGATGGTCAGCGGCAGATCACCTTTGACCACGGAGCAGGTAAGTGAGGCGCGATCGCCCATGTTCAGTTGTAGTATTGATGTTTGAAAGGGACTTAGACGCGGCGGCACTGCAAGCAGTTTTTTTGTCAAGGCATACATAAGTTACAAGCAAAGGAGCAGGAGGAGCAGGAGAAGGGGAAGGAGCAGCCTCGAGGGACAGCAATCAGCGTAATAACAAAAAGTGTGGCATACTTTTCAGCGTCGCTAATGCGCAACGATTGTGGGAGCGCAAAAATAAGATGCCAGAAAAGGCTTACAAATTATGAAAATTTAATCAACGTCGCGCTTCATTAGCACGCGAATTCATTAAGTGAAATCAGGAGAGAGAGAGAGAAAAGTAATAATAATACACATAAAGAAAAAAGGGTTGCTTCGCCTTGCTGACCCGTCGTACTCCTCCCCACTGGAATTTCCCTTTTAATTTACAAACTTTTAAGCTTAGATTATTGCGCATATTTAATTACAGCAAAAGCAAATGCAGAGCACACACCAAAATGAAAATAAGCAAAAGCAAAAGCAAAAAAGGAAAAGCAAAAGGAAAAGTTTAAGCGCCATACGATACTCTACTTAGTTTGCTGTTAATAATTAAAATGCAATTTTCACTTGGCTTCATTTGTTGTAGGTCCCTTGTTGTCATCGCAGTACTCCTCTGACATCTCCATCGTCAAACGCTGTGAAGGAAGAGCTTGGCGTTCCACCAATATATATGCTATACTAACCTATGACCGTCACCTCGCCACTGCGACGAGCACTGTGACCCTGTTTATTCCGAGCCCAGCATGTATAGACCCCCGAATCGGTATGCTTCTGCACCGGGCTGATGGTCAATGAGCCGTCCGGCTGGACGCGCTGGCGTATATCATCTGGCAGCTCGCGTCCACCGCGCTCCCAGTGGATCTCCTCGATGGGATAGCCGGCCACTGGGCATTTCAGATTCAATGTCTCGCCAGAGACGGCGGTCACCTTGGGTATGAGCCGTATATAGGGCAGACCTGGGTAAATGGAATGTAAAGCAAACGGTTGGCCAATGTAAATGCTTAACAGATTTGCGCACACGTTGCTCATTTAATAATGCAGCTAAAATATATGTGTGGCAAACACGAAGTACAACTGCAAACAAAAAGGTTGGCAAGCCCAGCTTTGGTTACCATCAGCCAGCAGGCAGCAGGCAGCAGGAAGCAGGAAGCGAGGCACAATGTAATATGCATATCCTGGCAGCCTGGCAGCCTGGCAGCCTGTCGGCCTCTCTGCGATGCCGCCGAAACACTTTTCGGAGCGTCCCAGCGAAATGCGGAAGGAAATAATGCAGCAAATGTCGGCTGGCAGCAACAACAACAACAAAAATCTACAACAAAGTCTTTACATTTGTTCTTATTGTTGTTGTTGTTGTTGCTGCTCTTCCTGGTGCTTGTGGATTTCTGCGGAATATGCATAATTTTCGAGCATGTCATACATGAGCGCTTTGGTGTCTGTGCCTCCTGTTGGTGTTGGTGTTGGTGTTGGTGTCGGTGTCTGTGTCGGTGTCTGAGGACACGAGATTTTTGTAATCACCGCCATTAGCAAGTCGCGTAATCAGCGACAATGCAAGGCTTTAAAGAAAAAACAAAACGCCGCTGGAATTTATCCCGGCTTGCATTATTTTTAGCTTAAACAGCGTTTCCTGATTTCCCGCAACTTTCAGAGCATGCTGAAAATGTCGACGCGCTTGTGGAAAACCCAGTCGAAAGGCTAACAAAATGAGAGTAGGACAGATATCCTTTCTGTATTGAAAGAGGTTCCCAAATTCGAGAATAAACTTAAAGGTTTTTGCTATAAATTATGAAAAGTAAAATTTAAAAAAGATTCTGAATTCATAAGGCAAATCTGCGCCGCATCAAACAAAACAAAACGAAACGAAACGTTTCGCTATCAAAATAAAGCATCGTCCTGCGTATACTCTATGATGTTTTTCGTAGTGCATTCAGGATTTGCCTGCATTTCTGGCTATTTGTTAACTTTCAGCGCAAACTTTGCGCACAAACATGGCGCAGTTTATTTTTTATTTACTTTTTTCTTTTTTTTTTTGTTTTTTTTTTTTCTGCCACGGCTGTCATCCTGTTTGTGCTCCTTGCGCCTGGCAACGCCATTTTGTTTGCCCGGCGACACAAAAATATTTGATTTCTTGCAAAAACAAGGTAGAAGAGGCGCTCGAAAAACTCGCAACGCGACAGAACACCCCTACTACATGCTCGTATGTGTCTGTGTGTCTCTGTGTCTGTGTGAGTGCCTTGAAGAACACTTTACGTGTAGAGCTGTAAAGCACACTGCAGCCAAAGACAAAGATAGTCGAGGCTAACAGGGGGGGAAAGAGTGCTGGGAAATAGGAATATGGCAAACGCGTTGTAAAACAAAATCGAGCAAAAGTAGGCAGCACGAAATCGCCGAAAAAAAAGAGATAAAAAAAAGGAGGGAAACTCAGAGCAGTGGAAAACGTTTAAGTGCATGTGTAAAGTAGCTGCCTACAAACATACATATACATTTACACTCATATGTTATAGCACTGTATATGTATGTGTGTATGTGTGTGTGTGTGTGTGTGTTTTGTAAATGTGGCACATACCATAAATATTCAAGCGAGCCGCATGCTCGACACGACCCGCACGATTCTCGGCTATACAGGAATACTCGCCGCCATCCTCGACCATGACATGGCTTATGTTAACATGACTAATTACATCTCCATGCACGGTGATGTATTGTCCGATCATAAATCTGTTAAAAAAGAGAAGAAGAGCAGAAGAGGGAGAAAAAAACATATATATAGCATTAATATTGAAAGCATTTGTAAAGCGAACGCGTCGTATGCGCAATGCGATATGCATTTTAGAATTGTCTCCTGCATATTTAAATGCTCAGGCCACGGGCATTAACGAGCAACTACTACTGCATGCATGCACACGTCTATATATATATATATATATATTTGTGTATATATTATACACACACACACACACATACTGTAAAGAAGGCGCATCTTGTATGCAGGCTGACCCAAATCCTTTGGCTGTGGGCTTCATTTGTTTTCGACACAACACGGCGTATACGTAACATTGCATTATTCAGCCGTAATGAAGGCTGTCAGTCCATGCCATCATTCTGTCCAAGCCGTCAAGCTTAACATAGTTTCTACACAGGCATTCAATGTCATGTGCCACGCCCATTACACTACACAGCGAGAAACAGAGAGAAAGCGCCATCTCAGATACGAGATTCCACTTAATGCGGCCGTTACGCTTCTTTGGCAAATAATGAAGAAAAAAGGATTTCATGAGCATTAGGTCTGTTGTTTGTTTGTCGGCTTGTTTGCCAGCCGTCTCAGTGCTCAGTATCATCTTATTGGCATAGACATTAATTACACCAAACAATGTTACGCATATGCCATGCGGCATCAAGGCAGAAAGGCAGACATAGGCAACCCTCTCGTTTATGGTATAAACATGCCACAGATCCCATATCCATGGCATATGTTGTCAGTAGTCGTACAAAGAAGTGGCTTTGTGGCATCTTATTGTTAAACAGAGCATCGCAAAGGCAGCCGGCTCATTAGTTTGTGGGCGAGGCACTCGCAACTTTTCAATTGGCATTAGAGTAACAGCAGGAAAAGTAATTACAATTTTAATTAAGTTTTGCCGAGGCTAGAAGTGAGAGAGAGAGGGAGAGAGGCACAGCTAGAGGCGCAGAGCGAGTGGCAGAGGCAGTGGCATGGCTTATGAATGCATTAGCTCGTTGTATACTTCACTCCTAAGTGCACTTTCCTGGACGCTGATTTCCCCAGAAAGTGGCAAAGTCAACCAAAAAACTTGCCGGCTGGCGGTTGGCACTTTATGAAGTGCCCAAAAGCCGCGCGACGCTTGTTAAAACAACAACTGTAGTTAAATGAAAATGAAGCTGCTCAAAACTCAGTCCAACACACACACACACACACACATAAGTATATATATATATATGTAGAGAAGTAGATACTCAGCCATGGACATGGATGCTAACTGCAACACTTGAGCGCATTGAAACAATGCCAGGACAAAATTGCAACAAAGTTGCACACATCCGCACATGGCAGACGAGAGTTCTCCGACTGCATCCTCCTCATTCCCATGGAATGCCAGCTTAAACGGCACTGCGAAAGTTTAAGTGCGAGTATGTGTGTGTGTGTGTGTGGGTGTGCATGGCAATCTATGAGGCAAGGCTAAGGGGCAGGGGCAGAAGCAGGTCTGTGGCATAAAACGCTTTGGTTGCAACAATATAAACCTAATAGTTTGGCGCGGCTTTTGTGTGCTGTTTTAGCTGATTGTTGTGAGCTTGTGTGTATGAGTATGTGTGTATGCCTTTGTGGGCGGATTATGGGTGGCTTAATTCCAACATAAAAAACTGTATAAAAAAAAAGAGGAAGCAAAGTAAAATAAAAATAAAAAGCTTTAGGTGTGAACAGAGAAAGTTCGCCGGCAAACTTACAAAATTATGAATTTCAATTTGTGGAAAAGTGCTTAAACTGACACGGATTACAATGGGCTGCTAATGAGATTTTGTGGCCACAAATAGCAAATTCTTTCAAGCGGACACAGACTTAACAGCCAATAGAAGGAATATAGGTTAAAAAAAACTCTTCAAATATAGTTTTTAAAAGAAAATCAACCGCAGCAAAGTTCTTGCTTTTGTTTGATAAAATTTAAAATTTAGAAATTTTAAATCAAATTCAACTGGAATAAGGCTTTCGTTTGATTTAAATGAATATATACATCGATTATATATCGAAAGATGAAACTTAATTCAGAAGAATATACCTATAGTATAAATTGTATTGATCTTTTGTGTAAACTATTTCTGACAAGTAACTTTAACCAAAACTGCTTTTAGAACTAGGACTTCCTTCAACCAACTACAGAATTAATCGGGTTTTCCTCTAAAGATATTTAAATATATCAAAATGAACTGCAACAAAGTGTTTGTTTGACATAAATGAATATTGAATATCTCAAATTATTTATCTATATAGCTGAAGCCGAATACGGAAAAAACATATCTGTAATATAAGTTCTAAGGATCTTTTGTGTATTCTGATAAAGTAAACTTGTTCTTCCTTTTCCTTTTCCTACTAGACTTTTCTCTGAATTGAAAACAACTACAGGTTTTACCAGGTTTTCGTGTAAAGATATTTAAATATAGATTTCGAATCAATTGAATAGATCATAGAATACATATCTAAAGATGAAACTGAATTCAAAGGAGGATCTTATCTATGTCCTGATAAAGTAAACTTCTTCTGATTCTTTCCAACTTTTCCCTTCGTTTTCGTCTAAAGATTTGTATCAACTTCAATAAAGTAAAGTAAAGTGTTTGATATAATTGACTACACCTTTGATTATATGTATATCAATAGATGAAGCTGAATTCAGAAAAAAGATACTTATATTATAAGTTCTAAGGATCTTTTATGTATCCCGATAGAGTAAACTATTTCTAACAATTACCTTTGACTCCTTTCAGCTGGGCTTTTCTTAAATTTGCAACCAACTACAGGTTTAACCAGGTTTATATCATCTCTGACTGGAAACGCATTTTAATCAAATGTTATCTAATAAAATTGAGTTGAAATTGTATCCCTAATAAAATTTGTGCTACAGTACTCCTACTCGTAGTTTCCCTACAACTTTCTATTTTCTGTGTGTGCTGAATCCCACTTAGCGGCGAACGTTGAACGTTTTATTATTTACACCAAAATTACACACACTTTCCCTACATGTGTGCGATATGTATATATATATATGTGTATGTGTATGTGTGTAGCGCCTGCAGTTGTAGACAAACGCATCAGGCGGCGCACACATGCCCCAAGAAGGCACCCTGAGCACGTTGCCACATGCCGCAGACAAACTTCTGCAAATGGCGTAAAATGAGCGTTTGAGTGTTGCGTTACCTCGTGCGCGCAATCATTTAATTTCCGCCCGAAGGCGTCTCCTCCACTTCCACTTCCAGCTCCATCTCCATCTCCATATCCGACACCAAGTTGAGCTCCTTGCCGAGCTTCAGTTTGCTTGGCTGCCTAGCTGCCTGTCTCCCTGTCTGTCTGCCTGCCTGACTGTCTGTCTGTCTGTCTGTCATTCAGGCTGTTTGCCTGTCTGGCTGTCTCCCTTCCTGCCTGCGTGTGTATTAAATAAATACACTTACCAAGTTGATATACCTTTAAGCCGAATAATGTAAACCACTTAAAACTCGGCAATAACAACAAGCGCCAGCGTTGCCAGCAAAATTTATGCAGCACTGCGGAGGCTTGTCAGCTGCCAAGCAAATTAGGTTGCAGGATAATGCCTAACGGCATTATGTGTCAAAATTGTGTTGCTCAAATAACTTTTAAATTAATGCCACGGGCGTCGAGTGCAAATATCTGCAAGTTTTCTCTCTCCCTTTCTGCACTTTCCACATGAAAATATTTGTAATCAATTTGTGCCTTGTGGTCAGCCAAACTCTCAACAACAACCAGCGGCTGGTCAACAAGGTGCAAGGACTCCAGGTAAAAGTTGAAGCAGAGCCATGGCACAGGGTTGATCACTTGACCGAAAACAAATTCATGGTACAAACTTCTCAATATATCCTCAAGTTGACAGTCTCAAGCGTTTTACATGCATAATACATTAAAATATCTAAAATTGCTCTGACCTGAAGTGAAACACATGTTTTGTTAGGGATACATTCACAGGATATGCAAAGGATATATGATAAATATAGAGAAAGTTTATAGCAAGATAGAATACTCAAATAGGAATATGATATGAGAACTATCAAAGGATGTTTCCTTTCTCATCCTTAAGCATTGAATTTGTATTCCTTTCTTACTTCCTTCAAGTCGCAAATTATATAGAAAGTTGATAGAAAATATGACAAGAAAATCTCTCCAAGCTTTTTATATGATATGGAAACCCGAAAATATCTTTAATTTCTTATCCTTAAGGATTGAATCTTATCCTTACTCACTCCTTTAAGCCAATCTCTATCAAATTCCCTACGAGCTCTTACCTCAATTTTCCATCTCATTTATTTCAATCAGAATTATATTTAACTTTCCATTTGGACACATTTACTTTATGTTTTTAGTAGCAAAACCCTTTTATACTGCTTCATATTGCTTATAGAAAGGGTATTCCGGTGTAGACTATAAATATTAATTGTTCAATCTGTGCCCTGGGCAGCATATTGCATAAGTTTTAATTAAAACACAGCTGACAGAGACTGACAACAACAACAGCAACAAGAACAGAAAATAGTAGTAGAAACTGCTGGAAACTGTACCTTAAACGTTGTCGTGTTTTGTTTTCTTCTTATTTTTTTATTGGACTGCTAACGGGACAAACTAAATGACAGTCAATGAAAGTCAATGTTAATAAAACACAAAAAAGAAGTAAAGCTGTTTTTTAATCAACAACTGAAATGAACAGTTGGCAACGGGGCAACTTTGACTTGCAAATCATTACAGACGTAACTCAAACAATTAGTGGCAGCTGCCAACAAACTGCAAATGAAGTGCAGACTCACTGATAGACAAAGCGCAAAGAGAAAGAGATAGAGCAAGGGAGAGAGGGAGACGGGGATGGTTGAAAATCAGTAGTAAAAATCAAATGAAATGCCAAACGAAAAGGCAATGTCAAAGCAGCAGCAGCAGCAGCATCAAAGCCAGAAAAACACCAGCAATTGAAACTGGAATTGCAGTAGTTGGGATCAGATATTGGTAAGGGGAGGGGCAGGAAATGGGAGGTGGCAGGTTGAAGGTTGAAGGCTGGGGCAGCTTCTGAGGCTGCAAATCAATCGATGTGTTGTTGCAACTTATTTGTTTAGGGCTGCCAAACAAATGTCAATGTCATTAAAGAGCCTTTTAGAATTTAATAAGCCTGCCAAACGTTGCAAGTTTCCTGTTGCAAGTTGCAAGTTGGTAGTGGGCTTTTGGCCAGGCCAAAAGTGTAATTAAATGCGTGCGAGCAGGCCTTAATTAACAAATAGAAAGTCAAAGTAAAAACCTTGGGCCAGACACAACTCTGGGTTACTGCACCTTCAGCAGGCACTGTAGGCTCTTCCCAGACGCTCAGCCCCTGCTTCGTTTCTGGCCACCTTCAGCCGGAGTGAATGAACGTTGAAGCAGGCACGCAGCCACGCCCCGCGTCCCGCGCCCTACGCCCTGTCGGCAGCCAGTTTGCTGCAATGTTTGGAAAACCAAATGCTAAAAAGGGAAAAAAAAACAAATACACTCGTACAACGAGCGCAATAAATGCAACCTCAGCCTCGGATTCGGATTCCGGGTACGCTTTTTTTTTCCATTTTTCTTTCTTTTTTTTGCAGCGCCGCCCGCAGCGTTGCCATTGCCAAGTATTGCCCTGTGACCCGCCCACGTGACGCCCACTCCGCCGTATTATATTTATATATTTTCCTTTTTTTTTTTCAACAAGTTCAATTACCTTCCGTTTGATGGCAGCGGAAATCCGTCCAATGTCCATGAAATTTGCGGCGTTGGATTGCCGGCTGCGGAGCATTTGAGACTCACAGCTGGTCCTGGCTGCAGCGTTTGCTCGATGAAGCTATAGAGTAGCACGGGCGGAGCATCTGTGTGTGATGACAACGTGGTTGCGGATATTCATATAAATATTTTAGCTGCAATTACTTGGCAGTCCCCCCCCTATCCTCCCCCCCTCTAGATGCTACTTACCGCCCAGCTGGAGCTCTGCAGTGGCCTGAAATGTATCGCCCTCAGGCCGTCGGACAACACACTGATACATGCCGCGATTCTCACGGCTAACGCGCGGCACCACCAACGTATCCTCGATGCGACCGGATGAGGGCAACTGCCGCCCGTCCTTGTACCAGAGGATGTTCTGCATGCCCACAGGGCTCCCGTTGCTGGTCACCAGGCATCGAAACTCGGCCGTGCCACCCATATGCACGCTGAGCACATTCGGTGAGATCTCCACTTGTATAGGCGTGGCCACAGTCAGCCGCAGTTCAGCACTCGCCTCCCCACCCACATTGCTCGCCGTGCACTTGTAGACGCCGGAGTCCTCGCCGGTCACGGCCTCAATGGCCAGTATGGGGCCGAGCAGACGTATCCGTGGTCCGCTCAGCACGGGCAAAGGACCTGCACCATTCTGAGTGTACCAGCTGCAGCAAGGAGAAGAAACTTCATTATAAACGATAATTAGCAAAGAGGGTAACTATAATTCAATGAGAAATATTTGAGAGCTGCTTTTATGGTCAACGTTGTTTGTTGCCAAAAGGGAAAATTTGATTTTCCTTCGATAATTTGTTTGCTTTTACTTTGTTATGAAAATGGAATGGAAGCTGTTAAAAGTTTATGCTGCTGCACAAAGGAAGTTCAAGGCCTAAACAGCTGCAGATACGTCTACAACTCTTTCTAGCTGTTTCTCTCTTCTTTCTTTTTGCTTAATGTTGCATTAATCCCAACGGTTGCCTCATTTGCCAATGTCTCCTCCGTTTCACTCTCTTTCTCTCTCTCTGTCTCGCTGGCTTTATTAATTATGAAATGGCTCTATTTTTTGCTGCTGCTGCTCTGTAATCTATTCATCTATCCAGCCGTTGTCTGGTTTCCCTCATAGATTCTTTTGTTTCACGTTTACGGTCTGTCATTGTAACTCGGAAGTACTCGTACTTCGCATTCGCATTCGGATTCGTCTACGTCTAACCCCACTCCTAAATCCGTTCCGTGCTGGAAACAGTTTTTTTTATTACTTGTCTGCTTATCAAAGCGTAATTATGTGTGCACATACGTATGCCACGCCTCCCGACAGGCTGCCTTCCTGTCGGCTTAACGGCTACACACATCATTACCGATGCCTTTGTTTTTGATTCATATTACACATTACCCATACGCAGCGTTGTCCGCTCAAATTGAAACTTTAAGTCTGGCTCCTATATCAATTAGTTGGCAACTCTCTCTCTCTCTGGATACATTTTATACAATTAATGGACAAGGCGAAGCGGTCGCCTGCTTATTTATTTGCCTGGTAACTCTAAACGCACACTCTTATGTCACACACAAGTGTGTGTTCCCCCGTGTGGGTGTAGAAGTGTGTGCGTTCCAATTAACCAACACAACGGTAGCGCATGCCAAGCCAGTCCTGTCAACGTCAAAAGTTTCACCTGTAATGTGTCCATATAACCTGGCAGCGACATCGATTTTATGCAGCGTACCCCTACCTCCACCTCCACCCCCAACCCCTGCTCCTACTCTTACTCTTACCTTGCTACAGCATCCCATACCCACCTGTATTCGGGCGAAGGACAACCCTGGGCCACGCACAGCAGCACCGCGCCCTCGTCCTGCGACACCTGCACATGCGACGTGTGCTCCACAACGCTCGGCGAGATGATGCCGCGATGTGCTGTATGAGTAGAGATTGACATTGGTTACGCTAGCTGATAGTTACATGTCTGTCTATCCATGTGTGTGTGTGTGTAGTTATGTGTGTGTGTGTGTGTCTACTATCAGCTGCTGTGATTGGGTTACTCACAATTAATACGCAATCGTGTGGGCGAGCTGACAACAACCTGACGGGTCAGACGATGCATGCTCCGGCAGCGGAAGGACTGCGACTCATCGCTCTCCTGCAGATTGTGGATGAGCAGCTCTCCGGTGGGCAGCAAATGGAATTTGCCATCTGTAAAGAAGCGTTAAAAGTTCAATTCGTTAAAGTTCGTCAAACGGCAGACGGCATCGATATTTAATACTCTTGAATAGATATCAACTGATGGGCAAACTTTTTAATTTAGTTTTCTGTTATGTTTTAATTAGTCCTTAGTCCTTAGTCCTTATATTTTTGATCGAACTTTAACCTTTTGTTTTATTAGCTTTCTGGTAATTGATACTCATCCAATTAAACATCGATGAAGCCGTAATAAAAGTAAGAAACACTGCCTCAAGCTAGACTGTAAATGAAATTCATTAACGAGTCCTTAATGGCAGGACATAGTGCAAAAGGGTTGCCCATTAAGCTTACATTGTATGCATATTTTATAAAATCCGTAAAGCTTAGTTTCTTTTCTACTTTTTTTAAAGATGAATCCTTAAGGACTTGCCAAAGGCTTTTCTACTTATCATGGCTCAAAGTTGCACCTTAGTAAGTTGGGTGCAGGGTTAAGGCAAGTAAAAAGCGCTTCTCAAATTGCCAAAGGACAATGTTAATTATGCATCAAAGCACAGGGCATATACGCACACACACACACATACACACATTTTCCCACACACCCTCCCACACACACACTCACACACAGCAGTTAAGCAGGCAAACATGTGAGGCAAATACTGCAAACAAACAATGCACTTTGTTGGCTTGGTAAGCCGCTACAGGGACAAGGATGCAGACGAGGGCCGAGGATGCGGCTCCAGCTGCAGCTCCACCTCCAGCTTGAGCTCTCCTGCTGGTGCCACGTCAGCAGCAGACACGCAGACAGCTAGACAGATAGACGCTGCAAGTATGCACACACTCTACACCTACCCGCCTACCCATGTAACCCTCGTGTCCCATACACCATGCCCCATACCCCTGGTACTTACCGCCTTGCAGCGAGGGATAGATGTAGATAGCGGGTTCATGAACCCACGAGACCACTCGTACCAATTCCTTGACAAACGTGGGCACCACACAACGCAAAATGGCGGTGCAGCCGCGTGAGGCGGATAATACCTCGACATCCACTTTGTAGGCCTGCGCCACGACTGCCACAAAAATGTACAAAAATATATAAAATGTAAAATGTAAAATGGGTAAAACACAAATACTACTCTACTCTCGTATACTATATATAGTATATATATATATATATATATATGTATGTATGTATATATTATGCATTATGGCTGACTCTTTGGCTTTCGGAAAACTTACCCGCCCGCACTTGCACGTCCCGCGAGACAATGCGACCCACCGAGTTGCTGGCAATGCAGCGATAGATCGTATTGTGTATATCCTGATGATAGGCAGCCGCTGCGAAGGGCATTAGCACAAGCGTCCCATTCCGGAGCACACGCCGCACGCCATGTATCTCCGTGACCGCCGTGCCATCCGCGTGCACCCAATCGATCGTCGGCTGCGGACTGCCCGAGGCAGAGCAATCCAGCCAGCCGCCGGACGAATTGGAGAACTCAACGCGACCCGGCGGCTCCATGACAAAGCCAGGACCACGCAGATGTGTCTCAAAGGGTTCGCTAATCGTTGCATCTGCAATAGAGGAAGAAAAGAGGAGAAGGAATTAGTAACTGAAATCGAAGAGAGAAGAAAACAAAGTATCTTTTTTATATAGAAAATGTTGAATAGGAAATAAAGTCGGTGTCTTTTTTGTATAAAAAATATTAATATAAAATAAAGTAAGTAACTTTTTAGTGTAAAAAATATTAATATAAAATAAAGTAAGTAACTTTTTAGTATACAAAATATTAAAAGGAAATTCCTTAAATGAAAAGAGATCACTTAAAAGTGATCACACGTGATGAGGCCATGGAATTGAGATTCTGAGATACGAAATGAAATGATGTGGGAAAATTAGTAAGTGAAACTGAAAAGGGCTTAAATATGAAATAAAAATAAAATAAAGTATCTTTTAAGTATAAAAGAAAATATGAATAATAAATAAAGTAAGTATCTTTTTTATATACAAATTCATATAAAGAGATCACTTAAAACTGATCACACGTGATGGGGCCCTGAAATTAATGCAAATATCTCAAGAGCTCATCAAATGGAAGAGATTCTGAGATACGAAATGAAATTTGAAGAGGAAAATTAGTAAGTGAAACTGAAAAGGGATTAAATATGGAAAATATTAATAATAAATAAAGGAAGTATCTTTTTTATATACAAATTCATAGAATACAAAGGAATCACTTAAAAGTGATCACACGTGATGAGGCCATGAAATTTATGCAAATATCTCAAGAGCTCATCAAATGGAAGAGATTCTGAGATACGAAATGCAATTTCAATAGACGAACTCGCAGGCTCCGAAGTGCCATTTAGAGTGGAACTCATATATGTCTGTATGGTGCATTTTGGGGGCTCTCTATAGGGCAAGTGGTCCCCCCTTTAATAGGCACTTAAATTTTTTATATTCCATCTAGGAGGCATTCCATTTAAGTCCGTTTCAATGTGCTTTTCTGCTTTCGTCCCGCTTGGCAAACAGATTTCGCCTTATCTTAAATTAGAATAACATTTTTGTCTTCAGCTTGGGTTTCTTTTTAACATACAAACATATATCTATATATATGTGTATGTATATATATATATATATATGTGGGTATATATATTTCTCAAATTGACATTTCGCTTCAAATTCCACATGAATGCGCCTGGGCTGTCTGTGCCACCCAAGCGGCTGTCCCTGCGGCGCTGTGCAAATCCTTGCAACTCGTTCAAGCCTGCTACCAGGAGCCTCTTACAGCGCTCCGCTCCAGCCCGTCCGGTTCACTGTCCCGCTGCCCTGCTCCTCCCTCCGCCAAGTCATTGTGTCTGCAATTAGAGTTGTTTTTGTTCTTTTTGCTTTTGTATGATTCCTTTTTTTTTTTTTTTTGTTTTGTTTTGTTTTGTTTTTTTGTGCCTGGCCAGGCGCTTTTTGTTTTATGCTTGGCATCATGGATTTTTATGTTACTTCTTTCTGGTTTCGTTTTTGCCGTTCGTCTATGGGCCGCCACCCCCGTGCCCCTCTCCTTCATCGTTCGTTTCATTTCGCTTTTCCCCGTTGATTTCATGGCTCCCGCTGTCACGGCGGGCAGGACGAAGCCTCTGCCAGGCCATAAAATTATTGCAAGTATGTCTTGAGTACGCTTGGCACTCGGTTCATTTTTTTAGCTTCTTCTCTCTTGTTTTTCGGGCAGAAAGGGTATGTTTTACGAGCATGTGCCTCAAAGCGCACTCACATGTGGGTGTACATGTGTGTGTGGAGTGTGTGAGTGTGTGTACCATCCACTTGTAGGTTTTTATTCTTTCCTGTGAAAACAAAAAGTCTACGCTGCGAGCGCTACTGTGTTGTGCGTGTGTTCCTCTTGTTCCTGTTGCTGTTGTTTTTTTGTCCTGGTCCCAGATCTTTTTCAACGTTTTCAACTTCTTCGTTTTTCATCTTCTTATTCTTTTCCATCAACATCATCATCCTCATCCTCAGCCTCATGTTGTTCTTTGAGCACCTCGACTTGGGCTTATTCCTGCGGCTCAAATGATAAATTCAGCCCTCACACGAATATATTCATTTAGCTGCGCTACATTTTCGGCTATGCGGATTTCAGGCCTAAGCTCCGAGAATATTTAAGCATATTTCGGAGCAACAAATCTCAATGAAGCTCACAGCCAGCGCCCTTGGCTTGAGTCGAAGTGTAAGAAAAAGTTCCATATGAATTTAGTTTGAATTTCATTTTGTGTTTTCTGCGGGGAATCCCCCAGTTTTAATGTTCATCAAGTCAAAAATCAGTTGCATTTTCCGAGGCTATTAGGAACTGTGACCAACTGGCTGAAAGTTCGTTGCACTCGCGGCTGCAGCTTGCTTTTCCTTCCCAGTGACTTAGCTCCCTGGGCCGATCCAGTAATGCTTTGGTTCGCATTTCCGCTCACATTTCCACGGGCTCTCATTCGAAATGTGAGTTTCTCATCCACTTGGCGGCGACACTGGGACTTGAGGGGTTGCTTTCCAAGGCGTCTCAGACGGTTTTTTTCTCCTCGTTTTTTTTTTTGGATTATGCCCTTTTGGCACTTTTTAAAATTATTTCTCCTGCCTCTGGGCGATTGTATGTTTTGTAGTGCCGTTGTCCTCACATCGTACGTGTGCAGTTTTGGTAGAAAAACATGTACGAGCCGCTATTTATGATGCTGCAGACATAATATCTATAATGGACTGAAGTCGTGGGCAGTTCTTGGTTGAATGTGCACATAAAAGCTGACAGCTGATAGAAACTAACATGGCTTTAGTTTTCAATACACTTTGTAGGTATTAAAGCGTATCGAGAGGACTTCAAGTGACTTTGGAGCTTGGAGCTTGGAGCAGGCGTCGGAAATACTGGCACTTGGTAACGCCTCCTGCCGGAAATGATGGGCCGTGCCTTATGCGCAATCAGCCCAAAATACAGGAAATTCAATTTTTATGCGCAAAAACAAGCAAAGGAAATGCCAGAGCACACACACACACACACACACACAGAGGACGCCCACACACTTATAGCCGCCATGCGTATGCCAAGTCAATATTGTCTGGGCCAAGACTTGAAAGAACTTTAAGTGTTCACAGACCAACGCGTATTGGGCCACAACAAGAACAGCAACAATAGGGCCAAGGCAGTAATAATAATTGTAAATAACTTGATTTTTTGTTCGTTCGTTTCTCGATTTTCGTATTCGTTTTCGTTTTTCGCTTTTCTGTTGTTGGGAAGACTCAAGAACAAGATGCTTTCCAGCTGGCCCTAAGCCCATTTAAAGCCAAAGTGCACACAGACCGAAGCAACCATCCAAAAGTGGAGCTAAAAGGCAGAGCCCAAGAAAAGGCAACGGGATGTGAAAATGTTTGTTGCGCAAATTGTTTTTTCAAAAATACGAAAAAAATAAGTCTTCAATGAAAGCAAAAATAATGCCAGATAAAAGTCAATACGAAGCAACTAATACCCTCCTACAATAATATTGTTCTGACGAAACAAAGAGGAAAAGCTGAAGACGATTTCCAGGAATTTCTAATACGATTCGGAAATTAAATGACTATTTAAGGCGGATGTATAATTAAGCAGGAAATTGCTTTTGAGTTTAATTCTCAAATACTTCAAGGTATCAAAATAGTCAACGTATACTTTAATTAAGTTAATAGAAACAGGATGAGAGCGAGAAGTCCTCTGTCCTTTTATCAATTTCAAAAGCAACTGGTCCCATTCTTTCCGTCTAGGACAACATTTGGCTCAGGCCTTAGCGTGCACTTCATTAATCCTGGAACAAATTAAGGCGTTTGTCACAAAGGATTTAAAACACAATCAATCAAAGGGCGCAACAGACCTTTTTGAAGCAGGAGGAAGGCGCCCAAAAAATGAAAATAAAAATGAGAATGAGAATGAAAATATTTTCATAATTTTGCTGTCATAACTCCGACTCATAACCCGGTTACGATCCGGTTTCCGTGGGGTTAATATAATATCTGTTGTTCTTGGTGCAGATTTCATGGAGCGCATTAGAATATTTTTTATTATTTTTTTTATTTTTCATCCGCAAGAATAAAACGCAAAACAAAAATTGTGTGTGTGCCCTTCAGACATTGAGTAACAATTTCATTTGCATATTTTTCATTTGCTTCAACCTCGGCTAGGGTGCGAAAAGATATATACATATTTATGTATGTATATGTATAGATATAGATATATGCATGGAATATGAAATATCTGTATCGCATTTTGGTAATTTTTTTTGTGTCCTTTTCCTCTATGCGCGTCAGTTGTTATTTCCATTGGCAATGCTATCATAAAATGAAAAACAGTCAGCTAGGCAATGAAAATTGGAAAATATCAAATTTCCAAAAGGCTCTCCGGCATTCTGTGTGTATGTGAAGAGGACGCTCGTTGCTGGGTGGCCTGCCAGTTCGATGGAGTGCTCCGACTCTGTTTCTGACATATTTCATTAGTCTGTCATACACATACACGCACACACACACACACATTCGGTGAGTATGGCATAAATTGACGCCTGGGTTTTTATCATAAGGCTATTCCATATTATATATATACGCATTTCGTGGTTTAGTTTTTGTTGTTATGACCCTCATTTTATGGCCTTGGCTGTATCATAAAGCGACCAAATCATTTGCACTTAGTTCGTAGAGCGAATGCTCAGTCATAAATTATGTTAACACCTCTCTGCAAACGTTTTTATTCATAGATGCCACAAGATGATATGACTACGAATACGAATACGAATACGAATTTGAGTACTCAAACGTGTGAGTATTTCCTCTGCGAACTTTCTTCATAGTGCTAAAAATTTGTATAGATTACTGCCAATAAAATATTTATTATTATTGAAGTCATTTGAATACGAGTCCCATCCATGTTGCATAGTGTAAAAGGTCGACGATCGACAGCTGAGAATCTGCTCTACAACCAACTAACATCAACTTGGTTTACTTACTTAGAGCTTCGATCACCTCTGGAAATGAGATTGTATGGATGATATATAAAGGGTTAATTTATCATAAGTATAACTTACATATCCCTAAATATTAATAATATTAAACAATTTCATATACAGCATTGTTTTTAATCTTAAATTCGTCTTAGAAACTAGAACAGAAAAAAAAGCACATGAGTTTTTGAAGCAACTCTCGACTTTGAGTCGGCTTAAGACTTCTTCTGCCGGGGCTAAGGATTAAAACATAATTATTGTTTCGGTCTCCAGCTGCGGCTTGTCTTCCATAAATTGTTGGTTATATAGTGGCAAATAACACACACACAAATACACACACATGATAAACTTATAGGTTTTACCATGCCACAAAAAAAAGAAGAAAAAAAAGTGTAGCGTATCCTTCAAATCCCCAGAAAGCCTTATGAGCTTTAGGGCCTTTTTGGCATAATAAGTTTTGGAGAGCGTTAAAAAGGAAATATGCCGACAGCTGTTGATGGGCATACCAAAGCACAGACACACACACACACACACACACACATACGCACAACACAAAAATGTAAGCATACTTTGCGGCGCGTGCCTACCGATTGGGCTAAGTAAAGCCGGCAGCAAGGCTTAAGAGTCTGCTAAGAGAAAGAGTGACAGAATTTGGGGAGAAAAGAATAAGGAAAGGGAAGGAATGGAAAGGGGGAAGGGGAGTGAGTCAAAGAGACGGGTTGCACCTACCAAGCCGGAGCAGCAAACAAATCACAAAAAGGCGGCTACTAATCCACATGCTTTCCGGTTTTTGTTTTGATTTTGATTTACTTCACGTCTTGTTTGGATTCTTCGTTTGTTTTTGTTGTTTTATTCGTTTCCTTCTGTTTGTTTTTCTTTTTGATTTTGTTTATATATTTTTGTTGTTGTTGTTTATGCGATGATTTATTGAGCAATTTCGATTTAGATTTATGTTGCAATACTAAGCGGCTTTACTTGCAGTCGAGTGTTTCTGGTTTGGCACAATTATTTTTTGGTTTTTTTTTAGTTTTTGAATGAAATTTGTCGAATTAATTTAATTAATTAATTTCATTGATGTTTCAGCATTGTTTTGAAATGTTATTGTTCAATAGCCGGCACACTCCGGGCACACGAGCTCACACAGACACTCGCTCAGCAGTTGCGTTGTGGCAACTGCACGCTTGCAAGGATTCAACTTGACTGCGATGTCTGATTCAGTGTTTGGTGTTCTGGTGTCCAACTCTTAGGTGTGATTCTGTGGTCCTGTACCTTCTCTTTGGCGTACTCTTTGGCGGCACCTATTCACCACGGCCACTTGAACTCGCACTCGAACTGCTCGCACTCACAGCATAGCATGGGGCACTTACTAACAGCACTCACTGTACGTTCTGTCACCGCATTTCATCAACCGACCAGAGCCGTGCGTATCCTACGAGCCTCGAAAAGCAACTGACTTGAACGACGCCGTCTGAGTTTCTATCTGCTGTGGTGTTTCCGCTTTGGCGGTGCAGTTGGCAGCACCACAGCTCGACGCATGCGCACCACAATTTGTTGTCTGTGGTTAGGCACGGGTACGGGCTGGAGCCAGGAATCGAAGTCGTACGGGGGCCCACAAACAGCTGTGCCCTCTGTTTACACTGGGCGCTTAGCCAGGCACCAAGCGCTGGGCAGGCACCGGCGGAAGGTTGGAAGGCCTTCCTCCATGGGTGAGCGCCTCGTTTAATGTTTCAATTATTTGGAAAGCTTTTTATGCTCCTATTTGATGGCATATATTTGGACATAATCGAGTGCTCTTTAAATAATACTGATCCACATATCTAATATTGCCAGCTCCAATGCTTTTTGCCAAACGATAATTAAGTATTAAAACCAATTAAACCAATCAATTTGCACAAGTCCATTTATTCAAATTGAATTCGAAAAACTCTTTTCGCAAACCCAAATCAAATGCAAAGGGCCTAATAAGATAAGCTAGGGTGACAATTCCTAATAGGCTTAAGGACTTTATTCCTAATTCAATTCTTAAGGACTTGATTTTAAACTCAAATCTGAAATCTGAAATCTTGAGCAAGTCTTGAGTTAGAAGAAGATAATCTTAATCCAATAAAAGAGTTAAAGCTGAAAAATTTAGCTTATGATGACAATCCATTAATTAGTATAATACATACAATCGATAAATGTTACATGGATTGCTAACTATCGATAACAACCCATATAAATTATCGTTATCAGTCGCTGATCGGTAACAGAAAGCAGAGAAAGCAGCTGGCGAAAAGACGTTCTTAAACACTTTATTCAATTATATTTAATCTTTCTAAGTATATATTCGATTATTTTAATATAATCTTACAGAACTATATACATAATCGTATATTATCGTACTATAAGTGGACTGAGTCAAGCTCCAAGAATTCTCATAGATTTCAACGCGATCCTGTAACCATTTCAAGCAAATTTTTGGCGATGTTTCATCAGAGCAAGAAGAACCTTTTGCATTGCTTCGTAACTTAAAATTACTTTTGGATTCAATACAAAAGGTCAGAGACCAAAGAAGATTCCAGAAATAGATTACTCTTAAGTAATCGTCTCCCAAGAAGACTGAGCTGTGTCTCTCGACCAAAAAGTTGTTGAAGACAGTTTTTTCCCAAGGTTTCCTTTTGGACAAGGCAGAAGAATAACCCAAAACTGTTCTTCAATGCTGATTCATATAGAATAGAATCTGAATTAAGTTAAGAAATAAGTTGTACTCCTGTTAAAGTAACTCTCCAAACTTTGACACTGTTACCTTATATGTTTTTCTCAAGTTGAATAAATACTCGTAGATTGGCCAGAAGAGATTTCAGTCGAATGAGCAGGTTACCTAAGAAACGATTGGCATTCTTAACGATTGTGACAAATCCTATTATATATATCATATTTCCAATTAGTCTTTAGCCAATCCTGCAGTGTACGACCTTTCAATTAACTACGTAAGTTCCAAGGAATAAATCTGAAAGCCAATACAATTATTATGTATTATATGGAATTCCGTGGAAATTGAGTATTGTGCAACATATTTATGAACCTGGCATATCATATTATATATATATAGTATAGTATATGATATGAGTATGTATGTAATTTACTTGGCATTATGCAAACAATTTCACACTTAAATGTTGCCGGCTTCACCACAGAATGTTGTAAGCAGGGAGGAGGGAGGGGAAGCTAATGAGCATCTGGGGAAATTATGTTTGGTGAGTGTGAATAAGCCATGCCGAATGGCTGCCAAGTGTTGCCGGTTGCCAAAATATGATAATTACTTAGGCTAAAAGCTTGCGGCAAATAATTTGTTTTTCTGCTCTTTATATTCAGTTGGCCAATTTGGGCGCGTGAATGCGTAAAAAGCATCAGAATCAGAATCAGAGTCCGCATCAAAATCAGCATGGAAAAACAACAAAAAAAAGGCCAGAAAAAAAGAAGAAGAGGGAAAGCCGCAACAACAGCGTTGCGCCTGACGTTGACACACATTAGGTACGCCAAGGACAACAACGAAACATCAGCCGCAGTGGCAACAACAACCACAAAAAGAACAACAACAACAACAACAACCACAACAACAATAAAACATAAGCCAAAACGTGTTTGTTTGCCAAATTTATTACTGGACCCGCTCACATTTCCCACAGAGACCAGCGTACAGCAGAAGCCAACAAATGGACGTGTACGTACGGCTCTGACTTTGCCTACGTATCAATGTGTGTGTGCGTGTGTGTATGCAGGTCTGTGTGTGTGGCTGTCATTGAGTGCGTGTCGGTGTTGTTACTAATGACAACGAAGCCGTGTCGCGCATCAACGAACGACACCAAAAAGTCATTGACTCATTGAGTTTTCCCTGTGTGCTCTAACAAAACGGTTAGAGCAAACGCCCCCACCGCCCCCCTCTCCGCACTGAAGGCTCTTCAATCCTCCCAAACAGGATCCAACCCACTCACCACAGCAACACTGGTTGGCTCAAGCAGCGAGAGCTTGTTTGTTTGCTGGGCTCCTCGGTTGGTTGGTCGGTTGGCTGGTCCCTCGGTTGGTCGACTGACTGCGTGTCTGCACGTAGCCAAAAGGAACAACAACCACAATAACAACCAGAAGAACAACAAGAACAACACCCAGAATAGGCACTGGCGTTATAGCTATGATTATGTTGTTGCTGCTGCTGCACTTACTCCATCATCATTAGACATTGTCAGGTGGCACTACATTGCCTTGGCACTTCCTCCTCCTCCGCCCGCCCGCCTGATGCAACGTGCCAAAAAGCGAGAGACCCAACGAGCTGGCAAACTAAAACATAACAGCTCCTCAAAAAGGCGGCCACGGACATGGTCTGTCCTATGTGACCGAATGACCAATAAATTACAGTGGGGCAAATCAACCAATACCCAATCGGATTTCATACTATTCGCAACAAGAAATGGCCTCCGAACCAAGAGATGCTCATTACAAGTGACAAGACACCTAAACGAATCCCAACAAGGATCTCCTCTGACAGGATCTGCTTTCCCAGCTAGGATACACGCAGTACTATTTTATTGAACAACGCTCTATGTAAAATGTTGTTGTGTGTTCATAGTGTAACATCAGCCATAATCAATCCCAAAATGACAAGTTACATTCTCCCAACTACACACAATTATCATCTCCTCTCAAGCTACTTTAGGCCTTACTATATATAGGTATATAACGTATTTTTGTTCAGTTAAAGAACAAGACAACTTTTTGGGTGACAACTGAAGCTGACGAAGAGTTATTTGTTTAGCCGAACTTCAATTACTGCCAAGCATTCATATAGATATTAAGCCTAATTGTTGCTTATTTTTGTCATGGGCCATTAGCCACAACAATAATGCGTTATAAAGCGCTAGTCGAGTCCACCCAACTGTGAGATGCCTTTACCAAGCGACTCAAATACTCAAGGCAGAGAAATATTCATACTTTGTAATCACTTTTAGAGCTGCAGAGAGTTTTTAATAATAGTATTAAATACACAGAAACTATCCTACTAACTTTTTAAGTATCTAACACTTCAAGTCTGAATCCTGTCGGCTTTTGCTCCGGATCAAGCCTGTATATAGTTTATAGAGTCAGAGTTGGCTACAAACTTTTGCAAAGCTTCAACCAGCCGGCTTTACCCGCTTCTATTGGGTTAAGGGCAACACGTTAGCTATTAATTGCCAACTGCCAACGCTGACTAGCCGAAATAGTTGAGCAAATGATATAACCTCTTGCTTGAGGAGTGCAGTTCACAGTGTACAATGTGCCCACATCTGGTTTGTCTTCTGTGCTCCCTGCTGGCAATTGCAACGGAGGCCGCCGAAATGGTAGGATTCCTTCGGAAAACTTTCCATATATATTCATTAATACCTTCCGGCAATAGGTAATTGTGCGTGGCAAAGTAAAGATGATTGTTATGTCATTGGAAACGCACTGTGATCACGATTTCGTGGAATACTTTCACAAAATGCCCAACCAGGAGATACTCTACACTTTCCGAGTACTCAAACCGGCGCCCTCCTTCGCCATAAACATCGTCATGCGCTCCATGAAGTCGCAGCGTGTGATGTACAGGATCAACAATCTGGATGGATGTGTGTTCCTGAACAATCCGCTAATGAATAAAGTACTGGAAGGCACCTATCGCACAATGCTCGTGAATAATACCTTCTTCAAGTGTCCCATTATACCGAAGGTTTATTATATTAAGAACTTGTTGAAGGCCTTCATAATGCCAACAGTTCATCCCGCCGGAAACTATCAACTCAGCGTACGATTGCAAATGGCGCAAAGTGCAAGTCCGTTTGTCATGGAGGTGATCTGGAAGTATCGAGTGGTGCATCTGAAATAATGATTGCAAAATAGGTCTAAAGCTTGATAGAGCAAAGAATGTGAATTATACTTATTTTTGATATTGAAAACTCTTTTGTAAAGTTAGAATATTCATTGCAAAGTTGTCTGGAATAAACATAATATATATATATAATATTTCTTTGGTTTGTTGTCTTTCAACTTTTGTTCAGTTGCTGAACAGCTTCCTTATATACGTTAAACATTACAATCCACAGTTTCATTACACTAATTGCTAATTGGTATTTGTAAGACTATTTAATCACGTGACAGCTAATGGTCCAGAACAAAACAGCGATCGTCTGTATACACTTGTTAAATTTATGTAATCATATATAAAATGCAAATGATATTCGCTTTTAATTGACAGTCGTTAACAGTTTATAATGAACTCGCTGCTGGTTTGCCTGCTCTGCGCCCTGCTGGCAATTGAAACTGAGGCTAAAGATTTGGTAGGTATAACTCCTATATACATATATCTTTGGATCATATATAACCCTCGGGCTATAGGTAATTGTGCGTGGCAGGATAAAGATTACCTTAGAGTCAGTGGAAACGAACTGCGATCACAATTTCGTGGAGTACTTCCATAAGATTCCCAACCGCAACACGCTCTACACTTTCCGCGTGGCCAAAGTGGCTTCGTCCTTTTCCATTAACATTGTGATGCGCTCCCTGAAGTCTCAGCGTGTCATGTACAGGATCAACAATCTGGACGGATGCCTCTTTCTAAGCAATCCCATAATGAACAAAGTACTGGAAGGCACCTATCGCACAATGCTCGTGAATAATAGCTTCTTCACTTGTCCCATACGGCCAAAGATTTACTTCTTAAAGGATTTGGCCAAGGCTTTCATTATGCCAACAGTGCATCCGGCCGGAAGCTATCAGCTGAGTGTACGGGTACGAATGGCGGAGAGTGACAGCTCCTACGTAATGGAGGTGCTCTGGAAGTATCGCGTGGTCCATTTCAAATGAACAATAAAACTCTGAATAAAAGTTTTCTTTACCAACTTCTTAGACTCTTAATATTTTTATTTATTTATAAGGATAATGCGGAAAATAAAAAGCAATACAAACATTTTTTATCTGTAGATAGTATTTCTGTATTTTTTATTCAAATATTTATCTCTCTCAGTCTAATTTTCTTCTGGAAAAACTATTCATGTTGCGACTTTTCCATTAAAGTAACGAATTTCAACGCTGATTGATTTCCAGAAGTTTGCGATGAAGTCGAAAGTTGTTTCCGCCTGCAACACGAGATTGCCAGCTCTCAGACATTGATTGACACAAGGAGCTGTCCGAGTACTCAAAGCTCTTACAGCTCTGACTCGATACTCAATGACAAAACGATTTCAAAATAAACTTTCCATTTACTCAAATATCAGTTGTCAGTTTAGCTAATGTACGCAATATAAAAGTCACCAATCGTCTGTTGAAATTGACAATCAAATAAGCATTTTATGAATTGCCAAATTAAGGAATCTATATCTCTGGCATAGATATATGTCATTAAACGTATGACAGCTAATGGTCCACAACGAATCATCGATCAATAATGATGTTATTCTCACCCCACCTTAAATAGTATATAACACATGTTTATATAAAATGAGTACAATTAGAGCAATTACGGCCGACACAGTTGCAAAGTTGGCCAACAAAATATATTTCTGGCTAATTGGCAATCAACCGGTCAGAGCTTATAATGTACTCGCTTCTGATAGGCCTGCTACTGGCAGGTGCAGCTCAGTCCACTGAAGTGGTATGAAAATGGAAAATATAGAAAAGGTTTTGAGTTTATTTGTTATTTTATTTTACGGACAGGTCGCCATACGTGGGAATATGAAGATGGTCCTGGAGTCTTTTGAGACCAATTGTGATCACAAGTATGTGGAATACTTTCACAAAGTGATTGGCCAGGAATCCCTTTACACTTTCCGCGTAGGAAAACTCGCCAAGACTTTCACCATTTCCATCACGATGCGCACTGTGGCCTCCCAGCGGATTATGTATAAGATCAACCAAATGGATGGCTGTATGTTCCTGAACAATCCGGTAATGAACAAAGTACTGGGTCACACCTATAAGGCGATGCTTGCGAATACAAGCTTCAGGTGTCCCATCGTTCCAAAGGTTTACTTTCTACGGAACTTGGCAACCGCCGAGATGGTACCCACATTTCATCCCGATGGACACTACCTGCTGAATGTGCGCCTGCAGATGCCACACAGTGGAGCATCCTTTGTGCTGGAGGTCATCTGGAAGTATTCCATAACGCATTTGAAGTAGAACGAAACTTAGGAGACGAGAAACGCAAAGAATTAGCTCTGTTAGCCATGTCAGAGATCATATCGAACCCTTTCAGGCAGTTCTCACAATTGAATTTGCAACTCTGTAAAAGCGAGGGAAAAAACACTTTTCAAACAATAAAGCACTTTGGTTACGGTTTTGCTTGGGCTTTTGTGATTGAATTCATGTGGGGGAAAACTGTACAAAAGGAGCAGGATCCAGTATATATAGAGACATATGGCTATGCTGGGTTTCTATCAATTTGAGCAGCGAAAAGAGTAATCAAATATCATTTAGAATTTGAGTTTGTTTATTCATTGGGCTATTTTGACCACAGTGCACGGTGTTGGCATTTTATTAGCTTGTTTTAATGGCTGTGCCACATCCGCCGCTGGGCAGCGGGAGAACTGGAAAACTGGCAACCCAATTCTATAAATCTACATAACAATTATGATGCTGGTTAGTATTAAAAACAATAACATGGACAGGCTGGACTGCAGCACGAACTAGAAGTAGAAGAAGAATGGGAATGGGAATGGGAATGAGAACGAGAATGCGAATGAGAATGAGTAGAACAACACAGATATAGCGATAGTTATAGCCATGACTATGTCCGTCATATTTCTAACAACGCATTGTTGGCAACTGGACAAAAAGCGGACTTATCTTTACTGCGCCTTGTTGCTGTTGTTTGGCGTGGCATTTATGCGCCTGTTTGCTCGGCATTTTGTATGTAGGTCAACATTTGCACGCTGTGTGACTGACGTCAACATGGATGGGCCTGCACAGTCCGTTTCCGTTTCCCGTGTTTTGCCGTGCTCTTATTGTTGTTCTTGTTGTTGTTGTTGTTGTTACTGCACCTCGTCAACCACTCTTCATGTTGTTGCTGGTGTTGTAGGCTTGTCGTTCTGATTATTGCTGCTGTTATGACAAATGCTCCAGCTGCATGGCTGCTGTGCATACTCGTACATTCATACATATATATAGAGGGAAGCGGACAGCCTATGCATTTATATACAACTCTATATAGGCATGTGTGTGTGTGCGGTGTGTGTGTGTGACTCGATGTCTTTTACGCAGAACTATTGATTTTCATTTTTGCGCGTTTTACAAGCGCTTTGTTGCATTTATTTGCGCTGTCATTGACAGCAGCTGCCACACATTTTTTTAGCATACTTTTTTGGGCGTTGTCCGTTGCATTTAATTGGTATACAAGATTTTTCGCGCGTCAACGCGATGTCCATGTGTGTGTGTGGGTGTACACCCTTTAAATTGTACGCGTATGAGCACACACCCAGCTTGCCTCTTCATATATTGCTGTGCACTTGAAAAATGCAATCGTCAACGCATTTCACAGTATATTTTCATATATATTTTCTCGCTTTTTTTCTGTTTTTTTTTTTTTTTGCCTAGGCAACTCCTTTGACAACGCTGCAAACAGCATTCTCATAATTGCAGCCTTGAGGCTGCTTTCCAGCTCCAACAATTTCCACATATTTCTCTTCTCTCTTTTTTTGTACACATTTCTGTCGTTGATTGTTTATTGATTTTTGCCACATGCCACATGCATTTAGAAGGTTTTTAATGACTTTTTTTTTAGCCAGATTGTTACTGCATTAAAAGTGAATGCCATCAAAATGTTACATATTTCATTCTTTGTGTATATTTTTTTAACGAATTCAACGCTCAAGTGGGTCGTCACTTCAGCCAGAGGAGTTATCGTTGGGCTAAAGAGAATTCAATAAAGTGATAGGCAGCAGGAGCTTTCTTTTGTGTAGCCCCGGCATAAAAGGAATCACATACATCATTACAATATTTATTTGCGCACACACACTCTTAACCTCCCCCACAAGTGCTGGCTTCCAAAGACAAAGGAAAGCAGCAGCAGCAGCAGCAGCAACATCAACAACAGCAACATCCAGTTGATTGTGAGTTGCGAGTCCTGTGTTCGTTGCAGGAAACGCATTTGCATGTAACACGTGAGCTCACAAAGGACAAGTGACATTGTTTGGGGGCCCGTGGGTCGCCGCCTGGCACACAAATTAAAGTGAGAGTGTAAGTGCGTGGTAGGGTTGCTATTTGAGACAACAAGCGAGCTCAAGACCCAATCCCAACCCCAAACTTGCTTCTCCTGGCACACATGACAGCATGCAAATAGCCAAAGTGAAGCACCGGAGCTGGTTGAGACTGAGACTGAGGCTGAGACTGCGACTGCGACCGGAGTTGATGCCGTTGCACGGCTCAGCGCACACGACAAATTATGCGAAATGCATTTGCAGATCTGAATACTTACTTGCTTACTGTGTGTGCGTGTGTGTGTGTGTGTGTGTGTGTGTGTGTGTGTTGCACATTAAATGATTAAAAATTTGCAAAACAGTCATCCGTTAGTCGATAGTTCAATCCATAAATGTCAATGCGATAAACATCATTTATGCCATGCATAATTTGCATCATTTCATGAAACGAATGAGCATGAGCATGAGCATGAGGATGAGGATGAGGATGAGGATAAGGATGCACATGCGGATGCTTCATGCATACGCCATATTGTGTTATGGACAACCGCAGTCAACTCAACATCGTCCGTTTAATGAGATTTTGTAAAGTGTGGACACTGCAATTATAAATCGAATACGTGAAACGAGCCCACCATCATTTTCCACATCCTTCGACAGGTTAACATATTAAAAAGCTATCAATAGGCCCAACCTGCTTGAGGACCATCGATACATTGTGCATATAAACCTGGCCAGAATAAGAGAAACAAATGTGGCAGTTAAGGAAGGAAATTGATGGAATTGATGCCAAGTTGTCACATTTATTAATCGAGAGCCCTTTCCGTTGCTTTCTCTGCACATTTAATGGGCACTACTATAAAAATAGATTGCATTGCAATCGTTTTGTGTATATCAAACGGAAATGGCAATGGTAAACAATTTGCCAAGTAGTTGTTGAGCGTATAAACTTAAGAGCACTGAATGCCAAAAAGTTGTTGAAACAAAGTTCCTCTTTCTGGCTTTGTTCGATTTGAGTTCTTGACTCAGTCGAAAGGATAGCGCCAGCTTAGCGAACGGAAATTGTGACGAAAATGCCAACATAAATACACACACACATATACATATATATATACAATAGATGTATATATATATATAGATGTATATCTGAGTATAGACAAATAACCGTTACTTAGTTTCCGCTTGAGCCAAGAGCTCGCACACACAATGAAAAATTGCAAACTGACTGCAAAAGTATATTAAAGTCAAGTTTATTTGTTGTCAAAGTTCAGAAACCTTTTCTTTTCTCTTTTTATGCTTTCTTCCAAACTCAATTCACATGCACGAGTTTCATCAGAAGTTTCATAAATGGTTTTTAAATACGAATAAATATTTCAATTGACATTTAAAGTTATTTAAGAAACTAGTTTTCAACACAAATTGAACTTCAACTAAACTTATTTTTCTTCTTCTGCAAAAAACAAACCTCAATCAATCACACACACACACACACACACACACACCAAACACTGCAAGAAAAAGTTGATGTCAAACAGATGATTTTAAAAATCATCTCTCTGATTTTTTTATGTTATTACGAGCAATCTGTTTCTGGCCATCTTGCGGCCAAACATTAGGCCAAAAAAAACTTCGATGGGCATAAAAGCCGCTTAACACGCACTTTCCATTGGCTCACACACACACAGGGAGAGAGCGAGAGAGAGAGAGACACACACACTGACACAGCTTTAATAATATACGAGTATAATAAACAACATGAATGGAGTGTTGCTTTTTCGCCCTATCACGTTGCTCGCAGGCTCAGTGAATATAATAATCACGCATTAAGTACCATTTTCAATTACTGTCCTGATGCTGCATCCTGCCACTGGCATTGTATCTACTGCTCTGTGTCCTGATCTTGTGGCTGCCACTCAAAACGTCGCTGAGCGTTAACCACATAAAAAACTAATCAACTTATTTATGAACATTTGTGGCGAACAAAAGGAACGTGCGAAATTGCGTATTCCGGACAGTCCAGAGCAAGAAACGCCAAGAGAAATTCATATTGTTAACAAGAAGAAACATTTTCTACTAAATTAACGAATTATAAATACCCTGACAAATTGAATCCAGCAGCTGTTCAATAGAGGAAAACCTGAATGAAAGCTGATTCATTCGGACAAAGCTGGGAGATATTGACGTCTGATTTTGAACCATCTCAGAGAGCTCTCTGAAACTCCTTACTTATTGCTCTCTGATATTGATAAGTTCTCAGGGATATATACACCTCTTCATAGAATGATATATAGTATGGTATATAGGCAGTTGCCAGGCTAAGTCAGCTGTTCAATAGAGGAAAAGCTGCATGAAAGTTCCTCAATTCAGGCAGAGTTGTCAGATAAAGACGTCTGATTTTGATTCATTTCAAAGAGTATACATATTGCTCTCCGAATCTGTTTAAATATTGCTCTCTGATATTGTTAAGTGTCCTGAGATATATACACTTCTTTATAGAAAGATATATACACTTCCTTATAGAAAGATATATAATACTCATATATAGGCAGAGAACATTCAAAGTCAGCTTGTCGAACTGCTTGCAATGGATTCAGAAACTTGATTCCCTTTGTAAGCTACACATTAGTTGTCAGCTTTATAGGACCCATTTGAAAGAGTATTTCTTAAGAAATGTACTCCAAGTCGTATAATAAACTAAAGGCAGCGGAGTGTATTACAAATGAAAAGTGTAAAATGGAAACGGAAACGGGAGAATGCTCTGGCGCAGTTTATAATTTTTCTGTTAACTGAAATTACATTTTATATGAGACACAGACGTGAACTGTCATATTTTACGCTGGCACAACACACACTCACACACACACACGTGTAGAGTCATAAAATATCACGAAATTGCTTGAAATTGTGGGATATTGTGCTCTGAGTGGTTCGACACACACACAAACACACGCACACACACTCATACACACAATCGTATGTGACAAAGTTTTGGGTCCCTTAATGTGGCATTGTTTTGGTGCCGCGAGGAACTGGCAACCTCTTGACCACAATTTACGCCACTTACATTACGTATCGAGTCCCAAACAACCAACTGGGAACCGAGAACCGAGCAGCAAGAACCATGTGCGACCCATAAATGGGCAACGCCGTTTCTCGGTTCCGTTTATCAGCTACTGTGGAGCGTGTGGGGCATATCAAAATGGCATTGGGATTGGAGGCGACGACGTTTTTATGGCTGTACCAAAAGCCTTTTATGTTGGCTCGAGGCAAATTTGATGATTTTATTAAGGCTCACTTACTCACGCCGTATCGATAGGCATTCAGCTGAGTTCTGGCCAGGCCTAGCCTCCATTCTTAGCTAGGATGAGGAATGGGCCAATCGGTGGGCATTCGGCACGTTAATTAGTCATAATTACCCGCACAGCTTTTGGGCTTTGTCAGCTGCCTTTTGTGCGCCGTCACGCCCCTGATTTATGACCAGCAGCGCGCTTAAAGCCGCATAGCTTTAACTCAAACAAAATGGCGGCTGTGCCACACACTCGCACACACACGCAAACACACACACACTCACATACTGACAGCTTTCATGCGTGTGCTAAATGATTTGGAATTGATTAGAAGTAGCCCGTAAGAAAAATGAGAGGAAATATAAGGAAACAAGTAAAAAGCAACAGACGGGAGAGTAACGACTATGAGATAACCTGTAACGGGATCTGAATAGATGGATGGAAAGTAAAACATACTGGAAATAGCATAATCATATCCGACTTGCCTTTTGACTCTTATCAAGCCTTTGTCTTCTTGCAGGATATTAACCAGGTTCTTTAAAGGCTTTAGACCTTTGATGGAGAGGCACATGATACCCTTTTTCTGAGTGTTTATAGGGTATGCAAGAAAAGAATATGAGAAAAAAGACTGTGGGCACCAGGCAAATAAAAATAAATAAAATATCAAAGCAAGTTCACATGAAATTTTTATACGAAGACGACGGCAAACTTTATTGAAACTTCTTGGCAGCCGCAAGGGGCGCGTCTGGTTATGGAAAAGGCTTCTGCCGCTGATGGCTCTGTATGGTGGGTCCGCCGGCTGGCTGTCCCAGATAATAAGCTTCAGCAAAAACAGATAAACAGCAGCAGCCGTCGACTGATGGCGTTGAAATGTTGGCATCTTGGCGGTTTTCGCGTCCACTCCTCCATCCATTTGGCTGCCAAATAAACTTCCAAAATGTTGGCGCATCGTCGCCTCGTTTCAATTGACAGACAGTTACAGATACAAAGGATACACAAGGATAGTTAGCGATGCGATATTTTCTCGGCTAATACTCATATACACAATATACAATACTTATATGAAAGCAAATGGATACGAGCTTGGGTTATAGCTAAGTAGATAGCATATAATATTCGAATAAATTGCGAGGGTTGCCGCGAAAATACTAAATAAAGTGAACATCTTAGACGTTAGTAGATTGAGATAAAGATATATATAGATCCTACTCTGACTACCCTCGCTTATTGGCGCACATTTTGGCAATTCCCGGAATCTCTTTGTTTACAACTCATATCACTTGTCGCACAATTGTGACACCCTGCCCCAGGCCCTCATTAGTTTTATTGCTGCCATTTTCTGGCGGCTTTCTTAGCCATTTTGTTAACATGATGTTTTCATTGATGTTCCTGTTGCCGCTGCTGATGAGATTGTTTGCTGTTATTGCTGATGAAAATATATTCAATTTATTATTCTATATAGAGACACTTATTTTCTGTTGACATAATGATACGCACGGAGCTGAGGCATCCCCCAAAATATCATTTCGAAATATGTAACGATATTTTGCTAGCCAAGTTGACAGGCGACGCATATGTAACTGTGTGGGAGTCTAGATGGATGTGTGTGTGTGCGAGGCAGTCGCTTATATAATGTTAGTGTGTGTATGTAATGAATCTATTATTAAATTGTGTTGCTTATGACAACAACAACAGCAGCAACAGCAGCAACGATAACACTGAATACGCAAACAAACAACAACGGCAACGTCGCCGTTGACGTCAACGTTAACGTTAACGTCAACGTCAACGTCATCTTCAACGCCTCTATACATACATTTAGTTGTTGCTGTCGTCTTTGCCGGCGTTGTCAGCCCCGCTGCTGGCGTCACAGCCACCGTCAAGTATCAATCAAAAGCAGACTTCGCCGCTTGCTGTCCTGATGCTCCTCTCTCAGAAATTTATGAAGGTTCTTAATGCCAAAGGCCATGAATGTTGTCACCCGGGTCGCAAAATATCAACAACAGCAGCAACATCAGCAAATCTCAGCATGAATATTTCCCTCATATTCTGTTTTTTAGTGTTTTTTTTTTTAAAAAGGATATGATATACTTTTTCTGGCTAATATCGCCAATATTTGATATGAAAGAGTTTTTAAATTTGATGGAAAAGTTTGTCGAAATTGAGTTGAAATTAGATTTGAGACTGTCGTTGAACCGATTTTTAAGCCCTGCCCTGATAATCCCTGTCGCCTTTCAGAGCTCTCATTAGCAAAACGTTCAAAACTCTTTGGCCAACTTTTGACTTCATTATGTTGCGTTTCCTCAGTCTGCCACCCGCTGTCCTTTGGTCTCGCGTCGCGTTGTCGCCGCAAAATTGTGCAACGTTTCCGTTACTGCTTTTGGCGCACATCCGTTGCCGCCGTGCTGGTCCTGTTTCGTCCTGTTCGTCCTGCTGCTGGTGCTCGTGTTCGCGTTCATGTTGGTGCTGCTCCAACTCTGTGGTTATTCGCCATTTCATTTTATTTTGCACATTTTATTATGACTGCCGCTTGCGAGGCAGCTCATACATTTTTTATTATTATGTCTGCTTATCAGCATGTGGCAAATATACTCCAGGACCACCGCCTGTGACTCTGGCTCTGCCTGCACCTCTGACTGTGCCCCTATGCCTCTCCTACATTGAGGTACATAGTCAAACCAAACCAAACCGAACCAAGCCGAGCCAAGCCAAGCGTTGAAATGCGCGTTTAGAGCCGCTCGTTTGGGTGCGTCACTTCACAGTTCGCTGATTGTTTGAATGATGACGACGTCAGCAGCGGCGGGTAAAGCCCATAAAGCTGCGCTTTGATGCTAACTGGCATTGAATTGTCACGCCCAGTTTAACAGCTTCAAAATTATGACTTCAATATGTGCATTGTATATATTATACAATATTTATATTTTTTAAGCATATTTTCTAAGACTCACATTCTGTTTTCTAAATAACATTTTATGTTTCGCTGCCCAAAATATGCTACTTAAATCTCTCACAAGCATTTGTTACCTTTAAAGTCTGATTGAAATCTTTTAGTCTAATTTAAAATTTAACAGCTTTTTTCAATATCTGAATTCTGTCTAAGAAAAACTTTTAAATATTTTGCGCAGCCCCAAAGATGTTGCCCGAATCTCTCATAAGCATTCGATTCCTTTTAAAGTCTGAATAAAATCATTAGGTCTCATTCAAAATTTACACTTTTTCAAACATATTTCAATACTTGTATTCAGTTTAGGAAGAAAAACTATCAAATATGTTTCGCTGCCCACGAGATGTTTCTTGAATCTCTCATATACATTTAAAGTCTGATTGCAATCCTTTAGTCCCATTCAAAATTTGCAGTTTTCTAAGCATTTTTCAATAATTTTATTCAGTCTAGGAAGAACAACTATCAAATATGTTTCGCTGCCCACGAGATGTTTCTTTAATCTCTCATATACATTTGAGCATATTAAAGCCGGATTTAAATCCTTTAGTCCGATTCGAAATTTGCAGTTTTCTAAGCATTTTTCAATACTTTTATTCTATCTAGGAAAGACTGTCCTAAGTTCGCTGTCCAAAGATGTTAATTTAAATTTGTCTCCTATAAAAGTCTGATTGAAATCTATTAATCTAATTGAAAAATTTAAATTTTTCAAGCATTTTTCAATACATGTTTTCAGTCTAGGACAACTGTCAAACATGTTTCGCTGCCCAAAAGTTCTCACTTGAATCTCCCATAAATAAATATTTGTTTCCTTTTAAAGCCTAATCTGAATCCTTAAGTCTAAATCAAAATTTAAAGTTTATTTTTAAAATTTTTCAATATCCTTATTCTATTTAAGAGAACTGTCAAATATATTTTGCTGCCCCAAAGATGTTACTTAAATCTGTCATAAACATATCCTTCCTTTGAAAGTCTGATTGAAACCTTTTAGACTAGTTCAAAATTTAAATTTTTTTCAAGCATTTTTCGATATCTTTATTCTGTCGGGGTTAAACTGTCAAATATATCAGTTAGAATGCGTTCAATGTATGCAGCGACCATTAAATTGTTTTGCAACATTTTCAACGCTTTTTTGTTGAACAATTTTTCAATATTTTGCAACTTTCAGGGCTTTTAATATCCGGCCAGCCTAAAAGTATGCAACAGAATAAACCCAACGGCCATTGACTGCAAATGCGAATGCGAATGCGAGTGCAGAATGCGAATGCGGCCGCGGCCGCCATTGTCATTTGCTGGGGCAATGTCAGAGACGCTGGCCGCAAACAAACTGCCGGCGCCAGCAGCAGTAGCGCCAGCGGATCCGGCACCAGCAGCAGCAGCAGCGGCAGCGGCAGCATAAACAGCAACAAAAACCGCAAAAAACACTCACAAACAAATACACACACACAGGCAGAGAGTCATACGAGCCCAGCTGGCGAGTGTGAGCGGACAAACAGCAAATAACAAAAAGCACACGGCAAAACACTCAACCAGCAGCCATAACAACAACACCAACAACAACAACAACAACAACAACATCAGGAAGAGCAACAACCAGGAGGAGAAACAGCAGCCGTCAGCTAGCTGAAGCAGCGCGCCAAAGTAATTTTAATTAAAACTTATGGCAACGTCTGCGAGTGAGTAAAACACGGCGAAACGAGTTGATAAAAGCGTACACACACACACACAAATACACTTAAAACTCTCGCACACACACAAACACACACACACACATACAATCATATGCGAATGGAAACTCAAGGCCCGGTGCCTTAAACGAGGTAATTAAAAAAGCGTAAGCATCTCCATACCAAGCCAACTACGAGCACGGCGTTGCCACCAAATGCTCGCTCCCTTTCATCCAGCATTCCCCTCCAATCCTCAATCCTGAATCCTGAATCCTGAATCCTACTCCTTGCGTTCCCCCTTTAGTCAACAGCCTGTCTCTGTCTCTCTGTGTAATTTCCATTTTATTTTATGCGCGCGTTTTTGTTTGCTGCACTCCTTTTTTTCGCTATTTACCTTTGTTGTTTTGTTATTTTGTTTTATTTTTTGTTCTGCTTTGGCGTTTTTCTTTTCTACCTTTTTGCCCGCCTTTTGTTTGTTTGCCTTTAAGCCGGCGCCGTAATCTGATATTACGTATACGACGTGAGCGCCAGATATTTAATAGAAATTCAAGCGTTTTTAAGCTTGACAGCCAATAAAAACTGATATTTATTTTTAGTTTACCCTTTTTATATTTTACTCTTTTATTTTATTTTTTACTCCTTTTCTATTTTCGTTCCTTTATCCACAGATAGTTCAACTGTCAGGTATGCAGCCAGGCAGCCAGGCAGCAGGCAGCTAGGCAACAGCAGTTGAAAGGTAGATAGTAGCTATAAAAGGATCGCTGGAATGGAGTCTTATTTATCAGCTTTGTTTGCATGCCACATAAAACTAGCATCCATCCAGGAGGCGGGCGTCGTAAAATGTTCTTTGTAAACGACCATTGCAATATGAATATTGAATTATGCAGTAAACATGAGAGTTGATTAAAACTCGGCAATATCTCATTTTGTGTCTGACAACGCAAATGCAATAAGTGATGAGTAAATAGAAGGAAGCGAGTCCTGGCCGGCCAGAATTATTGTCCAAACACAAATAACTCTTAGTTAAACTAAAACGAATAGCATATAGCTATGAATATAAAGTGGTAAATTTAAATTTAAACACGTAGAACATAGAAATAGTTAGGGTTGAATTTCATAATGATTGATAGAGAAATTAAGTACCAGAAGGTGTAGGAAAATCAATACAACTCGAGAATAATGTCAATTTGGCATGAGGCCAATATGATTGATAGACAGCTATACATAAATATCTTAGCATCCTAGCCCTAATGAGCACAGTATCAGATTTCATTCCTGGTAATTGACAACTTAGTTAACAATGCAATCGTTTAATTACAAGCAGTTCTTATTCGTATTTGGTCAGCTCTTCCCCTTCTCGATTGTGTCATCCATCAATTATTCAGGGCACTCTATGTAGTCCTTACTTAGATAATCCCCCTATGAATTTTCCTGCATCTATCGTTTAATCTCGTACTAATTACAAGCCCTTGTCAGATTGTGCAGGCCTCATTGCCTGCTTCTGGTCATGTTGCACCTTTCAGCACTCGGCCTATTTTGTGGCAGCTTTTGTTTATATGCGTTTTGCACATTATATACTATATATATACATATATTTATATGGTATGGTCGCACTTACTTTGCAGCAGTTAAATAGGAGTTGCTGGCCCCTTGCACTTGCACGAGTGCACTGGCAAAATGAAGCCAAAAGCTGTTCAAGCCGGTTGCTTGATTAACCATTCATTGCAGTTTTATAGTACCTCAATGACTGTAACTGGAGCTGAAGCGGGATCGGGTTGGGGATCAGGAGTGGGAGCGAGTGCTTGTTGTTGACTGCTCTACTTGCCTTTTGCTGGTCGCCGAGTACCCCTACCCCTTACTGTTACTCCTACTCTTACCCTCGCATTTTATACGCCTCAGTGCGCAGCTTTGTGTATTCGGGACTATTTTCCTTTTCCAGCTTCAGCTTCAGCTTCAGCTCCAACTCCGACTCAGACTCTTGTACTGGAGCTGTGCAATTTACGCTCAAGTAGAAGTAGTAAGCTACGTTGAAGTCGAAGCTATGAGCTGCAATTCGCAGCTCTTTGCATTTGCCAGCTGCCAAGTGGCAATTCGTGCAGAAATTATGTTTAACTTTAGTTTCAAAGCGAGCAACAGCAAAAACAACGTATACAAAATAAAATATGCGAGTCCCAACAATTGTTCTAAAACAAAAAGCCTTTCCTTGTGCCTGACTCCTTTTACTCCTTTAACTCCTTGTGCCTTTCGCCTGTTGCCAGCTCTGATAACAATTTAATTAACATTTAATTTGGCCAAACTTGCGACGTGCATATGGCTTAAAGGGCCCAGGGCCCAGGGCCCAGGGCCGAAAACAAAACCAAACCAAAACCAAAAACAAAACACAAGCTTTTCTAAAAAGTTGCGCACAAGTTTTTTACGGGTGACAATCACAACATGAGATCCTCTCGCAGCAAGACCATATATGCATTATAGCATTACATTGCAGTTGCCAGTAAAAATAGGGAATAAAAAATAAATAAAAGAGAAAACGTAGTAAAAATAAAATATATATATAGGTATACTTGTATATCGTATAGAGAGAAAGAGCCAAGATTGCTTATGTATGCAGCACAGCAGCTATGGCACTGAAATCCGTGCCAAGCAACTCGAGCTGCATCCTTTCGGCCTCAGTGAATCCTTGCACGTAGCGGAAGCAATGATCTGGCAAATTTTAGTTTTACTTGTTGTAGTAGCTGCAAAAAGTTTTGCTTGCTCTCACACTAAATAGCGTGAGGAGCAACAGCAGCAGCAGTCGCTGTCGCTGTTGATGAGGATGATAAAATGGATGGGGATGGGGATGGGGTTGGGGATGAGTGGGTAAGCAGGGTACCTGGGGACTGCCACTGTTGTTGACGTGCTTAGGTGTTGGCTTATGATTGCGCTTGCGGCACCATCACCAGCTGCTGCCACTGCCATAGTCACTGCCACTGCAACTATTCCTCTGCCTTTTTAACGCCCCGGATGCAGCGACAAAAACTGCAAGTAAGTTGCTTAAATTGCAGCAAATTTGAGATGCAACACTGGCTTCACTTAGCTCTGGGGCAACACCACCAGACCGTGCCATCAGTTTGTTACATACCCAAAGAGCACTACGTACTACTCCTCCTCTAGTACTCATAGTACATTTAACAAGCTCCATGGCTGTCGATCTGATAAACTAACTGCGAGCGTTTGACTCTGTTTTAGAGTTACTTTTTAAGTAAGTTTCGAGCTATTTTCACATTTAAAACATGTTTTCAAACAGTATTTAAGATAAAAGTAAACAAGCAGCCAGAAAAGCAGCTTTAAAATAGTTCTCTCTACATATATTCGCTCAGTGTATGTCCCAAAATTTTGATTATATTATTTATAAATCGCTTTCTATAGCGCTTGGCATATTTTTATGGTCTCATAAACGTGGATTACAGCAATTTGTATCATTTTGCTAATGTCTTTAGCTCTGAGCAATTCATTAAGACAACGATTTCTTGCAGTGCACACAAATCCTAATCACAAACACAGACACCCACACACACCCACACACACACAGATGCACAGTCATAACCTCTGTCACGCCCGCTGCAACATCACGACCGCAACTTATAGTTACTTTCAATGTGTGTGTGTGTAATTTTGCAGGATTTTATATTCATGGCATAATCCTTGAGAATAAAATAGACAAGTTTTCGTGTACCAAGTCAGAGTGGAAAAGTACGAGCTCTGGCCTCCTATAAGATGGAGAGAGGGAGAGAGGGAGAGAGAGAGAGTTGAGATGAGCCCGTGACAGTGCACGCAGGATGCAATTTTCAATTTGTTGGTAATTTTATTTTATATTCCACAATCTAAGTCAAGTCAAGTTTACCGAAAAACGTTTTACCGTGCAAATGATTTTCACTTTGCCCTGGACCAGGACTAGGACCGGGACCAGGACTCGCTTGTCCCTGCCTCGAACAAGTTGCAACTGTCGACAGTTGGGTCCATTCATAGAGTGAGAGAGAGACAGAAGCAGAGACACAAAATCTAAAGCAAAGGACAAAGTTTTCATCTTCGTTTCTGCGGCATTCACCTCATTGTCATTTCCCAGTCACTCAGCCAGGTGAAGTTTGAGCAAATGCGAATGTGAATGCGAATGTGAATGCGAATCTGAATCTGAATGTGAATGTGAATTCATACATATGGTATGTAGGTGTAGAAGTTCTCCAACTGCCCGGGTAAATGAGTTTTTTGTGTAGGAGCAAGTTTTAGGTGAAGTGCGGGAGGGGGCGAGGAGCAACCCAATGGCAAAGAACAACACAATTACCCAAGCAACGTGGCTGAGTTTTTGTTAAATGCTAAAAATTTTCAACGCATTGCGACTCTGAGGTACGAGTTGTAGTTGTAGACATAGCCTCAGGCAGCCCGCAAAAACGTGTGTCTCCTGGTATGCCAATTACACACACACACACACAGAGAGAGAGAGGGAGGGAGACACATACCACACACACACATACACACAGCACATTTGTCGCAATTTACGTGCTTGCTGGCTGCGCTGCCTTTTTGACTTGCCCCAGAGCCATTTACCCAGGACTCAGGACCCGCATCTCTCATCCAACGCTGGTTTATTTAATCAGTTGTAAGATTTGAGTTTCATGCGGAAATATTTAATTTGGATTTTAAATGCGTGCCATGGCGTAATGCGAGACCAACCGAGCGACCCTTGACGCACAAGCTCCAACTCCATCTCCAACTCCAACTGCAGTTCCAGACTCAGCTTCAACTGTAACAGCTTCCAGCTCCAGTTTCACGCGAGAAAATGAGTCAAATGTGCCGCACGGCACAACGGAAATGCCAGGAGTAACTTTTTATGGTCGTCTGCCTGCGGCTGGCATGGCTCATTCTGTGTCCTGCGGCCCTGTCGTCTCAACTTCAGGTGTGACTGACTACAGAGTTAACAAACTTTGAGAGCTGGTGTCACAATTACGATAGCTCTGATTTCTCAACATCTTGTTGTTTCCCCGTATAGTTCTGTCGATCCATCACTAATTGCTCATCCTAGCGTATGATTAATCTGACTAGAAAAGATTCATTCATTCCACAACTAATGTCTTTCTATCAGTTATCCTTGTATTACATGCAGCACTCACTTCAGTTTATCCTTTAATTATTACAATCTTTTCATAATATGACTTTCGTTTGTGGCAGGCACTTGTGACTTAAACAGACCATGTCAGAGCCCAGCACAGATTCTTTATAAATATTGTCCTAGCATGTCTCTCGTTTAGCCAGGGTTAACCCATTTACTTGCAGCCTGGAATGAGGCAAGGACTCTAAGTAGCTGAAAATCCATTCAGGCTCTGTATATATGCCTGCTGCTCCATATAACACGAGAGCTTCTTTGCCTTTATATAAGTCTGTGTGTGTGTGTGTGTGTGTGTGTGTGTGTATAGCACATTAAGTTTGTTACATAATTACGTAATTAATAAAACAAGCTACACACACACACACAGAGCATAGAATGTTGTGTATAAGCACAACATAGGTAAACACTCTCCATACAAAGCTTAAATGATGGTGGCGTATACGCAATATTGACAGCGACAAAGATTTACAGGCCAAAGTTGAACTTTGACTTGCACACACACACACACACACACAGGAGCAGCAGGAGTAACAACAACAATCGTGTAGGGCTTGCAGGCAATGCTTACATTTGATTACAGTGTCATTGAGTAATTAATGTGTCCTTGTCAATAAAAATGCCAGCAGGCATACGCATTGCTGCCAGTCAGGCAACGGCAGGAGAAACAACACCAACACCAACAACAAGAACGTGTGTATGCTTGAAACTAAAATCCTTTTGTTTGTCTTGCTTAATTAATCTCATCAGTTAGCCCAACTGGTCGTCCTTTTGACCGGATGTAACCGAGTCCTGTTGTTCAGGTGTCTGCCGTTGCCCCAGAGCATTGTTCACTTCCTGCTGCTGCTGCCGTAGCTGTTGCTGTTGCTGTTGCTTCAACTTCGCTTTGCCTAAGGAAATTGTATTTCTAATTAATGATCATAAAAAGCAATTTTCGAAAATTTATTGCGCATACGTTTTGCGTAGTAGTTTTCAACAGTCTCAGCGATTATGCGCCGAAAATTAACAAGAGAGAAAAAACCAACAAAAAATAAAAATATAAAACAGAGAGAAAAATGTTTAAAGGCCCAGAGCAATGCAATCAAAATAATTGCCGTTGCTTTTGCGGCAGTCGTAAAAGCAATTCAAATTATAATTAAGACCCGGCTGCCTCCAGCAAAAGCAATTAAAAATCACAACAACATTTTCGATAGCATTTCGAAAATAGTTTTGCCAATGCGGCGACAGGATATTAGCTAAAAGTTGAGGCAAATTGACTTTGTCTGCCAGCGATACACAATTCTCTACTATCTAATTGTAGTCCTTCTGTGTGTGTCGGTGAGTGTGGGTGTTTAAGTGTGTGTGTGTGTGTGGTTAGGGTACTATATATAGAGCCCCAAAACATCATTGAAAATGGTCAGCTAATTTGTTTGCCTGACAAACAGAGGCTGTCCCATGAGTTGGAATAAATAAAAGATTGAAGATAGAACACAATGGCATCAAGATTTCATTGCATTCATGATGTAACATGATGTATCAATGAATTATTGCAACATCAGATGACAGAGCACTAAATAAGTGTGTCTAGGAAATCTTTTGAGCATGAAAAGAAGCTTCATTATTGTGATTCTCATTGTAAACTCCAGCTGGAATAATCTGCTGATTTTGATATTCAATTTAAGACAGATTTTTTATAGTATATGAATACTTGAATGAAACTTGGATACATCAATATACTCCAGAATCCAGTCGTCAGTCTACTGAGTGAGTTTCAACCGGTGAAAGTCGTCCGAAGCGTCCCAGAGCACAAATATCGGCGGGTAAGGTGCGAATTTTGGGATGCATATGGGATATCGTACATAGATTACCTGGAGAAAGGTAAAACGATCAACGGCGAATATTATATAATCGACTGGATCGAAGAAGAAACCGCTGTATCATCAAGATAATGCAGCGTGCCACAAATCTATGGCAACAATTGTGAAATTGAATGAATTGAGGTTCGAATTACTGCCGCGTCCAGTCTATTCTCCAGATTTGGCCCCCAGCGACTACTGGCTTTATTCAGATCTTAAAAGGTAACTCCAGGGCAAGGGATATCAGTCAGATAAGAAAGTGATTCCTATATTCAGGGTACAAATTCATCTTTCTACAAAAAAGGCATCGACAAGTTGGAGAAGCGCTGGACTGATGTAAACTATATTGTTTCTCCTAGTAAGGCCAGGGACTTATTGAGCGGTGTATTATGTATTCATATTCCACACATTAATCCAAGGTTTAAAGACCTGCCTACAACTATAGTTAATTACAGGTAATTACATTTTAAATAACCAATAGGCTTTTCGGGCAGATTATAAATTATCTAATACCTGGAACTAAGCTGCTTGTCGTGTGTTGTGCCACACAAGGGCCACGTAATCCTCTCCTGGTTCGCTGCCTCAAACGGATTATGCTCCAAAGAGGAAGCTGAATGATAAAGACAAAAAAACAAAATGTCGAATCACATCCGTTTTGCGGTTTTGTTCGTTTGATGTTTCAAAGCGACTGTCAATTACACGCAATTAAATCGGATTTCTATGTATTTCGATTTGGATTTTCATTTCCGTTACGTGCGCTAATATTGCGTTGTTCGGGTCGAAACAAAATGGCTGCTGTGTAGACAAAACGGAAATTAATTTCATTTTTATTTATTGCTATAAAATATCAGATTTATTTGAGTAGAGCTCTTTGCATCCAACGGGCCAAGAGTTCAATAAACTGGGCCCATTTGATAAGCATATTATAATAATAAGACGACAATAATGAACAGGCGCCCAAAGCTGAATGCCACACACACCAACACACACACACACACACACACACACACAGAGGGAGAGAGATGTCAAGGCAGTGAAAGAGTCTGGCCAAAGTTTGTGATATGTTTTGCAAACAAAATGCCAATGGCCAATTGACAGCATCAGGCAGTGCCTGGACATGGCCAAGATAAACGGACAGATTGAAGTACAAACAGAGAAAGAGAGCGAGAGACAGAGGGAGAGAGAGAAAACTGAGTGAACTGATGATGGTTCGCATCTGTACTCTGCATCATCCTGTTAAAGCCAAGCTGAGCCACACACACACACAAGTACACACACATTTCATTTGTGTTGGCAACAGCTCTAGAGACTCTTGGCCAAAACAAAAAACTAATACAATAATATGCAGCACAACTTTTAGAGCCATTCCCAGCTGCGGTCTGTCCCCTGTCCTATGTCCTGCGTTCTCTCTACTATTCTCTATTCTCCATCCTTTATATCCTTCATATCTGACTCGCTCTGCCTCCAACTCCATTCTGGCTTTGCTGTGCAACTTTCGCTGTTGAGCATACATTAAGGCGTGTTGAAGCGCATTGAATTGTGTATTGGGATTTGTTTACAATGCTGCAAAAAGTTTTTACGTTCGCTTAGCCAAAGGCAAAGTGACTTGCAAGTTTCTTAAGCAATTGTCCAGGACCAGCAACAGGAACAGCAACAGCAACAGCAACAGCAGAACCACAACTGGAAGGAGGATACTTGGGCAAAGCTTTTGGCATTTATTGGTCGCACAACTCCTTGCCACCCACCACCCACCACCTGCCACAAGCTGCAACCTGCATCCTGTCTCCTGCCTTCTGCCTTCTGCCGCTTGGGGCAGTGTCACAACTTTTTTGTCGTTGCAGTTTGCTTTGCGGTTGCTTTTTAATTTATTTAATTCATTTTAAATACCTTGCAAACTGCGTACTTAAGCGAATACCATGAATATGCATAGCCTTTACAGATTCCAGCAGATTTCTCTTCAGCAACAGGTACCCAGGATTATAAGAATAATCTCATGCTCCACCTGAATTCAAATAGAATAGAAACATTTTGTGTAACTATAAAGTTGTAGTCTGATCTCTTATTCCAGTAATCATCAGTAGATCGTTATTGACTTTTATTTGAATATAAGTTACAGAATGCTGAAAGAAGTAGTCATAAGATCCCTAGCTATACTATATCTATTCAATATCGAAGGTATAGATTGAACTATTACTGAACAATACACTTTAAGCTCAATTCCAAACTGGTTTACTTTGTCCTTTCTATAACTCTTAAGATGTAATCTGACAGTCTTCCAGCTTATTCTGGTAATCATCAACAGATCTGCGGTTTACTTATATTAGAATATAAGGTACAGAGAGTTAAAAGAAGTAGTCTTAACTTCTTTACCTATACTATATCTCCATCTACTATATCAATATCTAAGCTATACAGCATAAACTGCTGCTGAACAATCCAGTTTATACTCATTTCCAACCAGCTTTATACATTTCTTTCTATAACTCTTAAGATGTTCTGACAGTCTTCCAGCTTATTCTGGTAATCATCAACAGATCTGCAGCTGACTTTATTAGAATATAAGGTACAGAGAGAAGAAGTAGAAAGAAGTAGTCTTAATTTCCCTAGTTATACTATATCTATCTAGTAAAACGCTATCTCGTTTCCAACCAGCCTTATACTTTTCTGTCTATAACTATTACGATGAAATCTGACACTCTTTCTGGATTCAGGTTATCATCAGCAGATCTGTTATTGACAATATCTGAATATATACATACTATATTCCTAGCCATACTATATCTATATATTATTATCAATGATTTTCATTATTATCGCCAACTGTATATCATGGACACAGCGTATTTAAATATGCAAAAAACTGGGAATTAAAAAATTTAAGTTTTGTTTTTGTTTGTTGTTGGTTCCCTTTTATGTGGAACAAAGGATGAACTGCCTACTTAAAACAAGAAGTTGATTGTTGCTGCGCACCTCATCTACTGGCACCCACTCAGTGAGGAGAATTAAGAACATGTAGCGTCGGATTCTTCAGTCTTCGACCGCATACTTCTGGGTCCCTTCCCTCGCACTACGAATGGCTTCGGCCTCGTTTACTTTTCACTGTTCAGCCACATCGTTGGCCAATGGATCATCGGGATTGGGTGCGCTCAGCAGCGCCTGAATGGACAGAAGTATGGTCCGAGGTCTATTTGGTCCAGGCTCCATTTAACACATCAAGGCAAATGCGACCGAGCCGATCGATGTTCGGATGATAAATCTTTGTGATGAAGCGCCGACATCGGATAGTCCTCGGGAAGGAATACCTCAAGCTTAAAGAGAGCTTAAAGCCCTCAAAAAGAGAGTCATTTGGACTGGCACCCACTACATGGAAATAGCTTGCATTATTTCATCGGGAATAGCATTTATTCCAGGCACCTGCTCCATCATCAGACGCTTCCTTGATTATGCGACGTGGCAGACTGGACATTTTTAAGCTTTTTTTGTTGAAGTTGTTTTAGTAGTTGAATTCACGCAAATTGGGAACGAAAAAAAAACAGTGTTTCCCCAATTGGGGAACAACTTGAGAAGTATTCGAATCAAACTATATTCCTACAAATTCAATATATACTATACTATATATATTCAATGTATACTATATATACAGCATCAAAATACTTCTGAACAATCCAGTTTCTACTTAATTCCAACCAGTTTTAGACTTTTCTTTCTTTCTTTTCCTAAACTGTTTTCAATATATTTTATATAATATAAACTCAGTTTTAGTCGCTGTTTTTTAAGCTCTTAAAATAGATTAAAATACTATTAATATATATATGATCCATTTTAATCTATCAGTCAATATATATTTTGCGATATTCCGAAATGTTTTTAATTGAGAATTTTGTTTTAAAAAATTTTTAACTTATGCAAAGGGCTTAAGCTCTTAGTCTCTCTCTCTCTCTCTCTTTCTATATATAAAGTCCATAAATTTCCATGTACCTAACTATATGGTATATGCATATATATATATATATATATATGATATTTGTAAGCTGTATTATGTTCGCTAAAAATCAATTAAAAATCCTCAATTACAATAAAATAAATAAAAATCACCACAAAGTGCACCACAAAAAATATGCCACAAAAAAAAGTTGGCTTTGGGTTCTGGGCCAACTTTATATGCAAATAACTGCACTACGTTTGGGTGTATATTTGCATCGGAATGTGTGTGTGTGTGTGTGTTTGTGTGTGTTCACGTTACATTTTAAATGAATTGTTCGCGCATTTGTTTGTAGAAAACGCAGCGGCAAACAGCAAATTAAATAAATAAATTTTATTTACTAAAAAAGAGGCATTAAAACGATATATGGAGCGCATAGCATAGTGTGGCATATACCGTTACGTATGCAACTGCAACTGCAACTGCAGCTGCCACAAAATGCAATTTTAGTTGTCATCTTTTTTGTTTGAATTTCATTTTTTCTCCTTTTGTTTTTGGACTTTGCATTTTGTTGCAGCCTGCGGGGGCGGGCAAGTGGGTCAATAAAAATGTCAACGCCAGCACAAAATTTGCAGCTTTAAATGAAATATATATATATACATATATATGTATGTATATAGTATAAACCCGTATGCGGAACATTTATAAATGTGCACGGATGTGCCAGGCATAACATATATGGAATATTTTTTAATTTGTGTGCATTTAATTTGGTTTTAGCAAATGACAGTTTTAATATTTTATTATATTCACATAATGCCTGCTGCCTGACGATATATAATATTATACAATATATTTTTATATATACTTTGGATCTATTTGAAAATCTCATTTCAGATTTTTTGCAGCTTATCTTTTTCATATTAATTGCGCCCCAAACTGGACGACTACTCGCTTTGTGCTTTGTAAAGTTTTTTATATCCCACACTTGGCTTTGGCTTTTAATTATGCTGGCAACCCCTAAGCCACATACTACTCGAAGAGCACCCACAGTAACCGTTCTCCCTCTTACCCACACACACACACACACACACACACACACACACACACACACACACACAAAAATGTAGCTCATGAACTGTGGCTCATTGTTTAAACTTTCAAGTTGGCGACAATAAACGTTGAAACTTTTAGTTTTATTGCCAAAGTTTCGACGAGATTTTCGGTCGAAACAACATACAGAAAAAAGTCTATGTATAATAATAACCACAAGGCAGAACTTTTGGGGTCTCCAGCCACAAAGAGCTCCCCAAAAACTTGCCTCAACAACACTTTCGCTTTGCATTCAGAGCTTGAGCTTAAGCTTTAGTTTGAGTTTGAGTTTCTGCTTTTACCAATCGACGACTGACTGACTGAATGACTGAATGACAGACTGACTGACTGACTGAATGACTGAATGTTGTTTGCCCATAAAACTGTTCGAGGCAGCCACACAAAAATGCAAAGCGGCTCTAATCAAGCGCAGCCCCCCCTCTGTCTAAACCTCAGCTCCACCCAGCTCCAATCTACCAAACAGAAGTAGACCCATGACGCAGACGGCTAACTCCAGTGTCTACCTTCGGTCCCTTCCCCAGTGTGTTCGAATCCAAAAAGGAAGCCCTAGCAGTAGGTTGGAGCTTACGTTAAACGGCGCCCGAGTCAAACTGTGCAAACCTGCACGTACCTGCACTTGATCTATGCGGATATTAAGATATTGAATTACCTTTTTGTTCGTGCAGCTCAGACTGAGTTGATTTTGTTGTCTTACAACCTATCCCCGGAAACGTGGCTGGATTCCGGTGTGCACGGCTTTAAGATATGAAAAAATGTCGACTCGTCGTCGTGGAGGAGTCTGTCTTTCTACTACGATAAATCCTTGTGGCAATTGAACGTTAATAGTTAAATAATACACTGGCCAAAATATGCGGCCAATTATGCTTAAAATTCCAAGCATAACCGGAAAGTGGGTAAACCCTAAGACCTGCCCAGATTGTTAGACCGAAACGTGTCTATGCGGCCGTCTAAATCTATTAAATATGCAGCATGCGTGCCACAGGATGGGGCAAGACCCAGTAACTATCTTACTGCCAACTGAGACTAGCACCCAATGCTATTTCCCTCCTCGACAAGCTCACAAATCTGTCCTTGCGTCCTCAGATCAAACAAGCAGCACTGCAGCCACTCCCTGCTCTCTCTCGCCCTGAGCATATCAAGACATTAAGATTAAATTCCGCACATATTCGCAAATAGTTTCATATCATACTCAAAGTTCTGGCAAAACTTTGTTCTACAACATTTTAAGCATATTTCCGAAAAGTTCCAAGGAATTCACAACATATTTAGTCAATAATAATATAAATAAATATATATTAAAAAGTTGAACAAAAAGCTAAACAAGACGTTCTTCAAACAGACGTCAAATTGGTTTGCAAAGAAATTTCATCAGTTTTTAGTTGATGAAAGAAATCTTAAGCCTTCCGGACCTAAGGTCAGAGGTAAATATAATAGAATAGACTTTTAGTTTAAGACAATAGTTCTTAAGGACATGAAATCTATCTAGAATAAAGAAATCTGAGAAGCAACTTAATATATAGATAATCATTTCCCGAGTACAAAAACCTCTTCTTGAAAATGAGATTATAGAATCGTAAGTAAGTATTTTCATTGGTTATTTTAATGGATTCTCGCATCGACCACATAAATACCTGAAACAAATTATATATGTTGTTGTTATTTATGAACTTTAATACGTCTAAGTCTAAGTCTAAGTCGCAGTTAAGTCTAAGACTAAGTCGCAGTTAAATGTAAGACTATTCCCTTGTGGAGACTGACTCGAAAAATTTACAGTCGCAGCTGGGATATACTTTATTGGATTTCATAAGACGTTGCCATGAAATTAATGTCGTTGCGCGTAATTTAATAAAAAGCCAAAGACGCACAGCAAAAAACGATAACAATAAGAGCCACAACGGGCAGCGAATGTTGTTTATGGCTGTAAATACATATTTCTAATTGGCGCAACTTGTGTGGCAGCTGTTGGCCGTCTTTCAGCCGGCTGGGGGCAAGGCAATAGAGCTCGAAAACAATTTATGGTCCCAGCCATTTCCCACTGTTCTCGATGTTTTCAGTAAGAGAACATAAAAGAAACTATCGATTAAATCGAGAGAGTCCTTAAAGTGTCTACAGCAATAATACAATGTTTGGTTGAAGCTTTAAGTGTAGCGGGGTTCAGGTTATCGATAGAAACTTAATAAGTTGCAAGTGCCAAAGTTATCGATAGCTTAAAGCCTCAATATATCGGTAGTGCATATTCAAAGAATCTTTGACAAGATCCGCGATAGTTTTCAATGCTTCTAATCTGTTTTTTTCAGGTGTCGATAGTCCATAATATAGATATAAATGTGGCTATAAATCTCGATATTTGCCTTAAAAACTAATATTAATATCGATAGAACTCTTCAAAGCTTTACAGCTCTAAGCTCTTACAGCAAATGCATATACAATGTTTGGTTGAAGCTTTAAGTGTAGCAAGGTTCACGTTATCGATAGAACCTCAATAAGTTGCAAGTGCCAAAGTTATCGATAGCTTAAAGCCTCAATATATCGGTAGTGCATATTCAAAGAATCTTTGACAAGATCCGCGATAGTTTTCAATGCTTCTAATCTGTTTTTTTCAGGTGTCGATAGTCCATAATATAGATATAAATGTTAAACTCTCGATATTTTCCTTAAGAAATAATATTAATATCGATAAAACTCTTCAGAGCTTTACAGCTCTAAGCTCTTACAGCAAATGCATATACAATGTTCGATTAAAGTTACATAAGAAAAGTAAAGCGAAAAATTAAAATATCGATAGTACCTCAATCAGGCACTATCGACACAGTTATCGAAAGCCAAATGACTCAATATATCGATAGTGGTTTTACAAACAATCTTCTACAAGATCGGCAATAGCTTTCAAGACTGCTGTTAAGATATAGATCTGGCTATAAATCCTGATATTTGCTCTATAAACTATTATATGTATCGATAACACAATCGAAAGCTTACCGTCTCCAGGAAATGGTACTACACCCTCTGCATCGTTGCAGCTCTTTAAAGAGTGAGCTGTCTGGTGTCGCAGTTCATAATTTGCAGGACAGCTGAAGAGGCCAAATAAGTGCGTGGCCGTAAGTTGTCGTATCCTTTTATGATTTTGGTCGAAATGTCCTGACTCCAATTGAGTTTTGCAGTTAATTGCAATGAGGGCCAGCTGGAGTGACCGGACTGACCGGACTGAGCGCACACAATGTCGCCAAGTTAATGGGGCAAGTGCAATTTGTTGCAGGCAGTAAGCCACATTTGATGGGGCACTTTCTGACAGAAAGATAGTTAAAGTGTGGGGCAAAAGATGCTTATTGCTTAATTTAGTTCTTTCAATTAGCTTAAGGAATGCCGCAACGCGGTTTAAAGTATAAATTTCAATTTATTTCAGCATTTACATAATTTGTCAGCCAAAAAAACGACGAGACGAACCAAAATCCAAAATCCCCAAAAATGCAAATGCCACACACAGACGGAGGAAAATGAAACCCAGGATAAGACGAACACTGAGACGCCAACTGAGGTTGAGGTTGAGATTTTGGCTCACGGCTTGCTGCACATTTGCTAAGCACTTGTTGCTTAAGTCGAAGGAGACGCCACCGACGCCGACAGCCGCCAACGCCAACGCCACTAGCCTCAGTCCTCCTCCTCCTCCTCCTGCTGCTCCTCCAGCTCCTTGTTAGCCCATATTCGGGGTACCCTTTTCAAAGTTTTCGACATAAAATTCACTTAGACTGTCGTAGCTGTCGTATGGGTTGCTTTGCTGCCTTGTATCTGTTGCCTGGCATCTGCATATTTGTACGAGAAGAAGCCGCTTGGCAAAGGAGCAAAGGAGCAAAGGACCTTGTTGCAGGCATGTGGATGTAGCGAGTTGCATGCAAATACAATTTGACTGCCTTGTTAGAGCACACTGACTGGTATATCCTTTGCAAAACAATAAGACGTTCTACCACTACCACTACGACCAGCACCGGGACAGAGACCAAAGTCATCTTTTGCCTTATTCACCTACCCCCCGCCCTGCCCTTCCTCTCAGTCGACAAGCTTGACGCTGTCACATGGACATCCAGTTGGAATAAGCTTAACTCGCGCTGTGGGTTGCGGCTGTGGCTGTGGCTGTCGCGTGGCAACTCTAATAAATGCCACTACAGCTTAACTGACAGTCACATCCTCCTTGCCTGATTCCCTTCCACCCACTCTTTACGCAATCCTCCATCTATCCTCGACTAATGTTATTTGCGTGTGGTTCCCTTTACGAGTCGCTTGGGTGTCATAAGTGTGTAAAATTCATGCGCATAATGCACAACATTTGTAATATGCGTTGGCCAACAGTCGACATTATCAATCCCGATGGCTTCGCAAATAAAAAACAGAAAACAGGCAAAGAAAGTATCCCAGCAATAAATAATATTGTGCGATTCAATTCCTAGTTAAATCAGGAATTTATTTAAGCAGCTAGCAATGTAGAAACTAAAGAATTGAAAGAGACTTGCGCGTTTTATTGATGCATTCCATCTTTTGTTTATTCTGAGAATAAAATCTATAAAATAGAATTCTGTTTTCATGAAAGTTAAATAGTTCGCAAAGTGACTGAAATTATGCAGCAAACTGCAACACAACATTTCCATTCATTAAAAACGGAACTTCAACAAAGGTAAAATAAAATGGAATGCCAAATAAACCTTTGACTTTAATTAGATGTCAAATTGTACGGAAAACAAGTTCTCAAATTGGAGGAAAAGTTAAATAAAAACATATTTAAGTTGATTTTATTTACAATTTTGTGTTCAAAGCATTTCTGTATAATAAGAGCTTGGCAGAGTTTGAGCACAGAATGTGCCAATCTTTTTCTTACAATTGCTTCAATATATTTCAATAATTGTGCCAATAATATTAATAAATGAATATATAAATAAATAAAGAAGTAAGAAATATATAAACAAATAAATAAATATGTGAATATATAAATAAATAAATAAATAAAAAAATATAATTAAAACAAAATAATTAAATAATAAAAAAAGAAAGAAATAAATGCAAAATAAATTAGATTAAAATAAATTAAATAATTAAAATTAAAAAAAAAATGAAATAATAAACAAAGAAAGAAAGAAATAAATACAAAATAAATTAGATTTAAATAAATTAAATAATAATAATTAAAAAAAAATTAAATAATAAATTAAGAAAGAAAGAAATAAATACAAAATGAATTAGATTAAAATAAATTAAATAATATTAATAAAAAAAAAAATAAATGGAATAATAAAAAAAGAAAATAAGAAATAAATACAAAAAAAATTAGATTTAAATAAATTAAATAATAACAATAAAAAAATGAATGAAATAATAAATAAAGAAAGAAAAAATAAATACAAAATAAATTAGATTTAAGCAAATTAAATAATAATAATTAAAAAAAAGAAATAATAAATTAAGAAAAAAATAAATAAAAACAAAATAAATTAGATTAAAATAAATTAAATAATAATAGCTAAAAAAATAAATTAAATAATACACATAAAAAGAAAGAAAATAAATTAGATTTAAATAAATTAAATAATAATAATAATAAAAAATAGATAAATAATTAAATAAAAAAAATAATAAAATAAATAAATAAAAAAAAATGTATAAATAAATAAGTAAAAACTAAATCAATAAGTCAGTAAAATCAACTAATAAAGTAAATTATTAATAGATAAAAAAAAATTAATAAATAAATAATTAATAAATAAATAATAAAAAATAAATAAAAAAAACCAAAAAATCAATTAATAAAGTAATTTATAAAATATAAAAATATATACACAACAAAAGAAAATATTTATTTAATATTAATTATATAAGTAAATAGAAATATAAATTATTATGATTTTAATAATATAAGAATTATATAATAAATTATTATTATTAGGAATTTAATGAACTGGACTCACCCTGTTGTTGGTTTCTTCTGCTGGGAAATATGCTCAACCGAATGAGATTCCCAAAGCTTGTGTTAAATAACAGCAGCAGCAGCAGCAGCGCTTGAGGTCATCGTTAGTGGAGGTAAAATTATTTCAGAAGTTTATTGAATAATGATTATTTGGATAATAATTACATTGCTTTGGCCTTATGTACTTAAACACTTTGGTTAACTGTCGACTTTCGTAGCATAATTGAAAGGAGCTGCAATTATTTTCAACAATTGTCAATCAATTGAAATTCAGTTGTCGTAGTGCATATTCTTAATGATAAATCAATTATGGGCCAGGCCATAATCGAATGCAAATAAAATGTGTGTCCCACAGCTGCTGGAGTAGACAAGGGAAAAACAGTGACACACTAAGGACTGGCATAATAATCTTCCCAAGAGTTGATGTCCTTGCTGCTGGTGAAAACGATAATGATAATGATGATGATGATGATGATGATGATGATGATGACTGCAGGAGCTGCTCAAGTGCTATGCTTTGTTAAAAGCTGACCTCGTCAATGAAAATTGGGCGCCAGTCAGGCAGATCAAAAGTAAAGTAAAGGGGGGCGGGGTCAAGGGGCATGGCACACACTACGTGTGCAGATTTTGACACACATTTGTAAATTGCTGCGGTCCTACTGAGTGTGGGTGGGTGTGCGTGTATGTGTGCATGTGTGTGTGTGTGTGTGTGTGTGTTGATATGTGCCTGTGTTTGTGAGGGTGCTTGTGCGGTTGCTGAAGTGAGAAATGCCAAAGCAAAAGCCGTAACCACTTTGTAAGTGTCAAAAACATAGCAGCAACGAAAATTGGATTGCAGCAGAAACAACAACAACAACAAGAGCCGGAAACGGAACCGGCAACGCTCCCTGAACCCATACACAAGGACGAGCCTGCGTTATGACCCAAGCGAAATTGTGCCGACTGCCCGTCTGCCTACCGCCTACTACTCCTACTGCTCCTCCTGCCATTATGTTGGCTAATACAATACATACAAATAAGCAGATGCATATTGGCGAGCTGGGCGGCTGTGGCTGTGGCTGCGGCTGACCAAGAGTCAAAAAGAAGAGCAGCACCCCATCCAGAATGAACATGGAGAGGTGCAGAGAGTGTGTGAGGGGCAACAAACACCGTGAGCACGAGTCAAAAGCACTCATTCGCAATGTGGTCTCTGGTCATTCATACGCAGCGTAGACCCCGCACCTCATCCTCCCACACTCACCCATATATATACTCGTACAATTGCCTGCAATCAGCGCCAACAACTTTGAGGACGATTGGGCGTTGGCTGCAGCAGCCCAGCCCTGCGAACTGACCTGCCCTCAACGGAACTGAAGTGGACGCGGCTGGACATCGCCCTGGACAGTGGCCATGGAACGAGGCCCAGCTCTCGATTTATATATTTTCTGTATTGGGGCATCGATTTTACAGCCGCTGGCAGTGGTTGTGGCACTGGCAGTGGCAGTGGGTGTGGGAGGAGGCATGTTGCATATAAATCGCTATTAATTTGCTGCCACAAATTATTGCATAATTGCTGTTACATTTGTAAACAATTTGCGCACAATAGCGGCTAACATGAAAAGTTGATTGAACTGCATAGGGGAAGTGCCAGGGCCATCATTTAAGTTTAGCATTCAATTTTGCTGAGTGTATGGAATGTGTGTGTGTGTGTGTGTGCGTATTGGACATTTTTCATGTGTACTTTCTCATATATGAGAAATATTTTATGGCCAATATAAATGTTCTGCACGCACTTGGGGGAACAATAACTCTGCCAAGCTGCCGTTGACGTTGGCAAATGCCATCGGAGACTTCAACTTCAGTTCCCCAAAGACGCGTCGCCTGCTGTTTAGACTGCCAAAAGCCCCCAAAGTGTAGGGAAAAAAACAGAAGCCAACTCAAGGCAAAAATTCTAGAAAATTGTCGAAAAAAAAAGAGTATGGGCTCCAGCTTTAGGTCAGGGTTTAGCACTCGGCTAAGTTAAATTATTTTTTCTTTTATTGTTATATATAATTGAGGGCGTGGCTATTGTATAATTTAAACAAATGGCTAGCGGGCAACCCTAAACTCTCACTCCATTTACAGTACGCACTACAAGTACTCGTACAGAGCAATTGTCAAAATGTGGCGCATTTTCCTCTGCTTGTTCAGCTGCGTCAGGCCACAAAGGCTTTTGACACTTGTGTCCACTCGGAGCTCTGGCCTCCCCCTGCTCTTTTCACTCTACTCTATGTGTGTGTGTGTGTGTGTGTGTCAACAGGCTATGCCACTCAACTGGCATTGGTAGAGGTACTCATCATCATCATCATCATTATCATCTTTCGAGCAGCCCACATGTATTCGCCTGGCTGCTTCCAAGCAGTTGTCCAACAGCACCAAGACCAGACTTGGAGGCAAGCCGCAGTGGTAGCACACACACACACACACACACACACATAGTGGGGCATACCGCATATGTGTGTGTGTGTGTGTGTGTGTGTGTGTTTGATAATGGGATGTGGCAAAAATGCAACTCTCGTATGCATTACAAACCAAACATAAACAGCTTAAAACGAAGTGCAACAAAAATTGTTATTGCGCAAAATGTTTTTGATAGCAAAACAGTTAAAAAGGAAAAACTCTGCGCTCAACAGTATTATACCAGTTTATGGTTATATTGATAAATTGATATATTAAGAGCATATCAAGTTATTTCTTGAATATGCTTGAAGGATCATTTGTTTAGCTTTGAAGGTTTATTTATTATCTCAAACTTTTCCTTAACTTCATTTCATAATTATAATCAATCTTTTTAATAAAAACTATCAAGTTTCAATCAATATTTCGAACACTTTCAATATAATAGTTAGCATTTTCCTCGCTGTCAGCAGAAAGTTTTCTCTTGGGATCAAAATCCAGCTGCTTTAACCTGTCAGTTATCCATTCAACTACTTTGTGCTGCTTTTTAAACTTTATAACTAAGCAGGCAAACAGCCATTTCATATTTTTAATTATTTTCTCTCTTACATAGAATATAAAAAAAAATTTGAAAAAAATAATAAAACAAAAATAAAAAAGAAATTGGCGAAACAAAAAATACACAGAGAAACCTTAAGACGAAAATACCAAAAGTTTGTGCGCGTTGGCAGCACTTGAAAAAAGAAAAACATTTTATGAACGTGCACCACAAAAACTAATAACACTTTGCCCCTCTCTCTCTCTCTCTCGCTCTCTAGCTCTCTCGCTTCCTCCCAATCGTCCAGTGCAGCTCTGATCCCAGAGCCCTTGTCCCTGGCCAGCGCTTGAAACTTGAGCCAAGGCTTGAGGTTGACCCAAGCAGCAATTGCCCAGCTGCTGGTCCTCCTCCTGCCGCTGGGCGAAAGCCTTTCTCCGTTACTTTTCGCCCTCTTCTTTATAGGAGTATATATTTTTTCACAAACTTTTGCATTGCGAAAGGCTAAAACAAAAGAAACTCCCACAAATGCATCTAATGAGTGGAAAATTTCTAGACAATTTGTAAAAGCTTCCTATTACCCGAAATTCTCCACGAATATATTTAACACAAGCTGAAACATAATAACTGCTTTCTCATTAGCTACAGAAAAACTATAAACATAACTATTAACTATAACTGTAACTATAACTATAACAATAACTATTAACTATATATCGCCATATTATCATTCTGCATTCTGACCCTGGAATACTTTAAACTGAAACTTGTTTCTCAAAAGAATTTTATCTGTTCCAAGACCAACACCCCATATAAAACTCAGTTCAGTAATCATAATATCCCAATAAAAGAGAATATATTTTCGTTATGTATTTTTTATTTATTTCTTATTTATTTAAATACTATTTACAACTTTAAATATATATTATATATATGTATATTATACATATACTCACTGTTTATTTCTATCATCTAAAAGTTTATTATCTCTCCTCAAAGATTCCATTCTGCGTTCTAACTAAAGTCTCACAGCCAATGACAGCTGCTTGTGCTGCGGATTTGTATGGGAACGGGAACGGGAACGCGAGCGCCCATGGGAACGCCCCCTGGAATGGCCACGGGAACGTCCACGCGAACGAGAACGATCGCGCTTTCTATCGGAATGCCGAAGACGTCGGCTCTCTCGCTCTCGCGCTCTCTCTCTCCCAGTTGCTAAGCTTTTCCTCACGACTAACAACTCATCGTCAGACTCTTCCGATAAGATCCGCTCTCTTAACTGCCGGGAACGTGGAACCTTTTGCTGCTGCTCCAAGACGTCCACGAGCAAACACTGAGCTCTATTGGCCTGTTCAATTAGTTCATTCATTAAATCAACAGTTACTCCGTGCGATGAATCGCACGACATTATGCTTAAGTCTAAGTAAGTAAGAGATAGCACGAACCTGTTACGAGTATACAAAACTTACTCTGTTTACACTGCGAACACTCGCTGCCAACTGATGGAAAAGCTCAGAGTTGCCACAGCTTTTATTATCATTCGAGTACGTTTAATAAACGTTTACAAACTATTTGTTCAACGTTTCAAAACGTATATAGACCTTCTTAAGATTCAAAAGTATTCGTATTCGTATTCGTATTCGTACTATAAACGTTTGCCATGGCGCTGAGTCATAAAAAAGAACGTTGGAAATATATTCAATGAAACGGGCTTATTCTTAGCATAAGAAGACCTCTATAGAGATCGGGTTTCTTTGGAAAATGCATGCAACTTGATGAAGGATATTAAAGGATTATAATAATTTTGATGAAAGGGTTTGTTTTTATCAGACTTTCGAGTATGTATGAAATTCTGAAGAAAATAATAAAAGTATAATAAAGCATTTCTGTTGTTCTGAGTGTGTTCACACACTCATATGAGGTGTGTGTGTGTGTGGATGCTGTTAGAACTTTGACCTAAGCACTTAAAGGATAAAGCATTATTACTTTTTATTGCAGAGGAAAGTAAGGCCAAATTAATCTGGGTAAAGGGAGAGAATATTCAATAATTCTTAATCCTTTTTGAAATCAATTTTTAAACTTCCATTTAGTAGCTTTAAAAGTGAAAATCAAAAATTCTGGAAATGAACATGGAAATTAGATGCTGGTTTTAATGCGATCAGAATGAAATTTTCTGCATCGCCTGCCTGCTGCCGCTTTTCCTATGGATATTGTTGTTTTCGTTGTTGCAGCGTAGTTGCAATTTAATCCAATTTCTAAATATTTGCCAAAATGTCGTGTACTCGTGTATGTTGCCCCCTGTAACCCGTGCTGCGTTGCGGACTGCCTCAACTATCGGACTGTCGGTCCGTCGGTATGTTTATCTGTCGGATTGTCTGTCGTTGCGTTGCCATTTCCTGTACACGTTGCAATTGCAAAACTGCATTCGCACACATTAGCATTTGCATTTGGTATGCATGTCCAACTCTCTACATGTGTGTGTGTGTGTGTGTGTGTGTGGTGTGTGTGTGTGTGATGTGTGTGGTGTGTGTGACGTGTGTGGTGTGTGTGTTTTCCTATTTGATTGCTGCTGATTGTGACATTACACTTGACATTTACGGCGGCAACTGCTGCCGACGCAACAGCAACAGCAGCAGCAGCACCCAAGCGAAACTCGCTCTCTCTCTCGCTCACTCACTCTATTCCTCACTCTTTCTGCCTATTCACCTCTCTAACTCTCTCTCTCTTTCTCCCTTTCTATCTCGCTCTCTTACCTCTTACACAGGCCGCCATTTTGTCCAACACACCCAAGGCGCATGCTCACCACGACAAGAGAGCAGCAGCAGCAGCAGCAGCATCAACAGCAACAGCAGCAGCAGCAACAATTTCATTTGCATGCCTCATGCCACACGTACAGCCTGCTATACCGCAATATGAGTACCCTACAGCCAGCCCCACCAACCTCCCTACCCCCCAGAGGCTGCCGGTACACACGAGCCAGCTCATTGCGTCCATTGCTGCTAAGTGGCACATTTTTATGAGTCTCGACGGGTTTTTCGACCAAGTTGATAATTTTCACTGCTGATATTGTTGTTGCTGTTGCTGTTGTTGTTGCTGTTGCTGTTGTTGTTGTTGTTGTTGTTGTTGTTGTTGCTGCTGTTGTTTCTGCGTCCTCTGCTGCTGCTGTTGTTATCATTTTGCATGTGCTGCGCATTTAATCAATTTAATGCAAAAATCTCCCTAGCGATTCGCATTACCCGCCGAGCGCCTCTGCTGAAAGATTGTTATTTATCACGTTGCCTTTTATTTAATTATGCACTCCAGCCACCCCCCTACAGGCTGCCTCCCTACCACCCACCACCCACCGCCCACCGCTGCTGTTGGTGGCAATTTGCTGATTTATGCGCTGCTGACTGATTATTGTATTCTGCTTAATTGTCATTCCCAAAGCAAAAAAACAGCACCGAAATATTAAAAAATAAAATAAGATTGTAATTCCAAGGATAGAAACTTACGACGAAGGACGAGGGGGTGGTGGGCGTGGGGTGTTGTGTGAGTTGGGTTGAAGGACCAAAGAAAGATGATTAATAATAATAAGCAGTCAGAAGTCACCGGTCCAAGTGTAGCCAATTTGCTGATTTGCTGATTTAGTCAACGGGGAGCATAAAAACCTGGCTGTTGACACACTTATCAACACACAAGCACACACACACACACACACATACGAGTCATGAAGCATCATCGCTTGGAACGTGTTCATTTGCAAATTTATTTGTGTGTCGGTAAGTGGCAGTTTGATGCGCAATGTGCTCTTCAAATGCCTCGCCCCCTCGTCCAGGCTCCCACTTGGCCCACACTCTCCTGTGCTGCCATGCACATTTAGGGGACTTAACGTACGTGTGTGTGTGTGTGTGTGTGTTAGCCAACTGGCGTTGTTGTTAATATTAAAGCACATCAACAACGCCACCAAGAAGTCATTGACTCGTTGAGTTATGCTTACAACGAGCCTAGCGCAGTTCCCCTCGCAGCCATTGTAGTTGTAGTAGACCACATACACACACACACACACACACACACACTGTCATACACACCCAAAGGAGAGCAGCAGTGGCATCAGAAGGAACAGCAGCAGGACGACGCAGCCCAACGCATTCGTGCCTAAAATTATGCTAACATTTTGTCCGTGAGGCGGCCTACGTTTGAGCATGTAGTATGTGTTTATACATGTGTATTGGTATGTGTGTGTGTGTGTGGTATGTCCATGAGTGTGTGCTGACGCATAGCGGAAAGTCGCTTTCTGTAAGTAGCATCATGTAAAGAAATACACTGGGCAAAATTTCAAGATTTTAAATAGAGTTTTAGCTAAACACTTAGACAAAAGAGTTCGACTGGCAGATACCCTGTAATCTGCATAAGATCAAAGGTAAGCTTATCTATATAGGAATGATATGATAGCTCTTTATAACTGTTATTCATGCGAGTGTATACCTATAACCTATCCTAGCAGTTCAGCTTTTCTTATGAACCAAAATGGTTTCTTCTCCAAAAACTGTTTAAGAATCTGTTGACAAAGGCTTCACAGTTTAACTATAACTTTTATACTATTAATCCTAAGTAAAGATATATATATATACTCTATAGTCTGGATATATATCTTGTTAAAGTAAGATATCAGTTTGGCTGTCAAGTAGAATGTAAGATTCAGCAATTGCATTCAATCTTATTAATGTTAAGCGATGCTTAGAAACGAAGTAATCAACGAGTTTAACCAAAAACATGTAAAGCTAAACCATTTAAAGGATCTGCTGGAAGAAGAAGCAAGACATGAACTGAGCCTGGGTGGGAATCAGGAGCAGCAGCAGGAGCAGGAGCTGCTCGTTTTGGTGACTTTATATACCATGCACGTTGTTGTAGCTGTTGTTGAATGCGGCATTTTGCGACAAGTGTTGCTGAAACGTTGCTGGCATCGTCATCAGCACGCACACTCACAGTACACCCACCCACACACACATACTGATACATACATATACGCAATTGTAGCTAAATTGCGTGATGGGCAGTGGTGAAAGGGAGGGTCCTTGGGTGCTGGGATTCCCTCATTCACCCAAGTAAAAACCGCACACACACTTCACGTCAAAAGGAAGCTGCAGACGCTCGACACCGGAGCCAAAGTGAAAGCGTTAAGTATACGCCATGTTACATTCGCCTCGTCACAAAATTAGGCAGTAATCAAAATACACACACCCGCATACACACACAATGCGTGAGTGTGCGTGAGTGTCTGTGAGGGTCCCTTTGAGAGTGTTTTGCCCAACCTACTTTCAACTCAAATTTGAAACAGTTTTGCGTTTTGTCGTTGCCGTTTCAGTTGCCGCTCTTTTTTTATGTCCTTTGGGTACAGCACACTAACCTGTTGACCTTAATATTTTCTAATCTTGCTGCGTTCCCACACATGTCCTCCCAGCTTCCACTTACCACTTGCTTCTCCCAGTGGATGTGTGTATAGAGTAATTTTAGATAAGCTCAAAACGAACCGAAATGAAATGAAATGAAAGGAAAGCAAAGGAAACGAAAGCAGAGTGAAGTGAAGGAGCGCAAAGGAAACGAGAAGGATGGATGGATGGATGGATGTCCTGGCTTGGGTTGGGTTGGGCTATAACCAGGCAACTATTTGATGACATTACTTGGGTCTGCCATGGGAGTATCCTTTGAACAGCGAGCAACCCAGTTGTCATGTGGCAACCCAGCTGATAAGCACTTGGTCTGATTTCATGTGCCGGATCGCAGCCTTTGCGACTCCTTAATTAACAACATGGCAAAAATTCGCTTCGCGCAATTAAAACAATTTAATTATTTGTGCGTGCATAATTGAAATTGCATTGCAGTCAGCCGGAGCAACCGCACACACACTTGAAAATCAATCGATAAAGCGGCCAACGCCCAATAAAAAATGACGAAAATAAAAAATTAAAGCAACAACAACAACAAACAGCAGCAACACCAATTTGTTCACAGTTCTATATACATACATATATGGGGTATATGTATATACGACATAAGCAAATATACATACAATAAATAAATTGGAGCAAGCGTAAATGCCATACACACACACACACACACACACACACGCATAGAGAGAGAGGTGCATCGGTAAAATGTATGCAACAACATGGAGATGCACTGAACAATAAATAAAATGCAGCAAACGCATTGCAAAGATGCAGAAGAAAAGGGAGAAGATGCTTGCGACGAAGTTTTTCGGGAAACATGGGGGATTGAGCCAAGGGCTGGACAAAAGATTTGTGTCCTGTGCATGCGGACTACAGACTCCACTGGTCCTTATCCTAGCCCAGATGAAACTCTCATGCATTTAGTGTCACAGGGAAGAGCTGGAGCAAAAGGGATATGCCGAAAGAAGAAGCAAATTGATAGGCATATTATGCCATAATTTAAAAGGATAACAACGATAAACTTACTCCGAGCAGGAGCAGGACATTGTATGCATTGAGGAGATTCATAGGCAAAGCAACTATCAACTAAACATGATCTTGATAGAAGCATCAAATTGCGTTCAGCTTTTCATTTAATAAACTCTTTCTATAGCTGAAAATTTACTTCGAATTCATATCGAATTTCCATATACTGAAACTTTTTTTATAGCAACTCTATTAACTCTCATGGAATGTTCGACGAATTCTTTCAAATACTTTTACAACTTTTTCTGACTCAACGTCGTGTCGAGCAAAAAAGGAAACCGTGTTAATTGGAAGCCCACATATTGAAAATAATAATAGTAAAAGAACCACAAAGCCCCATCACTCACAATTTTGGTAGTTAAGGCCTGAGTTCAGTATTCAAATTGGAGTAGCTCGAAAAAAAAGGCGTTATTGATAGACAGTTCCGCACAGTGGGAGGAATTTTTATTATTAATTGACTGAAAATGGAGAACAACGAAGACTTTTATGGTAGGATATCAACTGAGTTTAAGCGAAAGATTTTTGTTCGAAAATCTCATTGGAAATCGAAATGTTATTACAACCTTTTTGTGTGTATTGCCTTCACGTGTCTACTTAATGTATTCAAAGCTTAAACTGAAAGGCTTAATATACATATATATATGTATATTCCATTTTATCAACAGCTCATTCACAATTCGATCGACGAGCAATTCAAGAGAAAAATCCCATTTATAATCTGATGCTGCTTACAACTTACATAAATTCTGTAGCCCTGGTTATCCACGTAAATGAATAAATATTTTGCAATTTTATTTATTTTTATTCACAGCTGCTGCTGCTGCTGCTGCGGCTGTTGTTGTTGGTGTTGTTGTATATCGCATATGAGTAATGCAAGCGGACACACACACAGGAGCGGTGGGTGAAAGGATGGTCGGACGAATCGAGGTGCGGCTCACAATGGGCGACACGGCGTATACGCAATAAATGCACGGAAACATACAGATTCTCACTGGTGATGGCAATGGACATACCATGTATATAGTATACATATATATATATATATATATATATTTATATATATATAGACATATATATATATATATATGTGTATGTATGTGTGTAAAGCGGATTTCGAAAGCATAGAAACGTCGAAAGAGAAACGAGAACGGGAATGACCCACAATGAAAACGGACAGCAAGTGCAGGACGAGATTCAGATCCTGCACATAGATACACACATGCACATGGGCCATAAATATGGCCAAGCACACACAGACACGCACTGGGAGACACATACACATGGGCCTATATATTGCAGCTGAGTGTATAGTGTACATATGAATGGCATAGTAAAACGCGAGACGCAGGTAAAAGCCTGGGATGGCTTCACGGCACTTTACAAATTTTCAGCTGAAAGCTGCGCTTTGAACAATCAAACACTCACACGCACACAAGCAGACACACACCCACACACATACACATACGTAGAGCTGGCAAAGACAATGAAACCAAAAGAGTAAATGCAGCGCAGCTGTCGAAAGCGTAAATGAAAATGAAAAATTGTGTAGGCGGCAGGCAGAAGCCCAAGCAAAAGCACCAAAAGCAGCAAGAGCAGCGACAGCGGTAATAGTAGCAGCGGTAGAAGCAAATTGAAACACAACAACAACAGTGGCAACAAGAACAACAATGGCAACAGTAGCAAGCAGGCTGCACGTTGCATATTTTGGGGCGTGCTGCATTCCGGGCAGGTCCAGTTAATCGGCTGCAACGTACGTATTCAGGTCATCATTATTGATTCGCATTCAACGCCGTTGTGCGTATAGAGACATGAATTTTGCGTACGCACTCACACACACACACACACACACACACACACAGAGTGTCAAACACACACATGCAGATGAATACACATGTACACAGACACGCAGAAACATGCATGCATATTTTTGGGGCATTATGTAGCTTGCAGTTGCATATGGCAACAGCCTCGTTATGTATTTTGAGCCCTACTTAGTTGCAGCCCCTATTAACTCTGGTCAGGCTCATTACAAGTGCCACACCCCCCTCCCTCCCCATCCCTTTGCGTCCTGACCATGCCCCCTTGCCTCACACAGCGTGTGCACTAATCAGCAGCCATTATGTAAAATCAGTCAAGCAAGCAACACCAAGTCAGGCAGTCAGCCTGCCAGCCAGGCTGGCAGGCAGTGAGCAGCAGCCTGTACAATGCGGCGTATGCGCAACGTGCCACAGCGCAGCCAATTTAAGGCGCTGCAAATTGCTGTTGCCACAAATCACCTGACGAGCCAGCGCCCGCGTGGTTAACGAGGCGCCCACGAAAAAAATTGTATACATATATATACATAAAAATGAAAGAAGCAAGAAAAAAAAAATACAAAATTAAAACGATATCCATTTTAGCTCAGCAATTTTCGTCTCGGTATCGTCGCCGTCTTCCAGTCTAAGACTTTCATATCTTGTACTTTAGCGCGCCCTGAATACGCACTGCGTTGGCAATTTGCTGACAGTAGACAGGACGCGACAGGGACGACTGCCAGCCATCGTCCTACCGGCCTCTACCGGCCTCTACCAGCCTCTACCAGCCTCTGACATTCTGACTTGCCTCGGCGAGCAAAAAACTCGTTTAGTTTTCATTTTCCAAGGAGCGCTGCAAATGCGTTTGCCTGGCAATTTTTGCTATTTTCACAGCTGCCGTGGCATAACCTCATACAATTTCTTTTACATTTATTAGAATTTGTGCGAAGACTTTTAGCTTTCGAGTTTGGAGGCCGCTCGTCCTGCCTTTTGGACTCTAAATTGCTTGCAGCCTCCCACACATATACATATATATATATATACATATATAAATATAAATATATATATATGTATAAAGATATGTGTATATATAAAAGTGTAGATTCCCTCCTCTATACCCTCTGTCCATTTCCTAGTTGCTGTCTGCATCCATCCAAACAGCGCCTGACCTGGGCAGCTGCTGTGTGTCTGACGCGTGTTGCTGGGCGCGTTATGTGCCCCGGTGTCGGAGTGTCATAAAAATGTCGACGCTGCCAACGCTCAAAATGACAGTTCCACCATGGATCCAAAGAGTCCTTTATTGGATAGATTGCCTGGAAATAGCAGCCAATAACAGAACAGCTAAAACAAATTTGAAGTGAAGTTTCCTCTTGAATAATAAATAATAAATAATAAATAATAAATAATAAATAATAAATAATAAATAATAAATAATAAATAATAAATAATAAATAATAAATAATAAATAATAAATAATAAATAATAAATAATAAATAATAAATAATAAATAATAAATAATAAATAATAAATAATAAATAATAAATAATAAATAATAAATAATAAATAATAAATAATAAATAATAAATAATAAATAATAAATAATAAATAATAAATAATAAATAATAAATAATAAATAATAAATAATAAATAATAAATAATAAATAATAAATAATAAATAATAAATAATAAATAATAAATAATAAATAATAAATAAAAATAATAAATAATAAATAATAAATAATAAATAATAAATAATAAATAATAAATAATAAATAATAAATAATAAATAATAAATAATAAATAATAAATAATAAATAATAAATAATAAATAATAAATAATAAATAATAAATAATAAATAATAAATAATAAATAATAAATAATAAATAATAAATAATAAATAATAAATAATAAATAATAAATAATAAATAATAAATAATAAATAATAAATAATAAATAATAAATAATAAATAATAAATAATAAATAATAAATAATAAATAATAAATAATAAATAATAAATAATAAATAATAAATAATAAATAATAAATAATAAATAATAAATAATAAATAATAAATAATAAATAATAAATAATAAATAATAAATAATAAATAATAAATAATAAATAATAAATAATAAATAATAAATAATAAATAAATAATAAATAAATAATAAATAAATAATAAATAAATACTAAATAAAGAATAAATAAATAATAAATAAATAATAAATAATCATCACAATATCCATATTCTAGCTGGAAATCGAACCCAGGACCCCTCAACAAATAATATGACTGCAATATTTATATTATATGACATATTTTTTGCCCTAAAATATCTTGTTTTTTTCTACTGTATATCGTTGTACCTTTACCTGCTGGTTTTCTTGTTTATTTTTTCCCTCTGCCTGTTGTGAAATTATTTTGTACACATTTATTTTTTTTCTTCTTTTTTGTCTGTTTTTAGCACCTATTTGCCGTCTGCTGTTGTTGTCATTTGCTCTGGTTGCTCCGTTGCCAGTCAGCTGGGTCGTCGGGATGGCAACTATTCAGCATTGCCCTGATTAGAGGCGTTGATAAGCCGAGCCGTGTCTATTTTCCATCTCAAGTTGCCCGTTTAAATTATGCATATATTTACCTATTGCGGAGCGCTTTGCATTAGCGGTGATTATCGCATCACCGCATCCAATGAGCAACAGCCGACATGCTTTTTAGCATATTCGAGTAGTTTCTCGAGACTGGGCGGCGGGTGAGAGGGTGGGAGGCTGAGAGGTCTGCATGCCATGCCACAACAACAATAATATTTTATGCATAGAGTTGAATGTACATACAACAACTTGAAATGCCGTCATATGCAATCTGTGGTATTGTTTTGTTAAAAAGCAAAATGCTCGCAACAATAGAGCGACTGCTGCACCAACTGAAGCAGCAACAGCCGCAGCAGCAGCAGCAGCAGCAACGTCATGCACTTGAAATGCAAGTCAAGAGCAGCGGCATGAACAGTGCAGGCGCCCCAAAGTATGCAGCAGATATTTGTTGTTGTTGCAATGCCACACGGTAAGTGGTTTTTGGGGCCAATGTTTGTCTTTAATACCCTTTGCCCTTTAAATACACCCAAAGCGAAGGGTGTTATAATATTTGTGTGCTCTTCTCTATGAAATACTATATACTACAAACACATCGATCTATGTTAAAGTAATATAAAATAAAGCGCCAAGAGGCAACAGCAACAAATTCTTGATGATATTTGTTCTAAAGATACTTTCTACTTGAGTACAGGGCATCCCTTGGTCCAGCACAAACGTGGTGTTTATCTCTTTTTTGCTGTAAAGTAAGCAAAACACGAATGTTTGCAAATGTAATTACACATATGTTAATCAACCTGAGGCCAGAGCAGGTACTAGAACTACCGAGATGATACGAGTACTGTTGTTGTCATGGGGTAAGTAAGACATGAAAGTTAAGTTCAAACATTTAGATATGCCTGAATTGCATTTATTTATCATAAGCCAACTCAAGTTCTATTTATTTTGTGTGCAGGCAAATTAAATGAAATATAAATTTATATTTCCCTGAGTTCAATCACAATCAATACAAGCCATATAACATTTCAGCACTCAACTAGCCTCTAGCATATACATATTTATTTATATATACATATATATATATATATTTGTGTATATATAAGTATACAAAACCTGCATTGACACGATAATCAGATATATGCAAATTATTCGCAGTCCAGCAACCAATTGCCTATCGCAAAAAAAATAATATAATTTAACCTAATGCACTGCGAAATACATGATTTTGCACATAAATAGTATAAATTTGCATAAATGGGATGAGTCACCCGAGTCACGAGTTTAAACCAGCAAATCCCACTTGACATATAAATGCAAATATCCAATCCCAAAAAAAAACCATTTCATTTTATTGCTTAAATCGAAATTCTTTATTTTAAAATTAAATAGAAAATTATAATTATCGTATGCAAATAAATTCTATAATCATTTGAATGCTTGAAGCTTTCGCAGTTTCTTCTACAATAACTAAAGTCTCACAGCCAATGACAGCTGCTTGTGCTGCGGATTTGTATGGGAACGGGAACGCGAGCGCCCATGGGAACGCCCCCTGGAATGGCCACGGGAACGTCCACGCGAATGAGAACGATCGCGCTTTCTATCGGAATGCCGAAGACGTCGGCTCTCTCGCTCTCGCGCTCTCTCTCTCCCAGCTGCTAAGCTTTTCCTCACGACTAACAACTCATCGTCAGACTCTTCCGATAAGATCCGCTCTCTTAACTGCCGGGAACGTGGAACCTTTTGTGAGCATTGCAGCTGCTCTAAGACGTCCACAAGCAAACACTGAGCTCTATTGGCCTGTTCAATTAGTTCATTCATTAAATCAACAGTTACTCCGTGCGATGAATCACACGACATTATGCTTAAGTCTAAGTAAGTAAGAGATAGCACGAACCTGTTACGAGTATACAAAACTTACTCTGTTTACACTGCGAACACTCGCTGCCAACTGATGGAAAAGCTCAGAGTTGCCACAGCTTTTATTATCATTCGAGTACGTTTAATAAACGTTTACCAACTATTTGTTCAACGTTTCAAAACGTATATAGACCTTCTTAAGATTCAAAAGTATTCGTATTCGTATTCGTATTCGTACTATAAACGTTTGCCATGGCGCTGAGTCATAAAAAATAACGTTGGAAATATATTCAATGTATCGGGATTTCTTTTAGTGGTAATCAAAAATCATAGAAGACGGCGTGTAGAATGAAAATAAAAACTCAACCTGAAATCAAGACATTGCCAAGGTCTGTGGAAATCCGTTGTGAAGCACTAAGGAAAAAATCAAATATGCGTCCGCAACTAAACTAAGCAGCGTCAGGAATCAAAGAATTCACAATCAGGACAAAGTAAAAGGAGAAATTGAATTAAGTCGAGAGTTATCGATCAACAAATACCACGCATTGTAATCTGTAAGCAATCGTATAAATTATTTGTATTCCCTTTACTCTTACATATTTATATACAAGAGTAATTTATATGCCAAGTTTCAATCGAAGAACTGAACTATGAAATGTTGTCAATATATAGTAGAGTATATAGAGTCTGATTTGGGGATTATTTATCTTTGCTTAATATGAATATCCCATCATTGGTTCATCGAATACTATATATACCCCTTGGAGACATCGTTTAGAGGGTGTAGCTAGAAATCGCGACTATAGCGCTAGCGCACACAAACAGCATAAGAATGAATCGCAGTGAGGGCATGAGAATACGCTTGAAGTTAGTTTCGCCATGAAATCCCAGGATGCTGCAATTGTCGACGGTCTGAGTTGGCCGAGCATATTTCGTTGAGTGTAGAGTAATACGTGTGCTGGTGCAGACCACGTTCATCCTGTGCCTGGCTGCTCAAGTAGCTTCAAGTTAGGAATTCATTGTTAGTTATGCGATTTCATTGCTTGTTTTCTTTGCGAATTTCTTGCGACGTCAACGAGGACGACGATGAGAACGATGAGGACGATGAGGATAAGAATGGGAATAAGGATGAGAAAGGACACCCAAGCAAACTAAACGTCTTTCATTGGATTTTGGCATGCCAAGCATCAAGACTGCGGACTGGAATCACGACTTCAGGCAGCCACCAACAAAAACAATAACAACAACTACAACAAGAGGAATAACAACAGGAAACAAGGAGCAGAAGGAAACCACCCTCAATCGCATTGCATTGCACGGCAGCAAGTCAAAGTCAAAGTGTTCGACATTATTTGAAATTCATGAGTGGCATTCTGTGCAGGCGCTGGTTCCTTCAGTTCTTACTTCTCTCTGTGTGTGTGTGTGTGTGTGTGGGTATTCCTTCGCTTTGTCTGGTAAATAAATTCAAGTAACAGCAGCTGATAATGGCATATTATCCACTTCCATTTATCCACCTACACACACACACACACACACACACACAGAGAGAATGCTCCTCTCCTTGATTGTAATGGAACACGCACGCTAATTAAGACGCCAATAGTTTTAGTTTTAGTTTCAGTTTAAGTTGTCGATTGTGTGTGCTCCTGCTGCTTGGCTTCTGGCAAAATCCAATTCCATTTCTGTTTCTGTTTCTTGAGTATTCGAATGTAACGCAATTATTACGCTAATTAACTGTTTAAGTTTATGCTAATTACGCGCGTGCAAGTCTTGCGAAACAATGCCACGAAGGAGTCCAATTAAAAGGACCAAGAGGGGCAAATTAAGAGCTTGAAAGAGCAAAATTATAACGCATACGCACTGTTGTTTACAGACAAAGGACTTTTATTCAAATTATATAATCCGCATGCAGATTAAATTAATTCCGGCTATAGAGTAAATCTAATGTCTTGTGTTTAATACAATTAAAGCTTAAATGAATGGAAATTCGTGAATAAATCAATGCCTTTCTAAAGGATATGAAGGATATCTGTTGTTTATACCCTCAGCCAATTTGTTAGATATACAAAAAGGATAAAACAAAGCTGTGAAAATTTATGTTACAATCAGAGGTGAGTATCTTTCACTTCATTAACTATAAATTTTCTTAATCAGGATCGTGTCAGTCCTTAGAGACCATAAGAGCTAAGGACACTAAATTTGCTAGGTAGGTTCCTGTTTAACAGACAGTCTCAATCTCCTTTCAAGCTGGAAAACGCCAAATGATCGAAGTATTATATAAAAACAGAAGTCTTGAGAAGTTTTTCCAGCAAGGACATCGCAGATCCTTCCTATTTCCCTATATATCATATCCAATTTTAATCTTATTGTTATTTTCTCTTACAGCTGATTGCTATTCTCCTTGGGTTTCAATTAGAGCTGGCATAGATTATATTTTCTAAGCTTCCTTTTTGCGCTGAGTATCCTGGCAGCAGTTCTAAGTAATCATTAAATTTGAAAAGCAAACGCTCCGTCTTGGTGCTGTTTACTCCCTTGCCAGCTGGACATCTAATGCACTAGTATATCATCGCTAAAATCTCTCTCCATTTGGCAAATCCTCCACTAGCACTACTTCCCCTCCGTGGCCTTAAGAAGACCCTGTGCTGCTTTCGCTGCTGGTGTCCATATCAAGTAATGCTTCATTCCTGGCATTCGCATGTCACCGTCACTCAGCGGCAAGCGGAAACAGTTAGCAACCATCATGGCTGCCCCCGCTTGCTTCCTGTGTTTCTGTGTATATGTATCTGTGTGTGTGCACTTGCATTTCTTTAAGTCTGTGTGGGTGGGTGTGTGGGTGGGTGTGTGTGTGTGTGTGTTGTAATTATTGTAGGTCCAACGTCATCGTCGTGTTTGTGTCGACAACGCCGCCAACTTGTTTGCATACAAATTAAACTCGTCATTTATGTGCGCTGCTCCTCTTTCACCATCTCTTTCTCATTCTCTCCCTCTCTCTCTTTTTCTCTCTCTCTGTCTCTCTCTCTCTACTATTCTTGCTCTGTATCTCTTCCTTTCTGGTCGTTTTCCTCTTCTGGCGCACCCACTCAATAGCGCGCTTCGTTGCACACTGAAGATTAATTTATCATCTCGCTTTACAAGCATTCTATGAGTGTAATGAACTTTTAACAAGCAACTGCCACGCCCACAATAGCACCCTTCTTACCATGCCATAACAGAACCACCTTATGGCCCCACTCAACGCGTTAGTTTTTGCGCATCCAATTAGTTTTTTGCAGTTTTTTTCAATGCTTTTATTAGCGCATTGCAAATATTTTTCCACTCTTCCACACTACAAACATATCGCATAAGTATATAACTATATATATAAGTATATACGAGTATATATGAGAATGTATGCTATGCATGTTTTATATGAGATTTTCTATATTGTGTTGACACTCAACGCTGCTGCCGCTGCCGCTGCTGCTGCTGCTGCTGTTGCTGCCTCATTAAAGTTTTAAAACATAATTAAAGTTTTGCATGGCGCCAAACCCTTGGGAGCAGCGCCTGGAACCAGGACTAAAGGTTGACTAATGCGCGCAGCTTTCACGCGCCGAAAGGTAATTAAAATGCTAATAAACACTCGTTAAGTACATAATAACCCAGCAGGAGCACCAGCAACAACAACAACGATTATAATACCAGGAACAACGGGAGCCGCCACCCGAAATAGAGGCCCCAACTAATGCGACTTATCTGCAAATTTACACCCAGCAGGAGTCCTCGACACGTAGCACACTTTGGGCTCCGGCAAATTTGCTGAATTTATGTCTCAAATATTCGCATATACACACAAACACACGCATACGCACACACACAGACTGACACAGACTAACACACACAAAGCTGGAGGTAGATTTTTGGGTTGTCCTGGCGCACTACTCGAATACGAGTAGAACTATTACTCGCGTTGCTTATTATGCGTCCAACGTCGCCTCTAAAATATGAATTACAAGTGAGATTTAAATAAATTAACTAACGCACACAAACAACACACACACACACACACACACACGCACAACAAGCAATACAACACTCGCCTTGCCACATCCTTAGCTGCTCCTTGTTGTAGGCCTGTCTGACTTTGCTTACACTCTGATCCTATAAATAAAAGGCACCATGTGTGTGTGTGTGTGTGTGTGTGTGTGTGTCTTGTTAGGGATATCAAGTTTGTCATGTGATTTTATTATTTATTATTTACCCAACTTTTAAGTTTAAGCCCTTCAAAAGAAAATATTTATTGAGCTTACAACTCGAAGTACAAAACTCTTCTGTCAATGTGAGCAAAAGGTTGACCCAAGGATAATACAAATAAATTCAAAAATAAAATCATTTGCAGGTAAATCAAGTTTTACTCATATCAAAAGAGCTGAAGCCAATAACAAAAAGATTTATTTCGACATGGAACCTTTTCATAAGTCTTCAATTTTGTCATTAAAAGCAAATCCCTAGTAATTGATATTTCCACTTTGTGCAAATTCTCTCAACAAAATTCGATTGAAAGGAAAAAACGAAAAATAAATATTATATTGAAATTAATCTCAATTTATTTTAGTATTTCAGCAGGTAGTAAAACTTTATAAAGATGCTTTAAACCAAATTTAATTTGAAGAGTTAAAAGGAAAACTGATGAATGTAATTTTAGGAAATTTTCAACTAGTTTTTTAGAGTAGCCGAGCTTAAAAGTATGAATATAAGCATAAGTATGCATAAGGACCTGGGGCAACACCCCACACAAAAACAAACCTCACCCTTCACTGTGCCTTAACCCAAACACTAAATTCAAATTTTAATTAAGTTTTTTTTCCAAGTGTTTCCAAGCTCATGAAGCTGGCCAGGCCAAACCGGGCCAGGCCCATGCTACGGTTCTATGACCCTGTGGTTCATAAATTGCCAGCAATTTCTCATACCGTGAATATGTTTGTTGTTGTTGGTGTTGGTGTTGTGGTCCCAAGGAGTCGTCAGCCCAGAACGTCGCTATTTAATATGTCAAATATGTTGGCCTTGCCTGGCTATTAGGCACCCAGGCCCAAGCACATTATAAATTATGACGTAAAAATGTAATAAACTCCAGAATCGACCCACAGACAAACAGTGTCAAATATTGAGAGTGCACACACTATGTGTGCGTGTGTGTGTGTGTGTGTGTGTTTTGGCCAATGTGGTTAGTCAAATTTTCAAGCTTGGCAAATGGTTACATTATTCAAAACTATTGTTGTACATTAAATATGTAAGGGCAATGGGCGAATAGTAGTGGAATGTCAAGTCAAAGTTTGCTGCTTTTGCTGTGAAAAATGAGCAGGAAAATGCGCCCGTTACGAAAATTTACATAAAATTTACGAAATGCAGTGGAAAACTAAAGTCAGACAGACCCAAAGAACCCGACTCCAAGCTAGTGTTGGCACATAAACAAGCAGGCGATGAGCGAAGCGACACAAATGCCAACAGGTTAGCATCCGACACGCCTCCAGTGCAACACCCGCACTTAAGCGCACACACACACACACACACACACAGTCATAGCAATATCCATGTGTAGCTGTTGGCTTGCTCTCTGGCATTATGACAATATAACAAAGCCAAAGTCGCTTCCAACGTTCGCCTCCAACATTTGCCTCGCAGTGGCAACAAAAACGAATTTGCATAAATAACAAAAACATATTTAAGCCACCTTCAACCCGCACCCGCACCCGCAGCCACCCTCTGTCCTTTCCCCTCCACCACCCATTACTCGCTGACTTTTCAGCGTTGCCTGCGATGCCAAAGGAGCAGGTTCAGAGTTCGGGCTAGGCCAGGTCATGGCACAAGCCAGCAAACTTCCTTGGCAGCACTCGGCCTGTTACCTTCAGGATTCCAACTACGTCTCCATTGGCGTCTCCTCCCACTCTTCCCCTGCTCCTGCCTCAATTTCCTTCTTTTCTTGGGTTTATTTTCTTCTTTTTTTTTTGCCTTGTTTGCGCTGTGCATAATTTAGGGACACGCATTGAGCTGAGGAAGTTGCGTTGTCTCCTTGCGGGCATCTTGTCTTGTCTTGCCTTGGGTAGTTGATTTCTCTTGGCCCATAAAAATCACAAAAACCTCGTTCGTTTTTCTTTCATTTCTTCTGGTTTTTGTTTTTTATATATCTCTCTCTCTGTCGTTGGTTTTTTTATCGTTCTGGCCAGCAGCTTTGGCAAATATGCATGCAAAAATTATTTGTAAAATGTGGCGCCAAATATTTGAAATGAATGCAAAGCGGCAAATAAACGACAGGCAGCAACCGGATCAGCAACAGGATATGCAAAAACGCGTTAAGGAATTTGTTCCTGTCAACTTTTTATAGAGCCAAAATATATATTCATGCAAAATGGTTGCTAGTTCGGACAGGGGATTAGTCCTGATGGCGACCTGATGTTATTAAAATCCAACTATATATGGAGCGGAATCAATCTGGGGAATTTTAATTAAAAATAACTAATAAAATCTGTAATCGAAATTGTGTTGAATGTTACACAAATGGTTTTGAGCGAATTTGGAAGGAAGGAAGAGAAAAAGAAAGTTTATAAGTAATTTCCAACATAGCGTCACATTCTTGGATGGTAGTCCTCGGGGTATATCTTGTTTCAACCAATTTGCCCAATCTGATAGTTTAGTACTCCCAGTCAGAGTTAGAGAAGCGCCAGTGGATACCAATCAATATACCCTACAGACCGCAGTGCACAACTCCAAACAGCTCGGAGCCAAACCCGGCGATAATGTTGCTGCGGTGCGCAAAACAACAACTGCAACAACATTTGACAACAGCAACAAAAACCACAACAGCAACAGGGACAGACAGAGCCAGAACCAGCTAGGACAACTAGGACAGATAGGACAGAGCCAGGGCAGAGCCAGAGCAGCCGAGGGAAGTTGGGACAGACAGAGGACATGGCCACCCAAAACAGGAGGAGGGAGTAGGGAGTAGGGAAGAGGGAGTGGAAGTGCAGAGAGTGATAGAGGAAGCAATAATTTAATTCTGCATTGCAAATGCAAACAAATTTTGTTGAGCCGCAGAGAAAAACTTAAACCGCAGCGCGCGACAAAAACGCAGAGAAAGACAAAACCCAAAACGCATAGCCGGAGGTACCGTGGGGCATAAGGAGCAGAGTGGAGCGGCAAAGAAAAAAAAAACAGAAGGAGCACTAGCAGCTAAAGGATGCCCCGGTACAAGGAGCTGTGGCAAAAGTAAGCGAGTGTTTATTTTATAGCCGCCATAGAGTTGGCTTCACCCGTTTCCCGGCCAAACCGCCAAACGTTTTACTGTTCTTGCATCGTCCACATCCTCCACACTATTACTCTTTCCCCTTCCATCAACATCGTTTTGTTATTATTGAAGAATTATTACGCGGAGAGGCAACAGAAGTTGCCAATGCAGGCGACGTCCCGCCAGACGACTAATAGCGCAAAGCCCCCGCACAATATCCTCGCTGCTGTGTTCTTCTTTTTTAGATTTATATATTTGTGCATAAAAAGTGAGTGTAAAAGTTTTGCATATTCATGGCGCTTTAAATGTCGTCGCCAGCGTCGACAGAAACGGCGACGGCGACGTCTGAAGTGCAACAACAGCAACGCAACAGCAACAGCAGCCACAAAGGCAACTAGCAATAATAGAAAAAACAACAGCAAGGCAACTTGCGGATATACTCTATATACAGAAAGTTTAACTATTTCGCCTAGGAACTAGTGCATTAAGAACTTTGCTTACTTAACACTGTTATTAACATGGATCTGTTATTTTAAGCTAGATTAGCAGTCTTTATTTATAATTAGAGGTTTTATTCAGAGTTCAAGCCTATTTCTTATTAAGAACTTTGCTGATCTGGCACTGTTTTGTTAAGCTATGTTAAGTGAAGCTATGTTATGTTAAGCTACATTAGCAGTGCTTAAATGGCGAACTGTAATTAACATTGAATCATTTCAATCTTACTTAACAGAGTTCTTATTCAAAGTTCTGGACTAGTTCTCATTAAGAACGTGGCTGATCTCGCACTGTTATTAACATGATTCAGTTATGTTAAGATAGATGGCGAACTGTAATTAACGTTAAAGCTTCAACCTTAACATGACTTATTTATAATTAACGGAGGTTTTATTTAAATCCTCGGTACAAATGTACCCAAAACTGATGCATTTATTATGATATAAAAATAAAATTATTCAGTAAACTGCAATTAAAATTTCTAGATTTTATAACCTAAAATTTGAATCCCGTAAAATTGCACCTTGAGTTTCTAATTTCAGAGAATTTATACTTTTTATTGCTTGAACAAACTCTAAAAAAAATAAAAAGGGAAATGCAAAGCTGTAATGGAAAGTGCCAAAAATGTAGCTGAAATATATGAAAATGTAAAAGTAGAACCCTTTCCCAGCAATCCTTTGCCAGTAGGCGCCAATCCTGTAGCCCGTGGTATTAAAAATAATTTAAGCCAAAACATTCTCTAAATGAGAAAAAAACACAAATATTTGTTTTAATTTGAATGGAAACACGTTTGTATAGGGCTTATTTTCCTGTTTTCCTACACCCAACAGGAACTAAAAAAACGTAGAGATTATTTTTGGGAAATTGTAATTACCTGAGGTAAAAAATACCTGTGAGCGTCCACTGATTTAACATTTATGCCAATCATTATTCTGTTTATTTTTTTTTCTAGTTTTCTACAGACCAGCGAAAACAGCTCTAATTCAATGAACCTTTAAACGGGAATACTTTTTTTTACTACTATTTTCTATACTACTTTTTTGTGAAGTACGTTTTGTGGTAGAAATTCAAATTCAAATCGGCTTAGAAAGTGTATCTGTGCTTGGACTATCTGCAGCTTAAGGAAGTTCTCACGCTTTTTGTGTAGTTATCTGTGGCAGCTGTTAAAGCTTGAAAGAGACAAAGAACGCCTGCTAGAAGGAGATAGAGCACCAGAAAGAAAAAAATGTCAGTAATAACATCAACCATAAAAGTAGCAACATCAGTTGGCAGCTGCAAGCAAACCAAGCGACAGTCGGACAGACAGACATATAGACGGCCGTCGCAGACATATTGTGTCTGCAAAACTTTGTTGACAACACCAACACCAACACCAACAACAACAACAACAACGAGAACATACACAGATACAACAACAAGGAGAAAGTGTTTCAGTCGAGTATCTCGCGAATGAAAACCGCGCAATGAAGCGCATGTGAAAACAATGAGATTATTGGTTGAATTTATGTGCGCTCTATGAAGTCTGCTGCCTGTTGTCTTGGTCTTCTCCCCTCCCCTTCCCTTACTTCCACCTATTGTCGTCACACTTTGAGTCTAACATCCAGTCTCCCTTTTGTACAGTTCCGTCGCTCAATTTGCCTTGTAATTGTCGACATGTCAGCACATTAAACGGCCATAAAATGTCAGCAAACTGGCAAATCAAAGCAAGTTGTCCCACGTCCGGAAACTTTTCTAATTTATGGCCATGGAATGCAACAGTTAAGCGCCTTGCGGCCTTTTGAACCCGTCGACCCTGGCAACATTTACATACACACTCGCACACACACACACACACACAGAAACCCAAGGTGAGCTGAAACTGAAGGTGAAGCTGTTGCCAACAACCCACCGGCTCGTACCTGGTGGAAGGTTGCTTTTAAATTTATCATGACACTAATGAGCATGAAATAGGACAAGGTTTATTAAATTTCCTTTTTAAAATGCGCACATGGCAAGTTGCCCAGGAAGATGCACTGCAGCCAGCCACCAGAAGAAGGCAACAAGTTTTTTGCTCATCATCCGGGTAAGCAGAGGGGCCATTGCAATGAGAACGGACAGAAATGACTATGGCGATGGCGTTGGCGATGGCGATGGCTGTGGCGTTGGCGTTGGCGACATGGACGTGAACGTGGCGCCATTGCGATTTTCACACTCTCCTGCTACCTATCAGCTGCCTAGCTCAACCGCCTCCCCCATCGCACCTCCTATTCCCCATACTATGTATCCCCTTTCGCCTCATACGTACGTATACATATAGAGAGACGTCCAAGCAGCTGCTGCCCGGGTAGCAAAATGAAAAATGTCCGCAAGTGCGAAAATGAATCTGCCCCATGTTGCAATTTATTATGCCAACATAATAAATATTATATACAGTTGGTGTGTCAGACTCTCTCTCTCTCTCTCTCTCGCAGACACAGCGACCCTCCGGGGAGGTCATTTCTGGGTGGTGCGAGTACACTTTTGGGGCGCCTCGCTGTTCTCTGTCACAATTTGAGAAATGTTTGACGCTTTGTCCCCTGCTCCGTTTGCCACTGCCTAATTGTGGCTAAGGAAAATTGGGTTTATCATTTTATTTTTTCCTTTAATAAAAGATAAGAAGGAAAAACTTTATTTAGGGGGAGACAAAACGACACTTGAAAGCTGCAGCTTGCACTTTAGTTTATGGCTTTGTTTAAAGTAAACTTGAATTAATTTATATATAAAAAAAATTAAAGGAAATCCATGATTAAGCTAAAAAATAAAATATATAAATTAAATGAAGGTAAGGGGAATTAAAGAATATATAAATATAAAAGGCTAAGGGCTTTATTTATAATAAAAAATATATAAAAAAATATTAAAAAAATATAAAAGTAAAATAGATAAAACAATAAAAGAATGAAAAAAAGCTAAGGGCTTTAATTATAATAAAAATATATTAAAATATTTATATAAAAAAAACATAAAAGTAAAATTGCTAAAAAAATAAAAGAATGAAATAATATTAAAAATATTTTTCAGGAAAGTAAATAAATTAAGAGATAAAAATATAAAAATTATATAAAGTCTGAGTTAAGAAATTTAAATATATATAATAAAAAAATATATAATATATTTTAGAAAAGTATTTTAAATAAATATCTCCTCCGATCTTTGAACTCCTTCACAAAGTTCAGCGACTTTTTCCAGCTTCAGCCAAGTTTTGAACTAGTTGGAAACTTTACCAATTATTATTCAGATCTGTTGCTAGGCAAGTATTATAAGCATTATCTATGATGTGGATATTAATCAGCTTGCGAATGAATTATTTTATACTTTGATCTTAACACTATTCACTTTGCACTTTTCTTACACACTTTGTGCTCAAATAGTTGGAGAATTTTGTAGTCAACGCTAAATAAATTAAACTTAATTCTGTTGGTCTTTTCACTTATGTTGTATGTAACGGAGTTTGTTTCTCTTTCTTTTTATCTTGTGGACTATTTATTTTATCTGCTGTCACCTCCACGCTTTCCCCCATCCCACCTCCCCCCGGGCTCCCATCGTTTGGGTATATGGAAATTTGGGTACGCACCCATAAATAAATCATTCAAATTGTCAACACGAATTTATTTGCGTTGCGTTTTCGTTTCTTGCGGTTACCCAAAGCGGAAATGAACAACATGAGAGTGTGAGCGAGTAAGGTGATGGGGGGTGAAGACTGAGGCTGAGGTAAGGGTATTATACAAGACTTGTGGGGGGAATGGAGCGGAGGGATAGAGGCATCATAGTACGAGAGTATTGTGCTTTTGTCAGGCTTGTCAAGTTGCTTGCAACGCAGACGCTTTATGTGCGTCACTGCGTGCGTGTGCGTGTGTGTGTGTGTGTGTGTGTGTGTGTGTGTGGGTACTAATGTAACTGTTTGCGTGCATCATCGCCTTGGGCGCCTCTGCGGTTAGCGGTTAACTTAGTTTTCGAAATACCCTTTCACCAAATCTCATACTCTTTATATCCCAGAATTATACAATTTTGCAGCTTGAGGTGCCAAAGCAGCCAGCAAAAAGCTGGGAAAGATCAGCTGTATCTATATCTAACCATATCGTAGTACCTATACAACTTAATTCCTGGATTATGGCATTTAAGCTTTATACAGAATTTAAAAGAGTTATTTAAATATTCTATTTAAAAATTGGCTCGATTTGCACAGAAATAATAAAAGCTTATAGATATGCATATATAATTGGAAGAGTTTGCCAAATGAAATGTACACAATAAATATAGAGTATAGCTCAAGCGGGTACTCAGCTTGAGTCCTGGATAATGTCTCAGCTGAAGGTCAATACCTCAATCCTAAGTACCTCAATTTTATATATCCTTAAGGCACATATATTCAATAAGTAAAATGTATTCAATATTTCTATCTACTTTTCATAGTGTATCTATGCGTCGTTGTATCTTTTAGTTTATTTTTTTTCTATCCTGTTGTTATTTAAGCAAATTTATTTGTGTGCTGCTGGCATTGCCTCTGTTGCTGTTGTTGCTGTTGCTGCTGTTTGCTTTTCATTTCCGGCCACGTCGACAAATCACACAAAAACCAAAAAGGATATTATCTGGAGCAAAACAGTTTCCTTGGCCACACTATCGTTGCTCTCGGATCCCCATCATTCTTGGCAGCTCTCTCATGTTTATTTGGATAAATAATTTGCAAAACAATTTTTCGTTTTTCATTGTGTGTTTTCTTAATGGGCTTTTAAGTGGTCTCCGTTTTACTTCAAAGGCCGGTAGCCTGCTGCTGCTAATCTTGGCCAGGAAATCAACGCCCAACTGAGCAGCGGGTCACGCAAAGGAAATAGATTCCCTCTCTCACTCTCAAACTTGAATCTCACGTGTGCAAATAGAAACGAAGACCAGACCTATGATAGACTTCGATGGAGTAGAGCGTCGACAGCCCAATTCCCAGCATAATGCAAATGCTAATTGGATGGACAAATGTTTATGTCTCGAAAATTTCCATCTTGTCATCATCATTGATGATGTCTCACTTAGAATGTCAGCAGTTTGTGTTGGAACGCGCAACAGCCATGTCTGCCATAAGGAACCAACTAATCATAGGCCTTTTATTACTGGCCCAAGGTTGTAATATCCAAGTCTCGGCCACGCACAACCTCACTGAGTTTCTGTCGCATCGCCAGAAGCGTGGACTCATATACCAGAACAGCGGTTCTATGAGGTTTAGCATCGGACCATCAATGCCAATTCCCTTGGGCGATCACGTGTCCTTTCGCTCCGCAGTGCTATCCTATACACTGCAAGGTGGCACCTACAGCCTGCCAACAAAGCCCATTTGGCCGTGGGATAAATGGGAAAGCACCTTTGCCAGATCCATGCAGCAAATGAAACGCAACATCGAGATACATACGGCGAATGGTGGGATTAGATATGCGGACGATGCACGACTGTTGGTCTATACAGCACTGGAGGAGTACATTGGCAGGAGAAACAATGATAGAACTCTGGGCAGACAATGCCTGTTACGCTCCATTTGCGAAAATGCTCAAGTCCATCATCATGTGGGCGTTTTCTCTGAAATTCTAAACATTGTGCTGAGGTGAGCAAACAATTTGACTACACTTAACTCCAGCCTTTCATCCGGCATTATTCAACTCTTTGTAGTCCGGGCAAAGCGGATTTAGATAACGCCTATCATGATGCCTTTGCTGCTGGCCAGTCAGGTGCTAATTGCCTGGCCGTTTATACAGCCTGTCCACGTGGCCTTAACTTCTTGGACGAGCTCTTGATTCTGGAGCAAAACTAAATTTTGATTGATTGAATTTTGCTTTATATACATGTATGTACCTACCTAACATATATATGTATATTGCTATCTTGGACAACAATAAAGTTAACGGTAAATCAAAGAGCATGTCTAATGCTTCTTGTTCTTGTGACCGACTGTTTGCATAATTTGCGGTCCTCTCAAAGGAGCACGCACTGAACAGGAAACGGCATTAATGGGAGCCTGCACAAACACAAACACAAACACAAACAAACACACACACACACACATGAAGCCACCAAATGACAGCTAACAGTATTGTTTATACGCCGTTTCTTAACATGAACAGGTTGCCGGATTTGATTAGCATCTATTCTATATAATTATATACATATTTCTGGAGAATTTCTATAACTCAAAAGCGGTCGCATAAATTATAACTAATGATTTTTTAATGAAGTGGATAAGTTGATAACTTGAGAGAGAATGAATTAACCTAATCCTTGTATCTTTGTATCTTGTATCTTTATGAGGCTTTCTATTAACCAGCTTATATATCGTTTCATACTGCCCTGATTAGAGCTGATTAACTTTACATACATCTTAAGTCCCTAATCTTCCTCAATTTCACTCCCAAAAGTGAATTTCTGACTGGCACTCAGACCAACCTCATAGGTAACAAGGCCAGTTAAACATATCTTCCTGCTTTGTACCCAAAATTTCATATCCTTAAAGCAAGTATATACACTCGATCTCGTATTATGACAGCATTATGTTTGCTTTTTATGTATTTGGAGCCCGCATGAACATTGCAGCCGCAGGACGGTAACCTATTCCTATTCCTATGCTGCATCAGAAGTTCAAATACCGCAACGTTGCACAACTGCCACGGTTGGCTCGTTTACCTCTCGCTCGCACTTTGCACCCTCCCTCTCCCTCTCTTTCTCTTTCTGTTTGCACTCTGTCCACCTCCTATGAGATCCTTTAGCCAGGTTCCACCCATCAGCAACGTTGTTCGCGTTGTCATAATCGCATTTGAATTAGCTGTGCATACAGAACGACAACCGATAGCAATACAGGGTGTCTCAGCTGCATTCTCCTGGCTCCTGGAGGTTGGATAACTTTGAGATGTCTGCATGAAGCACCCGGTGGAGGAACCGTTTTGTCGTTGTCGGTGTGTATCCACCTGGCAAGCCTAATGTGCCACTTAAGACGCATTTATTGTCTTTTAGTTGTCGTCGTTGCTGTTGTTGCCGCTGCTCTTGTTGCTGCTGTCGCTGCAGCTGCAGCTGCAACTGTTGTTGTTGCTGTTGGTGCTGTTGGCGCTGCTGCATTTCCATTTAATTGACGCCATTGTTGACATAATGGCGGTCGCATGCTCGCTGCACTACAGCAACCTGGATGCCAAAGCCACAAGCTATTAATGTTACGGGCTTTTTGGGAAACGGCGACAGTTAAAGGCAACCAACTCCTTGGGGGCGTGGCATGTTGCAAGCACCAAAATCAGTTTACATTAACGTCAAAACTTTAAGAGTGCTACAAATGGAGTTCGAAATTGTCAACTCAATTGCTTAAACTAAAGATTTTATTTTGTCTTATTCCATTTTATCTTATCTACACACTTTTTTCAGTTAGCTGAGCCCGCTTAGCCAACTTTCCACTGCCAATTTAGTAATTGGCATCAACGGCCAGTACATCCAGCACGCTGTCACCTCTGAGACAGTCACGGAACTGCTGCTGGCAGTCCACGCCAGCCAAGCCCGCAGTATAGGCATCCTTATAGACATCCTCCAGTCGGGTCTTGCCAGGTCTGGAAGGGATCAGGCTCTTAGCAAGAAACTTAAATGTATATCCTTTCCACTTACGTTAGCAGCACATTTACCAGCTCGGCTATAATGCCGACATGGTGATGTACTTGTGCATTCTCACACATCGCGCGCAGTAGGCACTGCCGACCTCGTCCTGGGATACCACTAGCACTGTCCATGTACTGCTCCAGCGCAGTGTAGGCAAAGAGACGTGTGTCGTCCTCATGGGATGCGTCCAGCTGGCGTATCTTCTCGTTAAGCGATCTAGCAAATATGGACTCCCATTTGTCCCACGGATAGAGTGGCGCTGAGGGCAATGTATACGCCCCAAAGTGCAGCACATAAAAGTTAAGCAAGCTGCGCCAGACCACAGGATCCTGTAGCTGTATGCCCATGACAGGGCCAACGACTAAGCGGATGCTACCTCCGTTCTGATAGACCAACTGATTACGTTTCTGGCGAGTATGTAAATAAGCCGTTAGGTTCTGCGTAGGTCCAATCACATCGTAGGAAGCGTCCAGCAAAGACCCAAAACAGAGAAGTAACAGCACTCGGATTTTTAAGTGCATGGAGAATTCTTAATCCGTCGTCCGTAAAGTGCACAGAACTGTTCAAGAATGAATCTATACGATGCTTGACATGATCAGGCGGTTGATAAACTGTTCGACACAAACGAAAGATAATATTTGCACCCACAATTAACAGGAAAACTGGGTTATTAAGCCATCAATTGGACGGCGCAATGACTTCAACTTAGCCATAGGCTCAGCTTCTGTCGTGCTTATTGTGATTGCACAAGTAATTTGATCATTTTCGATCAATTTGAATAAGTAACAAAGAAATGATTTCAAAACGCGCGCTCAGTTGATCGATCCCTTACCGATATCTTAAAAGTTTGTCTTATTTATTTATATTATATTGCTTTCAAAACTATCGATCACTTTCTGTTTATATCCTACTAGGGTCGTACTATTTTTACGAAATTTGTTATGCAATGAATTATTGTCTAAAACATTTCATTAAATCATTTTGAACCATAAAATGCGCTTGATGTGAGACCAACTATATATATCTCAATTTTTGTATGTAAGTATTTGAGTTTTCGAACTGTTTCTTAATTTACAATTTTTTATATTTTTCGACAATTTTTAACTGCCTGGCCCATTGTCTTTCTTTGCTCTGTCTTTATTACCTTTATTTTAAAGTAATTTATATCGTTCGTAATAATTTTAAATTATAGCGGCAAACTAAAAAAGCCGATAAGCGATAAGTTACAATGTTTTATATCTGAAATCGCCAAGAAAAACTAGTTCATAAATATATTATTGAATCGATATAAATTAAATAAACAATTATAAGTCTGATATTTACTAACTATACTACTATATTACCTATATATCAGAGAATGCAATGTTTTTTATATTTAAAGGCAATAAATATTCTCATAATGTTATGACTCTGTTAGTTAACAGTAAATGTTAACTAGGTTTCTGTATAACACATGTAGATAGTATCTTAGATATCTTATATATCTTTTGGATTTGGATTTTGGATTCCCCCTTCTCCCACCTAAAACTATGTTTTACTTTTTGTCAAGATAATCAAATATAATTTTTATTATTAAAAAAAAATACTTCTTCAGTCTCTATAGATAGAATTTGTATAAAAAGACGACAGCCATAGGAAAAATAAATATATAAATTAAAATAGGCTATCTGCGTATAAAAGAGCGTATGTATGTATGGCATATATGTATGTAAGTACTTAAAATATGAAGAGATTTGGCTTTATGCGAGTAGACTGGTAAATAGCACAAAAAATGAGATGAGTTTTGTGCCTTTATCAAACTATTCCTTCTTCTCGTGATCCTCCTCATCTTCCTCTTCTGTGACTAAGCAGTCGCCACAGAATATTGAATACATTATGAGTGATAGGAATCCCATTGGCAGTCCAAAGATGACTGTAGTTAACACAGGATTGCCACGCCACATATCGCGCAATGATCTTCTCACCTCGAAGAACAGGCGATTCGCACGCACAAAATAGCTGTCTCCGCCGTAGACTGTGGCACTCTCGTCACTGATAGACTCCAGGAACAAGTGCAGCGCTTGAGGCGTCATCTGAAGCGGATCATCGTCGGGAATATAATGATGATGTGTAGTCGAGTTTAAGGCTATCAAATGCGGCGTGGGCAGTTGATCCAATACGATGGAATGTGCTATTGATGGATCCCCAATCTGTAAAGGATGGAGCTCGTTTTAATATACAATTTTAATAAAAAGGAATGGTTACTTACCCAACCGAACTGGAATGTGTCGTGGTAACGCGCACGATGCTTCCGAATGACACCCTCGACCATGTCACGAAATTCAAGCTCATGCATGGCTATCTGATTGGCCTTATCCTCATGGACTACAGCGAGCACCATAAATTTCTTAGTCTTAAGCAGCTGGTGTATGTTAAAGCCGGTCACTTTGGGAAACAGCGTGAAACGCTCGACGTTGACCCAATGAAAGAATGTTTCGTTCAATACGTTGGGTGACAATTGGTGAGCTACATGGCCATGTGGATAGAAGTGGTGCTGGTCCTCCTTGTAGACAATCACCGCTGGGAAATGTTGAGCATCAAAATGCTCCACTGCAATATCCTCACTGGTGGCATAAAAGAACCCGTGCTCCTGAAAACCCTCAGCGGCTGCATAGTACGTATCCCACACGAGACCCTGCTGCTTGCCAGCAAATATAAAGAAGATTGTGTGGGAGCCTTTGAGCATGCTTATGCTATCCGTGCGGGTTACCAACTGAACGGGTGGTCCGGACATCCGTAATGCATAATCAACCAACTCATTCTTACTGCGATCTCCGCTGTAGATGAACTCCATGTGCCCCTTGATGAACATAATGGTCGGATAGCTCCGTACTTTGAACTCCCGTGCCGCGGCTGTATATTTAGTGCAGTCCAAGCGACCGACTCGCACATTTGTCGTATGAAGCGCCTGAGCTATTTGAGAAATTATTGGATCCGTCTTCTTGCAAAAGCCGCACCAGGGCGCATAGAACATGACTAGCCATTGTCCTTCGTGGCGTATGTCTATAAAACGGTCACTCAACTCAAACACACGCGAGGATAAGACCGTTGCGACGAGTATGAGCAGAAACAAGAGTAAGCTCCAGACAGAGATTAATTTCGACATATTGATGGCGTTGTTGGAGCAGCGTTACGTTATGTCAATAGTTTTGTTATTGCGTTCTTTAGAACCGTACAATATTTCACTTATTTACACTTGACACATGCTCATAATTCTAATTAAATTAGCAACATTCTTTTTCAATAAAAAGCGAGCCACCCCCATTTTCCAGCTGCTTAGTTCAATTTTGAATCAGTTCAAATGAATAATCAAGATTTGTACACTATGTGTGAATGGCATTGTTTACAGCCAGAATATGAAAATATTGCAATACATTTGACCTACATGCGAATGTTTCTTTTTTTTTGTTTTGAATATAACTAAAATAAATCAAATAAAAAATGTAAACTTACGTGAAACGAAATAAAAATCCGTTAGTTCACCACATGCAAAAGGGAATTTTAGGGGTGAAACCCGCAGTGCTTCCCTCTCGGGATAACAGTGCTCGACATTTCAATGTAAGAGAGAGCAGGTTGCTCTTCGACTCTCTTCTAATCTGTGAACGACTAGTACATTCGTCGCCCGTGCAAGTTTAACACTGTTTAGACACGTGCGTACAATCGCGAAGAGCACATGGGTTAGAGTGAAATAGCATGTACTTAGGTTTTCTGCACATTGTTCCTCATAACTTAAGCCACAAGTTTCAATTACACTCACAAATAAATAAGAATAAGTTTGTTACATCACAACATTAACAAGATTATCACTAGAGTTTTTGTCCAATATAAAATTAAGTTTCACATCGCACATGCTTTAAATTTGTTTACATTTGATTCTTCTTCTTAGACTGCCATTCAACCAGACTGAGTTAGTTAGAACCTGAACGATATATGTATGCTGTGAACCTTTTTACTCTTTCTGCTTATCGATTATCCCTGGTATTTAACATTTATTTTTTTATATTTATTTTGGATAATAAAATATAAATATAACATGTTTATATTTTTAGCATTGTATCTATGCATATCATTATATTTTTAAGATATTTGTAAATAGTTCTAATTCATAAAGAAGCATTGGTTCTCTGCAAATTTAAAGTTTCGCGGTAACATTTGTACTTCCTAGCCGAAAACAATTGTTTGTTTAAAATATCGCTTAGAGTATCGATATAAATATTATTTATTTAACATGATAATTAAGTTATCAATCAATTTTATCGATATATATTCAACAGCCCTAGCTATCAACTTCTTTGGCAAGAATTCGATCGAACTTATTCCCAGCCATTCGATACAACTCTACTAGAAGACATCTGTTTAAAAATTACCTAGAAAAATGAGCAACGAATCACCTAAAGCCCAAGTGTCCCAGGAAAAGATTGTAGCCCAGTTCCAACAGCTGCGGAATGAACAGAGAAATTTGGCCAATAGCCTTAATACGCTGGAAATGGATCTGCGCGAACACAAGTGAGTCAGAACGGGCCGCTAACCTAACCTCCAAAAAATAAACAACTAATTGATGGTCCTAATTTATTGCCAGAACTGTGATAGAAACACTTAACTCAGCAGATCCGGAACGTAAATGCTTCCGTATCATTGGTGGTGTATTGTGTGAAGGTACTGTTAAAGATGTCCTACCTCAACTGGTGGAAAATAAGGATTTCATTGCGAAAACCATTACAATTGTTACGGAGGACCTGAGCAAAAAGGGAATAGAACTCAACAAATTTAAGGATGAACACAATATCAAAATCCGTGGCGAGCAAATGGGCACGGAGGGCACGAAGGCGTCAGACTCCGAGAGCAGCAGCAAACCTGAGAATCGCAATGTATTGGTGTCAAACTAATCCCAACTAAACGAAAGCCAAACAGCAAAATGAACGAAGCGTATTTATTGTGTCCATTGAGGTTCTTCGTGCGGCGGCACTACAATAATGCATTGATTATGATTCTAATGTTATATGTAATTTTAGCTATAAGGCGCTGTTCCACACGCAAACGCCACTCATTCAACTACCCATAAAACTCACCCACTCACACAAAACACATAACACGCCCAGTCGGCCCACAATTAAAACGAAAACAGCTTATTTGAAATGGCAATGGAAAAGCACAAGCTGTGTGATTTTATTAACGGTGATAGTCGCGCTTGCCGCCCGATTTACTCAGCAGGCGTACATTAGTGATGCAGATGTCATGGGACACAGCCTTGCACATGTCATATACGGTTAGTGCGGCGACGGAGACAGCCGTTAAGGCCTCCATTTCAACGCCAGTCTGGCCGTTGCAACGCACAGTGGCCACCAGGCGCACGCACTGCTCCCGCTCAAGCAGTGTGGCCTGCACGCGCACCGAGGACAGTACAATGTTATGGCACAACGGTATCAGTTGTGATGTTTGCTTGGCGCCCATGATGCCGGCCAATTGGGCCACGCTCAGTACATCGCCTTTGGCCAGCTCATTAGCTGCTATTAGCGCCGTTAGACGCTCACCCACTTGTACAGTGGCCTCGGCGCTGGCTATTCTCGTTGTATGGGCCTTCTTTGCGACATCAACCATTTGTGCCTTGCCATGGGCATTGATGTGCGTCAAGGTGCTGCAGTTGCGCAGCTGTAAATGCTGTAGATGATGAGGATGATTCAGAGTCCTGCCGCTGCTGGTACCTGCAAGCAAACAGTTGGTGGAGGAGTGCAAGCTCTGGATTAGCCGCCTATGAGTATCATTGGGCGATTTTCCATTTGCGACAGATTCAGCATGCCTGCGTAGGAAAGATTCGCCCATTAATACAGACAACTCTACGGAGTAGCTCTACCCGCACTTACCCGCATGTTGACGCTTCTTTCGCTGCACTGCAGCGCCTATCAGTTCGACCAGGTTCTGTTCAGTGCAGCCATCGCTGCGCATGGCATCTCGCAACGAGAACTCCTTGTTGCCAAATAGACACACCTTAATGTTACCGTCGGCTGTTAATCTCAGACGATTGCAGGTGCCACAAAAGTGCTCTGTCATGGAGGTAATGAAACCCAGCTGGCCAGCAAAGCCTGGCACAGCGTATGCCTTGGATGTATCGTTCGGTCCATTGTCCAGAGCCTGAAAGTCTGGCCAACGCTGGCGTATGGTCTCCACCGTTTCCTTATACGAAATCAAACGTTCCGTGTGCCACTTGTTACCCGAAAAGGGCATGTACTCAATGAATCGCACATCGACGGGGCGCTCCCGTGTGAACTCCACAAAGTCGCAGATCTCGTCTTCATTAAAGTCGCGCATTAGCACGCAATTAACCTATTCTTAAATTATGGTTATACGTTATATTGTAACAGAATTGAGTTTATGCGCACCTTGGGTCGGTAGCCCAGCTGTATGGCAAGGTCGATGCCCGCTATGACCCGCTCCCAACCCCTGCGTCGCGTTATCTTTTCAAAGCGATCTTTGCGCAATGTATCTAAGCTGATGTTGAGCGAATCGAGTCCAGCGCGTTGCAGCGGCAGCAGCAGCCGAGTCAAAACCAGGCCATTAGTTGTTATGCCCACGTGCTCCAGTTGAGGCAACGCCTTAAGCTGCGCCACAATCTCCACGATGTCACGCCGCACCGTTGGCTCCCCGCCCGTCAATCGTATCTTGCGGACACCCTGCTCCACAAAGATGCGCGCCAAGCGCAGCACCTCCTCCGTACTTAGCAGCTGGGCTTTCGGCTGAAGAGGCACGCCCTCAGCTGGCATGCAGTATTCACCTATAAGAGACCCGGCCTGTTTGTCAATTTCACCATAGAATAGAATGTTCGCCACTTATCAATACGCATAACACACTTTATGTATGCGGCTCAAGTATGAGAGCGATAGCATTGATTAAAAACAGAATATTGATACTCGAAGTATTAATATTATTGTGGTAGGAAACTTACAGCGTAAATTACATCGTTCGGTGAGGGAAATTCTCAAGTAGGTATGATGCCTTCCAAAGCTGTCAGTCAGTGGCGACATTTGGACAGCTTTAGGCACATGACTCTAAATATTGATGGGCACATCAGATTAATATAATGCTCGTTGTTTACTTTCTGCTTCGGTTTGATGATTTACCTGTCTGGTTGTTGTCGCTTCCATTAATTGGTTTTCATTTTCAATTTCGAGTGGGGCACCTGTTGCCAATTTGTGAATTTGAGAACCGGTTGCCATACCCGCCGCTGGCACCGCTGTCGTCTGCCGTTGCCGCTGCCGTAGTGGCACCTTGCATTGTACCAACAATTGGTTAACGCGTTTCACTAGCAGTCGCATTAGGAGGGATTTATCTTCTCCGATCCGGGCTTGGACAGACTAATGAAAGTATAATATAATCACGCTTGACTGCCTGCCTACCTAACCTCTAATTTGCTGGGGGGAGTGAGCGGATGCACCTCCGGTTTCTGCTATTCCATTCAAAACACACAATTTGACAGCTTAATTTTGATAAGCAATTATTAAAATCTAACCAAAGTGCTTACCTCACGAATCCACTCGTAAAATCGACTTGTTGCTCTCCACAGATATTCCGCAGCTCCGTTGGACGCACCACAGCCGGCAACTGTTGTTTATAAACTGATTGCTACGTCCGACTACGATCATATGGGAATTGTAAAGTGGAGCTTTGAGCCAAAAGCTCTATGCACACAAACTTATTGCAAGGTGTCTCTGATAATGTGGAGCAATTATCTTTTACAATTAGACACTGAAACCGTATCGACTATGCGATACCCTGTACACTGTGCAAAATATATTTTTTGTTAAGAAATATTTGTACAAATAAAAAATTAAGTTAATTTGAATAAAAATAATAAATATTTAATAATTAATAAATAATATATAATAAATAATAAATACTAAGTAAAAAATAATATTAAAAATAATTGATAAATGATAAATAATAAATAAATAATTATCAATAATTAAATAAATAATAATTAAATAATAAATAATATTTAATAAATATTAAATATTAAATAATCAATAAATATTAAATAATCAATAAATATTAAATAATAATCATAATCTATATAATAATCCAAAAGTTACCAAAGACATTTACAAACTGAAGTCAAGCATACCCCCTACGAGAATCTCTTAACACAGGTGGGATAGCTCTCACACTCTTTCTGAGCTCTACACACATATACATACGCATACACACGCACACTGCAAGAAAGTCTCTGCTTGCGCCTCTGTGAGCTCTGCCGCGACGTCGAAGCTAGCAGCGCTGCCAGCACCATGTCAAATTGATTCCTGAATAATTTATGTGTTTACTTTCCGATTTTCATGAAATTTGCTACATAGATCAATACTAGATATACATATGTATGTATCAAGTATAAAAACGATCGGTTGAAAAATGTGCTAAATAATCATGTCAAATGAAATTTATCTGCGGTTTATCAAGAGGTTTGTATAGCAATTTTGTATCTCTAGCTCTTATAATATTTAAGACCAACAGACGCTCAGACGGATATGGATATATTGACTCCGCTTTTGATCCTAAGCAAGATTATATATACTTTATGGGGATGGAGTTGCTTCCTTCTGCCTGCTACATACATTTCCATCCATCCAACTTAATAGACATTCTTTTACCCATTTTTAAATGGGTTAAGGGTGTAAAAACAATTTAAAACTTTTTTAGTTTATATATTTTATTTTAAAATTTCAGTAATTAAACTTTATTATAATTCAGAAATTTAAATTTTATTATAACTCAAGTTATTCATACATAAAGACATGAGTATATAGTTAATCGATTATTCACTATCTTCTAGTAATAGTTTGATATGAATATCTTTGTCTATATATAAAGAGTTTAATGCTAATCATATATTTTAGATATACAGTCTTTCAATTAATTGTTTGCAAAATGAGATAAGTTACATAATTTCAACTTTAACATGAAAAATATAAATAATGGCATTATCTGGGACAATTTTTCTTATCAATTATTATTAAGATATGTATAAGTTATATTTATGAAGAAAATTAAAATAAAAAGAAAAGGAGAAGCGGTGAAAACAAAAAAAAGGCATATATGGGCCTGTCAATTACTTGTTTGCAAAATGCGAACACTGGTGGAAAGAGTAGCATAAAAAAAGTAACGGAACAACAAAATGTCAAAAATGTTGACTGCGTGCCTTTTTCTAGTCTTCCACATTCACTTTAGAATTTCTTTTGTTATATCGCACGTGTTTTTTAAATTGCGGATTATTGCTGTCAGTGATGGTGTGGGGTTGCATTTCACCCAAAGGCGTTGGAGAGCTGCGGATTTTCGAAAACATTATGACAAAAGAATTTTATTTATTTTCTTATTTATTTATTTATTAACAAAAAGTGCGCACTATTTTCGATTCATTCATCCTGAAAACGGCAACAAGCTGAAGTACATACAAGCTGTATCAGGACAATGATCCGAAACCCAAATCGCTGCTCTGTCGTACCTGGCTGCTATATAATTGCAGCAAAGTGATCGATACGCCTAGAGTCCGGATCTCAATCCAATAGAAAATTTGTGGGCATGGCTCAAGAGGAGAGTGGCCAAACGTCGCCCAACTTCGAAAGCCGAATTAATAAAATTCATCAAACTACCGGAGGTGTACGACATTAAAGCGTTAATATCGTCGATGTCGCAACGCCTCCGGGAAGTTATAGAGGCTGATGGAGGGCACATAAGAAACTAGCAAAATTCCTCCAAAGCCAAAAAAGATATTGGCATTTTTACTTGAATGCAAACAATTAATTGACAGATGGCATATTTCGTTTTTTTAGTTTTTTATGAATTTTTTATGTTTTTGCTTATGTTGTTATTATTTTTGTTAATTATTATGCTTAAGAATATATTTAAAAAAAAAATTGGTAAAGAAATTACCACGAAATTAAGTTCCTTTACAACAATTAATTGACAGACTGTATATTTCAATCCCGCATATTAATAAAATATTCACTGATAAAATTTTCTACGAACTATTATGAAAGTCTGAGAGCTTATCTACAGTTATTTCAACAGCTGTGCGAAGAATCCCTTCTGTGCGGCGCCACTGCGTCCGCCTTTGATCCACTCAGATATTCATGCATTCCCTTGCTCAAATTTCCTCTCGATTCTTTAGTCTTCTGTTTGCCTCGCTGCTGTTTGCTTCGTCGCTGAACTTCTGGAATATTGTTTACTGGAGGCGATTTCTTGTGCCCGGCGCCGTTGGCTTTTTGTTTATTTGAAATTGAAATTCGAATAGGCATCTGTGGTACACGGGATATATGTATGTAGGTACCCATATCGATACTTGAAACATGCATAGCAGGCGTCTTTGGAATATCAAGCGAGTGTCGGTGCTGCTCAGCGCTGTCCTCGTGTTGTACGTCTTTGTTTTGCCTGGCGGGTATAACAAATATCAAATAGACGGCGTTATCGGAAATGCGAGACCGGAAAAGGTTTGGGAGTATGTGGCGGACTTTAACAAAATGCGCCTGCTGAATCCCACAATGTGAGTTAACCTATACACTTCCTGTAGCAACAACTGACACCAACTATTTTCTACCAGCACCAATTTCAAGATTCTTTCCGACGAAGGCCACGCCCACGACTGGCGCTACACGGTGCAGTATACGGAACGTCTGTCCCACTGGCCGCACTGGCTGAACGAAGCCACAGCCAAGTACGTGGTCACAAAAACCATGCCAAACATCCAACCCCCAGAGTGGGCCATCAAATCGGTCCATGAGACCTGCTTCTTTAGCGGCATGTATTGCTGTGAGTCCACAATACGCCACATGTGCGACTTTTCGCGATTTATTTTTATATTTTTCCTTTCATGTACAGTGCACTCGCTGAGCGAGTTCCGTTTCAGCGCTATCGGCACCGATACGTACGCCAATGAGAAGATCCAATATCAGTGCCCGCCGCTCCTAGGCAGCGCCTGTCGACGCGAACTCGAGTTCCAACGTCGTGCCGTTATGCACAATTTAACGCATATATTCAAGAGACCATAGATCCGGCGCATAAGTACAAAGATCGGTTTTGGAGCAACGTATTTCATTTTTATTAAAATTTCATATTATTTTTGGATAAGAATAAAATATGGAGAAATTTTTTAGAATTTTTTTCATTATTTTACTACTATTAAACTACTTTCGATGGTTACAAAAAAAATCATATAATTAAATGGATAATTGGTTATATTGACATAGACATTCAATCCTACAATTCAAGCTATACTCAACACAATATATATATCCGTATATATATATCATAAGATATTCTTCGAGTAATATATTAAATTATTCTTCTAGTTGAACATTTTTTACTTTTCATTTATGCACTTAAAATTCGTGAAATATTAAAAAAAAATGGATCCTTACAATCCATATTATTGTAAGGAATAGAGTATCGATTTCTCTACAGGATTATGTTTTATATTGGGTAGATACATAGAACGTTGAATATATATATATATTGATTCTTGAATGAAATATTAATTATTTTAACTAGAAAGCATTTAAAATCATAGAAACTTTGACAATTAAACTGAGTGCGACTCACTGCAAATAGTCTTGCGTCTCTCGAGTCTTTTGAATGGATCACGATTTCAATTATTTGCTCCCGATCACTTGTAGAGATCCAGTCGCTTGCGTTTGCTAGGTCCACCGCTGCGTGCGGAGCGGGCGCGTGCAATCTTATCGGCTGGCACCACTGGAGTGGTTGGCGCGCTTTGGGACTCGCCGGAGCAACCCAATGGTGCAGTAGCTGCTGCTGCTGTGCCAAACCAACGTGTGAGCTTCGTGGACTGCGTGGACTTAATGCCTTTTGGTGACTTGCGCAGCGCTTGACTTGGCTGATTTCGTTGAGTACCGTCCTCAGGAGTGCCGCTGGAATTGATCAAATAGTTGGTAATCTTATTACGCTGGAGCAGCTGCTGTGACGGTTGCTGTTGCTGCTGCACGGGCGACACGTTGCCCGTCGAGTTGAGGCGCAAACGACTGCCAAACTCTCCATTGTTGGTTATCTCAAATACATCATCGTCCAGCATGGTGAAACGGCGATCTGACTGTGTTTTTGGGCTTGGCAAGTTGGGCAGCAGTTGCACGCCCGCGTCGTTGGGTTTGGTTGCTGGCGGCTCAAACATTTTCTCCAAGATGTCCAAGCAGGAACGTTCTCGTTTCTTTTTGGCTAAGGTAGTTTGCTGTGTCTTGGCATGATGCTGCTGCAGCTGCTTCACCTCGGAGCCGAAGATCTTGAAGCCCTCAAACGGTGAGGTCGAAGTAGGCACAGGTTGTGCCAGCGTCATCTGCGATATGTCGGAACAGTTGCTGAAGATGTCAGGAGATTTGTTGGCTGATGCGCGTTGTTGTGCGAGCAATAGGCCAAAGTTCGAGGTGGTGGGCTGTGACTGCTCCTTGATGGGACTAGAACGTTTTCTCTTCAATGCTCGCGTGCGTCGACTTGTGGATTGCTCGGGAGTTGGCTCCGAGCTCTCGTCATGGGAACTGTTTATAACCACAATATCTGGCGGCGGTTGCGTGTTGGGCACAATGAGCACCTCCGAGTCGCTAAAGAAATTGAGATTTGATGGCAGCACCAGAGGCGTTGCTGGCGGTGCGTGAGGCTTTCGAAACTGGGGCAGCTCCAGGGAGCCAATCTCTGTCAGATTCTCTGGCAGCTTTTGTGCGCATTGCATATACGAGTAATCGGACAACACGGAGCAGGAGCTGAGTAGCTCCTGCGTAGCAGCAGGCTCACCACCAGACGGAGCAGCAGGCGCAGCTGTTTCAATTTTCGGAGCAACCTTTTGTGTGTTCTTATTGCTTGTCGAACGAGTCGCTTTTTCGGCTACTTTTTCTTTCGGCTTTCGTCCCCTTTTCTTTTTGGCCTCCGTTGACGTTGTGGGCGTGGCTGAAATATCTTTTTTCTCCTTAACCGCCTCCTTTTCGACCTTGCTTGTCTTTGGCGTTTGGTTTGAGTCACAGTTTCGTTTCCTTTTTGGTGTGCCTCTCTTATCAAAATCAATGGAATACATGGATGTCATGTACTTGCTGTGAGTCCGCGACTCTGCTGAACGCGTCTGCCGTTGCATTCCACGGGTCTGTCTTGGTCCAATCGATTGCGATATGTTCTCTTTAGACCGCTTCGGCCTTGGCTCCGTCTTGGGCGTGGCTGGCACTGGCTTTTTGCGCTTTGGTGTTACCGGTTCGGGCGATGGTCTTACTTTCTCTTGTGATGGTTCGAGCTTTACGGGCTTTCTGGGTCCACTCCGCAATATTCTGACCTGTAATGGTGTTGTCTGCTTTGGCGCCTTAGATGAAGGAGTCTTAGGTCTTGTTACCTCTTCCGTAGACGCTTTGGAAGTGGTTGGTGCTTTTGATTCCCCATTATCTTTAGATGGCATTATCCGACTTAACCTGACGTTTAACTTCTTAGCTCTAACTTGTGTGGGCGCGGGCTCCTCTGTCTTCTTTTCGGCAAGTTCTTCGGGCGGTGCAGTCTGTGCACGTTTTGTGTATTTTCGTTTGACTTCGATCGGCGGCGAAGTTGCTACCACTTCTGGCACTTCCGGCGGAGTTGTTGGTGGCGTCACAATCTCGCAATCATCGCTGGAAAGCATTACCACATCAGCGGCTGTCGAATTGTTTGTAGAAGACACCTCTGGCCCTTCCTCGTTTTCTGAATCGGACATTTCAAAAACCAAAGGCTCCATAGTTATCACATCATCGGTCTGATCGGTCGCCGATAACTTCTCCGATTCTGGAGATTGTCCCGATAGACGTTCCCGGTTGGTGCTCATCAGGTAATCAAATATTTCATCCGTGCTTCCTGTTGAGCGTGTATCCACCGAGGAGACTATAGTTGAGCCACTAAGTGTACTATTACTGTTATTTTGTCCCAACCAAAGGGAAAGATTGCTTTCGTACTGCTCTGACGTAACCAGAGGAAGATATGAATCAAACTGATGGCGATAGCGACGTAGACGAAACTCCCTAAAAGAAAAAAATATTGGAAATTAAATATCTACGAAAACTGATAGAATAAAAATAATCAATTGAAATATCAGATGAAAAATCAATAAAAAAGGGAAATCTCTCTTGGTCGGACACTCCTCATGGGCAGAAAGCCTTATCATGAGTGAAGGGTATCTGCCCAAAAGATAAGTATGAATAAATAGAGTACACATAGTACTTAAACTTTTCCAATATGATGAAACAGAACAAGAAAACAATCCTTGAATTAGAAAGAGACAGAAAGCAAACAAACGAAAATAGAGATAGCAGAAACTTAAAGATAGCATAAGTTTACTCTTCATATATGTATTTATAGAAGTATTTCTGGTGTTTACTCACTTGATGAACTCCCCAAGAGCGCCCCGCTGTTTATAATACTCCTCGAGATCAACGCGTTTATTCAGCACTTCGTTAACATCAGGTAACTGAAATTTGCGTCCAAAGCTTTGAAAGCTTTTATATTCATGTTCTAAACATCCGCCCAAGCGTAGAACATTGTACAGAAGCTTAACATTGGACTGAAAAATAAAATAGAGTATATATTTTTATAATTACTTTTGAAGTTCGCTGAGTTAGTACCGTTATGTCCACACTAGAGATCACAATGTCTACTTTCCGCTCGTATTGCTTAAGAAGCATGGAAGTACAAAAGTTGTTGTTTAGCGTGAAGCCTCGATGGTCTACAATGATGTAGTCAAAGTTGAGCTTGCTGAGATCGCCAATGCTCCGCAGTACGCTCCATTTACTCAGATATACGCAATGCGACGACTCAGTGCTGTCTGTAGAAAAAAAGAAAATAATTATTATCATTATTTGCAGGTAAACAAAAAGCCGATTGTTTTTTACCATTGACGTCCTTTATAACGCATACGGGTAGGTCGGTGAGAACGCCCAGGTGAAACCGCCAGCTGGCCAGCAACTGATCATCGTTTTGCAACACAATGAGCGTCTTTTTGGCACTTCCCAGACCATTTAGCAGTGCTACAACAGCTGCACATTTACCCAGACCGCTCTCATCATTAAATATGCAAAATTCTTGTTTAGACAGCCGGTCGTAGAGAAAACGCACAGCATCCAGTTGAAAGCTCTTCAGGTACTGCGTCGTATGGCTGGAAATGAGCACATTCTCGGAGAGGCGCAATTCCGCTGTTTGCTCTGAGACAAAGTGATACATTTGCTTAATATTTTTTTTGTTAATAAATTTGTTGCAGCGCCAAATAGATTGCAACGAAAATGTAGCACAGATTCATGTATGAAAATATCACAAACATCGAGAATCTGCCATTGATAATGTTCGTGAAGATCAACTGTCCATCGATGTTATCCCGATGAAGGATATCCCCCAGGTTGTGTTCGTCGTTGTTATAGACGATATGCATGTGTTGATAAAAATGCAGCAGGTAAGCTTAAGAAAAATTGGAACCGTTTTTTCCGTCGGTAAAACTGTACGATCTAAAGATGAGATTAGGATGAGTGGTTTATAACATTTACTAAAAATAGCCAGGGCAACTTCTGGAGTACAGTTTCATAATTTAATATAAAGTTTTAAACGTTGTAAGATTGAAAGAAAGAAAGTTCTTGTTCTTGTTCTTGTTTTGTGCCTATTTACTGAATTATGCAGCACTGCATGTCAGAGATGTATTGGATCGTTCAGAACTTGTTCAATTGAACGACTCACTAAGCTGAACGAACAAATTTAAAATGTTAGAATTCGTATCTTTAATAATAATAACAACAAATAATATATTTTATTTAAGTTTATCTTTTTTTTTTTTAAGCTTTTTAAAGGTTGACATTAAATAATTGGAGATAACATTTTGTATCGCAGGCGTTCAAGTAGTTGTACAAGTGAATGAACGAATGAACTATTCAACCGGTTCGTTCATTCACCAAAAGTTGAGCGGGTGAAGCAGTTCATTTAAGTGCACGACAATTGTGTAGCGTGATATTTTTGCTAGTGATGACAAATGTGCAGGTAACAAACTATTAGCTAGCACAGAGAACAGGCAGGATAATACAAATAAATATCTATTAAGCCTGAATAAAAGCCGAATTAACTATAACGAGAACTGTGAGTTATATACCAGTTTAATACAGTAATTTGAGCTACTAGATAATATTTTTAAAAAGTTCACCAAGCTTGTTGTTCGTGAGATAAATCTGAGTCTTAATGCACGGGTTCAGCCCATCACCAGTGACTCGTGCCTTGGCAGTTACACAAATTGAATTGCTGTTTTGTGGTTCCAGTGGCTTACCCATGTGTTCAAGGCGGTAAACAAACAATTGAAGAACAACCATGTCAAAAGCAAAGAATGGCAAGACTGGTGCTAAAAGGAATCATTTAGAGGCTTCCCTGACAGCCTCAACAGCGTCTCCCCCTGCCAAGCAGCGAATGGTCGTTACACCTTGGCGTGACACGTGCGTTTTGTTTTGTTCATCAAAATATTCTTTATATTAACCACATTTTCCACTTGCAGCACAGAGTTCTGCACAGTATACGACTGTTTGTTTTCCAAGCAGACTTCACCGGCAACATGTCGGATGGCACTCAGCTACATACGTATTTGGAGCTTGCGGCGAGGTACCCTTTGCCCGGCATCTATTCTAGCTACTGAAGTTTTGATCAAGGCAGGGCTGGAGGATAAGCAGGGCAGCTCTAACATTCAGACTACATATTCCTCTGCCTTTACTAGATTCTTTAACTTCATGTCATCCATCATGCAAAGCTTTAACATGACCAGCATGTATAACACAGCGCGGCAACTGGGCCTGCAATCCTTTATCGTGGATTTGAGGCACTTGTGTGCCCACGGGCAGGAGTTACCGCCAGTGGAGATATTACGGCGCACTGCCGAGCATTGCTTAGAATGGCTGCGCATCTTTTACTGGCTACCGCAACGTGAGACGATGAATAACTTGGATGCACCCAAGCTGCAAACAAAGGATAAGGTAAAATTTGAAAATGAGCTGAGCCAACTGTTGGAAATATACGATTTGGCTGTGGAATGCCGTCTGAAGGGAGCAGAGAAGCTAAAGGGAGTCAGCAAATTAAAGACCAGCGCAGAGTTCAATAAACTCCGGGTCTATTGCTCCGCCAGAAAGATAAAGACTACAAAAGAAATCGTTGACGCTGTGATTAAAGAACTTGGCGAAACTGTTAAGCGCTATACGACGTCCATGAAGGATCTGCTGGAGATATATATGGCAGGCATACTTAAGATGAAGTATTTCCTCGGTGCTGGTCTTGAACATAGCGATGATGAAGAGGTTGTCATTGAACTCACTCAGGGTCTTTTTCGCACGCTTGCCATGCAGGGCTATACTGAGAATATCTTTGTGGCCTTTGTGCAGCTGACAGAGAATGCAAATGCGGATGAGGAGAGCCGTCGCGGTGCTTCTTATTGGGCGACAAAAATGGTGCAGACTTTTGGCATGCTAAGCCGAATGAAGCGCATGTATAAAGAGGAATTGGATATAGTAAGTAGTTGAAACTGACAGGCGCAATATTTTAACCTAATTTTGTTTATTTATAGAACCCAAAGATCAAAGCTGTGGATTTCTCGACACTCAATAGACCGCCAATATCGAAAACTATGCATAGTCTACTCGCTCACTCGGGCGTGGATTTGACCCTCACATTAGTTTTTGGCGAGTGCCCAAAAAAACCGCGTTCCTGGGTATTTGAGCACGAATTTCTCATGAACAGGCTGGATCCCTTGAATTTACACTCAGCACCTATTCTAAAGGGGTAAGAATCTTCATGCAAATAATTGAAATAATTTGTAAATCTATCTAAATTTCTGTTTTAGTTTGTTGCCGCTATTTGATCCCCCACTTCCTGCCGATCAACTCGAAGACATTACGAAGCAATGTGACACAAAACTGCAGGCTGTGAAAGGAAAGACTACCACAAGTAAAGATAATATGGATACGAAGCCATCCACTGATGATAGTCAAAACGAATCGGAGAATACAGTATTTGGCATCTGGACGTGGGATACAGGTAACCGATAACTCGTTAAATAAAATAAAATATTTATTTAATATTTTTTAATTAGATAAAAACTGGTCTACTTGTGCACTTGGAGTGCTTCCCACCAATTCAAATTGATGAAAACGTACTGATAAGAGGGGAAAGCTTAGTTTAGCTTTGAACGACGGAATACGCAATTTTAGCTTTCACGATTTAATTTTGTTACATGAAAACTAATAAACAGGTGCTCAAAGAAAATATAGTTTTTATATAGTTTTTTTTGTATTTTTTATTATAGAAGTAAATGCAAAAACTTTGAAACAAAGTTACATTTGAATAAATAAGTGCGCGCTTTGTCTTCTTCATTAATTTTAAGCATTCGCTGCGAATAATTTGTTCTGTTTTACAGCACTAGCTTAATTTAAGCCATTGAATTGCTTGTTTATATTCTGTTTAAGTAAAAATAAGCATGGAATTTCAACGAAGTGATGCCATGCTGATGGAAATATTGGAGGAGCGAAAATCCATAACTGGATTCTTGGATTCAGTTTTTGGTTTTCTGAGACGCAAGTAAGAAAGAAAACAGTTTAATTGTATATCAAAGCAAAGTAAAGCCAAGACTTAATTTGCAGCACCGATTTCTACCACACCAAGAGAAATAAAACGGAGACAATAGGTTTTGAGCAGGGCGTGCGGGATCAAATTGTATATGGCTCCATGCAGCGCTATGATCCAGATTGCCTGCTGCAGGCAATGACCGCGAAGAGTGGGGCTGAGGACAAGGGCACAAAAGTGCCGCCTGCTATTAATGAAATAACCGTGAAGACAGAAGAGGCTAAAGCTGATCCTAAGCCAGCAACAGCAAACGTTACTGCTAGCATTTGTAGGCCTGGCTTTGATCCTAGTGACTATAAAAACGGCGCTGTATTTGACCAACATTGCTGGTCGCAAACGCTACAGGATTTGGAGATTCATATCCACCTGCCACCCAGTCTACAAAGTGCCAAAAAACTTAACGTTGTTATAAATGCACAGAAAATCAAAGTAAGCAGTAAATTAACTGCGGATCAGGTGATTCTAGAGGGTGTTCTCAGTCAGCGCATAAGACACAATGATGTCATGTGGTCTATTGAAGATGGCAACTTGCTGATCTGTTGCGGTATGTACTAAACATTAAATTAGCAGAGATTCCACTGTAACCTATACAAATTATAGACAAAGAAAGGGAGCGTTGGTGGGAACGACTTTTTGAGAGCGACGATCAAATTGATATTAAGAAACTCGACAGCGGGCGCTACATTGATGAGCTGCCCCAGGACTTGCAGATGACCATAGATAAATTGCGGGTGCAACAATTGGCAGCGGAGCAACAGGAAAGTGCTTCAAATGAAACGTTAGAGCGTTTGAAGCAAGCCTGGGACGCAGAAGGATCACCATTCAAAGGACAACCGTTTGATCCGTCTATAGTAAAGATGAGTTAGTCATTTATTAGGTACATAGATAAAACTGATGAGAAAATACAAAAGTATATGTTAGAGTAGAAATCTTAAAGTCTAATGTTGAGTCCTTACTGAGTCTTCAATTCATCTTTTTTACGCAACAGCTGCTGCTTCTGATATGCGACATCGTTGTCATCGGTAGACCAAGCCACATACATATAGACTGTAAGGAGCACGGCGAGCAGAAGCCTGTCAAGACTCATCACGTTGGTGGCAAACAAAATTAAAGTGAATCCAACGAAGGATGGATGACGCACATGTCCATAAAGATTGCGCAGCTGTTTTGACTTGTACTCCATGGGTTCCTTGTAGTTGTGCAGATCAAAGTAGGCCTGCTTAATACCCAGTAATTCCGTTGAATCCATTATAATGCACCCGCCGCATATGACAATCCAGCAAGCTGCATGAATTATCACAAAGGTCCACCAGAGCGGTGAGCTCTCGTCCACATTGATCTGCCAGAGCACTATCGATTGAGCAGGCAACCAGTTTTGCATCAGATACTGAAAAATATATGTTTATGTTATAATTCAGCTCAAGGCCTCGATCAGCTCTAGTATGTACGCACATGTAAACAAAGCGATGATGTCAGAGTATAAATAGCTCGCTCCGCGGCAGCCAAGTGTAATTTTCGCAACAGATTCTTCAAAAAGGGTGACTTGAGGATGCTGTGCTGGAAGATGAACCCGATTATATAGAGGGTATCCAATACAATTGGACCATATGCTGTTTCCAAACGGGACTTATTGTCAAGTAAATTAAAGATCCAGGTGTGCGCTTTTGAAACGGAGCGTGGCGCGGATAGAAACAGCGTCAATTTGCTGACCACATAAAACGTGTATGCAAAAGTAGCCAGAGAGCTAATCAGCACAATTATCTTCGCGAAAGATAACATTCTGTGCCTTTTACACACTTTTTCTTTTAAAAAAAATTTAAATAAATTCCAAGAATCAGAAGTAAATAACCAATGACGGGACGCACTCAAGAGTCTTGCAGTGTTGGTAAACGAGTTTTCAGCGAAACAGCTGTGTGTGATCGTTTTTTGTGACTGGCAAATGCAGCTTTTGAACTGACGTCAACATTTATTTGTCAAGTTTGTTTTTAGTTAATTATTTGCTATATTATTATTAAAACATGTTTACACTGTGGACACTAATTGAAGCCTCTTTGCTCTGCCTAAATGCAGTGTGTATATTGCACGAGGAGCGCTTTCTGGCCAAGTGTAAGTTGTATGATCGCTACAATTGTTAGCATGCAACAAAATTGACACGGTGTCTCTTTATAGTCGGTTGGGGCAGACAGGCTGGCCAGCAGGAGTTCGGAGCGCCCAGCGCCAAGGATCAATTGATAAATCTCATACGCTCTATTCGGACAGTTGCCAAAAGTATGTAGCTTATTTCGAGACCAAACAAAATGACTGTACACGTGTTTTCTTCTCATTTTTCAGTTCCGCTGATATTCCTTAATGTAATTGCGGTTATATTTAAACTTTTACTTGGGTAAAACTAAATTTTTATTGTATTAAATGTACTAGTTATGCTTTTTTCATAATTGTAAGTTATTGTCCTACTTGTTGACTCGATTTGCGCTGCAGCACACACTTGACTCTGTTTTCCAAAGCTATGCTATATGCATCCAGCTTGTAGGCAGCCGCTTCCAGCTTGTCTACTGTATCTGATATTTCATCGATTTGCTGCATAAGAGGCGCCAGTTGTTGGAATTTGTCGCACAGCTCACTCGTGGATACGTTTAAGTTTTCTGCTATTTGTCGCATGTCTTTGTATTTCGCAATAGTGGCCTTGTTCATCTCCTCGAGCAGCTTGTAATCCTCCAATGGAGCATTGAGCTCATGAGTTATATACTCTTCCGTTTTTTGGAACATTTTTGTGGCCAGTCTGCTGAGATTCGGGTCATGGCCGTGTGCTAGGGCTTCAAAGCTGGATGTTGAAGTGGACAAAGTTGGTCCACGCATCGGTGAATCCAGTAAAGGATTGTGGTCCTGTTCCTTTGGCTGGACAGCATTTGTGCTTGTTGTTGGCTGCTCTTTTTCCATGTTTACAGCTCACAAATTTTCCTAGATTATAATTAAAACAGCTGTTGTCTGCGTATTGCAGTGAATGTTGTTTTCTTTCGCCGCTGCGAATGTCAAATTCGTTGACATTTGTGAACGGATCATATTGTAACGCTCACAACATCTTTGTCTTTTCGTAATCTGAATTAGATAAGCAGATTTTTAGTCTAACTAATACGTAACTTATTCAAATGTCCCAACAGAATAAAGAACTTAAGCTGAAGCATCTTTTCGATGGCGGCCCTTATAATATATATAATCCGGATATATTAAATCTCGGTGTAGGTGCTCCTGGCACAGATCTGTTAGAGCCCTGTTGTGATATTTTCCAACAGGCAACCGCTCATGCTCTGGTAAGTTACCTATCAGCAGACAGACCCATAAAAATGTTTATGATGATGACCTTTGAATACGTGTAGAAATATGAAAAAGAGGAAAATAAGTCACTGATCTTTCAATATGGACCAACAAGTGGTAGCTATGAGGTGCGCAGTGAAATTGCCAAATACTTCAGTGAAATGTACGATAGCCCCCTTAAGAGGTAAGTGTTTTATGGTTAAAATAAATATTTATAATAAATTTGTACCATATACATATATGTAAATAAATATATTTTTATCTTTAGCGAAGACTTGATAATTACTACGGGCGCAACGCAGGGATTGCATTTGGTGCTTTCCACCCTTATTGATTTTGGAGGCTATATATTTGTGGATGAGTTCACTTATATGATTGCATTGGACAGTATGAAGCAATTCACGAGTCTTACGATTTTGCCGGTAAAACTTACTGACGAAGGCGTTGATCTCAACGATCTTGAGGCGAAAGTTAGCGAGCGACAGTTCAAATCGCAGACCAAAGAGTTTTGGGGAATGTATTATACAATTCCCACATACCATAATCCTACAGGCATACTGTTCTCACCAGGTGAGTGTATGAATAGACATATATCTTAACACTCAACCACATTGCCCAACCCAACATTTCAGTTCCCAATCTCTCAGTTTGTGTCTGTGCAGTCTTAAAGTAAATTAATTCCCGATTCAGATCGTTGAAAGCTCATTCATAATTGTGACTTGTTCTACAGCGGTTTGTCGTGGCATTGTCCAGTTGGCACGCAAGTTTGACTTCCTGGTAGTGTGCGATGATGTCTATAATATCCTCCACTATGGCGAGAAACCCTTGCATACACGTATGCTTTCCTACGATGTACGTACAGATGCGGATTTTGCCGGCAACGTCATCTCGAATGGTTCTTTTGCGAAAATAATTGGACCTGGAGTACGCTTGGGCTGGCTCGAGGTGCCACCACGAATTAAGCCACAACTAGTTGAATGTGGCGTTATCAACAGCAGTGGATGCCTTAACAACTACACAGCTGGCATTTTGGCCAGTTTGTTCAAGCTTCAGCTGGCGCAGTCCCATATAAAACGGCTTTATGAGGCATACAAGGAGCGAATGCAGGCGGCTTCAGAAGTGCTTCTCACTGAGTTGCCAAAGGAGTGCAGATTTTTGGCGCCCAGCGGAGGTTACTTCATTTGGATACGCCTGCCAGAACACTTGGATGCGGGAGAGTTTCTTAAATACAGTTTGGAGCACGAGAAGATTATGTTCATACCCGGATCACGGTTCGCTATAGAAGAAGGCAATGGTAAGCAATGCTTTCGTTTATCTATAGCCTTCCATGGAAAGGAGAAGCTTGTGGATGGCGTGAGGCGTTTGTGTAAGGCTCTGAACGATTATATTAAGACTGAGAAGTAATAGATAATTTTTGTATTGCTTTTATTGTATGGCATAACCTTTTTATTGCTAATTGTTATTTGTTATCGTATTTTAAATAATGCTTATAAAGATACGACTTAGAGCATAATCATCTATACAGATTTTATAAATAAAATGTGTGTATCTTAAAATTTTTGGGCACAATGCTTAAAAATATCACAAATTTTATAAATTTATACAAATATTCAAGTTTAACTTTACAAAACAGTTTAGTTTACATAGATTCCCTCACATCTTATACCCCCTTTTGTATATATATTTCTTTTTTTTGGCCCATCGGATATGCGTGCTGAGAATGATAACCGAATTCTTTTCTTGCATATTTTGTGCATAATACTTTTGCTTTTACGATAATTTAAAATTCGAAGACAAGAAAAAAAAAAACAATATCTATAACTAAGAACAAATATAGTAATAATAACAAGTTACTCAGTGAATGTCAGGACTATCTCCCTGAGGGAGGTGTACGTGCCAATTACCAGACCAAGTACGCCCACAATAATTAGCACAAAGTTGCCTAGAAAAAACTTTCTTTAATATCGAATAAGAGATGAATCCTTTGGAGTACTTACTGAATAGCAACCAGGCCTTGTTGATGCCAGACGTGTGGTACCAGTGGGTGCATATCTGAATCAGAGCGGGGAAGGCTAGGCCCAGAGCAGATAGACATAGTGCTCCGAAGAGCGAGATGAATAGCTCCAGATTGGGTATAGCCACAGCCAGGAGAACTGAAAGCACAAATAGATGGTTAGCAATGCTAGAGGGATTAATCTGATCCCAGTTACTTACAAGTGACCAGCACAAGACCCGTGCGCACTGCATACTCCCAGAATAACTTGTTGCGCTGCGGGCCCAGCTTCTTGCCCACATAATCGTTCCAGGTGATGTCAATGGCCACATAGCAGGCCAGGCCATGGGTTATGTAAATGGCAAACGCCAGCATAGCTTTGACGCACTGTGCCGGACTGCAGGAGATGATTTAGCTATCATTAGTAACATTCGGAGGCTTAAACTTCAGCTTACTTACATTTCATGCTCTGGCATGTTCAAGGTGATGGAGCCCAGTACGGTGGCGCCATATTTCAGATATCCAAAGAAGCCCATGCCGACGTAGAGGAACACAATCAGGACCATGGACACATTGAGAACGCCGCAGGAGCCACCAAACTTGTGCGGAGTTTTCATCTCATTCTCAAGAGGCAAAATGACACCAATGGCCTCCAGGGCGAAAAGAACGGTACCAAAGAACAGGGGAAAGCCTTCCGGCTTGCCAAAGGCCTCCTTGCCGTCAGTTGTGATGGGCTCACGGAAGATGTAGTAGCAAATGAAGGCAAAGGAGACCATTGTGATGAAGTTGGCCAGTGTGGAGAAGGGTGCCAGGTACTTGAGCTGGCGCACCCAGTTGATGAGTATCAACGGTATCAATATGATGATCATGCAGAGACGCACATCCACATTCGTCTCATAGACGGCGTCCACAATGGACTTGATGTTGGATGCCACAAAGACCACATACACACAGCAGGTGCCCAGTTGGTAGATCAGCAGAAATACATTGACTACGGTGCCAATGTACGGTGAGCAGGCTTTAAAGCAGGATGGGCCCTCGCTTAGTGCATGCTCCGCCACAGCCGGATAGTTCATGCTGGGCATCTATGAGTGACTCAATATCAGAAAATGGTATCCAATAGTTAAACGGGGTAATCAAACTTACCCTCTTACGCCGGCAGAGCTCGTACTCTGCCTTGACCAGCTGATGGATGCAGTAGGTGCATATAAAACCGATGATGATGGTGCCAATGGCGCCAGTCATATAACCGGAATTCCGGAAGGCATTTGGCATGGCCAGAATACCTGTGCCCAGAGAACCTTTCAGCAGATGGAAAAGTGTCTCCCAATTTCTATGGTGGAATAAAAAGTTATAGCATTGGACTATGATGCAATGGCCCGCCTGGTACTTACGTTGTTGGATGGGGCACATCACGATGCTCGTAGGGATTGTAGTCGGGATTTTTGGATACGTTATTATTGGAACCCTTCTCCGCGAGCTCCACCGAATATTTGTTGCCGCAGTGCTGCTTGATGTTGTCCACATGATCGTTGACAAACGCCGGATTAGTGTGTCCATTTTTGCTCATGACTATCGAAAGATAGAGAAGAAAATGGAGGATTAGTAACCGTAAATAAAACCCAACCCCTGTCAGACAACCGTTAGTTATGTAACCAAGAGGAGATCGCTCCAAGCTCGGAATAGGTTCGCATATTTCTATTGTAAATGAAAATTAAAATTAGACCCCGGACAATGTCAAGTTCAATGCAAGCGAAACGTTGCCCCCGGCAGATGAGCCACATGGGGGTATGAGATATATATCTCTATATATAAATAAGTGTTTAGGTGTGTCTCTGCTGTGTGTGTGTGTGTGTGTAAACTTGTCGTGCATGAAACGTGCTAACATTTTGTAATTGCAGCCAATTTTAGTGTCACTTGCGAGCTGCTTTGGACTGGACTTTTGTTGTGATTTTCATTTAGTAATTTAGCCGTTATTGTAAGACAACACTTGTGCTTAGCTACACACACACACACACACACACACACACACACACACATGTATACTAGTGCCTATATCTTAATTAGAAAATATTTATGTCTGACATGCTCAATATAACTTGTTTTATAGCCCTCCATTAGACACTTGATATTGTCGTATACACTTAATAGCACAGATTCTCGCAGAGATTAGCCACTTGGTCCCCGATCCCTGAGAGGAATAATATTTGGCACTTCTGATGGCAACTTTTTTTTCCGGTTTTCGTTATATGCAATTAGCATCTATAGTACTATACTTTAATTGTCCAAGTTGACTTCTTGACTTCTGCTGCTCTGAGTTGTATTTATTATTATACTCATCTATAAAACTGGTCAACTTTGCATGAGGAACGTTTTGCGTTTAAAATGCATTTCGAAATCCAAATTAAGGCAAAATTATAAAACAATTTCTTACTCTGATTGTGGCTCAAAACTTTGACAGAAGGTTGCTCGACTCTGACTCATCGTTGAGTAGAGCTTCGTGTTTGTAAAACAATTTTAATTTTTTTTTCTTTTTGCTTTTTATTTTTATTTTTATTTTCATTTTCAGCTGAGCCACATTTCTCACACCCACTTAAATTGATGCATGCATAATTTCAAGTACAGCAGGTTTTTTTTTTCTCTTCATTTTAGTTCTGGGCAAGAATATGCTGTAAGTGTGGCAATCAGGTCTTAGATATGCGGAAGTCATTAAGCAATGTAGCCAAATGACTTTTGGGACTCGTACGGAATGCATTAGTTAACTCTATGAATTTCCATTGTTTCCAACAAATGTTAATTTTATATACAAGTTTGTTAGTCTCACAAAAACTACAGAGCTTGCCTGTTGGGCTTCAACTCAAGTCTGTGCACATTAATGGATTTTTACCTAAAGGTGTTTCGCAGTTCTTCCAATAACATTTTGACCATCGATCGGTGTCGTTATTTTTTATTTATTTATTTAATTAAAGTCAACTAAGAGCAAAAAAGAACAATCAATCAAAACTTAAAATTATCAAATTAAAACAGGAATAATTAAATTAAAAAAAAAAAACAAAGTAAAAATTTAAATTTAAATCTGGAGAATAAAAATATAAGAAAAATTAATTTAATTTAAATCAACTCAACATTTGTTGCAAGGATCGGGCAAAACCCAATCAGATCAAGATATCCTAAATCAATATCAATATTACCTAAAATAAATCAAGAGTCGTGTCTATAATTCAAAGTTTATCCTTAAATATTGATGCTGGTCAGAAAGAATCGATTCCAACGAGTCTTCCAAAACCTTTGATACCATCGACAAGGCCATCGATTAGTACAGAGCTAAAGCAATCACCCATTGACGTTCTTCTAGAATATATATGTCATATTAGATGAATACTCCTATATAGTATGTCATCTTATTCCTACTTAAGATATTAATCTCAATTTCTTTCTCGATGCTCCTGGACTTGCACCACACATCTTGAATTTAAGAGTGGAAGTATCTAGTGTACTGCTTCGAAGCATCAATCAACCTGAACTGTACCCTTATCAATATGTGATTCTATATAATAACTGAAGAATTCAGTTTTCTGAATATTTATTTAAACTAGAATTCTTTTATTTAGTCTAAAAGTAATTAAAATTAGACTGAGCTACAGCTAAGCGTCACAGACACAATAGAAAACTTTATGGCAAGTATTATAAACTATCTGGTAAAGTGTATTGAACTTTAAAATGTTTTATGTACTAAAACTAGCCAAATTTGAATGGAGTTAAAATAAATATTTAAAAATAGTCAACTCGAAACAATTCATCAATATAATTTTATTTCTTGCAGTGTCTGTTAAACATACAAACGGATCTTCACATTGTTGGAGCTTGTCGTTTGTCAAAATTCGTAGAAATACTCAAGATAATTTATTCTACGATAAATTATAAAAAAAGAGAGCAAAAAACCAAAAAAAAAAAAATAGTAAAAAAAAGAAAAAACTTCAAAGTTTGTTTTATTAATCAAGTGCAACCGGTTCAATTGAGTGCGTTGTTGACACTCGACTTGAACCTTTGCCAAAAAAACGATATAAAAGACAAGCTGGAATATTAATATAAAAGCCGTCAAAACACATTGATAAAACCGATTAATAAATTCCATTTGGTATAAAATAAAATGAATATTTGAAATACAAAATGTACTCAAAATTGAACAGAAAACCAATTGCGATGCTTGTTTTTGGGTGTGAAATGTAATGTAATGGTAATAAAATATTAACAAGGCTCACGCGATACTTTTGATGACGTTTGATTAGTCATTGGGCGAGGGGTGGGGGTTGGATCGGGGCAGGTGTAAAGGCGAGTTCAATGAGCCAAGTTAAAGAGCGGCATTTCAGGTGTTATTATTTCGAATTTCTGATTGGAATTCAAAATTCATTTCTGAGCGTTTCGCTGGCAATATCAATTGCTCATGCTGATGACGGCTTCTCGTCTTCGAGAGCAGCTTCTGAGCTTAAAAAGTTGTTGGCCTTGCTCTGCATTTTGGCCGAGTACTACTTTTATTTGAATTTTGCTCAAGTCTCAACAATTGCTTTGTTCTAACAAATTCAGTTTCACCCTGCGACTCACAACTATGTTTAAGCTACCTTTTTCTCAATTACTATTTAAATATTTCACAAATATTGTAGTAAATCATTTACCACAATACTTTTGACAGAAATTGCATACTTCAACGTATTTTACGTTGCGCAAAATTTGGTTAATTTTAATTTTATGGTTATTCGATGCGCTAAAAGGTTATATACATATATATATATATATATATATATATATATATATATATATATATATCTGTATATCTGAGTGCACAGGTACGAGAGGTATAGAAACTCAAACGAGTATGCCTAGAAGCGGCTACAGTCGCATCTTTAGATTTATTGGCTGCCCGCTCTATCAGATTTTAGTCTTAACACTAAGATTCAGTTATGCACAGATTTAATTAATGTGACATTTCTGTATATTAATTAAGCCTTAATGAGTGACGTTTCAATGATAACATTATACTCATAAACATACGAGTATAATATATTCAAGTGAATATATTCAAATGAGTATATGAATGAAGCTCAGCTTAATCAAACTCTGATAAAACAAAAACAGGAAGGAACCGATTTGGGTTCCTCTGCAGACACCCTAATTAGTTTTAATACAAAATATTCTGAAATTTTAATTGATTTATTTCAAAAATTGTATTTAAAAATTCATTAAAATTCTTTGTAGAAGATGCAGAAGAGTTTAACTTAGAAGTCGAGTTTGATTATTGTGATTCGGTTTTTTATTGTAACCAAAAAAATCGTTGCATAAAACTTTTGTTACTGGCATTGAAATCAATATTAAAGACTTAAATGTTAATATTGATTACGTATATATATATATATATTATAGATTTAGTCATTGATATCAATGAGAACCTAGACTGGGTAGTAAGTGCTGAGCTCTCACCTTTATATTTATAGAAATTAAAACATCTGCTTGGGGTAAGATCAAAAACCTTTTTATGAATGAGAAACTTCAATGAAAGTTGCAAAGGGCAGGTAGAAATTATATCTTAGGATTTATTTTGCATATCAACTTGTTACAGAGTCAGTTTACATATCGCTCATGTAATACAAGCCGGAAACAAAGTGAAGCCATTGTCCCCGTTTAAGTTTAGTTCTATTTTTGTGCACTTGATCAATAATTTGCGTCAACCTTTTTTTTTTTGACGCTTTGTTGTGCTAATTTTAAACGCAATTAATTTAGATGTACAAAAGAAGATTTCTGCTAGTTTTATTCATTCATTCAGTCACTCATCTCGTTTAATCAGACCTGAGACTGTGCGCTCGAGCTCAACCTCTGAGTGTTTTGAGAGATTCGAGCAATTTGCAAAAGCTGTCGCAATTTCCGTTGTTTTTAATTAGCCGAAAAAAGTTTTTCAGTATAAGTGCTGAGTGATATTATCTATAGTATAAACCCAACTTACCGATGGCCCAGAGAACAGATTGCTTTTTAAAAATATGTTATTGCCAGATGCAGGTGAAAACAACAAAAAAACTTCTTTATCACAAGCGCATGCAGTTGACTCGTTCTGCTAATTAGCGTTATAATCGCAATTAGCGGCTTTTTTTCTCCCGAAGCAACAAAAACTTTTATTATTAAATTTTTTTAAGGAACTTTTTACAGATGAAAAAATTAAATGAACGAGCCAAAGCCAATCAAATCAAAACGTTAGCCGAAGGTGTCAAAAATGTATTGTTATATATCTTTTATATAGTATAACGGATGCTATCAGCGATCTGTAGACGATCTGTAATATATACGATGTGATCGTGTTGACCGCGCGCTAACGACTAAATCAGACCCAACGTGGGTCACCGGTTTTATGCAGTGCGCGAAATGCTGCCCGCCGATCGTAATGGCAGCAATACTCGTTCTCTCAGGTTACGGGGTAGCAGCAACAGTTGCCGCAGCCGCAGCAGCAGCTGCCAGCAGCATGGAAAATAAAAAAAAAATAATAATAATATAACTAAATTTTTTAAGTAACGCCAAGCGATCCGCCGTAATACGCATTTACGTGTGTGCACAAAATTATGAGCTGGAAAAAAAGAGTAAGATATTGTGTCGCTGATTGTGCAGAAGAATCAGCATAGTTAAGATATGATAAGATATATGTAGCATTTAACTACTTTCTTGATAGCGCTGAACGCATAAGCCGAATGCTGCCTGCATATCGTATTATCGTAGTATCTCTGAGTATCTAAGGGAGCTTCTTAGGCAGCAGCTGGATTAAGCCCTGATTGAAACTTTGAAACAATTATATATTATATCATAGTTACCACTTATCATAGTTAAAGCTTATCATAGTTAAGCCTTGGCTTCGAGCTTAGATCAGGCAAATATCAGCTGAAATACATCGCAAGAACTTCAGCTTATTGCGTCTTATTGAAGTTCTGCTGCTTCCTAAAGGAAATCTTATATATGCTTATATATCATAGCTAATGATTAACTTAAGAGTTAGATCAGGCTAATATCATATATATAGCAGAGTTATAACTTTAATATCAGAGAGAACTTCAACTCATTCCGTCTTGGGATTACAATCCTAATCATAACAGTTTCTTCTTCCTGGAGTTTCTCCACTTTGACGTCCCTTTTGGTCTTTGAACTATAAGTTAATGTTTATATATATATCGTATAAGTATTTACCTATATGCTTAGCTAAGTGGGTATTCGATGCGCATTCTTGGCTGTCACATTATCGATGGCATGACAAATAAGCAGCTACGATACTATACGATAAATGTAAACATCATGCGTGTTGTCTTGAGCTGAACATTCAGGCGATCTCAGTGACTCTCTTTCTGAACGCTTTCCAGTCTTAGCATGCCAAGCACAAAGTCGTTGCCAAATATTCCAAAATTGCTGCTGAGTACTCGTAACTATGGCAAGACTGCATAAAGAACCAGTACAAGGAGAGGAGTCGTGTGGTAGAGGGGGAGATGTCTGCTGTAGCTGCTGCTGCTACTGTGGGTAACTTACTTTGGAGTTATCTTTGTTGTTGCCAAAATGTGCAATTTACATTTTTATATCTGTTTTTTGTTTTTTTTTTTTTTTGTTAAAGTTGTTGTTGTTGCTGAAGTTGTTGTTGGTGTTGGTGTTTCGCAGTGGGGCTGCAGTGCCTTAATGCACTTTCTCAGGCAAGCAGGCAACCGGTTTGGGGCAAAGAGAATTTGCGGGCTTGCGTGAAATTTCATTTACAGCGGCGGCGGCGGCCTTCCAATCATTTTGCATGCATTGCGCATACGCCGTGTGTTACAGTTTCGTGTAAAACGTTCAGCAAACAACTACAATATGAGCATAACCAAAAGCCGGCTAAACATTTGCTCATGCCCATATCTAGCTGCCTGCTTACTTACCAGCCAGCCAGCCAGCCAGGCAGCCAGCCAGCCAGGCTGCTTGCCAGAAACCGGTCAAGCGTCGCATCGACTCTGACGTAGTCTCTCGTCTACCCCAAAAGATATCTTCGTCTTGGTCTTGTTTGGCCCGTGACGTCAGCGCTAGGCGTTAGTTAGTGAATCATGTGGCAGATCAATTAATTGCAACTGCTGATCATCTGGCCAATTGCTACCTACGCACATCTCACATAATCATTAGATTTGACATCTTTTAACTGGATCTCTTATGACGCTTATCGTCGCTCTCTAATTTATTAATAACCATTCAGGGAATGGCTTTATCGCCAAACACTAGGTGCTAAGAGCTGTCTATAAAATTTTTTTTTTGATAAATTGGTGCTAATTTTTAAGAGCTGATAGTATTTCATTTATGGTCCAATCAAAGTGCTCCAAACCTGCTGCAAAAGGAACTAATCATAAGCGCAACTTGCATAGATAAAACTGGATTTTTTCTTTCTATTGAACACTCTAAAGTTTCCGCTATTATTCCTGCCCTACAGCTACTGGTTTATACTCGTAAACAATATTAAAATATTTATATTTTTTGTTTGTAGTGAAAAGCTTTTAGCTTTTAGATATAATCGTATAAAGGTAGCAATCAGTGGGTCAACTGAGACACGCTAATTAAATGTGAACCAATTTTCGAGATAATTTCCGCGATGGCACGCAAAAAAGGTAAATAAATAATATATATAAATTGCAACTACTTGTATCAATTACACGCGAAAATAAACTCAAAGTAAATACAGGTTATATATTGTATACTCTGTGTTAATGATAATGTTGTTGATGCTAACCCTAAATCTAGAATTAGTTTAAGTATTATACATGTTATCCAGGCATAATTGGAAATTGTTTTCGCCATGAACTTCAACTAACATCGCGCATTCCATTAGCTTGGGCTTCAAATTGGCATCCCATTTCGAAGTTGACCAGCTGCCCTTTGGCCTCGACTTAATAGGTACTTAACGAGTCCATATACTATGATTAATATACATATATATATATATATATTTATAACACATTCTAGGAAAGAGTAATGCACACGTGTTGTTATTGTTGTTGTCTTTGTTTCTATTATTGTGATATTGAAATCTTGCCACCCATTGCTCATCATCCATATACAAGTGGATGTGTGTGGCCTAATTGAATGATTACCTTGTTATTGTCAATTTGTGTGGTGTATCTCAACTATTTAATAGAGATTTAGCTTGCAACTAAATGATAAAAAAAAGAGAAGAAAAACTACATAAAAAATTGCGCATAAAACGCAAAGCGGATTTTTTTCCTCTTCTCTTTTTTTCTTTTTTTTTGTTTGGTTTGTAAAGTGTAAAACTGGGTGATGCTGATTTGTTTTTCTGTACTGTGCTCCAAAAATACAATTAAAGGAAGTGAGAATTAAGAGCAGCTTTAAAGTGTTATTCTTAATAGAGAGCAACACACACAGCAGCTCTTCACTATTAGTTGAGTGTCAGTTTTGAGTCGAGGTAAGGTTCTATAAAGGATTGAGAGATGAAATAGAAATCCAAAAACATACAGAAAAAGTAAAGCATGAAGTGCATATTATGGAAACAACCTATAGCAGAGTTTAAGCAGATATTCGAGGTGTTATATAAAGGATTAGGCGATGAAATAGATTTATAAGAAACAAACTTCAAAAGTATATCATAGATGTAGTTTACTATGATATTCGGTGTATATTTGTACTGGGCTCAGACAAGAGTTAAAAACTTTGATGGGTCTCAGGCGCTCTGCTCTTAGTTAGTGTCAGCTTTGAGTCGAGATGTTATATAAAGGATTGGGAGATGAAACACAAATATAAAAAACTGAAATAGTATAAATTTTATATCATATAAACCTAAAGCATAGTTTATTCAGATATTCGAGGTGTTATATATAGGATTGGGAGATGAAATAGTTATAAAAAAATAGATATCTGTACTGGATTTAGACAAGAGTTGAAAATTTCAATAGGGCTCAAACGCTTTGCTCTTTACTATATAGTTGAGGGTCAGCTTTGAGTCAAGGTGTTATATAAAGGATTGAGAGATGAAATATATCAGATAGAGATGAAATAGATCAATAGGTCAGTTTTGAGTCGAGGTGTTATATAAAGGATTGGGAGATGAAACAGAAATCTAAAAAAATACAGAAAAAGTAAAGCAAAAAGTGCATATTATGGAAACGATCTATAGCATAGTTTAAGCAGATATTCGAGGTGTTGTATAAAGGATTAGGCAATGAAATAGATATATAAGAAACAAACTGAAAAAGTATACTGAAAAGTATTTCATAGATGTAGTTTACTATGATATTTGATATATATTTGTACTGAAGTTAAAAATTTCGATGGGTCTCACGCGCTCTGCTCTTAGGTGTTATATAAAGGATTGGGAGATGAACTAAATATAAAAAACAAACTGAAAAAGTATTCTGAAAAGTATATAGAAGTAGTTTACTCAGGTATTTGGAATATATCTGAATATATAATCTGAGTTGAAAATTTCAATAGGTCTCAGACGCTTTGCTCTTTACTACTAGTTGGGGGGGGTCAGCTTTCAGTCGAGGAGTTATATAAAGGACTGGGCAATGAAATAAATATAAAAAGAAAACAAGCTGGAAAAGTATAGTATGAAGTGCAAATCATAGAAGTAAACCTATTGTATAGAGTTTATTCAGATATTTGGTATTTATTTGGACTCAGACAAAAGTTACAAGTTTTGATAACTCTCAGACGCTCTGCTCGACTTGTCATTATAATCGCATCATCATAATCGTGTTTTATCTGCACTCAATTAGCGATTTCTTAATTTCTGACAAAGCAAAAAAAAACTTTGCTCTTTGTTCAATTTGCTTCTTGGCTTCTTGGTACTTCAAAATTTTTGGCTTTTAAATCAGTTAACTTTATCTTTGTAGCCGCATGCCAGGCCAAGTATAAGTAGTAGTAGTAGTAGTAGTAGTAGTAGACGTAGTCGAAAAAACTCCAACTAATCTGAGTGATTTGCGCTTTAGTTCCCTTAACGCTGGCGATAAGCAATGAAAACAACGGTAAATCGCTGCGTACGGTAACTCACACAATTGTCTCCATTTTATCAGCTGAACAGTTAAAATTGTTTTGTTTTTTTTTTTTCGAAAATCTTTTCTGAGTCTTTTCGCACGTTTTGCTGTCCGCGTCTCAAATATGCGCTGAATTTATTGAAATAAAAAACGCAAAACTTAAACACACTAGTCGAGTACAAGTACAGGTATGAGTATGAGTATGAGTATGAGTATAAGTAGGAGTTTGAGTATTGGCTGGCTGGCTGGCAGGCGTTTATTCAATGTTAATGTTAAGCTGCAGTCATTGCCAGGCGTTTTTATGTGTATTCCGTATGATCTCAGTGTCGAGGCAGACACTGACAGACAGAAATCGAATATCTGGCAGCGCAGCCTGAACATATACTCGAGTTATACACTCACTCGAGTGTTTCGAGTGATTTTGAATGGAGTGCGTTGTGTTTAATTGTTGAGCACTTCGTACTTATTAGCTGTGTGTGTTTCAAACGGAATGTATTGTAAGATTTTTGCTTTTATTCGTTATACACCAATCGCTCCATAAACAACAAGCAGCGCAAGCAATAAGCCGTATACTTAATACGAATCAGTTCTGTATTTGTAAACTCAAAGTGCACTGAAAATCTGATTGTAAAATGACGCTGGCCGCGATTAGTGGCTCCGGCTCTGAACCCAATAACAAAGTCGTAAGTTCTTTAACTGCTATTATATCCAAAAAGAAGAAGGGCTACTGTGCACTCTTGTCTCTTATCAGGCGACCCAATAATCACGTGACATATTTATGGAATCGTTAATCGTTAATCATATATTAGTGATGATTGTGTGATAATCGAAATAAAAATACTGTCATGTGTCCATTAGGCTTTTGGGCTAAATCAATAACCAGATTACGCGAAAGACCTTCAAATTGAATTCATTTGCAGTATGCTAAAGATACCACAGACCATCATTACAGAGCGTGATAATAGTACATCATTTGACTGAGTCTGGGCCTAATAATGGTAAACAATGCAAACGACATTTTGGCTTTATCTCTATCACTATCAACTCGCACTGTTTGAACTGTCTAATGACAGTTAATACTCGTATGCTGCCCAGAAGTAGTAGTAGTAGCAGCACAGTATCTAACAGCTTCTCCGTTTGTAGCCATTGCATTCTCGCAGCGGATTAGTAAAATGACTCAACGTAAAGTAGAACAAAATGTATTGGTAACCCATTATTAACAATAGTAGTTATTAGCCTAATGCACGGGAGAATGTTAGCTGCTCGGATATCCATTGTATTGAAATACCCGCAGTGTTGTGTGTGTTTATATAAGACTGGAGTTGCTTGTACTTTTTTCTTCTCTTTCATTAATTGAAACACCAACACGGTTATTAATAAAAAAAAAAAAAATCGGTGCTCCTTTTTGCTTCCGCGTAGTAAACGCTAAATGATGAATAAAACTTGTTTTCCTATGATAAGATTTTCCCAGAAGCTAACCTTATCTGACTTAAGAGATCATAAAGATCATTATAAGCATATAAACATTTTCACATCTATAAATAAAACGACGCTAGATAATAACATATCTGTGCCACAAACACGTATTTAGATAAATATTTCTCATTCATTATTTGAAAAATTCCATATGATATATAATATTCAATAAAATTCTCACTCAAATCAGAATGCAACTTCAATGGCAATGACTCAGCTACATGAATCAAAACGTTATTTGTAGAATTCTATATAAAATTGGATAAAATTGGATTAAACTGATAATAACCCCAAAAATATGGCCAATATGAGAGGCTAATCAGTTGGAAATACGAGTACATTGAGTTTTAATTAAGCAAAATATGTGTGCCACATAGTTAGTTTCTTTTGTCTGGCCCGGCACCGGTGCCTGTGATCTCTGGTGTTGACCGCGTTATCGTCAGTACGAACATGCATATAATTCTGTCTATAAGCACAGAGATTGCAAAATGGCTTAATTAATGACGACCAAACGACCTAAGCTCGTCATTGAAATTGCCAAGTACTTTGTACTCAGATGATGGTCAATTGTGGATATGAAGCAGGCCTACGGCCAGATAGCGATGTTACTTGGCAAGTGAAAGTGTTCGCTAGAAATCAGTTCGATAGCGATACTTGAACTCAACGCATTGCTCCCGGTGTGAATAAAACATACCAAAGGATAAAGGAACAAATACACACGGCACACACACACACACACACAATGTCATCGGATGGTGAGGTGAGACTTAAACTCGTTAAAAAGTGCTGTGAAGGATATCTATATAATAATATAACTGTGCTATTGAATAACAAACTGTAAACTGAACGTAATCGATCAAAAGCTGTCCTGCTGTGCATTCTAATTGATTTGTTGACTTCAAAGTCAATAATCTGCGGATAAAACCTCATTAAAAACGGTTTATAGGGGATTTTTTCTCGCTCACAACGTCATCCGCTTATGGAAATGTGTTTCAATGTGAATCGAGTTAGTTATCGGAGCACGTGATTTGCATACTCAAGTGCTTCGATGCTTATGGTAGGCATTTCGTATCCGCAGGGCAACTAAATACTTCAATGAGTTTTACACTTATTAAAACTCTCCCTCCCTCTCTCTCTCCCTCTCTCCCTCTCGCAGTGATACTGAAAATATTTGTGTATAATCCGCTTTTAATTGTTGTGTTTTATTTTCCTTTTTGTTTTTTTTTTTTGGATGGCCATGGCAAATATTCACAACCGGTTGTCGGCCTAAATTTAGATTGCATTTAAATGTGCCTGTTAAGTATGCAAATTTCTTTAAATTTTTAGCTCAAGTTATAACTAATTGCAGGCCAACAACAACAATTCCAGTTGCCTGGAATTGCAGTAAATTGGCATTCAAGTACGACGTGATTTTGATTTGTTTCTACTACATTCTATGTCTTTATTTTTTGCATTTTTCACATTTGCTTATAACTTGTGTAGTTCAATTTGTTGCAAGCTGTGCAAAGGTCACATAAATTAAGTTGATTTTTAGCTCAAATTTAAAAGCATTTATTTATTTTTGCAAAAAAACAAAAAAGTTAAAGCCTTCGGGGCGTATGCGTAACGTCGTAAGCCAAACTAGTGAATGCTCATAGAATTCGTTCAGATTCGTTAAGTGAATACATTTCACCCGCTAAGTTTAGTTTGTCAGCAAAAAACAATAGATGGCGCTTTATCACATGCAGCACAAAAGTATGCAATAGTTTTTTGCGCGATATTCGCCGCACCCAACGGAAATTGAGCGACAACAACAGATTGAAAATGACCTCGTTCAAGTAGAATAAATTGCGTAGGTTATCTTTCTGACGACGAACTAACTGACATTACGTGCATAAATCTATCACTGAACTTCTCTTCTTATGACAGTTTTAAATAAAAAGGGGTGCTAGATTTATTGTACACCAGAAAATGAATAAATTTAGAATATCAATTTGAATATCAAGAGCTAAGTTATCCTAGGCCTGTCTATATCCAAGATTCACAGCATCTATATATAATTTCGAATAATTATAGAGATCTTACTTGACTTAGGATCTATTTCTAAACTAGGTACTATTGTCATATGTTTTATAAATCAAACAAAGAAACGAGAAAACTCACAGCTTTGCCGTGACACATGCGAATCCTCAAACTTCTAACGCGATGAACATATGTTACACGAAATCTAACGCCGCGATAAGAAAGCAAAACTCGTTGCTTTAACAACACTTAATATGCTCATATCACAGTTTTGTATAGAGTTGCACTTAAATATATGAGCTAATATGGTCTAAGCTAATTGGGTCTAGACTAGCTTTAACTCATATACTGGTCTGCCCCTGTATAGTGCGAGTATTACACCTGTATGGGCGGCTCGTATGACTTATACGTTATTTCTTTGGGGTAGTTTGATTTTGTTGCAAATGTTTGACTTGTTGAGAGTAAATTTTGTTATATTTCTAAGTAATTTGCGATGACAAGGCTTAAGCTAATGTTAATCTACGTGTATATAGAATTTTGCCAGACGTATTTTCCCACTAATGAATACACTGACATTCCTTTCTTATGAGCTGTGAGAATCTACGCATTGGATATAGCACCTACTTGTGATATAACCCTGGTACAGGGTATAAATTGGTCGACTATATAATATATTATAATCAATAGAAGGACGACCATTTAGCTGAAATCTCTTACTGAATCAGGGAGAATAGTTACTTATAGTTCTAAGCTTGGGACGGGGTATTTTCTGATCGATCATACTATATCTGTTATAATCAATAGAATTAAGCTGAAATCTCTCACTGAATCGATCCGATATATACTTCTAACCTTGGTACAGGGTATTCTACGGTTGATCTTACTATATATATTATAAGCAATAGAATTAAACTGAAATCTCTGTCTTAATAAGTAGCAAGAATACCTTCTTAGGGTACTCCAAACTTTGGAAAATACCCTTCTGATCATTCATATTATATCTGTTATAATCAACAGAATTTAGCTGAAATCTCTCACTGAATCAATCAGAATATATACTTGTAACCTTGGTACAGGGTATTCTGTGATCGATCATGCACAGCTAATGCATAATTTATATTTTAATGGATTCAAGGACAAGCATTTAGCTGAAATCAATGTCGCTTTTATACTATCTACTCTCTTAATAAATAGTTGTCGTTTAAGTGAAAACTCGGTCAAGTTGAAACGAATTTCACCGTTTTCAATTAGTTTTTACTTGAAATGATATAAATAAAATAATAAAATCACACAAATTTCCACATGCACAAATCAAACTGCCTCGCACTGGTTGCTGGTTGCTGGTTGTTGGTTGCTGGTTGCGCTGTTAGACGAGATCGATATCGGTTCGATATTTGCAGCAATGTCGACGCAGCTGGCTCGTTTCGAATTACACATGAATAAATGCGCCACAAGGAACATAAATACTCGTAAATTGATTTAAATTTGCAGTTGTTTTATGCCCACACACATACGAATACATATAACATATATACACATATTGGCGAGTATATATAGCAATATATTTGAGCCTGCGATGTCTGTATAACCCTTGAGTTGTGTTTCATATTTTTGGTTATCAATTGCCAATCATTTGCTTGGGGTAAACGTCACGCAATTTAATTGCCAGCTAATTGAGCTTTTTTTCTGTTTTAGCCAGAGGGGAATCATCGGAGCGAGTAGGGAACACAACTTCATGACGTTTCACAGAGTTTTGCGCAGTTAGAAAATGCCTGCCGAATTGCGAGTTGTTAGGGATAAACCTTCTACGCGCGACGTGTGGGTGCCTAAAGAGCAGTTTATTATCTTTTCGAATTACCCTGTACTCAGAAGAAGGGTATAATAAGGCATTCTTATATAAAACAAAAGGGTATTTGCAAACTTATAGTGTATTATAATTCATAGGCACCATCAGTAGTAATGTTGATCTATAGATCTTATTCTCTGGCTGACTGATCCTTAAGACAATAAGATGATAAGGAGATGTGATATGGTTAAACATTATATGAATGATCGAATGATCCTGATCCTGATCCTGCTCCTTGATGCTCTTGAACATACTTAGATATAAGTTAGATAGATTCGGTATCCTGGTAAATCGATAATTCGTAACAGACAGCGTTCCCTTTGAATAAATTCGTTGATTGGTTAAATTTCCATACAGTTTGGTCCCCTCGGTAATTCGTAATTCTTTTGGCTATTCAATAATTAGTGAACTTCTTCCCTAAATCGTAATTGATTTTCGTAACCTCTTAATTCTTAACTCTTAACTAAATTCAAGGATTTGCTTTACACTATCGTTAACTTTTTAGGCAGCTTTCTCTCCTTTGGTTCTGTTCATATTTTGCTTTGAGTTGGAGTAGATTAGATTTTATCCTCGTTAAATTTCGAAACAGTCGAATTAACGGGATTCGACTGTATCTGTGTATATGTCACATCGACTGCCAGACTTTGTCTTTATCATTTATCATTAATCCTGCCTCCTCCTAGACGTAGACACAAACTTAAGAACATATTTCTTAATCTCTTTTTTCATCTTGTCTCGACTCTAGGGTATCTCGTAGTCGATCAGTTTTGCACCTACACTATTCCTGGTTGTGTTATTTTAATGTTCGTCTTATCTAACGGCATCGCTAATTAATTAGGGCATTATTTGCCATGCATATTGCAGAGGCTTTTCCGCGTATCGGGCGGCGTTATCTGCAGCGCCTGCATATTATTTATACCCTGTAACGGGAGAGCGAGGCTGATGGGGCGTATTGGGAACATTTATCAATTATTGTTTATGTTGGCTAATATTTCAATAGATGTATGTATTAGCTTCCAGTTAAATGTTGTTTCTGAAAATTATTGACAAAATTTGTTTAGTTTTCACTCGGTGTTTCTGTCGCTGTGCCCTGACGGTAATCGATGCTATTTGTATAGTTAAATGTCAGTTATTTGCGTCTTAACGGGGCCTTTAAAAATGTTGTTTATTGGACTTGTGCGGCTAGTCATAATATAAACATATTTGGAGAGGGTATCTCTCAGCCTACTCTCTTTCTGACTCTCTCTCTCTCTCTCTTTCGCTCTCCATCATTCTCTCTCCCTGTTTGGTCTAAGACTATTTGAATCTAGAAACGGATTCATAGTCGAGTTCATTAGCTATCTGCAAGGTATGAATTCTGACAGTTAGCAGCTCTGTCACGCATATGAGGGTGCCATATATGTATGGCATAGGCAAAGTCAAAGTGCAACGGAACTGATTTCAAACCGGCAATATCGGATAGTCCCCGGATAGTTGACCATATCGAGTGCTGAGCAAGTTTCCTTTTTGTTAGAAGTTTTCGCTTTTCATTATCAAAGGCGGAACTAGTAGACGAAATGCTCGAAATATTGCGAGCGCAATATCCCAATGCCCTCTCTATATGTGCGCTCTCTCTCCCTCTCGCTCACGCTCATTTCTCCGGCTAACTCTCTCTCGCTTTTACTGTGTGCTGTTCCTCGTGAAATCGGGGGTTTTACTCGCTCGTTTTTGAGCGAAGGTTGGCATTCTGGTTCTGTTTGTCAAACCGTGCGGTTGTCAGAACTTTTAAAAATTCATTGTAACGTTTTCACAACGTTTTTAACTTCCCTCGAAACAAAGAAAAAGAAAAAAATTGAAAAAGAAAAAAGCAAAAAGCAAAAAGGAAGCGCAAAAAACGTTGCCTATTTTCATACCCAGAGCGGTCGCAAGTTGTTGAGAATTGCATTAGTAATATTGCATTTTATCTTTATCCAAAATTATTAAAATCAAGTCTCAAATTTTTGCATTAAATTTCCACATTAAATTCTATTTTGTATTGTAACAAGTGTTTGGAAATTGCTGGAAAACGCGCCGCAACGCGTTTACCGAGAGTTTACGATATCCGTTAAGTGCGCTGCAGTTGCCATTGCCGACAGGATAACACGCCCCACAGGATATTCGCTGCGGTGAAAATGAGTTTTCACAAAAGCGACTCACGCACGCCGCTCGCACCGGCGGAATATACCGTAAGTAGTAGTAGGTCTAGCCAAGCTATGCTAACTATGCTAATAACTGACCCACACGGCATACGGCATTCAGGATTTACTATAGGCTGTGGGAGGGGGAGTCCTTATTCAATGCTCCACTGATGACGACAGCGTAGGCTGTTCTGGGCTCGTTGAACCCAACATCGATTTGTCCGAATTCCTTGCTGCAACTATCCCATAGGATTATACCTGTGATATGATATGATTCTTATCAACTATTTGGCAAGTTATTTATTGCGATAGATAATTGGTTTAATGTACTTGGCGAGATCGCTTAGATATATAATCGGGTAATTTATGATATAATGAAATCAGATATCGGATTCTAGAGTTTTCCAACCAACCACGTGACACTCAATGCATTTCTTGAAACTCGCATTTCAATCGGCTTGAAACATGCGATAACTGAAGTTATAACCAAAATATCATATTAATTTTCTGATTCAGCGAAAAATTTCTAATTACATTTGCTATGCTTTTGTTTTATTATAAGGAATAGTGATAGTCGTGTGTGTGCGTGTGTGTGTGTGTGTGGACATGTGATAGTATAAACACACTCCATCAAATGTCATTAGGTTCCATGAAAATGGCATAAGTTGTTAGACCCATAAAGAAAATTGTTTGTTTATTGATTGATCGACTCTTTGACAATTTGTCCCTCATGCAAATCACTTACTTTGTTTGAATTGATAACAAATTAAAGGTAAATCGTGCGCGAACTGAACAACAAAACTGAAGCCTAATTTCGGGGATGTTTTCTGTCTCTTTTCCTTTTTGTGTCTCCTTGTGTTAGTGTTCCTATTGTTTAAGTTGTTGTTGTCAGTGACACACACACACACACACACAAATATTCTCACCCTCACCCTCACCCTTAGTCCCTAGAGCCAAACAACACCCAAATTCATTTCGCTGTTGTTGTTGTTGCTGATGTTTGTTGCTTTGTTGTTTCTTTATGGCCAGTGGAATTTTCCACTCGCTGCCTGTGCGAGTGCGCCTTCCTTGCACTTTTATGTTTGCCTCGCTGGGATTCGAATTCGGTGCGGCCTCATGGTAGGGGACGAAGTAGGGCATACTCGTCTCTACAGTAAGCAGTCGCCGTCGTCGTCGTCGTCGCTGTCGCTGTCTTTGTCTACCTACTGCGTCAGCGTTTTTCAGGGTTTAAATATTTGAGCTGCGCGCTTACAATTTCGTGGCAATATGCATAAAAAATTATGCCATGTTGTACTTTGACTTGATGATATTTTTACAGTCTGTCTGTCTGTCTGTCTGTCTGTTTGTCGTGTTGCTGCTGCGCAAGCGCCGCCGTTGAATGTGCTGCGTTGCTTTTCTTTTAATGGCACAGCACAAAATTTGATCGCGTTTGGTAATTTTCCATGCCCCTAAAGATTGAAGTCGCACTCTCGAAGTGTGTCCAAACCCCGCTCGACACTTGTAATACAATTATTGGTGCATTCAGCAAGTGCTACAATCTCTCCTTCTCTTTCTACATTCCTCCTACTCACTCCCTCTCCACTAGTTACTGCTGCTGTCTTTGTCTCTTACACTTTAAAACTAACTGCAACGGCACACACATGTTACGGCATCGATATCGGCATCAGGTAAAATGACTGCCTCATTTTGTTAAGGTATCATCGCGCAGGTTCTCTAATTTCTCACTGTACATAAAATATACCCTATACCTATATATATATATAATTCAATTCGTTTCAATTCCAATGCAAATGAATAACCCATTCGGCCGCACTGCCTCAAATAACAATCAATAAATTTCGTCTCCGATTGCCGCCAGTTTCGGGCAGTATCTTGAAATTCTAGTACCCTCCATAAATTTGACACATGCAGTTTTCTGGCACATTTTATACGAATATCTTATCTATGTAATACACAGAGCAGGTGCCCCAATGCACTCCTCAGATGCCATACGCCCCGTATGACATTCTGCCAAGGGGCAAAGCCGAACCGTAAATCGACGTGTTTGCATTGAATGATTACTGACAATTTTTTGCTAGACACGAGCTGAGCTACTTTTCTGTTTTATAGGGGAGCCACGTGATCTTTTTTTTATTTATTTTATTACTGTTATTGTTAATATTTTATTTTATTATTTTTTATGTGCTTTTTTCTCTTTAGCTGCTTGCATTTTTTAGCCAGTTTTGTAAAAATTTTCCACTACAAATTGTTGGCATTTGTTTGCCTTTTGTTTGTGCTGTTATTGGCGTTTTCATTTTCATTTTCATTTTCGTTTGCGATTTTGTTTCCCTGTTTCCCTGTCTCCCCGGCTTCTGTTTCTGTTCCACTTGCTTATGTAAGTTCAATGGCATGCAGCTATAGCCAGTGCCATATTGGAGTCATAGATCTATGGAGCTGTAAAAACGATACAACTGAGTTGACAATTTATTGTTATTATTAGAAATGTACATGGATGCATGTTCGGCTATGCCGCACGCCTGCGAATGTGCGAATTTCTTTAATTAGTCATTCAATTCGCGAAGGGTTTGAGGAAGTATGACGGCAGAGTATTATGTGATATCGTCATAATACAGTGTAACAACACGAACTACTGTTAATAGTACTCACAGTTTTTTGCGCAAACGTTTTTCAGATTAAACTTAGATTTGATTTGTATATTATTTATTCCTACTTTTGCCTGCGGGCTTCTTATCAATGGCTCTTAGGAAATGTAATCGTTATCGGAAAGTAAACATCGGGAAATAGCTGGTAAAAGCTGCAAGTTTTATACCCAAGTTGATTGATGTTCCTTTCATGAATAAATATCTATGTCAGACCCCAAGAGATAGTATACTTTGTAGTAGTCATGATGATCGATAACGATATTTCATACTTTTGCATTCCTAGCATGAGTCAGCTCTTATATTATATATAAGTATTACTAATAATAGTGTAGATCTTTCTATGAGTTTGTTTACGAGCTGGCCAATTTAGTCTTATATAAAAACATTAAACTCACTTTGATAACCCACTCCCATCGCAGTGTCATCGCATGTTTATGCAATAGACTTTTATCTATTATTATTTCTATCTATATTTACTCTCAGTATTTGTATATCGTTATTTCGATATGTTACCGCAACGCTTACTCCGCACTTACATATTATACAATATATAGTCATATTTCCATATTGGGAGTCGCATCTGGATCTGTTTTGCTTCGTTTTCTATTGTTCTCTTTCCTCTTTTTCGAGCTCTCAATTCGCCACAGTTTGAAATGCTAACGGCACTTGTGCGCCATATTGAACTTGAACTTAACCAATGACACATGTTGAGTGCTCCGCTCTAGAAGCTTGCATTCGACTTCCAGGTTCCATTTTATTTTTATTCTTTTTCCACATGCTTCAAGTTTTACGTACTGCCTTCTATCCATTTTCTGCTCGTGCTCGTGCTGTAGCTGTAGCTGTATTTGCTTAGCTGTTGCAGCCGTTTGAATTCACGTACAAATTCCAGACCCCCCGCACTCTAGCACTCTAGACGGCAACTGCAATTAAATGCAAAACGAAGTAATGCGAATTCGTTCAATATTGCATTATTGTCCATAACGTTTTAGTTTTTGTCGTCTCGGAATATAAGTACATGTTTTGTGACAGAAAATTGTTGCACGCGACAAAACGGCTGACTGAATGACTAAAAAACTGTGCGGAGTGATTGAATGACTGACTGATTGGCTGACTGCATGACATTTGTATGGCAATTGCAATAACGGGCGCCATAATGCAGATGAATTTCTGTCAGCCCAGCTGTATTTTTATTGTTTTAGCTATTTTTAGTTGGAAGATCCAATACAACGCAATTTTTATGCGCAATTTTGCACTCTACAAATAAGTTAGGCCAGGCATATACGTTTCTAGTAAATTTATGCCACATCATAAACTGGAGTATCATAGAGTATACAGCATGAACGTGCCCTCACAAAGTTTACACTTATTTATTTATTTATTTTCGTTTGATTTTGCATTTGCGCATTTGAGGTCCATAACTAATGTGAACTGATGCGTAAAACTGACAAGTTGCTGAATATGTTAAGACTCGAAGCTTATTGCCTTTAACGCAAATCTCGAATTGGGCGTGAACGAAATTAAATTTCCAAGCAATGTTTTTAATAACCAGCAAAACGGCCGTTTCAAATAATTTACATATGAATAACAGTTAAATATATGAGTAATTGTTAATTTAAAATTTATTACTGACATCGTTTCTACGTTCTTTACGTATTTCCTATAAATCAAAACATCCCGTTAAAATTCAGTGTTGAAATAAACCAATTAAGTAAGCCTCACATTAAAATTCATTCACGTGGATTTCATGTCTTCAACACGCTGCGTACGTCACGATATTCGCCGCAGAGCTCACTGCGATATTCGCCGCAGAACTTACTGCGATATTCGCCTAGAGAGTTCGTTGCTTTTTTCGCCGCAGAGTTGTTGTGTATTCGCCGCTGTTGAGTGGGGCGCATTTTGAACAGCCTAGCGCATATTTCGATAGATGGCGCCACTACAGCTGATGCCATATAACGTATACGCACAGTTTGCGTTTGTTGCTGAACGTCGACGCTGAACGCTGATCTTTTCGCATAAACAAGCAAAATAAACAAATTTTGCTCTCCTCTAGTAAAATAATATGTGTAAATTTGTGGATTTATGCTGCAATTTTCTAATAAACTCGCATCGCGGTCAGATATTATTACTGTAATAGCAGGCACTTGATTCAATTTGGACATAAAAAATATAAAGAAATATACTAAAATAAAAAATCAAGTAATTCCGCTAAAGTTTTTGTGTGCCTGACTGTAACATACCCACACACTAATCGATCGTGACTCTACATGCGATTTTATAAAACCTGTTTCAACGATTCTTGAGCTATTGTAAACAATTGTTTCTTTCAAATCGACTGAGCTTATTGTCTAGTCGCTTCGAATTTATAGTAATTATAATACATGTTACGAAAATCTGAGCCTTATCTTTACTGTTGTTTGTGAATCTTTTAAGTCGCTCTTAAAGTCTTTATCCTTGTTAGTTAGAAATATACTATACTATACTTTGCGGAGATGATTGCATCTGTTTGTCATATATATTTTGACTCGCGCTTTATGCCCTCGTTAGACATTTGGAGAAATGGATTTAGGGTATATAGTAAATATAACAAATGAGAAGATTTTTTGGTCTATGACAATTTGTTGTGGTTATTTTTTGTGCTATTCATTTAAAAATATTTTTCACACATGGTTTTTTGTGCAAATTGGTAGTTTCCTCATTCATTTTATTTACGTTGCAATTTAAATGAGGGAGATCTCATACGGATTTGGCTTTTTTAATAGCCGCGCGCGCGTCTCTCTCTCGGCACACGTGCGAACACATAGGAAACAATGGCAGGCCAAGCATCTGATGACGACATCGAGAATTCTGAGTGATGTTGCTGTTGCTGCTGCTGCTGCTGCTGCTACTATTGCTGCGGCTGCTGCTGCTGCACCCCAACATTGTATCTGTCCGTCTATGGCCTCTCGAAATAGCGTATCAGTGCTCAGAAGGCAGCCCCTTGCTGTTGCATCAGTTGCTGCTGTGTTGTCCGCCCATTAGCAAAAAACCAAACACAACTCTCTGAGTGTGGCTGTTGCTTATGTGGATGCTGTGACTGTCGCTTTTCATTTTGGCCACAAAAGCGAATAAAAGCAGACGGCATTGGCCGTGAACGCGAACAGATTTGTATTGTGTCGCTCTGGAATTGCACGCGTAAACGTCGCGCATGTCGTACAAACGTTCGATCTTGATTCTAATCCCGATATCGATTCAGACAAGTAAATCACAACGTCTTCAAGCTGAACGCCACCGCCGGAAAGCCGCCACTGCCACCGCGACACTCGCTGCCGCAGTCGCAATCACAGCCCCAAGAGCTGAGCAGCTTTGGGCCTAGATCACGGGAGACGCGACTATCCAGTGCGGCGCTCAGTCGCCACAAGCTAAAGATGTCGCTAAAGCGAGGCGGTCCACCGCCAGCGTTGTCGAGTGGTGCTGCTTCAATGATGACCACGTCTTTAAGTGGCGCCAGCTTGGACCAGCAGGTGCTACTGAAAAGAAATATATCTCTCTGCGTGTGTGTGCGTGTGTGTGTGGTGTGTTGTGTGTGTCTATAGCAAAAGCAACGTTCTTCTTCCGCATAACAATTTGACTATTGAACTTGAATATTGCGCATACGACGCGAGTTGCCAAAAAGAAATCTCGCTATACGCTGCATTGTCAGGCGTTTTGTTTACCAGCTGAAGAATTGCTCAAGTTGCTCAATCTACTCGTATTTTAGTGATGCAAACAGATTATTTGACATTGCGCACGGTGATTTTCAAGGTCATGTAATTGCTAAATCCAGCGACAAGTAACCATTGACCGACCTACGCTGGCCATAAACTGCATTTATCTTGCTCTCAAATACGTAAATCTTTCTTGGCAAAGCCATAGGTACTCATACATGCAATACAATATATAGTATAGTATAGTATAGCTCTATATCTCTCAGCTGGTTGGTAGCTGGCCCATTTACATAAGCGTGCGCTCATATGCACTATGCACTCTGATTCATTGCAATTATCGGTTTCTCATTCGGTTTCTTTATGCGATCTCTTTACAGAAAATTCCGACGGTTGTGACGGTCTACGATAGCGAAAAGCAGAACGGCAGCAGGAATAATGCGAGCATAAGTCAGCCAAAGTGAGTGCATTTCATTTTAGTACTCGATGCCGTAGCCAACGCTGCTATTGCGCGCATACGAGTCCAAATAGTACTTTAAACACTGTTATAGTTATATTTTGTCCAATATATTTAATTGTATTGTATTGTGGCAATGTATAAAAATATCGATAACGAATCATCAACTACAATGTTTGAAATGTATTCATCCGCGGATAGATTCATACGCTCCGACATGGCCGATGTGCCTGTCCAGCAGGCGGCTGGCTCCACCCTGCCGCTGGTCTTGACGCGCAAAAAAGGCGGCGACGATGGCGAGGATGGCAACTATAATCCCTTCGAGCACCGCAAAGTCGAGCATCCAACATCGTAAGTATCCTTCAAGTGCAAGTGATGATGAGTTGAAACTTAATCAACTGCTGATTGCATTTTGTTTCGAATCCTTGAACAGCTCTATACCGATAGTATCGAGTATCCTTTTTTTGTTTTATTTTTTTATGTTAACAAAGCGTTGAGATTGAGTAACAATGCAATTGAGAGCGAGCCAAGACGATGGCCACAATTCAAAATCAATTTGTATACTCGAAAGATCTTATGTAAACAGCTGATAGCTCGCAGTACATGTGATAAAGATAAATCAATGACTAAATAATTAATTAACGTCATTGAACTTTGCCTAGACTTTGAATTCTCAAAAAAATTTCAACGAAAAGGAAAAAAAAAATAAATATAACGGAAATGCAATGTGCAATTTTATTGACATTGTCCTTGGACTTTAGCTGAAAAGCTTCCACACTAAAAATAAAGTAAATTCGCAAATAGAAACGAAAATTCAAATTCAAAATAAAAATAAAAAAGAACGAGAACACGAAGAAACAGAAAAATAGGCAAAACAAATGTTCAACGATCCGTTTGCAGTGCAAAATGTGTAACGCTGTCTGTTAAGGTGTGTGAGAATTATACACACAGAGAGAGAGGGGGAGGGAAATATATTGTACACTAATCAACAAAGTTGGGCTAGGCGCATAAAGCTTAAAACACGATAATAGTTAATGGCCATAGAAATAAGATTGAATGGAATTGATTCACGTTCTAGAATTGATTCACAGCTGATTAGCGATACGAATCAATTAAATAACCGGATTCCCATTGTATGCTGCGGTTTGCGGGGACTCTGTATACATACACTATGTATATATATATATGTATATTTGTCTAAAAATATGTGTGATACTTTCTCTATTATATGTATGTTATAGCTGAACAGGCAGTACGTACGTCCAACGTTAGAGACGCAGCACAAATTGCATGTGACGGTTTTGTAATAGAATTATTTTATTTTTCGTAAATATTTTGATGCAACTTAAGTTTTCGTTTATTTCTTGGCAGCCGGACGGGATTGCATATTATAGATATTATATGATAAGTATATATGCATTCGTATAATATAATAGATATCTCAATGTTTGCGCCTACTCGCCGCCCATCAATTGATTCAATATATTCTGATTTCTAGCGACCTGGAGACCTTTATGCATCTGCTCAAGGGCTCCCTGGGCTCCGGCATTCTGGCCATGCCAATGGCCTTCGCCAATGCTGGCCTCTGGTTTGGTCTGGCTGCCACCTTTGCCGTTGGCACCCTCTGCACCTACTGCGTTCACATCCTGGTCAAGTGTTCACACATCCTCTGCCGGCGGCGCAAGATACCCATGATGGGTTTCGCGGATGTGGCCGAACAGGCCTTCCTCGACGGGCCGCCTGCGCTGAATCGTTGGTCCCGCTTTATACGTTTTATGGTGAATACGTTTCTGGTTATCGATCTGCTCGGCTGCTGCTGCATCTACCTGGTGTTTGTGGCCACCAATGTGCAACAGGTGGTGAATGTCTATATGGAAACCCAGCTGACCGTGCGTATGTGGATTATGATCGTGTCTGCGCCTCTGATCTTCATGTGCCTGGTGCGAAATCTTAAGTTTCTGACGCCCTTCTCAATGATTGCCAACATTCTGATGTTTGTCGGCATTGTCATAACGTTTACGTACATGTTTACGGATCTGCCAGCGCCTGCTGAGCGTGTGGGCATTGTGTCACCGCTGCAATGGCCCATGTTCTTCGGCACGGTCATCTTTGCTCTGGAGGGCATCGGTGTAGTTATGTCCCTGGAGAATGACATGAGGACTCCCAGTCACTTCATTGGCTGCCCATCGGTGCTCAATATGGGCATGGGTCTGGTCATTGCTCTCTATACCCTCGTCGGTTTCTTTGGCTATCTCAAGTACGGCACTGAGACACAGGCTAGCATAACCCTGAATCTGCCCCTCGATGAAAAGTAAGCAGCACTCTCTTTGGGTAAACTATATATCCTATATCTAACATTATAATCATTTCCCAGATTGGCGCAATCCGTGAAGCTTATGATTGCCATTGCCATATTTTTCACCTTTACGCTGCAGTTTTATGTCCCAGTCAGCATTCTCTGGAAGGGCATTGAGCATAAGATTTCTGCCTCAAAGCAGAACATCAGCGAGTATGGACTGCGTGTCAGCCTAGTGGTAAGTTTTCTATCTAATCTTTTACAGAATAGCATTATAAATATATCTTTGATGTTTTCTAGATACTTTGCTGTGGCATTGCAGTAGCTCTACCCAATTTGGGTCCATTCATCTCGCTCATTGGCGCCGTCTGCCTGAGCACGCTGGGCATGATTGTTCCGGCTACTATTGAGCTGGCTGTGTATTACGAGGATCCTGGCTATGGACGATTTAAGTGGCGGTTGTGGAAGAACTCGGGTCTGATATTGTTTGGCGTTGTGGGCTTCATAACGGGCACATATGTGAGCATACGCGAATTTCAGGAGGAGTTCAAAGGCGGCCATGAGGCGCCGTGAGGAGCCGCCAGAGGTTATGCTAATTTAAATTAAATTAGTTTAATAAGCACAGGGATATCTAAGTTAAGTTTTTAACTAATTTTAGGGCTAACCAAAGTTTTGTAAGATCCTCCCTCTGCTACACTCTCACCAGCGTTTCCACTCTACCCATATATATATGCGAGTATCTATCCCATCTTTCAATATTAATTATTAATTTCAAAGCTTATATCCATCAATGAAATAGCATCATTAACTTCATACTGACGCATTCAAGACGCAGGCAGCTTTGTTGTTAACTCTACTTTTACCTTCGCTATGCCGTAATATCCAAACAAAGTATTTGATTTAGTCAATGCCGCATTATGTACGCCGTATATAATTGTGGCATTAAAGTTATGTAAAGAATTCTTCTAGAAGTGATTTCGTAAACGTAGTGATCTTTTGACAACAAAATATATAGTTATAGTAGTTGTAATTAGTTCCTAGCTGAACTAAATTAGTTTCACACCAAACACACACACACACACACACACACAGACAAACAGTTAAGCAAATAATACACACACACACAACAATTTGTGTGTGCAGCATGTGCCCAACAAATATTAAATGAATTTTTTTTTTTTTTTATATATACATATAAATACTTTTATCATTGAATTTCCTATTATTATGCCCTATTCAATATTCATGACATATTTTACATATATATATATATATATGAATATATATATGTATATATATATATATATATATATAGATACCTATCCTAAAAGAGACCAATTGCATATATTGCAAATAAAATTTGATTCAAACAAAAATAAATAAAATACAAAGAAATTTAATGGCTTTTCATATACAAATATAAAAACGTCTTAATAAACTAATGAATTATCGAGGCGCAGACAGACAGACTTCAAAATTTAAAACACAAATTTTGAAATTTCTTGTAAGCTAAATTTATTTTTGGGTTTCATTTTTCTTTCTTATACTAAATTGCGATCTTAAGAAACCCATTTCGACGCTGGGTATAAAAACTGTCAAATATAATTGCATGTACTTAGTCGTCGGAGCTGTCTGTCTGAGAAAGAGGAACGAGAAGTTCTAAAATAATACTTGAACTAAGGAAATATGTTAAACCTGACAGTAGAGCTTTTACTCTACCTATTTATAGCTTATATACTAGGGCTTATCGGTATTCTAATATCGCTTATTATTGCCAGCCTAAAAGTATGCAACATTTTTCTTCCGTTCGAACCGTTTCATACTTTTAGTTGTATTTCCAGAAACCGGTTTTATATATATTAAATAATGCTGCTAAATTGCATCGATCAATTGGTATTTTTGTTAATCATTGTTTATATATTTTTTAAATATATATTTATAAAAATATTTTCCGTATATTTTGTAGTTGAAACATTTGCAAGATTATACTGGAACTTGGCTTCCAAAATGATTCATTTTCTCGCTTAGAATTTCCTCTTCGGCTCTGAAGAAGGCGTTTCCGACTCAATATTGGACCTACAAAATACCTGTTCTGAAACAAATTGAGTTGATATAACTATGATCTTATACATCTGCCTGTCTAAGACTGTAAAAGCTATTTTCTCAGTTTTAAAACTAGTTTTAAATCATGCCGTGGATCTATGTTTCCTTACACTGTATGTCATTGTATATACAAGCAGCTCATGATATGGTCATACGCAGACAAAGGTAATATATATGAAAACCTTTTTGTACTTTGAGATGTCTATATTAAGCACATTAATTCAAACTTAAGTTTACCATATTAAGGTATAAATGTGGTCGGCAGATCTACTTTTAGTCTTCTCTTTCTAGTGGTGAGATTTTGCTGACCACCAAGGGGTCGTCTATAGGCCACAATAGGAACCCTTTGATCCCTATTAACAGTAGCCATCGCATATTCCTCTTAAAATTTGCGATTAACTTTATCTAACTTTAGCTAACTTTATCTTTAATTTGTCGGTTGAACAACTTGTTCGAAAGAAGTTTTAGTTTTAAAATATTCCAGAAGTAAACCGCAAGTTTTGTTGTGCTTTTATGACCACCAGTTTTAGAAATAACCGCTTCCAGTTTGAGTGTATGGAAATTAATATCTCATAAAGTTTACACTGTGAAACATGATTAATATGCACTTAACACCGCCTTCAGTTAAAATAAATTGCATTTTAATGCAATAAGTCTGGTCAATAAACATGATATCTCATTATTAAGTTACAATCAAAGTACAATAAATCTCTGTGAAGTCTAGGGTTTCAGTATATTCTGGTACTCAGTTCAGTTAATCAATTGATTTCTTATAGCGCTAATTTGGTGGACCTTGAAGAACTTATCGTCTTTATTTTGTTGACAGTTCCCAGCGACTAGTGGCAAAAGATTTGCCACACATATGTTTATTTACACTAAGGGCAAACAAGCCAAGCACTTGATAGTGAGTGATAATAAATGTACTGCCAAACCGCAAAACCAACACAAACACAAACACCAACGGCAACAACAATTCCATTTTAAGAAAGGCAGCAACAACAATCGCTTGAAATTGCAACAATTTTTAGCGCATTCCCACGCTTCTTTATGGCGCTCAGAACTGAGAAATGAGAAATCAAATTAATATGTGATATAAAGCGCTGAAAAACGAAACGAAACGCTGATAAGATATTTATTCAGGTGCTATGCAGTGTTTTCATTTCTCCCGTAATCACCCACAAAACTGTTGGCGAAAAGGCAAGCGAGCTATAAAGAAAAAAGAACAGAGAAAAAAAATAATGATGAAAAATATATGCTTATAAAAAAAAAGTATGAAGGGAAATGTGCAAACGCAATTTAAGTCGGAGCAACTGAAAACTGAACCGTGAGAAAATTACACCCACAGATAACAACACACACGAAACGGAGCTCAAGAACTCATATAACTCAAGTACACGAGCATTGTATCCATCAGATACTTAAGCGATAAGCGTTTTGCATTGTGACGCAATGTGCTGTTCTCTGTATATATCTTACTGTGTGTGTGTGTGAGTGTGTGAGTGTGTTGCTGTGTGTACAATTGAAATATTACTATTTACCAACGGTCAAGGCAGCCAACGGTCCGAGTGAGAGTTTAAAGTTCGTGCACAGTCCAAAATTGTATCTGACGGATACACACACACACACACATGAGTTGTTGCTGCTGTTGTTGTTGTTGTTGTTGGTGTTTGTGTTGCTGTTGTTGCTGTTGTTCGATAAGCGCAACGCGCAGCGTGTGAATTTTGAAAACCAATCAGACGATTGAAGAAACGCCTGAACAGCTCAAGCCGAGTGTTTGTGTATCTTATGGATACGCACGCCTTTTGGCACCCGTTTAAGCCCGGTTAGTTAGTTAAGTTGCATCTCTGATCATATGTCAGCGCACAAACATAAATCCTTTGATATGTATGCACAACCTTTGAACCGGCTGGCTGATTAAACAGTTCAAGTCAGCAGCTGCATAAATTGGCATAAAGTTGGAAATTCATTTGGATTTTAACTACTGTTAATTTGCAATTGATGTTTGACTGTTGGCCAAATCGATTCGATGTGGTTGTTGCAGTTGTTGTTGTCTATTCGATGCACAGATAAATGCATCTTATTGGCTGTCCACTTAAAGTCCAAGACACTTAAAGTCTAGAGAGAAAGAGAGAGAGAGACTCTAGCTGTATGGCTGGCAGCTTAATGTCGGCCGCACAATGTTTGGGCCATGTTTATTGGGATTAGTTGCTAAAAATTATGACCAATTTGTCGGGTTCAATGAGATGCAGCAGCAGCAGTAGCAGTAGGAGCAACAACGACAGTTGCTGCTGCAGCAGGGACATTCACGAATAGCTCGTATCGAATCGCCTTTCAAGTCAATTGCATGCAAATGCAGTCAGTGCGAGTCAAGAGACGATGTCAGACCGTAGAAGGCGTTGTGTCTCCTCGCACTTATTTTGCGTACATTTTTGGCAAACAAAATTAAAGCCTTAAACAGATAATGTGCTGGTATCAGAGCCAGACAGACAGTTCGACCGTCGTCTCAGTGCCGCATTCAATGCAAATCTCTCCCCCTTCCGCTCCCTCGATCTCACGCTCTCTCTCTCTCTCAGTGGTTGACGTCTGGCGAGTTAATAGAAAATTTATAATGCCAGGCGTGCCATAAATTGCAACATACACCCACATGTGTTGTGTCAACGTTGCGATAGGTAGGCTACACCAGTCAGCCAGGCCAGGCACCAGGCACCAGGGCAGCAGGGCAAACAGGCGGCAACGTGTGGGAAAAAGTTGTAATTTGCAGTTGACAAATACGCAAAGCTTTCGGCCCCGCACTGAGCTAGCAAAAATTAACTCATATTGCAGGCAGGCCAAGCCGGCAGCAGGCAGCAGGCAGCAGTCAGCCGGCAGTCGGCAGTCGGCAGCCAAGCATCCGAGCACCCAAGCAGGCAATTCGAACTTGGAGCTGGAGTCAAGTCAATGATTTATGTGCACAGTGCGGCCTACGAAAAATGTGTAGCAGCAGCAGCAGCAGCAGCAGCAACTGTAAGGAGCAACTGTGAGTGCTACAAAGATCTGTTGAACAATGGGCAATGGGGCAGTGGGAGCTGCTAGAGTGGCTAACCAATCTTTTGCCACAGTCTCCTGTTTTTTTTTTGTTTTTTTGTTGTTTTCTGTTTGTTGCCTACCTGCTGCCGTGTTGGCGTTGGCTGCTGTCCCTATTCCCGCTGCTGCTGCGCCGCAGGCTGCAATTGTCTGCTTAAAAGCGTTCATTCTGTCCACAATGAAGCCACATAACTTGGCCGCAGTTACAGACCAGCCAGTCCAAGGCAGTCACCCAGTCAGCCAGTCAGCCAGCTAGTTTCCCCCACCCAGCTGCCTCTTCTCCCACTCTCTCGCCCATGTGCCTTCGATGTGATGATTTATTGTGGCTGCGCCTGCAGCGACCTCCATCCACTGTCCAACGTCCAACGTCCAACGTCCTCCATCCAGCATCCACTGTCCCTCGTCTGTACTCCACTGCATCCACTGACCACCATCCACCATCCACTGTCCACTGTCCAGATTCACAGTACGGTAGCCGCTTGGTTTGCTTGGATGCGTTCCCGTCTTGCAGTTTCAATTGAAACTTTATTTAATAAGTTGATGTTATTTGTTAACTGAGCCAAAGGCGCGCTGCTGAATTATGTTGCTCCTGGCCTGCTGCTCGCTAGCAATTCTAATGCACTCACTAGCCTGGCAGCAACATGGCCAAATGTGTGCCCATAAATCATCTGGTCAATTTCTTGCTTAGGCGTGGGTACAGCCACCGCGAACACCGATTTAGTACGTTAAATTGCAATGTTTCAAATATGCTTGACAGCATTTTGTGAATTGGCATCTAAACGAGCCTGAAGACCTTTAATGATCCAATTCAACATCCAATAAGCCATAAGCCGCGGGTCATCGCGCACGAGATGCACAATTTTTCTTCCTATAAATAAATAAAATATTATATTATAGACTCTCGCAGGACGTTAGTCGAATCTCTTAGAACATTCTCTTAAATCTAAGTGTGTACTCTAATATCTTTGAGATTGAACTGTATTTAAACTTAAATCAGCTAAATTGTATTTCAAAGATGTGTTCGTAATTGATAGAAGCTCTAACAAGGATTTCATCTGTTAATTGCCATGGAATTTTTGGCGGAAACGAAAAGGTGTTTGCAATATGAGTTCAAAGAGTTCTTTGGGTTAACAAAATATGAAATAATTATCTAAAAATTTGTGATTTTTTAGATGAGAAGCCTTAAGTACAACTCGGATGTGATATGCTGATGTCATAGGCAATAACATTTGTTAATTTTAACAAGAATAACATAATAATAATACAATATATTAATTGTTATGATAATATTTATAATTCTTTTTTATTTTTCTTAGTATTCTATTTATCTACAATCTATCTTTAAGAGTATTTATAAAAAAGTAACAATAAATATTTAATAATTATATAAATAGTAGAGTAAATAATATAATAAATTTAACAATCAAAATAATAAAGTAGCTCGCAAATTATAAATTATTCGCATATAAATAAAATAGAGAGAAAACTTACTTAAAAAATTTCCAATAGATTCCTTTTTTTATTTATTTTATTTAATAAAAATAAGTAAACGAAACTAAATAACTAACTAACTAATATTTAACTATAAGCAACAAAAACATAAAAATTAATTATATAATTGCATATTATATTAAGAAACTTTGCTTGCTGAGTCGCTCCCAACGATTCTGCGAGTTCAGTTTGCATTTGGCACCGATCTTGATCCAATATAGCCTCCGAATCCTCATCTCCAAACTCTTTGGGTTGGCCAGGAAACTCTTCGTCTTCACCACTTCTGAAGCGTCGAAACCACTCTCTGCATGACTTATCGGTTGGAGCAGATTCACCATAAACTTCCACAAGCATTCGATGGGCTTCAGCTGCACTTTTCTTCCCATTAAAAATGAAAATCAGAACTTCCCGCAAATGTTGTTTGTTTAACACAAATTCAGACATTTTCGAAGAGGCAAAAAAGAAGACGCTGATCAGTTTGAGTTATCACACCTTTCCAATGGAATATGTACTATATACACTTCCAAGATTGGCCACAACTTACAGGTGGACCGAATTAATTTGTACTTTCAAAAAACTAAAATTTATTTATTTTATTTTTATTACTGTACATAAGTAACTTATTATATAATAAGTAAAGACTAGAGTACTAGCTACTGGTCCATCGACTCCTAAAAACTAAAAATAATTGCGATAACGTTCAAAATGTTTGACAAACCTCAATTCTACAATAATTTCTGGAAGATTCAAAATTCAGAGAGTTTTAAGGTGCGAGCATCTTCCGTAATATTAACACTAATAAAAATAATAGTAGGATATAAGATCGCACATCAGTTTTAGTTTTTTGCAGGTAAAGACCAGAAGTTGGAAAATATATAATTGATTAAAGTTTGTTCTTAAATTTAAGAAAATGTATTTACTTTCTTTTAAAAAATCACCTGTTTCTTTTCGGTCAACCCAATAGTAACAGGGAATGCTCTACTTGAACTTGATAAGTTCTGATTGAAGACATTCTTTGAAGATGTTGTGGAACTAAAACAAGTAGGAAATGTTGTAATAGGTATCATTAAGGATATATTTCAAAGTGTAATATATAAATAATACAAGAAGAGGTTTACATTGAACTTGACTTTGATTTGATTGAAGAAATCTTTTGAAAATAATATGAAACTGTAAGAAGTAGGAAATTTGAAAACAAGAAACTATATCGGGGATATATTTCAGAGTATGTTTTTATTGTATAATATCTAGGATTGAATTGAACTTGAATAGTTTTGATTTAAAATTCATAGAAAATTGCGTGGAACTAAAAGAAAAAGCTAATTTTAGGGTATTCATATTTCAGAGTCTAAAGATATTATTGTATATAGCATCCACGCTTATTCCACGCTCATAGAGAATTTGCAGGAAAGATGGCGAAAGGGCATCCAACAAAATGGAAAATATATAATTGATTAAAGTATATTCTAAATTTTAAGATAATGTATTTACTTTCTTTAAAAAATCACCTGTTTCTTTTCGGTCAACCCAATATAAGTTTATATCAAGGATTGGTTTTGGGGATTATGAATCCAAGCTTTCATTCTTTTTTACATTTTCAGGGAAAACACCTTCAAGGAGAGTTATCCGAGAACCTTTTGGAAACATTAGAGATTGTGTTGGGTCTTGCAGCCTTCAATCCTCAGCCCTCAGAAGTCTGACCTAGTGGGAATTATGTGTTCCCTGTGTTGTTTCTGATATGATAGGGGTAAACATCTACTCGGTGTATTTGAAATCTGCTCATCTGCTGCTTTTAATGCAGTGTGTCAATGCATTGTATTAGAAAGTACACGGAGACTCGGTGACTTTAATCTGAGCCGCTGCATCTGGGCAAACACTTGCTGACAAATTGCTGATAAATAAACCTCAAATGCGAGAGATTTGCAATAATGCCTTTCTAATTTCATGCGTCGCCGTTTTTGCCGCCATGCCACACGCTCCTTCTGGCGGGCATGCAAAGCGCATAAAAACGAAAAAAAAAAACAGAAAAACAGAAAAATAAACAGAAAAATATAAGAAGAAAAAAAGAAAAAAAACATCGAATCGCAGCCATTGGAGCGCATTGAGTGGTGCCTCCTGGCATGGCGCCTCTGCAGGCTGCACAATTTTAAACATTTTCCACACGTAATGCGAAAGTTTGAATCATTTGTCCACTGTGCACAGTGCAGCAACTGGCGATTTTCATTTAAAATTCTTGTCACAGACATGTAATTGCAACGCGCCATCGACTGCCAACTCCAGACTCCAGACTCGCGACTCTCCACTCGCGACTCCCGACTTGCAATATCCAATACCCATTTCCCGATTCACGACTCCCGAACGGATCTATATTGCTATGGCCTGGCCTATTGACAATGCGTTTGTCAGCAGCACTTGGTTAATGTTGTTGCTATTGTTGCTGTTGTTGCTGTTATTGCTGCTGTTGCTGCTGTTGCTGCTGCCTCTGGCGCTGTGTTGACACAGATAAGTGCGTGGCGGCGGCGTCGGCAGCGATAAGTAGCGTTTATGCATTAATTTTTGACTCGAAAGTGGCATTATTTATTACGCATTAATGCACTGAATTAACGTTTATTTAATTAATATTAATGCTGGCGCAGCAGCTTGCCAGCTAATGTTGTTGTTGCTTTAACTGTTACTGCTGCTGCTGCTGTTGGCGCAACAAAGTTGTCTGCTACTTAGGCTGACATTTTGTGTATAGATTTTGGGCAGCCAGGCAATTAAAGGTACCGCTAACAGGCATTGCCTGTCCAGGCAGTCATTCAGTCAGTCAGTCAGTCAGTCGATGCAGTCAGTCAGCAATTGTCAGTTGCAGCTAGACAACATGTTGCTGACATACCTTCCGACCATGTTGCTGGGCTCAAAATTTGGTGCAGTTGCAATGGGCGACGCTGGCGTCTTTGTCGTCGTCGGCATCTTTGTGTCTCGTCTCCTACAACTTGCCCATGGATACTCGCAAAAGTTGTCGTATATAAGTGTGTGTGTGTGTGTGTGTGTGTGTGTGTGTGTGTGTTGCTCATGTCGCTGATTGTAAAAAGCATTCAATTTTTGACATTCTCCGCCCTGTTGTTGTTGTTGTTGTTGCTGTTCTTGCAGCTCTTTCAGTTGTTGTTGCTGGTGATGTCTCATCGATACACACAGGTCAAGGCCTTGGGGGCAGCGTAATCAACCGATTTCAACTGAAACCCGACTTGACTTGACATTATCCTATAGTCAACAAGCGACTGCCGCTGACCGTTAAATTGTGCAAATATTTGAACTGAAATCGAAAGTAAAGTCGCCAGACAAATAACCAATAACTCAATATATTTTATATATTTTATATTATACACACATATATATATATATATATGTATATATATTGCGATAAACCAATATTTGCGTTAGGTCGAGCAGTAGATAACGGCGGGCACGACATTTGTAATCCATCAGTGTCGGGGGCGGCCTGCGGCCTGTGGGCTCTGCTCTCCGGTCTTCGGTCTGTGGTCTCCGGTCTGTGGTCTGTGGTCTGGGATCTGCAGCCTGTGGTCTGTGGCCAATAGGTAGACGTAGTTTGGGCGCAATAAACTTTATAATTTATAGACCAATCAGACGCAGATCGCACGCACTAAAACAAGTGAAAAATCATAGTCCAAACACATAATGCATCAGTAGAGATCTGAGAGGCAGGCAATTTATAGGATGGCCATGCCAATAGACACCGCACAGCGGGTTGTCAAATTGAAGCGCGACTGTGACTGTAACTGAGACTCCGACTCCGAGTCAGACTATGACTATGACTATGACTATAACTATGACTCTGACTCCAACTCGGACTTCGACTCCAACTTCGACTTCAGCTCAGACTTAGAGTCAGATTCAGACTGAGACTTAAGAGTCAGAGTCAGAGTCAGAGTCGGAGCACGTGAAACCGCTGGGATAATGCTTGCGCGGACTCCCCTTGCCAATTGATTTATACAAACGGCAAAGCAACGGAACACAAATTGGTTGGCTTTAGACTGAAGATCGCTGTTGCTTGGGTTGGGGTCCTGCCAAATGATTTGTTGCACTTTGCTGCAATCGTCGCATACGCAGAACTTTTGCTAGCTGCGCTTCGGCTGTGCTGTGCTGTTTAACCTTTTGAACTCGCCACATGGGCGGAGTTGCACGTGTGGCATATTTCAGTGGAAATCATTAGCCAGAGATCGGCAACTGTTGCTGAGAAGCAGCTACGATTGTTGTTTGCTGCCGCAGCCGCTGCCACCGCTGCCACCGCTGCTGCTGCTGCTGCTGTTGCACTTGTGTTGCTTTGCATGCCACTTGCGTAGCTAATTAGAGCCATAAATGTTGCACACAGCTCAATCCCCCAATGCGAGCCCCGTTGAACTTGTTTAAAGCCCCGCGGATTTGACGGAAAGTGATAGCAGGCGTTGGCAAAAAATGTTCGGCCGTCCAACAACAGAAGCGAACAGCAACAACGACAACAACAACGACAACAACAACTACAAACAGATGTCGCCTGTCGCCCGTTTGCCCATTTTGGTTATGTCGGAATCCAACACCAGTTTATCAAGCGACGGCCCAAACAATAAATTACGCAATCCAAACGCTCAACTGCAGTCCATCAATGGCATAATGAGGCGAGCGGCGGGCCGCCCCAGCAGCACCAGCGGCCCCAGCGCAGATGCATTACCATATCGGCATAAATTCCGGAGCATCGTTAAGTGGGCCTGACGACGACTACGACGACGACTGGCAGACAAACAGGCTGCTGCTTCGAAGCAGCTTCAAGCAGGTTGCAAGCGAACAGCGAACAACCACCAGCCACATGCCACATGCCACATGCCAGAGTCCGCCAGGTTACCCAGACCGCCACCTAATGAGGGAATTACCGCCAATGCCAATGTCGACATCACCATCGATAATGGCCAACTCTGAGAGCATTGAGCACTGAGCAGTAGGTGGAGCTGTTCTTGCTGCCTGTCGGTGTTGCATCGTGTTGCATGCATCTGCGACTGGGCCTTGTGGGGGCTGTCTTGTAGTTGACCTTATAACTGGCGCTTAATTTATGATGCCCAGCCAGAGCCTTGCCTACAAATATATGGCCCTCAATTAATATATACATGTTTATATATTTATATACATATATATATATATATATATATGTGTGTGTGTACAGATATATGTTGTATGTTCAGTTATATAATGTAAAAAACGTCATAGAAGAAAACTACTACAAAGCTTTACAAGATACAACAGATTTTGTTCAACAATGCGGAAATTTATCACCCCCTTCCAAAAAATACTGTTAAAAAAGCAGAAATTTCGGGAACGAGGCGATGCATTAAAAGTAACCTTCAGCCAACGTGGTGGTTGCTAGGGTGGTTTCTTCCGTGGTGGTTGTAGTAGTGGTTTCCTTATTTTTGCCACCATACTCCAGAATCATGTCCCTAATTGCAGCATAGCTGCCATATAGTAAGAAGATTAACCCAATTATGATAATAAATATATTCTTGATAAGCTTCCATCTCAGGCGTCCGTACGTATCGTGGTACAGAAGGCAAAGTTCGATGCTGCACGGAAATACCAAATGCAATAGGGATATGCTAAAGGCTCCGACTAGGGCCAGAAGTGGTCCCAGATTTGGAAAGGCGATCGCGTTTAATGTGGTTATAATTACGAATATAACGCGTAAAATGTATTCCGTCCTCAGCGGATGATCCATTCCACATTTTTTCAATATATAATGATTCAATAATATGTCGATTGTAACATATCCGGTCAGAGGATAGGTAAGGAATACGGCAATGGCAATGGCCCACTTGATAATCTGCGCGAGTCTATCTCATACAGCAGACGCTTAAGTACATAAAAGCAGATCCATTTTACCAGACTTACATGTCAGCTATAGGCAGATTCAGCGTAACCGATCCACCCACTGTGTCCCCATAGCGCCAATAGCCAATGAAGGCGAAAACACAATTGACGACAACCACGAAAACAGTGGCTTGGTTCAAGACCCCAAACATGCCGAGATACTTCTCAGGTTGGGCCATTTTCGATTCGATTGCCAGCATCTATAGAATATATACAGAGAATCAAAGATATATATGTGAAGCAAAGACGTACCACTCCAACGGAGGTAACAGCGAATAAAACGATGCCAAAGAATATGGGCAGGAGCAGGGGATCCGCAAACATCTTACGCTCACTTAGAGGTGGAAGACCCTTTCCGAGAAAGAAGCAGATACCAAGGATTGCCGCCAATATTAAGATGGTGGCGACAATGTTCGGTATCACCAGATACTTCAGATGGCGAATCATAAAAAAGGGCAACACTGCGACTCCAACTATCAAACAGAAGATTCTTACATCCAGATACTTCCCCGTGTAATACTGCATCAGTTGCTCGATGCTAACGGCCACAAATACTATATACACCACGGCAACACCATAATGCGAGAAACATAATATACCATCCACCATATATCGGGCCGCTTTGGACATATATCGACACCAGGCTGGCCCTACACTGAATGCGTATTCCATTGTCTCTGGATATGTCATATAACCAGTTTTGTTTAGAGCGCTAGATTGAACCATACATCGAATCTGGCAACAGAATCATCATTATAAATAATATATATATTAAAGTTAAAACAACTCACTAGCAATTGCATGCCATATATAAGCAGTATGGTGCACAGTACCATCAGTACTACTCCATTGACGTATCCAGCGTTGGCAAAGGCCAGCGGCATGGCTAAAATTCCAGTACCAATGACACATTTCAGTAGTGAAAATAATGCATCCCAATTTCTATGGCACAGATTGAAGTTCTATGAGAAGTTAAGGAACATATGGAAAACTGTCTTACGATAGCGGTTTTTCCACATTTCTATTTTCATACGGATTGTATCCACTACAAGAAGATGAATATGATATATATATATATAATTATCAATGTCAACCAATCGTTCATATGTCTTACCCATCACCCATTGTTGTTAAGCGATAAAATTTTGATTTTTAAGATTAAATTACAAAATTGTAAAATATTGCAACTACAAAAAAACGAAAAGTGAACTAAAATTTTAATTTGAAAATTTCCATTTGTCAAATATATTAAGCTGAAAAGGAATACTTGATTGTTTGAATAGCATCAGACAACTACAAGATATCTTAATATATATCCTATATCCTTAATGTTATGCTTGACATGTACTGAATATATCCTAAGGAAACCCATAGAAAATAATAGAAAAGAGCTTCTATTATTTTGTATATTGTATATGTAGAAAAATTCGTTAAATTTTTAAAAACGAAAGTATCGCTTTTAGAATAAACACTTATAGTTATTAATAAAAATTTTTCTAGAACTACTATTTTTTTGAACAGTCTCAAAACAATATAAATCAAGTTCATTTGCTTTTCTGTTCGTTCTATCTTAATATATATCCTATATCCTTAAAAACAATCCATACACTACAAGCAATACACTGCATAATGTTATGCTTGACATGTACTGAATATATCCTAAGGAAACCCATAGAAAATAATAGGAAAGAGCTTCTATTATTTTGTATATTATATATGTAGAAAAATTTGTTAAATTTTTAAAAAGTATCGCTTTTAGAATAAATACCTATGGTTATCAATAAAATTTTTTCTAGAACTACTATTTTTTTGAACAGTCTCGAAACAATATAAATCGAGTTCATTTGCTTTTCTGTTCGTTCTATTATCTTCTATAAGAAACTTTGTGAAGCCTTAACACAACAACAAGTTCAACAAGTTGTGCTCAATTATGCCCGACTAAGAGATACCCTTTATCCAGATCTGAAGCATCGCGTTCAAGTTTTTTTTGTTCATCTTCCGATTATTCTCTTATGTATGCATAGATTAATAGAATTGAATCGGCGAACAGTGTCTGTAGCTTTCAGCTTAGCCTAGATCGGGTCAGCTAGTGCAATACTGATCAAGAATATATAAGGTTATAGATCCTTGCTTCCGGGGGACATATGGATAGATAAATATACTCCTCTAACTTAATTGTTATAGGATTAGAGTTATAAAAATAATTATTATAAATTGTTGCACTACTATTTTTTTGAACACAACTTTATTTGGTTGTAGTTACGTGTGAGAATAGTTGTAAAAAGATATAAGATGGCATAGAAGTGTAAATTAAATATATTTTGTACGTTTTTAGTTTTTTTTTATTTTTTTCTGGCCTTACGTCTCTCCAGCGGTGTGAGAGCTCACAATATAATTTTGATTTTCTGTTAGTTTGAAATAATACATACAATTTAGATAAAATACTAAAGTAGAAAATAGCCTTAAATCAATAATAGCCTTCTGCTGGGGCTCCTGGAGGCGAATCAGCATCTGGCGACGATGTACTTGGGGCATCGGTGGTTGTATCGTCATTCGATTTAACACCGCCATATTCAACGATCATTTGCACAATTGCCAAATATGTTCCAAAGATTAGAACGAGAAGTCCGAACAATATTATCAAAATATCTTTCCAAAGTCTCCACTTTAGCTTTCCATACGAATCATTGTATAATAAACAGAGCTCCATGCAGCACGGAAATATCAGATTTAGCAGCGAAATGGAAAAGCAACCAACCAACGCAAGAATTGGTCCCAAATTTGGAATAGCAATTGCAAGCAATGTAGTTAAAATTACGTAAGAAACACGTACAATGTATTCAATTCTATGCGGATGATTCACTTCACGCTTTTTTAATACATAATGATTCATAATGATATCCACGACGACATAGCCGGAAAGTGGATACGTTAAAAAGACGGCGGTTGCAATGAAAAATTTGATTATCTGTGCGCCTCTGTTTTGGGAATACATATTGAGACATAAAACATATAGAAATAGTACTATTGTTGGCAATAGACTTACATTTGATCGGTCGGAATATTCAGAGATATACTAGCCTCTACAGAAGAGCCGTATCTCCAGTATCCAAAGAAGCCAAACAAAACGTTGGTAATTATGACAAAAATAGCGCCCATATTTAATATACCAAGCCAGCCAACATATTTTTCAGGATGAGCCATTTTAGACTCAATGGCAATCATCTGCAGGAAGTTAAAAAACGAAATATGGATATATGAAAATATGAAAATATAACACGGACATACCACTCCCACCGAAGAGGTGGCAAACATAACAATTCCGATTATCAAGGGTATATTTTTAGGAGCGTTCATCAACTTTCTTTCACTTATGTTAGGCATTCCCTTAAAAATGTAATAGAACAAGCCCAGAAGTCCTGCATAGATCAAAAAGTTAGCTATTATGTTCACAGGTACAAGATATTTCAGATGTCGTATGAGGAAGAGGGGTATGCATAGAATTCCAATTATCAAGCAGTAAAGCCGCACATCCCCAGCATCTTTGTTCAGGAAATAATCAAACAATTGCTTATAGTTAGCGGCCACAAATACGGTATATACGACGTTAACTCCAAAATGTGACAACATAAGAATCGAATCTACCATATAAGGCGATGCTTTGGCAAACCAAGCACTACATTTGGGTCCTACAGTAAATGAATATTCCATTGCCTCGGGAAATGTCATATAACCCACTTTATTCATACGGCTTGCTTGAACCATCGAAAGAATCTGTCAAACGCATCAAATTGCCAAATTCGATTGATATATCAATATAATATAGATATATGCTTACCAATAAGTGCATGCCATAAATGAGAAGGACTGTGGCCCCAATTGTAATCAGAGATCCACCCAACAAACCACCGTATGCCACTGCCAGCGGCATAGCCAAAATCCCTGTGCCAACAACACATTTAAGAAGTGACATCAAGGCGTCACAGTTTCTATTAAGGAAAACGATAAGCAGATAATCGGATGGATAATAATGTTCATTACTTACGATAAAGGCGCCTCCACATTTCGATTTGCATAAGGATCATAACTATTGTTGAGCAAATTACATTCAATTGATTCATATTGATTATAATCCACCAATTTCTTACCTATCTCCCATTATAAAAAAATTTAAAAAAAAAAACTGTACTTAAGATTTTCAAAAGAATAGTAACTTTATTCTATACAAAACAAAGGCCAACTAATTTCTATACGAATACAAAATAATGAAATATCAAGAAAACATATCGGATGTGATTAATAAATGGTTCCTATAAGGCTCCCAGTGAGACCAGAGTGCCAGCAATGCCACCGCACAGGCCCACACCAATGAAGAGTAGAGAACGCCAAAGGTAAATTTTGAAGGGTCCATAGCTCTCGCCATAGCAGACGCATATATTGATAATGCCGGGATAGATCAGACCCACCTGAGCCAGACAGAACGAACCCACCAGGGTAAGCAGTAGTCCAAAATCGGGATAGGCCATGGCGCAAAGTATGTTGGCAATCACCATGGCAATGCGCACCATGTACTCCATTGATAGGGCCGCAGCTCTGTCTACTCTCGGCTTCATATAGCAGCGCCAGACGATATCGATGGAGATGAAGCCCTGCAGGGGATAGCTCAAAAGGATGGCAAGTCCGAACATGAACAACACACACTGTGGCAGGCTGGTGGAGCAGAGTTGATGAGTGACGATTACCGATCAACAAATGGTACCTACAATTCTTGGACAGGCAGATTGTGCAGCACGGAACTGGAGGTGCCATCGCCATATCTCCAATAGCCAAAGAATCCAAATACCGCATAGAACACGATCACAATGCACATGGCCTTGTTGAGGACGCCACAGGTGCCCAGATAATGCTCCGGCGATTTCATATTGTACTGCAGCGACAGCACCTAAAGAATAGGCGTAATATTAACTGATATTCCTAACTGGTATTCCCACCTACCGCGCCCACCGCCTCAATGGCGAACAGATCCGTGCCAAAGAATAGAGGATACTGTCGCCAATTCTGGAACAATCGACGCTCTGCAAGTTTCGGCAATGTTCCGAACATATACTTGAAGAGGATAGCGAAACCTAAACAGGAAGATTAGTCAGGAAAATTGTAACCCCTTTTGACTACTCACAAACATACTTACTAATGACCATAAGTATGTTCGACACCAAAGAAAGTGGCACTAGCTGTTTGAGATCGCGCAGGAGAAAGGTCAATATCAGTGGCAGGGTCAGCATGCCCATATAAATGCGTAGATCGACAATTGGTGTCAGATATATGTCGCCCAGCACCTTCATGTTCTCAGCTATGAACACCACATAGACGCAGCCCACACCAAAATGATAGACAAATAAGAAGATATCCACTTGGTAGCTATTAGAAGAAGTTTTCTTTATTCAGAGGTTAAGTAGATACCAAAGGCAATCCACCGGTTGGGAACAGATGATTCCCTTCTGGAATGTGCTACTCACGCTAGACATTTGCTCAAGCGATGCAGACAGATTGGTCCATTCAGAATGGCCAGCTCCATGGATTCACTGTAGCTGAGGACCGCAGTCTTATTGCGTTTGCATAGCATGTTGATATCATTGAGCTGCGGTTATTGGGAAATCGTACAAGGTACTATCGTATGGATGAGATTACGAACCAACACGTGCATGGCATAAACCACAAGAATACCGAGCACCACAGTGGCTATCAAGCCGAGCAGCCAGCCAGAATTGTAAAAGGCTCTGGGCATGGCCAGACAGCCCGTGCCAACAGCGCATTTGAGAAGATTTATAAAGGCATCCATGTCCCTAAGTATTGGGTGCTTATACTAGTATTAGATGATCTAATTGCATTAATTATAGGTTCTCATACGAAATTGGATGCTCCACAGCTCTCGCGAAGTCCGGGTCATAGGAGAGTCTTGTGCTAAAGCATAGGTCTCAAAAATTAACGGCTTTAGGTAATCATCAAATGACTCATCCAGAACTTACCCCAAGTTGCGCTCCAGATAGTTGAAGACTCTCACATGGATGGGTTTCAGTGGCTGCTCCGGGTCCTGCCTGATTTGTATGGCCGTATGACGTCGTTTGGGTGCCTTCGTTTGCCACATTTTACCATATAAAATAAAGAACTCTCTGTATACAAACGAGTATATATATACATATATATATATATATATATATATATAGTTCTGTTATATACGATTATTTTCAGCGCCAACTCGGTTGCCAATTATGCAAATGTCTAAGAAAAGAAGACAAAGACAAACGAATTTTGTAGAAGACCGCAACGTATTCCTTTATACCCTATCCTTCTACCGGATACACTGCCACGATTAGAAAGCTAAAGCAAACAGTTTAAATGATTTCAAATATATCGATTGAGTTTTGATTGTAGCCCAAATCTGCATGTCTAAAGTTAACGTTGGGTATAGAACAACTTTGAGATATTGAAGAATCCTGTTTTGGGCTCTAGAGTAAGGGTATGCCATATTCATTGATATACTAAGAACTGCTGTCAATTTATATCTTTAAATATAAGCATGGCCCAGAGCACTGATTCATTCCAGGAAATTAAGCAGAAACAGGCAGAGAGGTATCGGTTTGTTGTGTGGGCGTTTAAAGCCTCGCAAAATGATCTGACCATGAACACATACTGGAGCTGAGGAGCTGGGGAGCTGAGGAGCTGCCTTAGCTATGGCTCGTGCACTGACTGGCCTCGACTTGACTATGAAATTCCTTATGAGGTGGCTGCTGTTGCTTCTGCTACCTAAATTATGCAGCAGCCCGCTGGCAATCGAGGCGGCGAGTCGGCAATGATCCAAACTTGAGCGTCAGCCCCGCCTTCCGTTCCGCTGGCGAAGTTCTAGGCAAGTCAAAAGACAAACTAATTAGTGTGGCCAGCGATGTCGCTTTGCACACATTTTTCACATGCCTACCGATGATGGCACTGACCATAAATTGAGCTAACCACCGCATCCCAGCCCCCACCCCGCTCCATATCGTTCAATGCGATTCGAACAAAGTACAGTTTCTAGTTAAATCTGAGGCCGCATTGTGTGCGGCCCATCGAGAGCCTCCCGCTGCGACTTCGAGTACGAGTGTGAGTACGAATCGTAGTAGTAGTATGAGAACGAGTGCGACTATGAGTATGAGTATTGAGTATGAGTACGAGTATGAGTATGAGTATGAGTATGAGTACGAGTGCGAGTACTTGTAATACATACAATTGTTGCCTCCCCCCTTGAAGCAAAACGAAGCCGCCCCTTGGCCACTTTGTGTTGGCGGAAATGTTGTTTTTCCTATGCAAATTCTGTCAGTGCCCCTTTTTGCATTTGCCAAGTGTCTTTTGCTGCGTTGTTTATTTGTTTTTGCCGGGGCCAAGTCAGGGGTCAACTACGCATTTGATTGCTGTTGCTGTGGTTCTAGCTCTACCTCTACCTCTACCTCTAGCTCTACCTCTAGCTCTGGCTGTTGCGTATTTCCCTATTCCCCCATTGCTGCGGCTCTTCAAGGTGTTTTGCGCAATGTGTGTGTGCGGGAGGTCAGCGAATTGAAATTTGTAACACTTTGCGGGGACAATATTAAATGATACCCACAAACGTGTATATAGCCAGGGTATTTGTAATGTCTTTTCGGTTGACTATCAAACAGTCTATTACTTTGATCAATAATCGTGTATATGTTTCATATGAGAAAAGTTTTTGTTGCATTTTCAAGCTATAAAACTCAAAGCGACTAGTGCCAAAATATAACTTGAAAGTTGGAGTTGGCGATATAAACTGAATATGATTTTGATATGGTAAAGGAAATCTGTATAGATAGAAAGCTTATGCTCTAAGTGAGACTGCAACGTGATTAGAATCCTCTGCCACAGAAGAAGCTCCAAGAAAATATAATATAGCACTTAGTGTACGACTAAGGACTATAGTATATTAGATCCATAGAATGTTAGATAGATATAGGAAAGAAGGAACAGTTTTCCATAGGATTATAGTTATAGCTAATAGTAAAGGTTAAAGAGAGAGAGTGTGAGAGCTAGAAATCGATTTGATTTGCTTTTTTTTGAAGCTGAACCAAAGGTTAAGGTTAAGTCTAAGCATGATTTTCACCCCCTTCTATATGGACTGCTACCGTCTGTGGGCTGCAGAGCGAATCAACCATGTTGTGGCTGGCGGCGCAGGGTATAGAAACATCACCAAGCAACGGTCACACAAAACTGGCATTTAAATATGCGCATTGGCAATTGCACTGCAGGCGTACCACGCTGCGTATGAATTTTCAGTGAAATTAACATACTAATGACACTTTGGGTCGGCCAAGGGTGGCCACCCATTGATGATGGTCGCCTCAGGAGTTGACCATCAGACTTGAACGTGTCTCCCTTCTACCTCCTATATAGCGAGTGTGTCCCCCCAGGTCCCCCATGTCCAGTGACAGAGTTAGCAGATATCAGCTGGCGTAGCAAGTGGGTCAGCGACTGCAACTCGAACTTCGCATGTGGTTCAATAATTCCAACAGTAAATGCTAAACTATGCGCATAGATTGTCAACGCGCCAAGATGCTTAGCTGATTGCTGCCGAGGATTGGATTGGAGCTGTTGCTGGGGTTGCTATAGCTATAGCCATAGCTATGCTGGCTCTGGCTCTGACTCTGACTCTGACTCTGTTGCTGCTGCTGCTGCTGCTGTTGGACGTGGTGCGTCATTAAAGTGCAGACAAATGGCAACGGCATGTGCGGCACATGTCAAACTGTAAGCAGCAGCAAATGGCAACAGGTGAAAATGTTGGAATTCTGATTATCTGCTGGCTGTTTGGCTGCCAGGCTGGCTGCTGCCAATCACCGGCAGCAACTGTTGCCGACCGAGTCTCAACTCAACTCAACTCAACCAGCAACTTAAACTGTAACTTTCGACGATTTGTCGTTCGACGCTCGTCGCAGTTGCCTTGTTGACTGTTTGCTATTTGATTTTTTCCAACCTCTCAAGTCTGCTACTTTGATGTTTGGCTACAAAACTATCAACTTAAATACACAACAACAGCAACAACAGCCGCAGCAACAGCACAACATGCGCATAATTATGCTGCTGTTGCTGCTGCTGCTACCTGCCAGCAACATGGGTGCTACATTCCATTTGCTGTGCCCTTGCCCATTGCCCATTGCCCGTTTCCCATTTGTGGGCAACACATGACACGCCTACATTCAATTTACAGCCGGAAGTGTGGGTGTGCACACATTTTGATATACCAACTTCTACTACTCTGATTTTGATATTGTTTTTTCGTGTTTTTTGCTTTTTTTGCAAACTGGAACTCATTTGGTAGCGCATAAATCAAAAATCGCAGCAGCAACTTCTTTGGCAGGCAACTTAGCAATCGCAACAGGAACAGCAACAGCAACAGCAACAGCAACGGCAACAGCAACTCCCGCATAAAAAAGTATGAAAAACGCATATAATGATTGGCTCCAGAGTAACAACAGCAACACAACAGAAACAACAACAGCAACATAATAGCCCCATTGCTTTGACCACGTAGCAGCAGCACCAACATCAGCACCACCAACAACAGCACCAACAGCAGCAAAAAGTGGGAGGATGCAGTGAATTTTCTCCCTCGGCAAAACTTATTTTTTAGTCTCTGCTGCTGCCGTTTGCTTTGTTGCTTGTATTCTCAGTGGCTGTCCATGTGGATGTGGATGTGGATGTGGCTGTCGGGGCCGTTTGCCTTTTTGGGGCCATCAGGCATTCGCCTAAGCGGCAGGTTCCTGTCTGCGCCGTCTGGAGCCCGGCTTCAGAGACGTTGACTGCATTTTTAAGCGCGCTGCGCATAAAATAAAAGTAGATTGCAGCAGCAGCAGCAGCAGCAGTGTTGCCTCGGGCACTGGGCGCGCGTCGTTTCTTCAATGAAACGAGTAAAAGTGCAGGATGCTTTGTTGTCCTGCCCATTGGAACAGCTTCTGCAGATACGGCAGCAGCTAATTTCAAGATCGGAGCAAAAAACAGCCCAAACCCAAAGCCGAACGAACCCCAAGCTCAAACTCGGCTCAAAGCCCTCGCGTTCATTCGCTTTGACTACAATTGCTGCTGCTGATGCGCAGATCTTGTGCGATAATGATGCAAGTTAATCATTAGCTTGGAACGTGTATTATGCGATTATTAGTTTGGCCTCTCAAGGATTATGCTATACTCTTACTTATACTTTTATATACTACTACTACTAACAACGCCGAGTCGAGTCGAGCCGAGCCGAGCTGCCAACTCGTACCTTCTGGTGGGCGTTTAACTTTGCAATTTTTAAGTAATTTTCAATTTCCGTTTGCCATATTCGCGTCCAGAGTTTCCTTTCCTTTGCGTAATGTGATGCTCTTCAACTTTGCTTGAGCACATGTAGCAATTTGTCAACGTTGTTTCGACTGGCAACGACAACGACAACAGCAGCAACAACAACGTAGGCAAATCTCTGCTCGTAAGCAGCATGCGGCAACATGTTGCTGCAACATGTAAGATGTCAGCGTTTTTTAAGAATCAATTGCCGCCCAACAGCAGCAGCAGCCGCAGCAGCAGCAAAAGTCGCAATTCGATATTGTCGTTGTGGCTTTAGCTTTAGCTTTAGCTTTAGCTTTAGCTTTAGCTTTAGCGTTGGTGTTGCTGCTGCTGCTGCTGCTGCCCGCCTTCTGGCTGCCGTCTGTCAGCAACATGTTGCCGCCACCTCTCCCCCGGCTAAGTTATGGCCACACACGTCGCACGAGGCGGCCTTGAAAAGCAATCCGAGTACCGAAGAGTACTTTGAAAAAAATCATTGCAGAATTTAAATAAGCAGACAAAAAACGCATACAGCGCACACATATTTTGCGAGCTTTGCAATTGACGTGCAACATGATTTTGTAGGCGTGCAACATGCGCATGCGCAACAGCCGCAACTTTATCAGATTGCCGCAGGCACCAAAGCTGACGCTGAAGCTGCCTCAGCAACAGTTCGTTTTTATTTGGCTTTTATTTATTTTATTTCTCTTTTTTTTCATCTCTCGTTTTTTTTTCCGTTTTTTTGTTTTATTTTTGTAGCTATGCGGCATGTTGTTGACTGTCAATTGTTTGGTGGGCGTTGCTGTTGTTACAGCAACAACAGCAACAACATCAGCAACATCAACAGCAACTACAGGAACAATATGGCCCATAGGTTGCCCTCGCCTCAGAGCTATATCAATGTCAACAGCATTATCACACTGCGATGTCAATATATGCAAATAAACACACACACAACAACAACAACAGCAACAACAACAGCAACAAGAGGTACAACAACAACTGCGAGTAATGCAATCAAGACAAGCACTTGCCAGCCAAGCAGTTGGGCAGTAGCAACAACTGCAACAACGGCAACAACTGCAACAAACGACAACAACAATGCTTCGGCTAAGACAAATAAATGCGTGTTTCTGCTTGTGTGTGTATGTCACACTAGTTAACACGAAGCGAAACTGCGCGAAATGCGATATTTCACACGATTTATGCACGGACAACGACAAAAGTTGCAACTGCAAAGCCAACGCCAGCAGCAGCAGCAATAGTATTGCTTGCAACCTTTTTACCAGGCCACACACGTTGCGGGGCCTAAACTGTTGCCCCTTTCCCCTGAAATGTTGCTGCCACGAGCAGCACAAATGTTGCCAGTTCACGTAATTGTTTTGTTAAGAGCTTGGCACTTTTCAGTTTTAGGAACTTATCGTGGAAAACCTCGTAAATATGCATCGATACGCGTTCTATGTGAACAGCAACATGTGTGCCTAGCCTGAAGGCTAAGGACTCTACTTAAAGTCTTATGTGCAGCATGAGTCCTTTCTCTCTTCAGAATTAACAGTCTAGCAAACATTTGGGGGTAAAATGATTTATTTTATACTATTTAAACTGAAACTAATATGCATTTGGAATTTTAAATTTCAAATAAGAATCAAAGTCTGGTAAAGTGAGGATTGAGAAAGAAGCCCAGAAAATCTCAATCAGATCACTAATTAAAGTAAAGCTATTAGTTGCAGTTGCCAGTGCTAAATATATCCTATAATATATCCTTGATCTGATTGGGTTTTTGTTTTTTGGATTTCTCAAATCTTAAAAACAAATGTTGAATCAAAAATTTATTTACTTATTTTTATTTATTTTTGTAAATTTCATTTTTTCTTATATAATCAAATTCTCCAGGCTTATACACTTTTATCCTTTCATTTTATTTGTTTTTAATTTTTTTACATTTTTCATTAATTATGAATTTTATTTTATCTTATTTTTATTCATATATTTTACAATTTTAATATTTTTTATAATTTATAAATTGTTTTCTTAAATCATTTCTTGTATCGATAAATATTTATTTACTTATTTTTATTTATTTTTGTAGATTTTATTTTTTCTTATATATTCAAATTCTCCAGGCTTATTCACTTTTATCTTTTCATTTTATTTGTTTTTAATTTTTTTATATTTTTCATAAATTATAAATTTTATTTTATCTTATTTTTATTCATATATTTTACAATTTTAATATTTTTTATAATTTATTATTATTATTATTATTTTTATAATTAATTGTTTTCTTGTATCGATTGTTATTTCTTAATTTGAGTAAACAAATAAATATATCTCAATCTGAATCTTCGAATAGAACACAGTGAAAGTTCTGACTTTTACCTTGACTTCCATATACTGGCCATAACTTCCAGAAAAGAAACAAACTCAACTGTTCCCAGTCAAGAGTTGTACTCTTTTAATAGCTCTGTAACTATTTTTCTCTCTTATCTCTCTCTCTCTCTCTTTCTGATCCTAGCAAATCTCAGAGGGAATTTAAGCTGAGCATCAGAATGTGAAACGCATTTCCTACCCTTAATACTTTGTATATAATTATGTGATTCTGCTCGGAAAGATCAACTGAGTTATTTCTAAGCTATATCCTCGTCCAGCAAAGACTCTCGATACAAAATCTTTATATATTCGAAACTAACTAAAAAAAATTCATACAGATTCTTATTACCCTACGAACTTTAGTAGTTCCTGTAAATTTTGTTAAAAAAGAATCAATAAATAAATCGGAATTTATTATGTTTTTATATATATTTATATATAGAAGTGTATAGCTATAACTTTGTCGGGGAATTGCAGATAATAAATCAAATATTAAATTGCTGTTGTAGAAATATCACAAATAAATTTGTCTTTTAATGTTTTAACTATAATGTTTGATTAATTTGAATCGAATTCAAGTATTCATATATCATTCATAGTTTCAATTTGAATATCTGAACACATTTTTTGTAGTTTTGCTGGCCAATTGGCAAACGAGACCAATTAGTTCCAATCAGAAATATCTGAGAGTAGATTACCAAATGGACCAAATATACGAATGAGCCAGTGTTGATCAGGGTTAAGTTGCATGTTGCCAACGAGATGAACAACATGAGCAACATGTTGCTGCCCCCAAGTACTCGTATGAGTTGTTGTTGTTGTTGTTGTTGGTGTTGCAGCTGGTTGCGACGAGTAACCAGTGGCAACAACATTTGCTGCTGCCGCTGCTGCTGACTGACTGACTTTCTGGCTAATTTGACAGGCAGGCAGCTGTTGAATGATGTTGATGATGACTCGTAGAGTGAGTGCCTGTTAAGATTTATGCGATGCCAATTGGTTGTGCCAACATTTGCCCATATACATAATTGAAATGTAATAAATTCTGTGGAGCTTTTCGTGCGCAATTAGCGCGTTTTGGCCAACGGCAGCCAAAGCGGCGACAATTGCTGACCATTTTCATGTTTTGTTGTTGGTTATTAAATAAAATAATTTCATAGTTGGCTGCAATCGTTGCTACTACTACTTGCTGTGGCTGTGGCTGTGGCAGTTGCCATTGCTGGTTTTACAAGCTGTTAAGTGCGAAATCAACACGCTTCATGCCAACTATGTGCAGGAAGGCAGCCTTATAGCCAACAGGCCAACAGGCCAACTGACCAACAGGCAGCTGCAGCATCGGATTCGCATTTAGCTTTAACTACAGCTTCAGCTATAGCTCAGTGTCCAGCGTTCAGTGTCCACTGTCCACTGTTCAGTGTTCAGTGTTCAGTGTGTTAGTTGTCAACACAAATGGCAATCGGCGTTGATAAATTGTCGCTGCCTTGGGCCAATTATAACCGTCTTTGGAAATGGCCAATAGTCGTTGTTCTTCTTGTTCTCATTGTTGTTGCTGCTGCTTCTTTTGTTGCTGCGGTGAAATTGCGAGGCTTTACGAGTATGCAGATCGCATGTCTCCAGTTCCTGCCTGCCTCTTGGTAGCATTATATGTACTATATGAAGCCCCACAGAGCTTCCTGCATCCGCAGCGCGTGGGTGTTGAATGACCAACAATCGATATTCTTGGCACAGAGTAGGTGCAACAAAATATCAAAGCCATGTAATCAGATACGTGGCAACGTCAGCCTGAATGCATCTTCCTCCCTCCCGGTTGCTGTTGCTTACAATTTACTCCTTTTGCGCATTCGGTTAGATAATTGAGGCACCCGCAATCACGTCGTCGTCTTCTTCGTCTTTTTATGGCCGTCTGCCCAAAAAAGGCGCCAACTTTGCCAGGGTCACAATGGCCAAATAGGCCACGTGCTACAAATTGTTAAGTAACTAAAGAGACCGGGGGAAGCGGGGACAGAGGCTGCCTTGTTGCATGACAAAAAAGTGAACACCCTCGCACCTGAGGCTGAAATTGAAATCCCTGCCGTAAGACGATCTTTGGGTTCCTTTTTACTTCCATTCCTGTCCTGTCCTTTCCTTTCTCTTCCTTTCCTTTCCTCTCCTTATACTCGTACCATTCCTTCTGGCTTTGATTGCTGCTGCCGCTGCTGCTTCTCAGCTGTTCCTCCTCGTGGCTCGTCCCTCTCAGTCGCTTGGCGCGCGTTCTCTTGTGCATTATCATTATTATTGTTATTATCTACGGCCCGGTGTGTTTCCCTTCCGCTTCAGACTCACCGTACAATAACATCTAATTTCTGCTACCTACCTTGGGCATCAGCATCTGAATCTTTGAGATTTGCTTTGATTTGTTGCTGCTGTTAAGAAAACACCCGCATGCCACACATTCAATATTGATGTTGCATATGTTGTTGCATATTTCTATGCCACGCTAATGATATTTCCAGGGGATAGAGGGGAGTATGTATATTTAAGTGGTCTAGATGGAACCTTGAAGATTTCCCAAGAGCTGCAGCTTTTAACTAAACGATTTGATTAAAGAAATGTTTTATAAATTATGTGGACATAACAGGGATAAATTTCACAGTCTGCTTATACAATATAATGTCTGGAATATGTTTACTTGAACTCGACTTGTTGTGATTGAAAAACTTCTTACAATATTGTGCAGTACCAAAAGAAATGGGAAATGATGTAAAAGAGATTATATTGGGGATATATTTTGGAGTCTTTTGATATTTTATTGTAACACCATAATAGTAAAACCAATCCGGTTTTAATTGAAGAAATTTGTTGTTAATGATTTGGAACTGAAAGAAATATTGAGACAAGAGATTGTATCAGGGATATATTTCAGAGTAACAGGGAATGCTCCACTTGAACTTGATTAGTTCTGATTGAAGACATTCTTTGAAGATGATGTGGAACTAAAACGAGTAGGAAATGTTGTAATAGGGATCATTAAGGATATATTTCAAAGTGTTATATATAAATAATACAAGAAGAGGTTTACATTGAACTTGACTTTGATTTGATTGAAGAAATCTTTTGAAAATAATATGAAACTGGAAGAAGTAGGAAATTTTAAAACAAGAAACTATATCGGGGATATATTTCAGAGTATGCTTTTATTGTATAATATCCAGGATTGGATTGAACTTGGCTAGTTTTGATTTGAAATTCAAAATTGTGTGGAACCAAAAGAAAAAGGTAATTTTAGGGTCATATTTCAAAGTCTGAAGATATTATTGTTTCCTTGACGCGATATTCAAGGAATGGTTGACTTGAACTTGGCTTTATTTAATTGAAGAAGTCTTGTGCAAAGTATATGGAACTGATTTTGGTGATATATTGCAGAGTGTATTATATAAATGATGTCAAGGAATGGTGTGGTTGAACTTGACTTTGATTTGATTGAAGAAGTCCATAGAAAATGATGTGGAACTAAAACAAATAAGAAATTTTGTGGAAGAGATTATATCAAGCAAAGGATCCACAATCTTCTGATATATCTGAAAAATCTGATATCTGAATCAGATCTGATATCTGATGGGTTGCTTGTCAAGTTCAAGATTTGATTTGAATCAAGAAATCGTTTGAAAATTGTGTGAAACTAAAAGAAATATGGAAATTCAAGGATACATTCTTGAATCTTCTGATATCATGGAATGATTTAGCTCAAGTTTTACATTGGTTCCTACTCATATTTGCTATATCTGCACTTCATTTGGCATTTTGCAGACTGTAGAGGCAAGAGCTAGCTGGCAAGGACCTCTGTAGATGCATTTTTGCACAACGTTCCCCTAATTGTAAGCCACCCCAAGGCAGAGATTATTGACCTCTAAGCAAAGAAGAAGAACACAAGGAAGGTTGTTGCAAAGGCGGCGCTCTTTGTCCGGGATCAGCACAACGGCAACCAGAAGCAGCAACTGCCAGCTGTTACACGGCTAAGGACAAAAGTCTTGGCGCGCTCCCACACACACACACACACACACACACGCACAGTCTGTTTCTTGCACAGAAGTCACGCACAATTGCAATTACAAAACAGCAGAGGAAAAATTGCCAAAAGGAAAGAAGGAAAAAAAGAAAATATCCAAATCTGAGGAACAGCTGAGGAGGTGTGACTAGAGACAGAGAGAGAGAGAGAGGGAGAGGGAGGAAGTGCAGCAGCACGAGTCGTCAACTGAAGGATGTGAAATGATAGGAATATCCTTTGCGGTTAAACACGAAAAGGTGTCAGAATTGTTGCAGCATCTGTGGCAGCAATTACAACTGCAATTAGAACTTGGCTATTATGGCAGTTGATTGGCCAGAACAAGTGCCACAAAGTGGATGGGGAGGCTATCAGCTCAGAGCCTCCGAGCTGTTAGCTGTTTACTGTTTGCTCTGAGCTCTGAGCTGAATGAAATGACATATGGGCGACGCCAACGCAGACGCATTGCGTGAGGTGAACTGTTTGGCCGGCGCATCTTGGCCAGACGCTGAAAAAGTGTAGAGAACCGTTAACGGGTTTTTAGCAAAAAGGCGGCAGCTACCGTTAGCTAAGCAGAGCTTTCAGTTTTAAGTTATATCATTTGAAAAGGCTAAAACAAAAACATTTAAAGAAATTCAAACGAATTGGCACATTTTGTTAGTGGTTTTTTTTTTCGTTGTGTGTTGTTGTTGTTGTTGTTGTTACAGTCGCTATGCCCCCGGGCACGCCCACTTAAATTGCGTGCCATGTTGAAAGCATTCATTTCGAGGATGAAGCTCTCGCTGAGCTTGATGTGGACTCAGGGATGTGGATGTGGATGTGGATGTGGATGCCACTGCGACTACAATTAAATTTGCATTTGTATGAATTTTGTTGCTGCTGTTGTTGCTGCCGCGGGTGAAATACCATGGCATAGGAAACATTTATCACTGCTTGGCAGTGCTTGGCCAGCATCACCACCACCACCAGCAGCAGCAGCAGCAGCAGCAGCAGCATTACTACTACTATAACCGCAACCACCGCCACCGCCAGCGCCTTTGCAATGCAGACAACGCACAATAAAACTAAAAGCGCTTATAATTTCATATGAAATTCTTATGGACATGAAGTCAGAGTCGGAGTCGGACTTTCGAGATGGAGATGGAGTCGGAGTCCCAACTATTAGCCGGACATGCCAGCAGCAGCAGCAGCAGCCGCAGCAGCAGCCAAGTTAATCACAGGGTTGCCAGCTGAGTGGCCTAAACGAAAATGCTTAAATTTAATGACATAAATATACACGAGGCAAATGGAGTTGCACTGCGACTTTGGGTCGGAATCACAGTCTGACTCGGAGTCGGAGTCAGAATCGGAGTTGAAGTTGAAGTTGAAGTTTATGTCTTGAGAGGCCTATGGCGGGTGGCTCTCTATATCTACCTATACCTATAGCTGCTCCTGCTCCTGCTCCTGCTCCTCGTAATTTATGTGCCACGGCAATTTTATTGTGCAATACTCAAAATGCGACTATAAATCCAGTCATATTTATCAATGTGTCACGCCGTGATTGCTCAGAAAGGAGCTGAGACTCCTTCTGCTTGATCTTTCTTGTTTTGGGACTTTTGCCAGCTGCCTTGCCTGTCCATTTAGGGAAAACGAGTTTCGTCTTGACACCGGGTAGGGTGGCGCAGCAACCCACCACCCCTTTCCTTGTTTTCTTTTTCTTGGTATATTCCTTTCCTGATTCTTTTGCGCATTTGCTGCGTAATCCTTGCGGCTGTTGCCTGCCGCAGTTGCCAGTTGCCAGTTGCCAGTTGTCAGTTGCCGCCTGCCGCCACCGCCACCCCGTGAACAAGATAGACCGGCTGCTCCTTTTGCCGGGCAACAAGGAAAACCTCCTCCTACCGACCCTCTACTCGAACTCGAACTCGACATTTCGCTGCGGCGCAGAAGCGGCCAGAGACAACGCAGCTGCGCATGGAAATTAAAAATTAGGCAACTTCTGCGCAGTTGCCCATCGCCTGCAATTGCCCTGGGACTGTCATCTTCATCATCATCATCGCCAGCTCCTCCTCAGCTTGTTGCCGGGTGTAAGAAAATGCCAACATAGGGAAAAGGAGTTCCATAAAGCTTTATAAGAATGCCGTTCCGGGCGCGCAACTCCTGCCAAAGGGTGGCGGCTGGCAGCTGGCTGCTTTCTGATGAGCTTTGTCTCTTTTCTAACTAATAAATCCTTTGTATCCTTTCTAAAGGTAGCTCTGGATCTTTTCATGCTTTAGCAGAAGGAGGAGCAGCAGTAGGAAGAAGGAGTGAAATAAATATGTATCCCACGGCATAGTATGAAGACCATTGAATCAAAAATATAAAATAAATTATAAGAAAAACTTGATTGAAAGGGATTATTTTAATCTTAAGCTGAAATGTCTTAAATTGCTCTTCTGAAAGTTTGAACTAGAATTATTATTATAGCAAGATCAAGATCAGAAGAATAATATTAATAAATTATATTCTATTCTTATCAATCCAAAGTTTGTATAAGAAAACAGACAATTTGCTGACTTTTTGTCAACATATAAAGATCATTTCTACATTTCTGCTATTAGATATAGACGCTTAAGTGTCCAAAGGAGAAATCTTATTTTCTTTTAATACCAGGAGAATCTTTATAGTAACTGTTATAATAGAAAACTTATCGCAATATCTCTTCCTTCCTTTATTTTCACTCTTATGTTCCTCCTTAATTTCTTCTGAAAAATCAATAATAAACATATTACTATCCATTATAACTCATATCCCTTAATGCAATATAGAATCTTTATCTAAAAAGCAACCAAAAAAGTTCAATTTAATAATCAGTTAATTATTTTTAGGAGACCAACTTAAGTGAATATTTGCCCACAAATCGTTTTACTTACATAATTTATATAAAGTGAGAAAAGGAGAGAGACGAATAATAAAAAATATGTTTTGCTTGAGAATAATGTTTGCATATGATATTTCCTTGGGACTTCCCCAGAACCAGAAGCTATCATCGCACTCCAAACTTATAAGAAACACTGCCCCCAACTTGTTAACCTATTTGTCAGAAGCAGCCCGACGCCCGTTGGCAATTAATTGTTCTCTTTGTTGTTGTTTAAGCTTGAGCTTAGATCTTATCGGAGCACTTTGCACTTCCTCTCGAGTAACTGTAGGAATCCCACACAGAGCGCACAATACCGAAAAACACCGACGCTGACAACTGGAAGTCTGGGCTTGAGTCTGGCTCTGACTCTGAGTCTGATGTCGACGCTTCGAACATGAGCTTAAATCATGCACACGCCTCAATCTCGCCAAGATCTCTCACATGGAAGACAAATTTCAAATGATTTACCTACAGCGATGTCTACGCATCCGAGGAAGGGTTTGTGGGCTGCTCTGCGGATACTAAGGGCAGCAGCGGGAGGCGCCGCTCAACTCCAACTTTATTTCATTCACTAAAATTTTGTCTTAATGAAAGATCTGCCAAAAAAACCAAAGCCAAAGAAAAAAACAGAGAAACAAATGTTGGAAAAAACGAACTAAGCAGCTGTTGACTGCTAAATGAGTGAAGGCCACCAGCAAAGTTAAAGTTTCGCATTAAATTAACAAAAAAAATGTTTAATGACAATGTTGTTGTTGCTGTTTTTGGTATTGTTGTGCGTTGTTTGTTAGTACAGCCACCGGTGTTTGTTAAATTAATTGAATTTGTTGCTAGTTGTTCGGTTGTAGTCGTTAAAGAAATGTGTTTTAACTCGAAATTGCAAACTGGAAGCTGCTCGCTGGTAGCTGGTGGCTGGTGGCTGGTAGCTAATAGCCAAGAGCTAAGCGCTAAGCGCTAAGCACTGTGTAGGCAGCCAGTTTTGATTGGTCTAAAGTGTTTAATAAATAATTTCCGCATGTGATCACCGTGGCTCCATCCCTCCATCCCAGTTGCAAGTTTCCACTCACCGCTGACATCTCTCAATCCATTCTCCAGCTTGCCAATTTTCATCTAACTTACAACATCCGCTGAACCGTTGTGAGCAATTGAATGTTGAGCATTTTCTCACGTCGCTTAAATGGCTTAATAACCGAATGCATTTGTGGCTTAGCTTTAAGCACTGGTAATCGCTCCTTGGCCCCTCGGGCTGAGTGCCTCGTGGAATGCCCACGCAGCTGTGGCCGCTTCCGGTCTGCGGTCTACGCCCCATCAATGGGCCAACATGGAGCAGCATCAGAATCAAGTGAATGAATGGATCTCAACTCTGTTGTATTAGAAATGCCATAAAACTGCAGCAAACTGCGGCTGGTGAGCGCATAAAATTGATTTGATTGCTTTGAGGCAAAACTTACACCCGCCCTGGGAAATGATGATGCTAAGTTGCTTGATGCGGATGACGATGGACCTGGAGTTGGAGCTGGAGCTGGAGCTGGTGCTGGAGTTGGCAATACTAACCGAAATACGCTCCATGACTGGGCCAACTGATTTGTTGCTTCCTAGCAGGTTGTTTGCTCGTAAAAGAGCAGATATAGGCCGACAGTCTCCAAAGCCACATTGATGTGGCCCCTGATGAGACTGGGTGCTGATGGAGTTGCTGTTTTGTTGCTCTTGTCGCATCCCAGTCGCGTCCCAGTCCCAGTCCCAGTCACTGGCTGGCTGGCTGGCAGCTTCCTCAGCTGCGCCCGGCACATTTAGAGATTAACTGGTTTTATTGCTCGATTGGCTATAATATCTTTTATTTACGAGTCTTGAGCTAATTTGAATTTTCAACGTTTTCTTTCGGCGCATTTCTGCTTCGGCTTTAGCTTCAGCTCCAGCTCTGGGCTCAGCTTTAGCTTTGACTTCTACTACTACGACTTGGGCCTCGGCTTTACCTTCCACTTTGATTTCTATTGATTTTTGTGGGGCTAAGCTTTTGCTTTACCATCTCTCGATCTCGATGGTTTCTCGGTTTTTCGATTTTCGGTATATGCTTTCCCACACTTTTACAGGTGAATGGGCAAACGCAGCGTGTGTATGTGTGTGTGTGTGTGCGAGTGTGTGAGAGTGTGTGATTGTGATTGAGAAAGAGTTTTTATCGCATGATTGTTATATTTTATTATACGGCTTATATATTGAAATGCTTCAGTTTTGGACCGATTGGACCGTCGTGTGTGTTTTGTATGTTAATCGTTTATGAGTTTAAGCACAGTTCATTTTTTCTTTTTTTCTTATATAGTTTTTTTTTATATATATTTCTTCCTCTTCGTTTTTTGTGGAACGCTGAAACGCAGAGCAAACGAGGAGACAGAGATGACGGGTCCAATAGTTTAATTTTTATTTGAATGAACAGTTAATTTTATGCCAAAGTGCCAATAGACAGCAGCAACAGTTGTTGAGGGAACGTCAGCAGATAGAAAATGTATAACACGACACTCATGTGAAACGGGTGTGATTTTGGGAGGGGTGGTGGGAGTCAAAAAGAGGCCTCAATAATGCCAGCCTTATCTTAAAATACTTTTCTTTGTGTGAAAATGAGTTTATTTTCATGCTATTCAAACAAATCCAACCCAAACTGCAGATCCATTCACCAAAGAGCTATCAAGTTGTGTTTTCATGACATTCAACAGGCCGATGGAAGACTCCAGCCTGACCTTACACCCTACCCACCCACACACCCACTTCGAGCAGACACCAAAATATCAAATAATCCTTACGTTCAACAGGAACTTAGCCCAACTTCTATTACTCCTTGAGTAAGCTGCAGCAGGTATCTATTAAAGATAGTAGGGTGTCAATACTCATATTCAGAAAGTAACCACCCTAATTAAGTCTTTCACTATCTTATCATAATCCTCATCATTTTATTATTTATAAGTATCAGCAGAAGCAGCTTGCACCATTCAGTCTGTCTGCCTAGTGGACTCAACCACTCATCTTCTCTTCAGCTTGGGTGGCAGCCACAAACGTGACAATGCTTGACCCCAATTGCAAAGATATTAACTAATACAAGCACACACTCAATTCCCAATAGATGGGGGATGCATCCCTAACATATATCATTTACTCCTCACGCCGACATCCACTCTTGCAGCTCACCCTGCCACCTGCAATCACAAACGCATCCCAAAGGGAACCCAAAATACACACCAAATGCACCCCAAAGGGATCCCAAATATTAAGCCTCGATTTACCTACATGAGAGAGAGAGAGAGAGAGAGGGAGAGAGAGAGAGGTAACTGCCCTCCCCCCTCGTCACGACTTCTACTTGAGCGCTTGGCGTACACCCAAAATCACCCACGTGCCGCATAAATTCTATGCCAGAACCGGCATTTTATACGGACGATGATTTTGGTAGCTGGCATTTACATAGTTTGTCTACTTTGTGGGAGTTGTTAGGCGTCTGAGACTTTAATGCGTGTTGTACAACAATATTAAGCGGATTAAGTGTCTGGGATCTGAGCATGAGCATAAATTATAGACTGGCGTTGGTGTTTCGAGTTGAGCAGCAAAACGAAAGACTTAGGCAACGAACTTGATTTTTAAGTGCATTTTATTATGATGAGGCTGATGATGTTTATGAATGAATGATTCTAAAATTGTAATGTGGCTATAACCCACTCGACACAATGGAAAAACCTATCCAATAAGGAAATGCAGCTAACAGATAAGCCGATGAAAATCTATCCAATAATGATTCGAAATCGTGTTAGAAAACATCAATAAACTTGGCATGAAACTTAGATTATACATATATATACCAAGTATGTTATTTCAGTGGGAAGACAGATCTGTCTAAGCCTGAAGGGGATATAGTTGAAAGACTTTCTGACGAAGAGAATTGATTGAATCCTTGATTCTTATATTTAGCTTCTAATGGAGAATAGTTGATTGATAAACGATGGGAAACTTAACTGATATTTATATCTTTATCTCTATATAGAAAAGCTTTCTTATAGCCTATTAGCTGTTGCCAATATCCTGTAGTTAACCATTATACTTAATTCTTTAAGGAACAAGGAACAGTTTACGGAAGCAGCTCTATAGCTTTGATCCGAAAATGAGATTGAGAGAAATATAAACTAGCTTTAATTTAGCATACAGCTACCAGAATATGTTGGCCTTAACTCATCTTTACAGCTGCTGCTTTTAACTGTTTTCATTTAGCTGGAATTAATAGTTGTTGCGAGCTACAGTTGCAGTGATCTGATCTCCGAATGAGCAGCTGCTCATGATAAATCATATGATACACGTGTTTTCATTAAAACGTTCAACTGACTCGCACTCGCTGCTTATCCGTGAGAATCAAACTTTAAAACTGAATCTGAAACAGAATCTTAAACTGAATTTGAATCTGAATCCGAATCTGAATCTGAGTCTTAGCTGCACATGCGCAATGCAAATTAGATTTTTTAATTGGCGCATAAAAGGAGGCGACAACGTGGACAACGTTCTCGGTAGCTGGTTAGGGATACTTTGGCACCTGGGCAACTGGATAGCTGAGAGCAGGGCAGAGCAGGGTGTAAGTTGTGTGTGTGTGTGTGTGTTTGTGTGTGTTGCAGTTGACCCCCAGGCTGGGAATTGCGTGAAAAGCGGCAATGGCAAAACTCTTGGCAAGCTGTTGGCGTCATCGAGGTGCCACAATGCCATTTGCTTTTATGGTTATTGCACTTGATGGTGGCTGCCACTTCCACTGCTGCTGCCACTGCTGCTGCCACTGCTGCCGCTGTTGCATCAATGCAAATCAATGCGCCAAATTGTGGTTAACATTGGCGCAATGTTGGCGTTTTTAATTGAGAATTTTGTGGCGGCCTACTACTAGTCGAGGTTCTCAGTTTTCTCGGTGCTTTAAGTGTTTTGAGAAAGTCAAGCGCTGGCGTCGCGACGCAGTTCCCGTTGCCCTCCCGCCGTGAGTCGCGTCAATGCCCCGGAGGATAGACGTCGTCGTCGTCGTCGTCATCGTCAAAAGAATGAGCATCATTAAAATTAAGGAAAAAAGGAGCAGCATGACATGCGGAGCGGTATTCAGGTAAAGCTGCTCAGGGGTGGCTTTAGGATGGGCCGGTCTGGGCTGGGTTGCCTGCGGCTTCGATTCCGCTTCTATTCTTGAAGGACGAAAGGACGGGCGGGCCGCGGGCGGCTCTCCTTTGTTTGGGCAAAGTTCCAAAGACGTTGACTGAGATTGCAAGATTGTCGTTTCCCGCCAAAAGTTAGGGGGTTGCACGACAGGACTGGCGGTGGTGGGTTGCGATCGGGTGGTGGTGGTGGCGGGCCAACAACAACAACAGCAACAACAACAATAACAATGCCACACAGCGGAGAGGGTGATGACTTGCCCAACCGTGGGAAGATTTCCAACACAAAAAGCAATAGCACAAATCTTTGTAAAGGCATTTTCTGTTGGATTTCACGTAAATTTCAATGCAGCTGCGCAAAAAAAATGAGACGAAAAAAAAAAAGAAGAGATGCCGAAATAAAAGTTCTGGCAAAGATCTGAAGCAAGCAGGGTGCATGGGATCAGAGGGAGCGGGGCGTAAGGAGCTGTCGCAGTGGCAGTGGCAGTCAGCGTATTCCCTGGGGTGTTAATGTTTAGATTGCTGATTCTTCCTCTGTGTGTGCCAGCGATGCTTGGCGTAGGCAATTACGACATTAAAATGTACTTAAAGCAGCCACAAATTTGCATAAAACAAGCAGCACTCGACGGCGACAACTTCATCAACAAATCAGCGACGCGGCAACACCAACGCCAACAAATGTTGCTCATGTGTTGGTTGATTGGTTGGCTGGCTGGCTGGTTGGTTGGTCGGTCGGCTACTTCCAGACTGACGGAGGCGTAAGATACGAATGCTATCTATATGTATATATTCGCGTATTCCGACTCTCAGTCGGGCCTCAGCTGGGCCTACACCATTTTGGTTTTATTTGTTCGCGGCCTCGTCATCGTCAATATTGTCGTTGTGGCTGTCGCCTCATTTCAATAACTTATTGTTGTAGTTGTTTCAAGCCAATCAACCAACACCACACACACACACACACACAAACACACACACACACACTGAGAGAGATATCTATCTGCATAGCTACACCTACAAACGGGCTGCTGCTGCCCGCCAGCGACACGAAAAATTTTTGTACGAATCGCGTAAACGCGTTTTTGCGTTTCGTTTATTTTCCCTGCCCACAATTCACACATACACTCACATTTCATATACGTATTGCTGTGTGTGTATGTGTGAGTGCCCTTGTATTGGTGTGCTACTATTCGTTCATTCACAAAACGTGGCCAGCGACTGACTGTCTGTGCGTGTGTGTGTGAGTGCTTGGCATGCTTTTGGCTCGTCTCTGTTTCGTTTTGCTCTTTGTTTTGTAAACACACCACAAACACACACACGAACACACACTCGCGTATAGAGAGCGTCGGCAGCTGCGTCGTACACACACACACACACACACACTCACACTAACACAACGACACATATACAGTTACAGCCACTGAGAGCACGCGCTCAGCTCACTGGCGCTGCATCGGCATTTCAAGTTCATTCGCTCGACGCTGGCGTTGAAGTTGTTTGCCGGCATTCGACTCTGTTCTGCATGTGTGTGTGTGTGGCTCTGTGTGTGCGTGTGTGTGGTAGAGAGTGTGAGAGAGATGGAGAGCAGCGTACTGTGAGAGAGTTTTGTTGTGGGAGCGCATTTGCTTTTTATCCAAACGAAATTTTATCCGGCTTTGGTTTATTATTTTCAGAATGAAATATTTTTGATCGTTTCTCAATTAGAAAATCAAAGTAGATATTTTTAGTTGAACTTCAAAATGCGCTTTATCCAGATCTAACAGGTATCACTCGTAGGAATATTATCCGTACTATGGATTAATCTTTATTTGAAGCCCTTAAATCTATCCAGCTCTGATTCGTCCAAAACTCTAACTTTGCTTTACCCTTTTTATCCAGTTTCAAGAGGTAAAATTTGATGTGATTTAACGGGTTTCTAGATTATCTAATTCTACAAATGTCTTAAGAAGGAGGGATATATTTAAGTATATAATAGAAATATGTATTATCCGCTGGGAGTATATCGTATTTACAGACTAAATTTCTGATCTGTTCAGCTTGCGAGTACTTGAAAAAAAGGTAACTTATAACTTAAATAACTTAAAAGGTGATTTATCTGAATCTTTCATGATTTGTACTGAAGTATCAATTCTATAATTAAATCCGAAATTTACGTATCCTTCTTTGTAAATCTTTGTAGATGTACATAATTCCGCGATGGCTGAACGAAACATTTTCTGATAATTTCTAAATTTTTTTCGGCTTTGGCATAAAATAAAGAAAACCAAAACACAAAATATAAATGTATTTGGAATCAAAATCTGTTTTTGTTTTCCTATTTAGTAAGCAAATTAGCTTTTACTATATTCAATTAGCTCATAAGTTCCGGATAACAGATTACTTATGATCAGAAGATGGAATGCTATGTGCCTAATCCGCAGATGCATTAGACTTCATCTGCAGTCAATTGGGTTCATAGGATTATCGCCGATTTGCTCAATTTATAAGAATTAAAAAACAATTTGAACGCTTTATGCTTTAATTTAATCCTATTGATCGCATAATAGGACAGCACTTTCTCGCTTAACACGCGATTTTCTCCATGTGATGATATGCATTCAACTCAATTTGAATAAGAAATGTATAAGACTAAAACACATATCGGATTTGATGTTTCTAGCTAAATTTGTCGCTTGGGTTACATTCGCATGTCTCATTAAATAAAACAGATACTATAGCTATAGGATCTTATCTGACGACAATTTATGTATTGTATATAATTAATATACAAATTGCAACCTTAAGAACCAGCTTCAAGGAATAAGAAGCGTATTATTATATTTGAGATATTTAAGCTTGGAACATCTTTTTCTATTCAAGATTTAAGGGAAAAGTTACCTTTCAGTTTGAACTTAACATATTTAGCAAACTCATATCAAATTCTTATTAATTGCTTTTATTATTGACGACTTATTCAGCTTTGAATCAGCTTTTAGTCTGTTGATCATGATGAAAGCAAAAACCAGATTTCTGCAATATTTGCGGGTGTTTCTCGTTCTGAATGAGTTTTCTTTTCGTCTTTATAATAACTGAAACAAGAAGTGAAATAAGTCTTAAACAGCCGATATTTACTTTTATATTCAGACATTCCTAAAATTAGCACTAGATATTTTATTTAATTTGTATTCCCTTATTACTTTGTAATATAAAACTAAGATTGGGATTTAGTTATTAACATTTAGACCCGACTTTAAGATAAAGCTGCTTATAAAGGTAAAGAAAAACTTACTTAGATCCGTAGATTTTTATTGATTATGAATTAAATGAATTGGAAATTATTGTTAGACTATATTTATTCTGAACTGGGATTAATAAGTTGATATGATATAAACTGATCCATCTTCAAGAGGAAATGTTACAGAAATCAAATCAAACGTATTTGAGGTTTTTTATTATTAATGTGAACAAAATATTCCTAAAAAATCTCACAGATTGTTATCAGAATTAACATATGAGGGAAAGATGAAATTGTTTTAGAACCTTTGCGATTATCAAAACAATTAAATGAGAGAAGAAACTATGCGAAAATTGAAATAGGGGGAAAAAGAATTCCGTTAATCCATTGGATAATCTAGTGTGAAAAACGAGTGTAAAGGTTTTACGAGCAGAAGGCACGTCGTATTGCAGCTCCTCGTTGTGTGACCCTATTGCATAAGCGTTAGTTGGAGTCTTGTGCATTGCACCCCCCACCCACAACATAGGCCATACCCCCGACCAATCCAACACCAACGCTTTGCAGCGGCGAGCAGCAACAACAATGGAAAAGTGGGAGGCGCCTATTCGGAGCTCGCTTTCGCAAAAGCGAAAATGCAACGAAGTCCCCTCATTGGTATAAAGTTTGAGCAATTAGAAACCCACGCAGCCATAAACAACTACAACAACGAGACACTACTACAAGCGACTAGCGTGGGGGCAACACCAACACCAACACCAACACCACCACCAGCAGCAGCAACGAGCAACGAACAGCAGCTGCCCCAAACAACAGCGGCAACTCGGCAGTTGCATATATATACGAGATACGCCAACGCCAACGCAGCAGCAGCAACAACAACAACATCAGCTGACAATCGCGAAGCGTAAAGATAAAAATGCAAAAACAACAACTGCAGCACCAGCAACAACAACAACAACAACAACAACGAAATATCAGCAGGCAGCTTTTATGTTGTTTTGCACGTGCTGCGGTCTTCGTACTGCTCTCCCACTGGCTCTCGCTCTCTCTCTCGCGCGCGCTCTCTGGCGTCTTTATCCGGCGAATGAGACGCCAACACACGCACACAGGCGCACGTCGGCTGCGTTGGTGTGCTGCTCACTCGTGTATTGGTAAAGCGGCGTCGGCGGCGACGTCGGCAGCAACAACAGCAACAGCAACAGCAGCAGCTGCGTCGTCGTCAGCCTATTCTACTTAGAAAGGCCGCTGCCTGCGTCAGTATCTTGCTGGGCAGCGTCGGTTCAGGTTCAACGTGAGAGCCCCGCACGCGTTCGTTGTCGCCAAAAAGTATCGCAAAAACGCTGAAAAGTTTCGAAGCCCGAGTCCAAGCCAAGATACAAAAAAAAATAACAAAAAAAAGTTTTCTTCTATTCAACAAAATAAAAAAATTAGAAAATTATAAAAAAAAATAAACATTTTTTTTTTGGGTGTCCAAATTGTGCGTGCAATTGCAATTGCTCAGCTGCCTGCACCACCCTCTCCTCTCTCTGCCGCTGCTGCTGCCGCTGCTGTTGTTGCTGCCACACACATTTACCCTCTCTCTCGCACTCTCACACTCACTCGCTCTCTCTCGCGCCTTGATGTTGGTGCTTGTGTGCGTGTTGGTGGTGCAGCCGAAGCCAACGACGACGACGACGACGACGATGCCGATGCCGACGACGACGCGACGACGGGAAAATCTCTTGGCGTTGCAGTGAAAATTTTTTCGTACGTTTTCGTTATTTGTTATTTGCACGTTGACGCGGCGACAACAAGAAGCGGTACACACACATACGGTTACGAAGTGTATAACGAAACGCGCGTGCAACATTAACGACAACAACAACAACAACAATAACAATAACAACAACTGCAACAGAAACAACAACAACAACAATCGTTAACACGCGTCAGTTAAAAGAGAAAAACAAAATATCAAAATACAAAATACAAAATTCAAATAGAAAACAAACAGCAAACAATATAAAATAAAATCACATATTTATTATTGATATTCAAAACGCTCTTACGCACGTCGCATTCTACTCTAACGGTTCATGTTTATTTTCCACGTAGTTTTCCCCCTCTACAACAACAAAACTCAAAAACTCAAAAACTCAACAACTTTTAACTCAACATTTTCGTACCTACTACATTAGGCAGCAGCAATTTCTAAGCTAACCGATTTTTGCTCTCTCACTCACAAAACTAAACTTGCCAAATTATTTTTATATAATCAAACAACAAATTTAAATATATATACACACACACACAAACACACACACAAATATTTTATACAAGGAATATGAAAATAATAATCGTAATCTAAAAATAATAATTGAAGTTATGATCAGTGCATAAGGTCGAAGCAAACGAAGTGTCTTAAAAGAAATATCTTTACATGTACGAAACAAGATTCAATCGTTCAAAAAACAATCTATGAAAGATCATAACAAGATCTATATATATATATATACATATACCAACAACAACAACAACAACAACACGCGAACAGCGCAAAAAGTTTGTGATATTTTTTTTGTGTTGTACTAGCAAAAAAACAAAGTTAAAATATAAAAAGAAATTATATTAAATAATAACATAAAATCTATAAAAGAGAGCTGCCGATTATTGGATATTGCTTGGATAAGGCGCCCCAAAGAAAAACGAGGTGAGTGTCAACCAACTTCTTCATAGTTTTCCATTTTCTTATTATTATTATTATTTATTTTTTTTGTTATTTTTAATTTTGCCGACGGCAACGACTTTTAGGCTTAGGCGCCAGTCGTCGGTCGCCTCAGCAAAAGTTTTCTTTTTCTGTTTTTGAAAAATATGTCAAAAAGCTATAGATCTAATTACAGGGCAAATCGGTTGGGCTATAGGTATAGGTCTCGGTTTACAGTCGAGCAGCAAACTGCAAATTGCTGATTATCAGCGCAATATCAGATAGCGCCAGGCCAATTGATATACGACTTTAAGTGTTATGGATAGTCATCCAATAAATGCACTGATAGAGTGCTTGAGTAGGGAACAAATAAAACTAGAGAGAGAGAGAGATAATAGCTGCAACAGTTGCTGCTGCGCATACGAAAGCAATGCAACACCTACAACAATTCATTGGCCTCGCCTGACTCACTGATAACTGCAACACTTATTGCTATCAACACCAGCCCCCAAGATGAGTCGCATGATGCTGTTGCTGTTGTGATTTGGTTTGACGTCAATCGACAGCAGCAACAACAAGAAAGAACGCGAATCGAGTTCGACATTGTGTGGCCAGCAAATTGACGCACAATGAATGCACACACACACACACACAGACAACACACAATACGAAGATTCGTATTAAAAAGAAAGAAACAGAAACAAAATGAGGCCCATTGCAGGCGTGCAGCAGCAAGCCCTTGAATGTTGCACACACAGAGACACAATTAATGCGAAAGACTTTTAATTGCCATCAAATGCCATAATAAAGCACTGCACTGCCGCTGTGTGTGAATGTGAACTATGCCAATTGCCTACACCTTGGGCATAAAAATGGGCAGCGCTGCAGTTGCCCAGTACGAAACTGACAAATTTGTATGCACGCGCTTCAAAAGTGCAATATTAATTAATTCCAGCAACAACTGCAACTGCAACAGCAGCAGCAGCAGTAGCAGCAACAGTTGCTGCTCTGTATGCGGCAGAAGTTGCTGCTTAGACTGGGCAATTAAATTGTATGTCATTCATTGGTAATTTATACCATTTAAAGGCAAACAGCAACAGCTCCAATAACAACTCTCTCGCTAGGACATGTTGCTGGTGTGCAAAGCGACAACTGCTGTTTATGTTGCTGCTGCTGCTGCTGCTGCAGTTGCTTATGTTGCTCCTGCTGCTGGTGTTCGCGTGGTGGTCACTTTTTCGGCAAGACATCATCACACCTGGCAATTAGCATGCGTGCGTGCCACGGTACGTATGAGTAATGCGATCAAAATGTTCTGATACTTTTTGGTAGGCTAAACAATTTGATCGATCGCTCGTTTCGAGCTGATCGTCGATAAATGCAACTTGCCATGAAAAGTGCAGGCCTTAAATGGGCATTAAGCTATTGCACATTTCTCAATATGTCGCGCGAGTGTACCAAGTGATTTTTTCTCTGTTTGTATCCAACTCGATGTCGAGTCGATGTCTGGCTTTATACGCACCGCGCCTTATAAGACAATGACGACGTCTGCCGGACAGTCGGGACTGACTGACTGACTTTGCGACTGTTTGGCATATAAAGCAGCCAAAGGAGAGTCACATGTCTACACACACACACACACACATATTTACTTTATACATACAGACATACATACATGTAAGCGACGTCACCCGCACCACAAGCGACGCCATTTTTTAATGCAGCTTTAAGTCGCCAGTTGAAGACGTAGCCAAAGCCGTCGCCAGTGCTTTGCCACCACCCTCAATGCGTTTCATTGGCATTTGTTGCATTTGCATTAAAAGCAACAATAAACTGCCACTCGATGGGAAGTGATCGACTAGAGGATATGCTATAGAGGCGTGAATAGTATCCCAAGATTTCAATCATAGAAATGAGAGTTAGAAGCTAAGAATATTCCTGTTTATGTCTACAATCGATTTGCTTATGTTATAGGATAAAGTAGAGCTAAGATCTAGCTTTGGTAGTTCCTTAGATCGTAGACTTCCTATCTAACTATCCACTTGACTTCCCTTTCGTTTGATTTACCTTATTTTGAGCTCATTTGTGTGCAGGGTATGAAACAGTTTCGAGTAACAGATTTGTGTTTCGGTTCATTGGTTAATTTATTTCAGACATAGCCTTAAATTAACAATTTTAATGCGACAAAAAAGTAAAGGAGAAAACAAGAAGAAATAAGTAAGAAATGAGAAATGAGAAATGAGAAAAAAAAAACAATAACAAAAGCGCGCATTGAAATTGAGACGTTGAGCGAAATGAAATGAAAATACTTAAATATATAAAATAAATTTACCAAACGAAACAAAAGCGTGTAACAGAACAGAACAACAACAACAACAACAACAACAATAACAAATCGTAACGAAGCGAATAACGCAGAAAAAAAAAACTTAAGAACTAAAGAATGTGTTAGTTGAAATAAAAATTCTAGCGCGTTAATTAACTTTAAACGATTGAAAACGAATTGATTTTGAGAAGCCATTTGATTTGGATTAGTTTTGCTTGCTTTGTGGGGTTCAAGAGTCGGGTTCGGGTTCGAGACCTTAAAGCACACAACACCCCTTTCAGTATAAAGACTAAAATTAAAATTTAATCATCACGTGTGCGTTAAAAAGCGGGACAGCCAGACAGCCAGACAGACAGACAGACAGACAGTGAGACAGGCAGACAGGCAGATAGACATATCGAATGAGACGAACCATGGCAATGTCTATAGAGCTAAAGCTGCTAATTAGAATGCGTTAAACAATAAAACAAAGAAAAGCCAATGGGGAGCGAACTTCGAGCTGATGGCTGAAGACATATACGGGTAGCAGTAGTAGTAGGACAGGCTGGAAGACTGGAAGAGAGATCAACGAAGACAGAGGATTGGCGGTAGAAGAGACGTTGCGACACTTGCGAAGAGTTTAACACCTTGCGGCGGCAGACATTTGATAGGGCTCAAATTTTAGTATCGGATCGGATCGGATCGGATCACTAGGTTTAGGCTGTTTGCTGTGCTGCTTTTTTTGGACATGCGTTGTTATCATGCATTTGATAAACGTTTTGTTTTTCATTAGAGTGTGTGGATGTGGATCAGGCCCGGAGGCGACTTCGAGGCGTTGCCAGCCAAATCACCAAATCTCCGACTCCGACTCCGAATGCTACGATTTGGTGCGCTGATTCGGCCAGATACAGATTCAGATTCCGATTCAGATTCAGATCACACCCCTTCAATTAGCGGCCAGCGGCAAATTTCCGACAATCTCTAAATTGTAAGCGTGCTATTAAAATCAACACGTTTACGTTTTCTTCAACATTTTTAAGGTTTTTATTTTATTTCTTTCTTTTTTGGCGGCCATTTTTGACGGATGAACAAATTCAAATTAATATAATATATGTATTATATAAATATCTGCTTATATATTATGTTTAAATACTTGTTATTCATATTGTGGTTAACCGCTGGGAAATTTGTAGTTAGTTCAAATGTTCTCAGGCTGAACTGCTCGGTGTTGGTTGATAAGCAAAGTGTGCGGCTTACTACTACGTCAAAAGAGTCAGGCATTATCAGCATTGTCATATAAATGCTAGTATATGTCAGCTTATATACATACAAATATATGTATATATATATATATATATTCATATGGGCTGTTTTGGTTTTCTTAATGGGAAACCACACACAAACACACGAGAGGCTAAAACAAAACGACAATCAAAATAAAATAAGAATTTGAAATGAACCAAACAAAGCTGATAACTTATGTATATATATATTTATATAGAATATATACTATATATATCGAGCAGATGTGTATGTGGTTCACATGATTTGTTTTTACTTCTTCGCATTGCAAAACGTGCCACGACTTGGGCACCTCCAACGTTTTTTTTTTCAAAGTACTTTGAAAACAAATTCTTCGCTTTTTTTTCCCTATTATTTTATTATTTTTATTTTTTAATCTCAAGTAGTTTCAATTAACGTCATTGGACTACATAGATTGCTGATAATGCGACGCATTTCGTGCGCGCTTCGCATTAACATTAAAGAAAAATAAATAATACAAAACTCGGGGGGAAGAAATTAATATATAAAATAGACAATATTCCATATAGTATACTGGGAGATTAGGCCCGATTGCGACCACCCACCAAACGAGGCAGCACCAACAAAGTGAATGAAACATGTGCAAAATATATACACATTTTATACATATATCATCAATATATATATGTACTTGTATATAGATTTGAAAAAAGACAAAAAGAACTTTTGACATTTTTACTTGGAGCCGGTCGTCAGCAGCTTTATCAATTTTCAATTTACGTCACAATCGTTGAATCGTTGAAGCAATTCATGAATTTTTTTTACAATTTAAACTTAATAAATAATTCTTTAGATTCCGCTGTTCCGTTGTGTGTAGGTGTTTTTTTTTTTTGTTGTTTTTGTTTTTGTTTGTGATAAGCAGGTGATAAGTGAGCCGCCCAATTGAGTGCTGGGTGGGTGGTTGTTGTGGGTCGATCGGCTGGGCCTGTTCAAAAGTTTACAAGTTGCTCGTAAAGTGGGCAAGTTGAGCATTGCATAAAGCCCATAACTGACGCATAATCTCCATGTGGCAAGCGAGGCAAGTGGCAAGTGGCAAGTGGCAAGAGCGAGAGGGAAGCAGCAGCTAGCGGCGCTTCATTAGGCCAACATTCAAACCTGTTGCATGCACGCAACTTGCCGCAATGGTCACCCAGTCACTCGGTTTGTCTCACTCTCCGTCCGTCTGTCCGTCTGTTTGTCTGTCCCTGTGTCCATCTGTCCATTTGTCGCTTAGCACATGCAACTGTCTGCACTTAGCGCTCGCTGTCGCCAATTTGAATGTGTTATGCCCATCCCTCGCCTTGCTGCCTCCCTCCCTCTCTCCGTGGCACTCTTGGACCGTTTAAGCGGTTTTCTTTTGGCCCGTTGCTTATCTTTGTGGCAGCGTTTGAAGTTTTTCCCCTCTGTTTCTCGTCATTGATTTTCATTTTTCTCATTTTTGACTGCCATGCATAATATTTTAGTGCATTTTATAAGCACAAATGCCTGTCGCATAAAAATTAATTGTAATGTTTGTTTATGTGCTCGGCAAATGTTAAACAAGTTTTGTCCCACACGGCGTATGAGCAATCTGTCTGTGAGTCTGAGTGAAATGTTAAATGCGAATCGTAATCTCAACTTAAATATGCAATCGTCTAGGTACAAACACAGTAATAGTTGTGAATAGTCGAAAAGAAAGGTAATCGATCGAAACTGAATAAGGAGCATAAGGGAAGACACTGAGAGGAGTTTCTTTTAGACTAAGAAAAGTCTGCTGATATGAGAAGTAGATGAGTTAAGGGCAGACTATGATCCAATGAGGCTTTAAACGAGGCAAACTTCCTTCTAAATATTCAACTTTTATCTTATATCTTATATAATATCTTATTGGATACCTTTGATTGAAGACTTTACTGTACAAATTGAAAGCTGAGAGTTATTTATGAATATATTTTAGTACTTTTTTAATCAAACACAATCCAATTGGAGCGTCAAACGATTGCTAAATTCCAATTGGATGTGCAATTGTTTTATGCTTTTTCTTGCACAATTTTAAGTCAATAATAAAGTATTTCAAATTTACTTTTAGCTAATGTCTTGTGTAATATCTTAACTTAATGGATTGTGATGACTCGATAGGAAAAAAGAAATGTCGCCCTCAATCTGAATGTATTTCCCTCTCCCTCTCTCTACCTGTCTCCCTCTCGCCGTGACAGACTTCCTCGCCGCTAATTAAGTACATAAATCCTCGCAATTTCAGCGGCCTTTTGAATTATAATCATTTTTTTTTCTTTCTTATATATTTCTGCTGTTGTTTTGTGGGTTTGTTTTTGTTTCTTAACAAAACACTGCAGCCGCTTAATTTATGTAATTCTCATTGTTGTTGACATATTTGACTTTCCTTTGCCGCCTCCAAATGTGTTTGTTGTTGCTGTTGTTGTTGTTGTTGTTGCCTTGTTTTAAGTAAGCGCAAATGGCTGACAAAAATACTATATAAAAAAATATCTTCATGCCAACAAATCCATTACACTCAAGTGCGCGCCAGCAACAACTAACAGAAAAAACAGAAAGAAAAAAAATACCAAGCAAATAAATAAAAGTAAGTGTGAGCATGTGTGTGTCTCTATATCTATGTGTGTGTGTGTGTGTTAACTTAAAAAAATTAACCGAAATTTTATTAGTATTTGCGCAAGCGCAGGCAATGCCAGGGCAAATATTTGACTGACAGCGGGACTGACCAAAAGATCTTTGCCAAACAACAGGAGAGAAGAGTAGGCGAGCTGGAGCGGACTCAGTATGTGTGTGTGTGTGTGTGTGTGTGTGTGTGTGTGTGTGCTCGAGTGGTCCATGACCAAATCTCTGTTTGAGTTTCGAGGCGGGCAAACCAAGCAAAAGGCAATTAGAGTTGACACTTTTGGTTTTGGCGACGAAGACAAAGACGAAGACGCAGACGCAGACGCTGGCGGCAGCTCGAAAGGGTTGCCCAGAGACAGACGCAGAGAAGAAGACTCACTGTAGACTGCAGACTGCAGACTGCAGTTGACTCTCTAAAGAAGTTGTCGCTGACTGGTGTCCAGGCAAACGCTGTCGCTGACGTGCCCAGGGACAGTTTAATTTTCACTAGGCAATGGGGCACTTAAAAACCATTTTCACTTGAGACGTGACCGCTGCTGACGTTGCTTCGGTTCTTGTTGTTGTTGTCGTTGTTGTTGGTGTCTTTCTAATGCTGCTTTGTTGTTGTTTCTGGTGTTGGCTGGCCTGTTATTTATTATCAATATTGACGCAGCAACAAGAACAACAACAACAGCAACAAATCTGTAAAATACCACGCAACATTGTAAACAAAGTGTAAGCCGCTTTATTGTTGTTGCTGTTGTTGTTGCTGTTGTTGTGGTCATCTTCTAGACGCGCCTAAAAGCCAACAAACCTGAGAAACTGTCACTAAGCCATTTTCGATATTTTCTTTGATTTGCTGCCTGGAACAATGAAACGGCCTCCTCCTCCTCCTCCAACTCTTCTGCCAGACAATGGCAGCCCCAAAGAGTCGCAGAGAACAACTAATCATAAATTTGTCTCGCGATTATTTTACAGTTTGGCAGCCGCCTTTCAATGATGATATTTCAATACGCTTAACATGCATATATATACAGATATATATATTGAAACTGAAACTGAAGAGAAGCCACTAACTGAACTCTTAGTCTTTTGCCTTTGGCTTGACTTATGAGCTCAAGAAATGATTGGAAACGAACGCCACAAATGAATATGCAAATTATAGTTATTATTATGTTTATGTTTATGCATATTTCTATAAGGTTCTGCTATGCCACTGCTACTGCTGTGTGTGTGTGTGTGTGTGTGTTAGTGTGTGTGCTTTTGCCGCTTTTGTGCGCTAATTGTCGAAAGAAAGAGGCGATTTTTTCCTACATTTTTATCTCACTCAAAAGCGACTTTTAAATGCTGGCACGTGTGCCTAAACTTGGCCATAAATAAATCAAAAAAAAAAAGAAAAAAACATGGAAAAAAATGCGGAAAATAAAATGAAAAAATATTAAACAAACGGCAGTCAAGAAGCTCAACATTTTGGCTTGTATTTACTTTGTCTCTCAACTCACAGTCAAAGTCAAGTCCAAGACAGAGTCGCTCTTCTTGTTGTTGTTCTCGTTGCTGTTGTTGTTGTTGTTGTTGTCACCCCAATGGAACAGAGAAACAGAGCGCTATCTGGCCACCAGCAAAAGAAACAGCAACACCAACCACCAGGCAACACCACAGGAAAAGGGAAGCCTGTTGAGTGGCAAACTGATTTCCGTTGACAATTTATACAAAAAGCAATACAAAAACCAACACCAACACCAACAGCAACAGCAACAAAATGTGCTGCTCCAAGTGAAGTTTTAAATTCCAAGGCATACACGTTGTTTGTTTTTGTTGATTTGCTTGTAGAATTTGTAGCAACAACAAAAATGCATTGCAATACCATGGAGCAGAGGAGGAGAGGGAACAACACTGGCGAAACACATTGACAAGCAACACGAGAAGAATTGAGCTCTGAATCGAATGAGGAGGGGGCGGGCGGGGGGCCCTGTGGGTAGAAGGGAGCCTTGTTTTGGGGAGTCGTTTGGATGGAAACGCAGTTGCTTCTCACGCTCGCAGCACAACACAAAGGACACGCAGTGTCCGTCCAGAGTTCCAGTTTCAGTTCCAATTCCACACACACCCACAACAAAGGTGAATGCCGAAGCGCAGCTATCATGACAGCTTATAGCATAAATTTCTGACCCAACTGGAGGAGCTGCATAAAAAGCTTCTGCTCGACTCTCAGATATGCTGGAACATTAGTTGGATAGTCGATCGATAGTTATATACCCTGAGACCTCAATTGGCTTTGTGCAGGGTATCAAAAGTCTTCGGTTCGGTCTTCACTTGTCGTCGTGCGGTTTTGGCTGATTTTTTTTTTCTTTTTATCGGCTTTTTGGCTCTTCGGCTTTGGCTTTGGCTCTGGCTGTGGCTCTGGCTTTGCCTGTAGCTGTGGCTGTGGCTTTGGCTTTGACCAATAAAGTCTTATTATATACTCATCAATTCAGCAGCAGATAAAAGTCAAAAACTTGAGATACCTTTGCGTCGATGTCGTCGTCGTCGTCGTCGTCGTCGACGTTGTTGTCGTTGTCGAGCCACCAGGCAGATAAATTATAATTAAAGCAGCCGCAGCTGAAGACGAGACTAAGTTGAAGATGCTGATGTTGGGGCTGGAGCTGAAGCTGTAGCTGTAGCTGTAGCTGATGCTGCTCTGATGTCAGAGCGTATTTAAAATACGAGTAGAACAACCTGCATTCAAACGCCGACGCCACACGACCAGCGGATAAACAAAACAAATAAACAGAATAAGAATCGGAATCAGAATCAGAAACAGAAAGAGCCAAGATCGAAGAGGAGGCTGGAGACGGAGAGGCAAACGGAGACGTCGCATAGAATTGAGCTTCAGTCAGCGCAAGAAACACCTGTCAAACTGGTCCACACACCGTAACACACACACCACACACTACACACAACACACACACACACACACGCGAGGGCCCAAAATATATATCAACGGTCCCGAGGAGCAACAACAGATGAAGAGAGCGAGAGACGAGTCGAAGCCAGAGGAGCTCGTGGAAGGGGTGGAGTATACTGTTGCTCTTGGATAATGACTTGCCAAGGAAGACGGTCAGTGATTTGGCTGGAACGAAACGGATATGCAATGCGCTTATTACTCCTGCCAGAGAAGGGGCAGCAACCAAGCCGCCGATCCGAGCCGAGCGATGGTGCAACCGCCCGCCCATTAGGGCCTCTGATTAGCTGTGGCATCGCTTTAATTGAAAACTAAAAACGGAAGTTATTACGCCCAGTAGATGCAGTTCTGGGACTGATTTGATTAGATGATGTTGCAGAATTTGCACCACGCACAGGCTAATTATGTAAGATGCCTGCCGCAATGACGTTGTCATTTTCTTTTTTTTTTGGTAGCCACCAGCTAAGCAGGAAGTGCAGCAAATGCTCCAAGGGGAAGAAAGTAAAGGTAACAAATTCGAACAAAACAGTAAAAATCTCTTCAAAGTAGTCAAAGAATGTTGGATCAGTCCGTATGAGAAGCTAACAAATTAATTGAAAAGCAAAATGATATGGGAAAACGAATTGGTTGGGAAATACAATAGTTAGCGATTTTCGGGGAAAAACTTTCTTTATAAACGAGAAGAAGAAATGTTTTTTTGTTTCAAATGGAATTTCACTGCAATTTGTAACTTCTTTTTGGCAAAGTCTTTCAGACAACTTTAGTGTCATTTGAGGCTGAAATTTGACTTGTTTCAATTAGCGAACACGCGAAAGGCAAATGCTAAATGCTAAATGGGAAATGGTAAGTGGGAAATGGGAAATGGCGCAGGGCGAACTTTCGCAGCGGGCTAACAACTTACTTGGCATGTTGTATCTTAAAGATACTCGTACAAAACTACAAGCGAGCAGCTTACAACCGCGTCGCAATCAAATTACAAACTAATCGCATGCAAGCGAGCAGAAAATCAGCAGCAACAAACAACAGCACACACACACACACACACACACACACACACAGAGTAACAACTACAACAAGTTCATGTCTATGCCAACGAGTGGTGTGGATTACTTGGCCAACTTGGCGGCGCCTTCGTGTTGCTGTTGCTGTTGCTGTTGCTGTCGCTGCTGTTGGGGGTGTTGAGTAAAAAGTGAAATGCAGCCACTTGCCACTTGGGGCAGGAGGCAAGTTGGAAATGCAAAACAACTGCAATGCGTGCGTGTGGCAACAAGAAACAAAAAATATATAATACATACATATATATGTAGCATATGTAAAGTTGAAGGCAAAGTTTTGCCGCCTTCGCCTTGCCTGCAGGAAGTGACGCAGAAGGAGCTGAACGAGGACAACTTGGCATGTCCTGACAGTCGACAGGAAGTGCGCAAAATGCCACAACTTGCAAATGCAAAGTGCAACCCCCACAGACACATTGAAGTTATAACCGCATTGTGTTAGCCAGGCCAAAAGTATCTTTAAAGTTGCATGTCGAACGCTTGTAAACAAGCTTGTCGCGTCGGCCTATAAAAATATTATTAAATTAAAAGTTGAGCGGCCAAGTGAAGCTGCTGCTGCTGCTGCTGCTGCTGCTGCTGTTGTTTCTGGTGCCTTGGAGGCGGCCACAGCGAGGCGTGACTCCACCCACCAGGCAACAACTGCATCAACTACCCAGCAAGCGGACGACTCGTGCGAGCGAGCAAAAGGCAATGCGCAAAAATGCAGCCTGTGCATAATTATGGAGTCATGATGTTGCCAACGTGGCGATTGCAATGGCGATGATGATGATGACGACGACGACGACGACGACGATGGCTTCACTCTGGCCAGGCTGCCTGGTCATTAACTGCTGATGAGCCATAGCCATAGCTGTTGCCTGGCAGTGAGAAACAGTAGCCAATGCCACTCGGTGGCAGCTTCTCCTTTGCTGCCTGCTTGCTGCTTGCTGCCTGCTGACTTCTCTAGCCGCCGGTTGCTGACTGGGCAGCATAAATAATTATTAGCAATTGTGTGCAGGTGCAAGCAACAGGCTGCGGCAGCAACAGCAGCAACATAACTTTGCCTACTTTAATACTTATTGTTGATATTGCACTGCAATTTAAGCATTTTTCACATTTTACGGGGCTGCAAAAACAAAAGACTTAAGCAACGAACTTGCTGCAGTTGCCGCTGCTGCTGTTAATTGGAATCGAGGGCTGTCCGAACAAAACAGCTGACAGTTGCAGCCAGACCCCCAAAACACACACACACACACACACACACACACAGTAAAAACAATAATGAATTCACCTCCAATGAAAAAGGCCACCCAGATATTATTCAGTTCTTTTTCCAGCTTAAACACACTCTTAGCACACACAGCAGCCAGCGCTGGCCTCCCTCCCCCTGACAGGTAGCCCCAGACGGCAGGGACAAACGGACACTGCGACGGACCAGTCCACGTTGTAAACGTCAAACTGAAAAACCACTCAAAGTTTTCAAGCAGCAGCAGCCGCAGCGGCGGAGGAATAAAAAAAATTATTAACTGACATTTTAATGATGATAATGATGATGCCGTTGACGTTGGCGGTGGCGGTGGCGGTGGCTGCTGCTGCTGCTGCTGCTTCTGCTGTAACTGCGTCGGTGGCTAGACATAAAAATAAAACCCTTTTTGCCCCACCAACACACACACACACACACACACACACACAGGTAGAGAAAACCATCACTGCTGCTGCTGCTGCTGCTGCTGCTGCGGATGCTGCTGCTGCTGCTGTTGATGATGTTGCTGCTGTTGGTTGTTTGTTGATGTAAGCGGCGTGATTTTTATCAGTTGGAGCCGCTGTGTTTGCCCAACTGGCGCCAGTTTTTATGTATTTTACTCGCCCAAAAAAGAAAAAAACAGACAAAAAATAAAACCAAACAAAAAAAATATATCGAAAGGTTTAAAGAAAAGTTTTTAAAATGTTTGTATATAAGTTGGTTTTGCGTACGTGTGTGTGTGTGAGTGTGTTAAATGCATTTTCAATTGCAATTTCTCAACTGTGCGCAAATCAATTGGCTATGAATTTTAATTGATTTTTGCCAGACAGCAGCAGCAACAACAACAAAAACAACAAACTGCAGTTGAAAGTTGTATTTCATTTTGAGTTTCGTTGCGCTTGTAAAAGGCTCGCGCTCAAATAAAGCATGAAAATAAGTTTTGCCTGCAACACACACACACACACACACACAAACACACATACATACAAATGGGGGGAAGAATAGTGCTGCAACTGCAACTTCAGGCGAATTGTGGCTAATTTCAGTAATCTGCAAAGAATGCTGCAAAAGGCACCCACAATTCGCTGCAGAGACTGAGCCTGAGACTGAGTCGAGGACTGAGACTGAGACTGAGCCTAAGACTGACACAGAGGACGACAGACGACGGACAGGAACTGTCCAGACATGTGTGCGTCTGTTTGCAACCTGCTTAATGTCATGCAGCGGCAACAGTAACAGCAGCAACAACAGCAACAACAGCAACAACAGCCACAAGCAACTACAACGCACTGTCACTGTCATGCATCATCATCATTGAGCGTGGACTGAAGCCGGTTGCTGCTGCCTCCGTTGCTGCTGCTGCCGCTGTTGTTACTGTATTTGAAAATTATTGCATGTCCAGTCTGCAGTCTACAGGCTACAGTCTGCATTCTGCAGTCTTCGGTGTTCAGCTCGCAGTCTCAGATTCAGCCTGATGCATGCAAAGCCGAGAAACTGAGAAGGCGAAACACTTGCAGCATTGGCATGGCCAGTGAGTGATGCGATTATCTGCGAGATTCGCTTATCTACGGTGATCCATCAGCTGTGTGGCACTGAGGCACTCGCAAATGTCAGTTGCCTGCTTTATGCTACCTCCCCCCCCCCTCTCTTTCTGTCTCTACCTGCCCCAGCAACTGTTGCTGCGTGCAAAAATGCGTTGCCTGCGCGGGCGTCCGCCATATAAATTAGAATGTGCGTTGTTATTTCTTTTACTTTTTTTATTTTTCTTATTTTCTTATATCTGTAGACATTTTTTTGTACATTTTTTATATTTCTTTTATAATTTAGCTGCCGCTCCCACGGTTCAGCAAAGCTGCCAACTGACCAGCACCCGCTAGCAATGCCTTTTGGCTACTTGCGGTTGCTGCTGCTGCTGCTGTTGCCAGGAAGCGCTGCTGGTGGAGTAAACCACAGTGGGTTTTTGCTTTCTGTTGACTTTGATTGAAAGTTGACACAGCCAAGCGTTGAAAACCACATCCGTGGTGGGCAGCAGCAGCAGCAGCAGCAGCAGCAGCAGCAGCAGCAGCAGCAATAATACCAACAACAACAACAGCAGCAACAGCAACGTTTGAGTGTATGCAAATGCAATTAGTTTTTGATTAAGTTGTAGCCCCCAAAAAGATGCCAGGGCAGTCTTCAGCATACAATCAACAGTATATTGTATAAGTATACATACAGTTGGCACAGCGCACCAAAGTACACTTAAGCGCAAAAGCAAAGCGACAGACCGTTAAATTGTTGCAATTACCAAAGCTAGCGTTGAATGTTGTTGCTGCCGCCATATTTGAGCATGTTGCTGCCGTGCAGCTGTAAAACAATATGCACAGTCTCCCTATGTGTGTTTCTTTCCATGTGTGGGTGTGTGTCAGACTTAGTTTCTGTTCTTGTTGTTGTTGTTGCTGTTGTTGCTGTTGCCTGGGCCAATTGTTTAGCACGCGCTGCTAATTTTGTGCTGCTGTTGCTGGCGTTGTTGCTGCTACTGCTAGCGCTGCGAGGCAGGCAGCAATTTCTAAGTTGCATGCACGCCTCGTTGATTGTAGTAGGTGGCCTGGCCCGACTCTGGTCTAGCCTAGCTCGGCCACTGGCCATTATAGCCACTGTAGTTTGGAGGGTGACCAAAGCCGCGCAATCATGTTAATAACAGCTTGTGTTGCCATTGCTGCTGTTGCTGCTGCTGCTGCTGCTGTTGGTCAGTTGCAACTTGCAAGTTCTATGTGTGTAATTTATGCCTGTAGCTAATTGCATTTGAAAGTTTAACTGCAAAAGTCAAACGGTTTTCAGATATGCATAAAAACACAATAAACTTAACCAAGTGAAATGCTTTTTTTTTCTCATACAGAATCTTTGAACTGATTTCCACTCTCTGCCACAGCTTCAGCCCCAGCCCCAGCCCCAGCCCCAGCCCCAGCCCCAGTCTCAGTCTCAGTCCCAGGCATAGTCGCAGCTCATTTGAAATTCCAATTTCAATAACGCTCAATGATCTTTATCGGCAGCGCTTTACTTTTCGTTTTCGACTATACCCTGTATCCGCAGCCAAAGAAAAAAAGGTATAATATTCGAAGAGATATGGAGGAAAGCAGCAGAGATCCTATATAGTAGACAGATCTAGACATAATGAGGTATTATCTAAGGAAGCTAAAGATACTTAAGCTGTTATATGAGTTCCTATTTAGCATTTATTTTATACTTTTATAAACAAATTTTATAGCACAAACTTTTTCTTTTCGTTTTCTTTTGTTTCTATGGGGAAATTTTCGTTTTTGATAAGGAATTCGGCGTAGAGGATATCTGTTAGTCGATCAGGCACGCTGGCGCGTTGCTTACTTATTTTATTTATTGTCTATTTTTATTTTTGAGTAGGCGTTGCCCGCAGCAACAGCAACAGCAAGAGCAACAACAACAGCCACATAACTTTGCCTTGTACCAATTTACGCACATACAGATGCGCCTGGGCCAAGGTTCAGGGCAGGGCAGGGCAGGGCAGTTCAATGGCTAGATAACGCCATGGGAGTCGTCAGCTTCATTGCGTGCTCTGACGTTGCTGCTGCTGCTGCTGCTGCTAATGTTGATGATGTTGCTGATGATGTTGCTGCTGTTGTGGGTGCGCGATAAGAGACAGAGAGCTCAGAGAATCGGAGCCAGAGTTTATCAGCTCGCTTGGGGCAGCGCACAGCTGCGAGTGAAGGAAAAGAATTTAAAAGACTGAAAATCTGAGAAAAACTGAGAATAACTTTTAAAATCGAACATTGAAAATTGTTGCGCTAATAAATTCATGTCGCTGCGGACAGCGTCTGGCCAACCTGGCTAGCTGCAACATTGCTGAGATATATGTTTGGAAACAAGTTTGTCGGGGCGGCATATTTGTTAAGGTCGCACAGCTGCGACGCCAGCAACAGTTGCTGCTGCGGTAGCCATTCCACATAAATAGCTGCTGTTCATGTGGCAGTTGCAGTTGCTGTTGCTGTTGTATTTTTTATTATTATTTTTTGGCTATTTGCACACCCGCATTGGCAGCAACAGCAGCAACAGCCGCAACAACATGCCATGTTGCATGCCTAATTGCAACAGGTGGCAAATGCCAGCCACAGCCACAGCCACAGTTACTGTTTTGCGGTTACAAGGGTTGCTGTTGCTGTCGATGTCGATGTTGCCGCTGCAACATGTCACATTTGTGCCAGCAACAAGCCAATTAGCAGCAGCAGCAGCAGCAACAATAAACGTTTTCAATTGTCAAACACAAAATGCAAATGCAGCTCGGCATTTTGTTGACAATTCTGCTAAATGATTAGCAAATAATAGCACATATTAAAACAATTGTTAATTGTTTGATGTTGACCAAAAAAGGCAAAGGCAACAAATCTAACAACCAGCAGCAGCCGGCAGCAACAACAACCAATTGACGTTGTCACTTGGCTCTGGCATTTGATTGGCCTTTGATTTGTTGCTACTGCAGATCAAATAATTAATGAGTTAAATATTATAATTTATTTAAAGCTTGCCACGATCATTAATCAGCCATGTAAAATGACTCTCAAAGTTTGCGCTTGGCATTGGTTCAGGCCCCTCCTCCTCTTCCTCCCACAATGCTTCGCTCCCTTCTACTTTTTTCCTCTTTGTATTGCTGTCTACTTTGTGGAGGGGGCAGCTGCTGCTGCTGCCACGCCCCACTAATTGAGGCAACTGTTTAACTGTTTTGGCCAATTTGCTTGTTTGGTGGGTGGCAACACTTCGCTTTTTTTCGACCACTAATTTTCCATTTATTGCCAAACACACACAATCAATCAATGTCCAGTTGGCAACTTTCTGGCCCAACAGCAGCAGCAGCAATGTTGCAATCGCCCAAGCCCAGCAACATGTTGCGCAAATATCTATGCAAAAACACACACACACAGCCTTAAATGTAAATAAATTATAAAATTCATGAGCTACTCAGAAATCGAAGCCAAAGCCACGCAGTCTGCGATTGAGTTAAAGAGAGAAAAAAATACATTTAAAATATAAAAAAAAAGAGAAAAAAATCAACAATCATTAAATAAAAATCATAAATATTTGCAAATATTTTGCAGACAGTTTTGTAGCTAGTTGCGTGGCATTAATATTTATAAATATTTGTGTAGAACTAGTCACAGTCACAGTCGCTCACATAAGTATTTTTCAGCTTGATTAATGAGCTTTGGTCCGTTTGGCTGCGCTGCTTTAATTACTGCGGCAATTAGCAGCTAAATGTAAAAGAGTTTTGCCCGTTTCCACAATTTGTCATGAGCATCAGCGAAATGTTAACACATTTTCATGCCACACATGGCAACAGACATGTCTTCATAAGCATAACATACTATACCTATATACCTATATACCACATACACATACATATATATAAGTTTATACATATATATTATAAATAGAGCTGCCACTCGTAAAGTGCCCATAAAGTGGGCAGCGAGTTGTAAAAAGCATGCGAAACTTTCTAGAAAGTTTTATAGTAAACATTTTTATAGTTCAGCTGAAATTACACTTGTAAATGAAACGTTAATAAACCTACGTTTTTCTTCTTCTTTCCTACCCGTTTTTCGTTACAGAATATGCCACAGTATATCGCCTTAGCTACCACATCCTAACTCAACGAGGTAAGTGCCACAGCTCAGATAGCATAAGAATCAATCAATTCGCTCTAAAATAACAGTTCATAGAACTATCAAGGCGTCAGCAGTAATCGGATATCGATTAGGTGAAGAAACATATGCCTATCGATAGCTCTGAAAAAGCTGCTCATATAACATAAATCACCTATCGAAGTTACTACAACTTGCACTTATCGATATCTTGTTGTCGATAGTTTCAGTTAGCTTTATCCATAGATTCTCTTTCGATTTACGCACATCTCTGAGAAGCAGCTATCAAAGTTTTAACAGCTGTTTTTATTCTCCTTTTGTTTGTTTACATTTTATTTAATTTTTGTTGCTTTTTTTTGGCCGACAATGGCAACCCTGGCCTGGCCATGCACAGCAATACGCTTGGCAACCTTCGCAAGCACAAAAATTAAAACAAATAAAAACTGAAACGCATTTTGAATTAAATGCGTGCGCTGCACGAGGACGAGGGGCAACAAGGGGTTAAGGAGAGCACAGGAGGCAGGCAGCAGGCAGGCCGGCAGGCAGGCAGATCGCATTCGTATCGATCATGTGCGCCTGTCCGGCTTGCAACATTCAAGTGTCGTCTTGTGTTTCGCATGAATTTCGCATCGGCTACGCGTCCCTCCCCCAATCCCTCAATCTCTCTCCCAGTCCCGCAGTCTGGCAGCAGTCTGAGTTTTGAGTTTTTAGTTTTGAGACTGGGAGCTGAGAGCTGAGAGACTTGGAAGACTCTGATCGCTAAGGCTGGGGTCTACATACGTACGTACGTCTGTCTGGGGCAGCTTTAAGTTGCGGGCGTTGCACGGCAGGCGACCTTCTAAGTCGGCCGCTAAGGAATTGCAACTGCCATTGAAAATGAGTGAAGTTGAACATTTTAGACAGATTGCCAAGTTTTGTCATAAAAACGCGGCAACTTCGTAGCTGCAGCTGAAACTCGATGTTGTTACTGTTACTCTTGTTGTTGCTGTTGTTGCTTTTTGAAGATTAATTGCTTGCGACAGTTTGCCAACGATGGCGACGTTCAAATTGCAACAGCAGCTGCCCCTTCAAGCCATAAAAATTGGCATTTTGTGGCTAAAATGAACATGACATCAGTATGAGACGTAGTCAATTGCTTATGGCTTAGACTGCGACCTTTGGCTGGTTAAGCGATTAAGGCCGCACTCCGCAGCAACATCAACAACACCAACAGCAACATCAGCAACTACAACTTAATCTCATTCGCTGGTTTCGTGTATTTGCCCGCCAGCTAAATTTTTAATTTATTTGTTCAAAATTTCTTTTGACACGCCCCAAACAAAAGCGACGACGCGCTTTTGGTGTCATCACATTTGTTGTTTGTTTTTTTATTTAATTTTTAATTTTAAACATCTTTTTGCAACTGTTTTTTCTGTCTTCGTTGGTCGCTTTGATTCATAAAATGTATCTCGAAATGAAATACAGCTTAATTAACAAAAAACAAAATAAACAACGTCTTAAGAAAAAGCTGCAGCAGGTCACGTCTGTGGCGCAGTTCCATTCATACATTCATACATTCATACATTCGTTCCATTCACACTCCATTCATCAGGCCCATAAGCCAGCCAGAAGTGTTATTCAGTGCGTTTTTCCAGATTTATGTTGACCAATTTGTCACAATATTGTTGTCATAATTGAGTTGAGTTAAAACCACGTGTGAACAATCGTGAAATCGAATCGAGTATTGCTTGGCTAGAGATATATATACAATTTTTATATGTGGGTATAACAGTAAAAACGCACAAACGACACAAATTACAGAAAGCCAATGAAAATCAATTAACACCTGAGAAGGTTGATACAATCGATCCGAATGAAGCAATCCAAAGCAGCAGGAGCAGACACGAGCCGCATAAATTATATACAACACTCGGTATCAAATCTCCACTGTCTTTATGTTCTTTTCATTGGCAATCAGAAAACGGAAAACGGAAAACAGAAACAAGAAAACAGAAAACAGAAAACAGAAAACACACAAATTAACATATCAAATACAACATAATTGCGCGATAATAACCAACATAACATCAAAATGAAACCTGTTCCATCTCAAATATATATTATATATATGATATATTGCTTTATTCTCATGAATAAATTTATAGAAATTTGATAAAGGACAGAAATATATTCCTTCCACTTGCTGTAAATTTAAACCTGATATGATTTATAGATTCCTAAAAGCACCTTCCTCCTTCCACTTGAGTTGCATGCAACTCTCCTCATTATCGCATGCGATTTAATCCTCAAACTAATATAAAATAATTTGTATCTCAAGGCTCGAATTGAAAGCGTTTTCATCGCGTTTTACGTGCGTTTTGCGCGCGTCTTTTGACGCCTGACTCTTGTCGAAAGCCGCCTGGTAACGGACAACCTGCAACCTGCAACGTGCAACGTGCAATGTGCAACGTGCCCTGCTCCTAACTGTTGTAATGCAAAGTGACAGCGACAGCAGCTTGTAGGCAATCAAAATGCAGCGTAAAACATGTGCAGCTTGCAATAGTTAGGAATATGCGTTGAGTGTTGCTGTTGTTGCCTGTTGCCTGTTGCTGTTGTTGCAGTTCTCTTCACCTGGCTGAGGCTGAAGCTGAGGCTGAAGCTGAGGCTGGGGCTCTGGCTGGGGCAACTGCAACGTAAATTGAAAGAACTTGTTGGCTGTTTTGCCTGCTGCACGCAGTCGTCTCGACAAGCAAATTGAAAGCTTTAGCTTTGCACTTGCTTTGCGGTCAAAAGCAAATACGCCAGCAACAACAACAGCATCTGCAGTAACAACAGCAACAACTGGCAACAGCAACAGTGCCAGTGCACGCTTGTGGTGCATTTGGTGGTGCCTGTTGGTGGTTACAACTATTGATTACAAGTTGCCAATCGCTGGGTCTCACATTACCCAATACAGGCAACAGGCAGCAGCAACAGCAACAGCAACGGCAACAACAACTTCGCCAGCGACCTCGATGCGGGTGTTGCAGACAGGCGCAGACAGGCTCCAATAACAGCCAGCAACAACATCGAATGGAGGCTGTAATTAATGCGGGAGCCTGTGCTGACATTTTGAGAAATTTATTGCTCCAAGTGGATTTATAGTCTGCGACATTTTATAGTTTTGCCTTGCGGTCGTTTCGATCGATCGAACGAGTAATGTTGCCAGCAACATGTTGCTGCCGGTGCTGCTGCTGCTGCTGCTGCTGATGCAGTTGCTGTTGCTGTTGCTGTTGGTGGGAACTGCAAGAGCAACCCTTTAATGCGCATCATGTGCGCGCGCATATATAATTTGGCTACCCGATAATGATCGGCCTTTGGCATAATAAATTTACAGCAATGCCGCAAAACGTTGGGGCAACAACTTTCAAGTTAAAAGTTGTTGGCGGTGTTGGCGTTCGCATCGCGTTCGCATCGTGAACTCATCCTTAAAGGTACCGATATGCCCAGAGTACTCGAGTACTCGTCGCACCGACCAGCAATACTCGTATCTGAGAGATATCTGTACCTTGCAATCTATATTAATTTTTATATAGCCCCGACCCGGGGCCCGAGACAGTCTCTGCCACTGCCTCTACCCCTACTCCTACCTCTACCTCTACCTCTATCTCTGCCCAGTGCCAGTCACGCTGCACTTTCATAAATGCCAAAAATTTCACCTGCTTTCACAAAGATGATTAAAAATAAATATGCAGCGACGTCGACTGCCCCGAAACGAGTGCAGTTCAGTTCTGGGACTCTACTCTGTAACTGATTCCGCCCCGCTGCATGATATACGATAATTTCGTTCTGATAATGTGACGGACAGCGGGCGAATGCCACAGTTGCCATAGCGCTGCCTCAGAGCTGAGGCTCAGCTGACCCAGATGGCAATGCGTGAGTGTTGAGCCAAAAATCGTTTAAGGCTAATTGCAAAGATCGCTTTCGGTTGATAAACGACCAATGCCGGGGACAGCAAACAGCAAACAGCATACAGCATACAGCATACAGAAGGGCGAAGGGTGATTGGGAGGGTGAAACGGTTTAGCCGGGAATTGAAATGCCTCTCGGCGCTGACCCAAAACCTTTACGAGCAAAATACAAACCTTTACCAGCTAAACAAATACGAAGCGCGTAGTAGTTAATGATGATTGCTGGCCCCCAAAGGTTAAAATTAAATAATTTTCAACTCGCATCTCAGTTCGAGGAGCCCCCCAAAATGGCGGGCGTACCATCCATCCAAAGCAAGCAACCATTCATTCATTCATTCATTTGCCTAGCCATATAATTAGCATGAAATGAGTAGGATTTTAAGATTTTTAGTTAAATATTTCAAGACTTTTCGCTTCTGGCCATGTTTTTGTTTGTTTCGAGTGGTCTATGTTAATTTTTTGGCGCTTTGGCAATTAAGCAGAAAATCGTGTAGCTAATTATGATAAACATTTGAAGAAGGTGGAGAAGCAATAGACAAAGGAGGAGGAGGAGGAGAAAAAATGGCAACAGGAAGTGGAAGGTCAAAAATAATTGAGATACCCAAAAAACTAATGAAAAATGAAAGACAGTGGGAAACTCCGCAGAGCTATAGATATAGGATGCAAAGCAATTGGCGTTCTTATAAGAATCTTATTGGAAATAAATCCTATCTATGAGTCATCTTTAGAAATTTCGAAATATTTTCAGTTCATTTGTAGCACATTTATGGGCCGTTTAACTGGCTTTGTTCATAGACACGTTTCGCACACCTTTTTCCTCTTAGTTCCTCAGTTTTCAATTGCCTGTAAACCGGTTGGGGCTTTTGGCCCTGGCCAACACTTGCTGCTCCTTTGGCCCATTTTATGCTCATTTGGGCGACCGCAGGCGCCGCAGTTGCTGCTTGGCTGGTCGTCGATAAGGCGGCAATGGTTTAATTTAGCTGAAGAGCTGAGGAGTCGAACAAAAGGCAGCAGCTTAAAGAAACGTTGCTGCGGCAGCAGATGACGACAGGATCGTTGGGCCCGGCCCACGTGCAACTGCAACTGCAACTGCATCACCATCAGCAGCAGCCGCAGCAACAAAAACAAATGTGTCTGTATATCGTAACTAAATTGACTTTGATCACGCGATCCCCCGGCCTTTGTGGCAAACGGAAGTATGCTAAGCAACTTGTTGCTGCCACGCCAGCAACATATAGCAGAGGCAGCAGCAGCACCAGCAGCAGCAGCAGCAGCTGAAGGTGTATATTGCAAAAATAATTACATTTGATTGTAAAAGGCCAGCGTCTAGGCCGGCGACTCGGACTTGGACTCGAACTCAGGCTTGGGACACCAAGCCGGTGCTGGTGGTGGTGCTAGTGCCGGTGCCGGTGCCGGTGCCAGTGCCGAAGCCGTAGTCGGAGTCGAAGTCGGGCTCTGCCAAAGAAAAATGTGCAACATGATTGCAGTTTACAGCGATGGAGTTGGGGCAACACCGGCAGCAGCAACAACAGAAAACCAACAGATAAAATGCATTTACAATTGAATTTGAATGTAATTTTATTTAAGCTGCGGTCAGCCAGGGGCACATGTGTGTGCCAGTATGTGTGTGTGAGTGTGTGTGCGTATGCGTTGCTGCTGGGTGTTGCATTTGCACGGCAGCAACAATTGGCCAAGTGGCAGGAAATTGCCATTATCTGGCATTATCCACTTGTGCAACGGTAGCAATAGCCGACGTAGCAGCACCGGCAGCAGGCGGCGTAGGTTGCACGTCAATCTCTGGCCAAGATCAGAGGTTTCAATGATCCTCTTAATTAATGACACCAAAGCACAACAACAGCAGCGACAATTAGCATATCGTTAGCTCGCATATTGACGTCAAATTTGGTCTGGAATTTAATGAGCAGCAATACCAATTCGTAGCCGTACTCTAAATTACTGTGATCATTTTAATTGCAGTGCGCCTGCCACAGAGCAACTCTGAAACTGGAAGCTCTCAATTACGGAGATACAAGTGTGACAGAGACAGCGCCGCAAAGGCATGAAAGAGACAGACACCACCCATTTGTCTGTCTGTGTGTGCATTTTAAATCAATTAAAAAGAGCTTTCTAACAAGCTTCGGTCAGCTACATATGTATGAGCTTACGCTTACGGCTTACGGCTTACGGCTTACGGCTTACGCTTACGGCTTACGGCGTACGGCGTACGATGTACGCTTATACGCTGCTACGGGGCGTGTTTTTGAGGCATTGCAACATGTTGCTGGCTCAGCTTTTATTGCTGCTGCTGTTGTTGTTGCTGCTGTCAAGTGGGCTTTGCTCATTGGTTCGTGCTTAGGCGTAGGCGTATGAATTGCTTTTTTTCGTTTTTTTTCTTCTTTTATTTTCTCTGTTTTCACTTGATGCGCACTTCATTTTCATTTGTTTTTGTTTTTGTTTTTGTTTTTCTGCTTTTGCTTTTGCTTTTGTTTTTGTTTCTGCGTTTTATTTTATTGGCCATATTTGTGCTCTGTCATGCTTTGTTTGCTTTCAGCTGCTCCACAACTGGATTCGACTTCACTCACGATGTTGTTGTTGTTCCTCTTGTTGTCTCTGAGCTGTCCATTATCAATGCGTATCACGTTGTTGTTGTTCTTGTCGCTTATTGTTGTTAATGTCGTTGAAGTGTGCTTAAATGGCGTCAGCAAGACATTTGCCAGTTTAATGGGTTAGGCAGCTCCAGCGCGGCGCAGCTACCAAAATGTAAGCCAACATTTTGTGCAAATAACAAACACAGGGCTAATAAAGGAGTCCACTTTAACTCTCGTTGTAGTTGTAGTTCTCGCTGTCGCTGTGTGTGGGCGCAGGGCGTGTCTGCCCCGCCGTGCACACAATTTGTTTACATTTTAATTTCTGCAATTTTGTTTAGTTAACTTTGCCAAGCGGCGTTCGCCGTGAGGACGCCATGGGCATACAGCCCGGGGAGCTTATCGCACTGGTGACAAAAACAGCAACAACAACAACAGCAACAACAACAACGGCGACGGCTGCAGACCAGTTGATAATGTTGGCCAAAGGGGGCGCCACTGTAAAACTTCATCAAGCCGCTGTATAAACACACTCCTCTGTCTGTGTGTGTGTGTGTGTGTGTGTGTGTAATAGGCATGACAAAAGTTAAATAAACACTCACCCACACACACATAAAGTAACAGGCGCCCATTGTGACCGCCATTGCAGTGACTCCCCCTCGCTCACTTACACTCACACTCACACCGCGCACACAGACGCTTTCCCGCTCTGGCGCACAGCAACATTGCATTAAATAAAACAATGCAATTGTTGTTGTTGTTGTTGTTAGCAATTGTTGTTGTTGTTTGCGGTTGTTATTGTCGTTGACGCTTTTGTTATTTGCATTGTTTTATTTGGTGTTAAAACTGTTGTCATAATTATTGCAGCCTAAAAAACTGACAATGAATCATATTTCCATTGGCATTGCACATTTTCAGTTTTCACTCGTTTTCTTTCAACTTTTCACAATCCGAAAAGCAGCAGAAGACGAACAACAACAACAACAACAACAAAAGGCAGGAACAATAAAGCTTTAGTTAAAATTGCGCAACCTAGGCGCACACCCTGTAGCGGTGGCATCGCTGTCGCTGACACACCCTGTTGGAAATACGAGTAGTCGCTTGATTATCTACGGCGTTTACGAGTATTACAATCGGATTGTTATGATGTTCCCACGGTGGCTTAACAGCATACTAAAATACTCGTATACAACGTACGGGAAAATCAAGGCTATATCCTACAAATGATAGTTGCCAATAGATTTTACGCACTTTACTGAGTTACGGCGGAATTTCGAAAGGGACTTCGTAGCAGGAATTTAAGTAAATATACTATAAGTTGTTGATAGCACTATTTGACCCGATTTTTGATGCTGATCAGGATCATATATCATATATATATGTTACTCCCTTTCAACGTTCCCCTTCTTTATCCATCCTGAATGCTTACGGCGTATAATGAGCCGCATTTAACAACGCAACGCTTCCTGCTGGCGTTTATTGTTTGGGGTAATTAGGCATAAAGCTTATCTGGCATCTCGCTCGCACCGTTTAGCACTCGCTGCTTGCACTCATTCGCTTGCCGCTTATCTCCCAGTTAGATACTTTTGGCATGACGACGTTCCAGTTAGCCAGGCCAAGAGATTTGCTTACAAGCATGTGCCGCTGTCGACTGCGCCGCTCAGGCGGCATGTTTATGTTGCGCCGTGAGACTTGGTTGAATTCATCAGTTGGACAATAATTTGCCAGCTAGATTTTAAATTTGACGTCTTGCTTCATTAATGGAACTTATTTCATGAGCCAGGCAGCAGCAGCTGCTGAGGTAGCAAATGAGTGGTCATAAATAATTTTTGGGATGGACGACCATAAAACATATACACACACGCGTGTGTGTGTGTGTGTGTGACTCTAGTGACTGTGTGTGGTTTTTGTTTTGGTAATTGCACAAGACATAAACAAGAAGCCATTTGTAGTGGCTAATTCGACAGGGTTGCCAAATCCAAGTATGATGCCCCTTAAGTGAGTCTTTTTCGAAAGTCATTGATGATAATTGTGTATTGTTTGACCCACTTTGATAACTATTATTCTATCAATATCTTCAGTGTACGCAGACTTCTTCTAAGCTCTTCCACAGCAGCTAAATAACCCAAGGAGACTCTGAATTAACACTTCATTTAGCATAATTTCACACCATCTCTGGTCTCTCTCCATTATGCAATTTTTTCTGCCCAGAAACAAAAGGCAGAGCTATAGTCTACATAAATATGAGAAAAAAAAATATGAAAATCTGGCGCCATAAATCAAAAATCTCTACTGCTTGTGGACAGCTCTTTCTCGCCGTTCTCTGCCCTGTTCCTTCTCCTTCGCGTGCTAACAAGGCACCAGAGCACCAGAGCACCCGGCCCAGAACCTTGGCCAGCGACAGGGCTCCAACGCCGCCGCCGCTGCCGCCGCCGACGGGCGTGAAAATTTATGTTTTTTTTATAGTAACAAAAAAGTTGCAAGAAATAAAATGGAAAAAAAAACTACAACTCAATGTCTTTTGGCACAGTAAAAACAGTAAAAATAAAAATAAAAATAAAAATAAATATACAAAAAATAAAAACGAAGAGTAGCAGCATTGCCGCAAATGTTTGTTGCTGGTGGAAAGTGCAAAAGTTTTTCGCATAGTTGTCAGTGCTACGTTGTTTAATTACGCTAATTAAGAATATTAATTGCCATTCGCCGTTTGGGGTGCCATAACTGTGACCCACAACCCCTCGGAGTGAAGGTTTTTATTGCGCAACAGAAAATAGAACATGAGTTATGATGATATGAGACATAACGAGTAAAGTTTTTTCCATTTCCATTTAACTTGTAAAATCGAAAAAGTTAATAAAAACTTTAAAGAGGACTGAGACACTGACTCCGAATGAGAATGAGAATGGGAACTGAGAACTGAGACAAAGGACAGCAGTGCAGGAGCACACGCACTCCATTAAACGAGTGCGGCAGACATATGCGACAACAGTAACAATAACAAGCCACTAACTGGCACAGGACGAGAGCGTGGATGGAGTGGGGGCAGTTGGGGCAGGACACAGGTGTCCATGTCGCTGGCACTTCAACACCCAACAACAGCAGCAAGCGGCAAGCAGCCGCAGCTCGTGCGACTCACCTCGTCTCGACTTGACTCGACACGACTCGTACGTTCGACTCGCTCGGTCGGACTCTTTTCATTTTCTCAACACGTAAAGCAAACACGTGACCGTTAAGGACACGGACACGGCTCCTGCTGGTGCTGCTGTTGTAGGCGCAAATTGCAAACAGAAGGACAACGACGACAACCCCACCATAAACTGCCAGCTTATGTCAGACACAAAGCCAACTCAGTCCGGGCACGAGACCCAGCCAAAAGCCAAGTGAAGCGTACGGCGTACAAGAACTCGTTGCACTCCCTTCCCACTCTTCCCTCGTCCCTCGTCCACCCGCCGGGTGCCTGGTGCCGGGTGCTGGGTGCGTGTGTGCACAATATTCATATATCACAAGGATAAGCGCAATGCAGCAAACGTCCTTCCAGACGTGCCGTCGTTGCCTGTACTAACATACATATACTGTCCCGTCTCGTATCCTATCCTGGCAGCAGCCAGTTGGCACTGACCACTGGGCATGGGAGTACTCCTAAACTTGCGCTTCATGTGTGTAACTTTTAATTATTTGCGAATGTTGGCGCCAGACGTCGGCTTAGAATGCTGTGTGTGTCCCTGTTACCAACCAACCATTCATTGATTTCTACTTGCCTGAGTGACCAACGAGCAGCGGGCAAGTGGCGAGTTGTGGACAATGAAGATGGCGGGCGGAAGGAAGGCGGCAAGTGGCAAGTGGCGAGTATCGAGCGTCGAGCGACGAGCAGCAAGCAGCAAGCGGCGCGGCGAGTGCGACGACAGGCGGCGGTCAAGGCAACGTCATAAACTTGAGCACCATAAAATCTGCTGGCAGCGCAATAAAAAATGCCACAGCGGGAGATGGAGACGTAGTTGTTGTCGTCGCCGTCGTCGTCGCCAGTTGTGCCAGGTCCAAGTCCAAGTCCAGGGCGTGACCAGGGAGCAGCAGATTTAGTGACAAACGCCAAACGCATAAAACTAACGCAGCGTAAACGGCAACGACGACGACGGCGGCGGCGACGACAACAACAACAGCAGCAACAACAACAACGACGTTGTCTGTTTTGGCAGCGACAGCGAAAATTTATCTTATTTATTTGTTGAGCGAAAGCCAAGAGCAAGTGCAGCATTTTGATGCTTGACTGATTGAACACACTTTATGAGGCGCCATGGCTATGCCAATTGCCAGATGCAAGCGCTGGCGTTGCCAGCTTTTTAAACGGATCAACGTGTTCCCTACCAATCTTTGACAACCAAATGATGGTTATAAACGCAGCTTTCGACAATCGAAGCAACAACAAAAAGGCCTTAAAAATATTTTGCTGATTTTTTGTTAATTATTGGCATTAAAAACTTTACGATCAGTTGGGAAAATCTATTATATATGCATAGTTCCATCCAAGCAATTTATTCAAATTTAGCGGAAATGCTTAGAAATCTACTCTGGCCACACTGGCTGCAATTGATATGTGCAAAAAAGAAAGCACGTGCTTGTGGCACTTTGCTATTGAGCGATGACAGCGTTAGAGCGGGACAACAAGAGTGTCACGAAGCTGACGACAAAAATGATTGTCGGTTTTGAATTTGATTTTTGCCTGAAAGTCTTGTAGGAGACAGTTTGAATTTTATGTGCATGCTTGAGAAACGATGTTAAATCGTATCAAAAATAATTAATTAATGACTTAAGTTCTTAATTAGTGTTAAACAAACGTAGCGTCATCGAAATACTAATTATAAATATGCTGGTATGAGAACAATTTTTGAATTGCTTCTCAAATACATGGAGAAGAATGCACTTAGTACAACACAGTTCACATTTAATTATAGTACTTAATTAAAATTATGGATTTATTTGTATATTGATCAATTTTCTTTGTTTCTCTTGTTGCTTGCAGCCAAAACGCGAGCGTCAGGCCGCCCGCAAGAATCCCTGGCCGCGCAAGGTGAAGCGGTTGAAGAATTGCCAGAAGGTTGCTAGCACGACGCCCACGCCACAAAAATTTGACCTAATGACGATGGCAGAAGGCACCGACCCCATGGGGCATCATCATCACGCCGCCGGCTCTCACAATCCCCACCATTATCATCATCATCCACATCCCCATCAGCACCATCATCCGGCGCAGTATCATCATCCCAATCAGCACTATGCGCCTGCACAGCAGCCACCGCCAGCGGCGGCGGCAGCAGCTGCTGCCTCCCACTATGCGCCCTATGGCCAACTTCAGTATCCGCATCCCTTGCCTCACCAGCACTTGCCGCTGGCACTTAGCCTGCATCAACAGGCTGCGGCGGCCGCTGCCTCAGCAGCAGTTGCTGCCGCTGTCGCCAGCGTCGAGCAGCACAACAACAATCAGCCGTTTGTGGCCAACAACAACATAATGCCATGGAAGCAGCGCAAGCGCAAACGACTCTCCGCTGTGCTTGACAAGCTCCATCACAACAACAACAACAACAACAACAATAATAACAACAACAACAATAACAGCAATAACAACCACAACAATGGCGTGGCCTGCAAAACTGAGCCCATGGATATGGATGAGCGGGAAGTGGATGAAATGGAAGAGGATGGTGAGGATGACGACGAGGAGGGTGGGCAGAACACTAAACAGAACAAGGAGGCTAACTATATTAAGAGCGAACAGCGTGAGTCATTGACGGCAGCTAGCGATGATGAGCAGATCGAAGCCGAGGCGGAGCTCTCCAATGAGGAGCTTTCGCACTCTGACCAGGATGATCAGGACAGTCCACGGATAAGCATGAGTCCACTACAGGTGGCTGTGGCTCCTGCGTCGAAACCAACACCAGATAGCGCCGCTGCTGCCAAGGGAAATCCACTGCACGTGGACATCAAGACTGAGCACATGCCAAGCCCGTATGATCGCTACTTTCCCATACCCTCGCCCTTGTTTGGGTACTATCTGCATACGAAGTACTTGAACGAAGTGTTTCGGCGTCGCCATGATCTCTATCCCTCGCCGCTGCAGCACACGCCCTCCTCCATTGCCTCGGAGACGGAGACGTCGCCCACCAATCCGGGCAAGACACCAAACAGCAACAGCCACAGCAATGGCAGCCAGCAGCAGCTGATGCCCGGCATGATGATCAATGCTTCGCCACCACCCTCACTGCCCTCACCGCCGCGCAGTGACTCCTCGGTGACCACGGCGCAGGCAACGCGTATTAGTCCCAAACCAGCAAAGAAGAAGTCCTCGTCAGCATCGTCGTCTGCAGACAAGCCCATGCCGCCGCCACAGGAGCGTCCGCTGGATCTGTGCATGCGCAGCGACGAGCCGAAGAAGTACAAATCGATGACGCCCCCTATGCATGCTGCTGCTGCGGCAATGATGCCACCACCGGCCTCAATGAGCGCAGCCAGCAGCCTGGAGAGCATGAATGCGCTGTCGCCCGCATCCAGCACACACTCGAGCACCTCGTTGACCAGTAGCACACCCACATCGACCCTGGCCCCGCCCGCTGCCATGTCCCCATACGCTATGACAGCAGCGGCGGCACATGCAGCGGCAGCTGCTGCAGCAGCAGCTATGATCAAAATGGAGATGCCGATGCATCCATTGCACTCGCATGTGCCCACCACAACAGTTGGCGTGCCGGTGATCAAGGGTGATGTGGCCTCACCCACTACTAAGGAGACGGTGGCCTGGCGTTATAATCTCGACGTTTCACCAGTGGTGGAAGAAATGCCGCCCGGCTCGGATGTGGCCTATGTGTGCCCGACATGTGGACAAATGTTCTCGCTGCACGATCGGCTGGCCAAGCACATGGCCTCGCGCCACAAGTCGCGCAATCCTGCCAACGACATTACCAAAGCCTATTCCTGCGATGTCTGCCATCGCTCGTTTGCCCGCTCCGATATGCTCACTCGCCACATGCGCCTGCACACCGGCGTCAAGCCGTACACTTGCAAGGTGTGCGGCCAGGTCTTCTCGCGCTCCGATCATTTGTCCACGCATCAGCGCACACATACCGGCGAGAAGCCATACAAGTGTCCACAGTGTCCGTATGCCGCCTGCCGTCGTGACATGATCACCCGCCATATGCGCACCCACACACGCTACGAATCGCGTGGCTCTGGCGGCGGTATGGGTGGTGGTGGTGGTGGCGGTGTTGGTGGTGGTGGTGGGGGTCGCGGCGAGGAGCCAAAGTCACCGCTGCCGCTGCTGGACATGAAAATGAATATGAATCTACCGCTGCTGCTGCAGCAGGAGGAGCTGCTGCAAAAGTCGCCACTCGGCCTGGGCGGACCCATGCCAATTGTGGTTAAAACGGAGAGCGCCTAACGGTATCTGTATGCGGCCGCAGCCCGACAGTTCATGACCTTCTAGAACCGCCACTAGAGTTGGTCCAATTGGTATGCCCCCAGCTTAGTGTCAGTTGAGCCCATAGATCAGTTGTAGCTAAAGCTACGCGCAACACTGGAAATCTCTCTGCGAAGACTGAGAACCTATTTACTACCTACAGTTAAAGGCCTAGGTTATTATTGATATATATAGTATATATATATATTATTATCATTTAAATTTAAAGAACTTTTTTTTTTGAATTTTTTTTTCTTATACTCAAGCATCCAATACACACACACAACCACAACAACAACACACACACACAAACACTTCCACACACACACACAGAGACACACAATAAACACAAGGAGATAACTCAGACCAATACCCAACGTATTAGCATAGTTCTAGGGCATAGTTCTATAGGGTAAAAATCAAGAGCCGAACCACCGGAGGCAGGCTTAGTTCGTATTCGTAGTATTTTTTTTTATAAAAAATATTTTTTTTCTGTTTGTTTTTTGGATAATGTTGTAGACAACGTTTAGATACAGCTAGCAATTCCATGTTCCACAATTTAGTTGTTACTTCCGTCATATACAAACTCTTAAATATATATATACATATATACATGTCTTTGTATGTGTATAAGTATATATCGCATGTAGTTAGTTAGAGGTTAGAGTTAGTTAGGCAGAGGTTGCAGAGATGACCTCTGGGCATTTTTTGAACAACATTGAAATTATTAAGCTATGCACACATCTAGGCTAAATTCGCTATATACATCTAATTATATATATATATACATAATATATAGTATATATATGACTCGTATTTAGGTAATTTAAAGCAAAGCGGACAAACCACAAATGAACATTAGAGTTACTTTAGCTTTTAGGTTAACATTAATTAACGCTAATTTAATTTATTTGTATTTTTTTAACTGCAGCATTGCGCACTTAGTTTTTAGTGTTTTAGCGCTTAAAAGACAACAATTTGTATTAATTTAATTATAGTTTTACAATTTTAGACACACAAACAACAAACAACAAAAGAAAAAAAAGACAAAGAATTCTCCCTAGGGCACAAAAACATAAACAAAAACAAAAAACAAAAACATTTCGATTCATACGCGACGCGATTGACACTTTATTAAAAAGATAGAAAGAAAGAAGAAAAAAATCAACTAATTATTCCTTCACTTTTTTGTTTAACAAAAATTTTATTTTTTTTTTATATTATTTCTTTTTTAATGTATCATTTTGCTTGATTAATTGATTAATTGTTCTTTCTACAAGTATATACATAGATATTCTATATATTTTTTTTCATAAAATGAAATAAAATCTTTTATGTTTTCTTTAGTTGAAATGTTATAAAAAAAAAAGAAGAAAATTTGAAATGTTTAAATTGAATTTTTCGGAGACACATTTTCTATGCCAGTTTTGGAAAAGTTGAAGCAATGGCAAGTTTCTGTTTTTGCCGATATTGAAATCTTTTGATATTTGTTTCAAGTTGAAGTTTTTGTTATTTATTACCATTACCATTTTTTCAGAGCGTATGAAATATTGATTATTAATTCTAATTAAACGTTTAAATAAATTATTAATTTATGTTATTGTAGTTGGTTATGATTAGTTATTAGTTCAAAAATTTTTGACAAAATAAAACAAACATGAAAACAAAAACAACACAAAAAAAGCATCAATGAAATGAACACAAAAACAATACACATTAATCTTTATTTATTTTCCATTATGGTTTTTTGCGCTATAATTTAATTTTTTCCCATTGATTTATAGCCCCATAGAGTGCTTTATTTTAGAGGAGGCGGTACCCCCAAAGACGACAAAACTCATAAAACTACATAAATTATTGGATCAGCATAATTAAAAACTGTCAACTCTGCGACTCTTGACAGTTCCTAACTATGTTAGCCATCTATGTGGGTTATTGACTCTAAGCTGGTTTCTCTGTATCGGATATAGTTTACTCGAACAATTCACAGACACATCCTTATGCCTACACACACCTACACACACACACACACATACTATATATGTAGTTAATTCCCGCCTTATTTTGGTATCGTATAAGTTGTTATTATTTCTGTTGTGGACGACTAACCAAATCCTTTTGCCGGAAACTGGCCTACAAGCTTTTAGGCAATTGAAAGCGCTTACATGGCACATGGCACATGGCACATGGCACACAGGGCTGCAGCTTGAGCTGGTCACGAAATTGCAGTCTGGCACGCAGCAGACGAAGAGTCCCAAATGGCCCCGCCCCCTCCCCTCTCGAGTCGAGAGTCTTTCGGCAAGTTTTTCCCACGCTTTGCCACTTGCGGGGGTGGCCCCGTCTCCTTTGGCTCATAACGTCCTTTCGGCAACATGGAAATTTCCTTAGGCTTAATGGCCAGACGACACGAATGCCCAAAAGCCAGGCGTAGGCGTGGGCGGGTAGTGAGACTCCGACTCCGACTCCGACTCCAACTCCGACTCCGATTTCCAACTGGGACTCGGCCCACTTGCGACTGCTGCAATGCAGTTTGCGGCTAATGTTTGACCTTGTTTTCCAATGACTAAATTAATTCCTTAATAAGTGCAGGGGCGCAAAACAAACACAAACACGAACTGCAGACATGGCACAGTTTGGGTTTTGGGTTAATTGTGGCAGCCCTTTGTAGCACCACCCCCACGCCCCCCTTGTGTCCGCCCGCTCTGCTGCAATTAGGCAATGCAAAAGTTTTTGGTGGCAACTTTAAGGCGGCGTTAATTGACAGACACTGCGGGAAAGGGCGTATGCCGCAGAACTGCAGCGACACATAAATCACAGCCGCTGACTAAGTAGCCTCCCAGGGCAACTCATGTTGCACGTTGCACTCTATACACCGCAGAGGGGCATGGGGCAGGGGGCATACTGTATTGGACAAGAAGCTAGTGGAATAGGCTATTGCTGTTGTGACTTATGGTTAGCCAGAGATTCGAACTACTAGGCGGCCACTGTATTAGCAGCAGTACGTGGCACATGGATGATGCCGCATTGCATAATCCATTGCATACGCGCCACATTCTGTTTGGCCGTGCATCATTTTGGATGCCGCCATCGTTGACATTATTTGCAGCTCGGCCCGGATTTTTGTACGCATAAATCTCTAAACAAGCGCGCGTGTCGTGCGTTTATTATCACTTCCGTCTGGCCAGGCAGGCATCCAACCAGGCAACCATCCACACCATCCCAGCCAACCATCTAGTCAACCAACCAGCGAACCATCTAACCAACTAGCAGCTCCTTTGTCTTTTCAGGCAGCACGAAATTTATCGCCATCATTTGTAATTGTAGCGCGAAAATTGAGTTTGAAGTTCGGTTCGGTACGGTTCACTATGGTACGCTACGGTACGCTACGGTACGGTACGGTACGGTATGATACGGTACGACTACACTGTTGGCCAAGTTTATTGTTTTCATCAACATAATTCTTTGGCGCTGCGCTTTGGAGCCAGTCCAAATGATTGTTAGCCAAAGATTTACTGCTCGCAAAAAAGGTGGCACTAAGCTGGGTATTTCCAGCTCCTAACATAGTTTCGTAAATGCCAGGCCATAAATATACACACACACAGAGTGTATAAAATGTTGCAGACAGATGCATATATATATACATATATATATATATATACATAAAAGATAAAACATAAATATATATTTAGTATATTTCCGTCACACGGAAGTGCCTTAAAAACCCAATTTTTGATACGCATTAAGCTCAAATGAGTTATTGAATTTGTATATATACAAAACATTTAAGTACATATATACTATATACATACATATACTAAATGAGTATATAGAAAGAATATTTAACTTATTGCATTGTAAATTGTGCGATTTTTGCAAGAGATCAACTTTTTGACTAATACTAATTAAATAGATAACTATTTACCAAGCATACGTACAATATTTTAAATAATATACTTATATATCTATATACTATACTATATACTATATACTATATACATACATATAGTTATAAGTCCAAACATTTTTCAACTTAATGCTTCTGAGAAGTTAAAGATTTAAGCATAAAATGCTGCTTTATAGGCATAAAAATAACAAGTCAAGTATTTTTATCACGCTCCAATTTACTAAAAGTGAAATAAAAAAAAAATCCCAAAAAAAAAAATCAAAAAAATTTCAATAAGAAAAACTTTTAAAATGTAAATTTAACACTAACTAAAAACATTTTACTCAAATCGCTTCCAAACATATTTTTATAGCGCTTTTCGAATTTTACCTAAAACCAACAAAAATTACAATTAAAAATTTAAAAACGAAAAACGAAATTTTTTTATGTAAATTAAAGCAATAACTAATTGATAAATAAATCAAAAGACTTTTCCAACTCTTAGCTTACATTTGCCTTCTAGCCCTAAGAAAACAGATCAAGGATTTGTGCAATAAAATCTTATAATTAAAAGAAAACAAAATTTAATACTAACTATTTAAAAAGTCCAAGCAATAATAATATTAACAACTTAAAAAATAATTTACTTTACATTAAGCGATGCAAAAGAACTTAAAAAAAAGAAAAACAAAAATCAGTGAGCAACATTGTGATATTAGTTGAGAACAAAATCAAATTACTTCCATGCTATTTCAATATCATTTGAAGACGCTATTCAAAATGAGATTCAGATCCGATTCAGCTGGGAATATATATTCTTAAATATAATATTTTGAATAGCGCCTTGCAAGCTCGGCTCCGCCGATCTTCATAGTAAGTTTCTCTTTTAAGGTGCAGGATTTTCCGTCTTTCTTTTTATGGTGCTATGTAAACTTGTGCTTAGTTAGTTTTAAGTTATTTCCCAGACTCATTGACCATGGTCTAAATCGACAATCCTTAGCAGCCCAGACAACAAACACAAGATATGAAAAACCAAATAAAACAAATGCAATTACTTGAACATTAACACTAACTAGGATCAATCAAGTCTAGTAACTATTTACTTATTAGAAAAGAAAATCTCTTTAAACTAGATTCATAATTTCTATGCATGCAATTTCGTCAACTTTAAACAACAAATTCAAATCAATTATGAATAAAAAAAACTATTGTATATTACGCAAGTAAGAATTTTTTTTCAAACAATACAAATAACTAGGACACTTTTGAAAGATTTGGAAACTAAAACGATCTTAAATCAAAATTACTAAAATAAATAAATAAAAAACAAAACAAAAAAACAAAAAATATGTTGCTGAGTTTTTGGAATGCGAAAATAATGCAAATGCCTTTGGCCGCCGGTGTTTGCTTGAATGCAATCAGTGGAGATTATGGAGGGGCTGTTGAGCAGTGCGAGAAGGGGGCTGGGGAGGGGGGGAGGGGGAGGCAAAAGGGTTACAGAAATAATGCGCGTAATAACAAACTGCAGGCGTAACTGAAATGCCAGGCTACTGCGCATTTGTCCAGGAGATGCGGCAATGGGGCGATGGCGATGGCGATGGCGATGGCGAAGGCGTTGGCCAAGACGGACGACGGGAGGCGCAACTGCGGTAATTACAATTGCCGGCGGACATGGAGTAGCAGTAGCAGTAGCTGCTGCAACACAACACAGCTGTGGCCGTGGCATCAACGCAACAGATCTGGGAGCATCCTCGCTCGCCCAAGACAATTATATGCTGCCAAAGACGCATGCGCAACAGCAACAACAGCAACAACAGCAACAACAGCAACAACAACAGCAGCAGAAAGCAACAACATCAACAGCTTCCTGGCTGCATTTTGTTTTTACGTTTTTATTTGAGCAAATTGCTGGCAACTTTGCGCACTGTGACTGACTGAATGATAGACTCACTGACTGCTTGACTTCCAGACTTTCAGGTTGACTGAATGACTGACTGCCTGACAGTTGTTGCCGCTGCTGCTGCTGCTGTTGCAGTTTCGTTCCAATTGCAATTTGTTGCCGCCCTGTTGCCTGGTAAAAAAATAAAAGCAAAAATAAAAAGAAAAAGAAAAAGCAACAAAAAATATGCCAAAATGACTACGTGCGGGCGTTTTGCACAAGAATCTCGGAGAGCAGCCGGGCCAACGATAATGATGATTGCAGCTAAATTATGATGCCCAGGCGAGTGCACATCGCAGCAGAGAAAGTGTAGCACACAGTTCAACAGAAGCTGGCAGCAACATCATCAGGCAACGGCCATCGAAAGGGACTTGGCAGCTTTATTTAGCATAACTCGCATCGCCTTTGGGGCCGGCAGCAGCAGCAACAACAACAACAACAAAATGTAATAATTGCAAAGCCGTTTGCCGCAGGTGCGCCACCCGCCTTTGTCGAGGACCTGAACTTGCAACTCAACCGGCTGCCGCCTCACAGAGATGAGCATGGCTGATAAAGCGGCGGCAGCAGCAGCAACAAGAGCAACATATCTGTGTTTTTTTTTCTTTTTTGTAGCAACATCCGATGCTGGCAACGTCTCGTATTTAATGCATTTGATCCTTGATGCTGTTGAAAATGAACTGAGCTCGAACATGCAATCAAGTAGCCCCCGCACACCACACACTCCACACACACACACACACCTCCTTCAATCTGGCCAATTTCATGAATGAAAACTTGGCAGAGACCGTCTTGGACTTTGCATGTTTGGCTTGCATAGCCCAGGAAACGACACGCACACCCACACAGCCGAATGGATGTGTAAGGAGTGTGTTGTTAGTGTTGTTGCTGCTGCTGTTGCAGGCAACTTTGTGAGTCTTGGCGACGCTTGTTGCAGCTGCAGCGCATTAACCTCGTTCACCGCTGCTGTTGCTGTTGCTGCTGCTGCTGCTGCTGCCTGGCAAGCAAAATATTTACCAAAGTGATTAAGATGCCTGAGTAATTTTTAACACAATTACGCTGCCAAGCAGACGACGGCAGTCAGCAGTCGGCAGTCTCGGGCCTGCAATTGTGAGCTGCTGCTGCTGCTGTTGTGCTGTTGCTGCCCCGTTGAATGGCTACTGTAGTTACACCGCCTCGGCGTCAGTTGCAGCTGCAATGCTGCTAATGACCAGGCCAAGCCATCGACTCAGCCGCTCGCAATATAAACTGTGGCATTGTCTGACTACCCGACTCCGACTCCAACTCCAACTCCAACTCCAAACTCCAAACTTTAAATCCAGCCTCAGCCTCAGCCCCAGCTCGGAGCAATTGCCAGCATCACGCGGACACCCAAACTCTTGTGTACCTTGGCTATTAGCGTTGCCACACTAGACTGGCTTTAATCGTAGCGCAGCGGCGACAGGCGGTTGCGGGTGTTTTACGCATCAGCGTTTTTTGACAGCTTCTTCTCTAAACTAAAATACAGAAAAAAATACACAAAAATCAAAAAAAAAAAATTAACTTTAAAAAAAAACAATTCTTGACGCATTGTTGTGATTTATTGTATATGCGATTTTTGGCAGGTGTTGAGCTGTGTTGATCATCAGTTGCTGATGGCTGTTGCTGTTGCTGTTGTTGTGACTGTTGCTTTCAAAACTCATTGCAACGTGCGGCACATTTGACGCTCATTGCCTGCCCCATTCGAACGCAACGCACGACAAGGCAACAAAAAATAAAATTACAAAAAACAAAAACAAAAATACAACAAAAATATAAGCAAAAATCGTGATGCGTTTGGTTTAGATTCGAGCGGCACGATTTTGCCGGCGTTAGCAACATTAGCAATGTTGCCACAAACAACGAAGATGTTGTTCCCAGTTGTCCATGCGAGTTGTTGACAAAGAGCAGAGTTCGCGATTTCAGAATTTGTTGGCCATTTAGTAAGTAATATACATACATGTATATAGACTCGAATATATACACTCGATTCGGATAATTGGACTTTGACATTCTGTTTGCCAAAATTGCAGCGAAAATTCGAAGTTGCTTTTAAACTAATTTTACTTATTCTATATCTATACAGAACTGAGCGGATATTAAACTGGAATGTGTTTCTTCTCATGGAAATTATATTTTTATTCTTTATTTAAAATATCAGCATATAATTTCTTGAGAGCTTCTTCCGAAGAGCTTTTATTTTTACCAAATTTATGCCAAGACTTCTGGTTAATGGAATATTTTTATTCGAATTTTTATTTCAGTTGCTTCTTAAAATTTAAATGTTTTGAGCATAAAAGAAATTTCTTTACTATTTCTTATTAGTTTTAATGAAATTTTTAATTAATTTATAGTTTATTTATTATTTATTTATATTTTTTTATAATTTATTATTTATTTTTTAATCAATAAAATAATGTTTGAGAATAAAGGAGACTTAGGAGTATATAACTTATTTATTATTTTTTTAACTTTCTAAATAGTTTTTATGGAATGTATAATTTATTTATTATAAATTTACTATTACATTTTTTAATTTATTATTATTTTTTATATTTTTATGGAATATATAATTTATTTATTATATATTTACTATTTATTTATTAAATATTTATTTTTTAATCAATTAAATAATATTTGAGGATTAAGGAGATTTATCTATTATTTTTTTAAATTTCTTAATCATTTTTATGGAATATTTAATTTATTTATTATATATTTCCTATTTAATTATTTAATTAATTATTATTTTTTATTTTTATGGTGTATATAATTTATTTATTATTTATTTAAAATCTCTAATTAATTTTTATGGAATATATTATATATTTACCATATATTTACTATATATTTATTTAATTTATTATATATTTTTATTTTTATATTTTTAATCAATAAAATAATATTTAAGGATAAAGGAGATTTCTTCACTACTTCTAATTAATTTTAACGACATGTTTAATTTACTTTTTATTTATTCATAATTTCATTATAATTTCTTTGTATTTTATTCATAATTTATTTATTATTAATTTTTTATTTTTTAAAATATATTTATAATTTATTTATTTTTTATTTATTATTTAATTTTATTCAATAAAATTTCAAAGAATTCTTTTTATGTTTTGCATATAAATAAATGAAAGTTCCTTACTATTTCTCACGTAGAGTATTCAGGAACCAACAGGCTAAATATTGATATTATTCTCATATTTAGTATGACAAAATCGTCGCTGGCTTTTCCTTAGCTCAAACCTAATTTCCCTTACCTTTGCCGTTGGCCAATGAAAATGAAAATGAGCGCGGCACGCGCTGAGCCGCCGCACGACTGGAAAATTGCAGTGGCGGAGCGGAGCAGTTCGCTTGGTTGCACACGGGAAAAAAGCAGGGGCAAACGGCTACGAATACGGGAACGGGAATGGATATGGAAAGGGTGTGAGAGTTGCTGATGTTGCAGCCACGTGTTGCGCATGCGCTTTTGGCCCCTGGACATGAAGTTGGACACGACGCCCTAAGCCTTAGCATTTGCGTTTGTCAGGGTCGACTGCATCGCGTTGGCTTCGTGCTTGCCACTTTGCAATTGTTCAGCTCTGCAGTTGCAAGTGGCACGTTGCACGAAGCAACGCTTAGCGTGAAGCAGCAGCAGCAGCAGCAGCAATATCAACGGCAACAGCAACGGCAACAGCAACATCAACGGCAGCAACTGCAATAGCAACACCTTCACTCTCTGCGGTTGAAGCGATAGTGCGATGATGTATGGCCTGAGCCTGCAACGTTGCAACGCTGCAACTCTGTTGCCACTGCCACCGCCAGTTGCCTGTTACCTGCTGCCTATTGTAGGCGTCAACTCACGTTTATGCTTTGTAGACATTATCGCGCCTGTTTATCTTTAAATTGCAAGTAAATTACTTTGGCTCGCGCAGCTTGAAGTATTATGCTGCCTTGTTGAGTGGCCACTGAGTGATTTGATGAGCTCTCAACAGGCATTGACAGAGGGGGAGGTAGTGAGAGCGAGAGAGCGAGAGGAAGATACTACTCTATCTCACTCTTAGTGTGAGCAAGCAAAGCTGTCATTAAGTGCTTTCTAAATTCGCTTTATTTATTTTTATTTATCCAAAATTCATATCAAGGAAACACTAAGCGTTGTCAAACGATGATATATCGATAGTTTACTGATCGATAGCTATCTAGCTTAAGTAAATGGCTGAGAGAGAGACAGATAGTGCTGCATCTCATTCTAAGTGTGAGCAAGCAAGTCTTTCTATATTCGACTTAAAGTATATTCATATCAAGGAAACACTAAACGCTGTCAGCTGCAACGATGATCAATCGATAGTTTATTGAACGATGTATTATCAATCGATTGTTTGTAATTCGATAATTTACTAACCGATAACTACCTAGGCTGCTATCGCTGACTCTGACAATCCTATTACGATACTCTCCTTTGCTTTGATTGATAGCTCTAAGCTTTTATCCCTTGCCTTGGCTTATCAAAAGCTGGTAACCCTTTGAAAGTTAGAGAGAGAAGGGAAATGTTAGAGCGAGAAAGAACACAAAGATGTTTGAACAAAAAAAACAACCCGTTTATTCGAGCACTACAATCTAAACGTTGTGCGTAATAATAAATTAGCTATGAAAGCGTCGTCGTGCAGTTGGATATGTGTGTTGTTGTGTGTGTGTGTGTGCAATGGGATGTGGATGGGGGAAATCTCTCAGTAATGTGTCTCGGTGATTCTCACTTTGCCGTATTTGCCATGCAAATGATGCTTGGCAAAGGACAGCAGATTGGCATGGCTGTGCACGTCCAAGTGGGCCGGGTAGGCCTTGTGGACGACGGCGGCGTGGGTGTGGTGGTGGTGGACGAGGGGTGCCGAGTGATGGTGGTGCACCAGTGGAGCCGAGTGATGGGCATAATGATGCAGATCGTCGTGGAGTGGCCATGGATGTGGGCGTGGGCGTGTGCGTGCTCATCAATGTGGGCGTGGGCGTTGTGAATGATGTGATGATCGACCACGGGGTTCCTGTAGTGCAGGAAGTGATGTGGCTCATCATGCACCACCTTGTGCACATGATGCACTGGCTCCACTTCATGGATGGGCTCATGGCTCACAATCTTCGCCGGAGCATGCACATGGGCATGATGCACGTGCTCATGAGCGTGGACATCGTGATCCAAATGAGCCGCATAGCCGTCGTGATGGTAAACTGGATGTGGTACGGCGTCCAAATGGTGATCGGTGCCATCGATCACAACCGCAGAGCTGTGACCCAAGTGAATGCCATCGGAGTGATGCACATCGGCGTCCACGAAATGCGACAGATCCTCGTGATGATGACCGTGACCGTGATCGTGATCCAGATGCGGCAGCAGACCAGCCTGTGCCACGCCCAGCAAAGCCAAAGTGCAGATAAAGAACTAAGGAAGAACAGTTAGAAGGAACTGAAAGATATCCTGTTGGGCAGGACCCACCTTCATTGCGGAGATTTCACGCTTAAGTTGAGTTAATCCAAAAGTTAAAGTTGACGGTGCGCCTAAGACACTTGTTTCCTGGTGCTGTTGTCGTTTGACTGTGCTCTAATCCAACGAGGCCCACGCATTTTATAGTACTCGGAAGACAGTTGCAATTGTTGGCCAATATCACGTGCAGACGCAGAGCTGGAACAGCTGCTTCAGCTGCTGCTGGTCACTCGCCCAAAAAACGATATCAAAATCGCAAAAGCAATGAAAGTGATGTGTGCCGAATGGATGGATGGATGAGCCGTGCCCGGAATTCTCAATGAGTTTGTCGTCACATTTGAAAGGCGCACACACCGACGAGCAGAGCTCATTATGTAAAGAGCCCAATGCAGTCAATAAACCTTTTCCAGGTGGCATACGAGTGTGCTCCCGCCGTCTCCGGTCATGTCATAATTTTATGAGCACTCGCATGCCCAACAAACCAAATGAGTCTCACCCGGCGGGAGGGCGGCCGTTTCCCATTTAGCATTACGAGTTTGGGCAACTGCTGGCAAGGCCATCGCCTCCGCTTCCATTTACGAGTACATTTCCCTTTTGAAATTTACATTTCCATTTCCACTTGCACTCCCATAATGCATTTTGCAACCAATTAGCCAATCTTTGGCCAGTGAAAGCGTTACCAGCCGGCCTGACCAACATTTTTATAATAGCCAAAAGAAAAAAATAAATAAAAGTAAATAAAAACAAAAATAAAATGAGCAAAAATCGATTCACACAATTTGAAGGGGGGCAAACGAAATTCATAGCAACTACGTGCGGAATTTGCCAAAGAGTCGACGTATTGCCCAGATCTACCCATAGGTAGGGGTATTCGCACAGAGGTGTTAAAAACTGTAACAACAATTTGTGGGTGTTGTCAATCGAAAGTGGCAAAACAAATTCACGTCAACTGACAACCGTGAATTGAGTCTTGCCAAAAATAGAAATAAAACTCAGATTATATCGAATTGGGCTCACACAAGAGAATCTTCTCTGAAGCTTATTATTATTATCCTAAGATATGATATAAGCATATAAGCATAATATTTACTTAACTAATTATTGTTAGTATAGAATCATGGCTTTGCTGGGATCTATTTGTGTGTCCCGCACTGTCTGGGAGGTCTCTCTGCAAGCGAAGATCCCAAAGAGTTTATAGGATGCTGGAAATGTGGATTCTTCTCTAGAGCAAAGGATTTTCATATAGGTTGAAGGTTATTTCTAATCTTTTAACCGGCAGCTTGAACTGTGATGGATATATATGAATGATGTATATATATGAATGATGTATATATTTGAATGATGTATATATATGAATGATGTATATATATGAATGATGGATATATATGAATGATGGATGTATATGAATGATGTATATATATGAATGAATTCTGAAGATTTCGTGTCCCTGAACTATCGGCTATTTCTATGCCTAGAATCAAGGCCTTGCTCTGAAAACGAAGACCCCAAAAGCTCATAGGATGCTGGATCTCTTATGTGGAGATCTATTGTAGTACTTCTTGAGAGTCAAGGATTCTCATAACAGTTTAATACTTTCAAATTCTGATTTTTCATTTGGAAATCAGAGCTGTGGTTGATATAAATAAATCCTGAAGATTCCTTCTCTTAGTTCTTTTCTCTTTTCAGCTCATCTCTCTCAGGCCGCACATAGGATCAAATTCTATATGCAATTTCCCATGTGCTGGAATTGTGTCTGTCTCAAGTGGAGATCAAGCAGTTCTTAAGGTAATTCTGATCTTTCACTTGGCATCTTGAGCTGTGTTGGATATAAATGAAGATTCTTCCTAGACTATCGAATAGTTGCTTGCTTATTTTCAGCTCGTCTCTCTCAAGTCTTCAGTAGTTCCTTTCCCAATTCAAAAATAGGATTTAATTCTTCATGGAATTCCACTACAAAGTTCTCTCAAAAGAATTCTCCTTCAAAATCTTCTCTTTTCCTGTATCTAAGTAAAACTAATTAATCTCCTTTCTAGCTTTATCCTTCACTTTATATTCTCGCCTTTATACACCCTTCTTGTTTTCTGTTTCTATCCTCTGGTATTTAACTCTTATATCGATATATTTATAAAATTAATTGGCTTTTTCTGGGCTTTCCCCCAATCCATGCACCAAATGTTGCATCAGTTTTAATAAATTTTTAATTTTACCCAGATTATTTTTTCCTTTTTACTTTTATATATAGAAACCTAAGAATAATATTTTTTAGTATTTAAATTTTGTAAATATTTTTGCTTATTTAATTTTTTCAACTCTAAAGACTCTCAATAAAAATAGATAAATAGAAATTTCGCATAATATTTTGGGTGTTATTTTTGTGTATTTCTGATTATGGCTGATGATGTTTTTTATTGACAATTATTATTGCAATCGCGCTTCCTGTCTAGACGACGTGCCGTCAAACACGTTCCATAAATTATGGAAAAACTTAAAAGAGTTACCTTCAGCTGGAGTTGGAGCTTGCAGTTGTTGTTGTTGTGGTGGAGCCAGGCCAAGATAAGCCGCGATGTAAGTGGGTCAGCCTACGGCTAATTACATAATAATTTGGTCAATTTAATCACGACGCTAATGAGCTCCGTTGTATGCAAGGCGGCAAGTCTATTGGGAGTTAGATGGAAACTATCGCAACTATCGCTTGGGCGGCGGCGTCAACACCCCGAAAACAAGAGGCAAACGTGCCACACATACATATGGACACATGGACATGGATTGGGTTCGATTGGTGGAACTTGAGTTGAGTTCAGCTCAGTTGAATTGAAATTGAAATGCCCGCCAGGTGCCCCCACGCGACATGTCGCGTCGTCGGCGTGTCTCAAGATTTGAGTGCGAATTTGTTTTGGTTTTTTGTTTTTGGTTTTTGGTTTTTGGAAGCGCAAACACAATTTGTACGCCTGACAAATATTTGAACATTTCCAATGAATTTTAGTGGTACGAATTTGATAATTCTTGGCGCTGTTATTTGTGCTCGTTTTGTTTTTATTTATTTTTTTTTTGGAATTGCCAGTTCCTGTCTGTTTGTCTGTTTGTCAGTCTGTCTACTATGTGTCTTACACCTGCCCCAACAGCCAATTAGCCACAAAAGTATCTCGTAGCATGCAGCTCGTAGCAATTCGCTGTCTGCCTCTGCGGCTCTGCAGCACAGCAGCACAGCAGCTCCCATCTGAAGGGAGGCGGGTGCAGTGCAGCATTTGTAATTAGACGGGGGCTACAACAGCAGCAACAGCAGCAACAACAACAGCAACAACAATGTTGACGGCGACTTATTTCAATATGCAAATTGTTGTTAGACTAGAACAGAACAGAAATTAACATAAAGCGGCGGCCAGCTGCAGCAGAAGGAGACAGCCACAGAGACAAAAAGCTGCATGACAAAAAAAAGAGAGGAAAAAAATAAATAAATAAAAAATAAAAAGAAAATCTATAATTTATTTGCACAAAAATGACGGCAAACGTTGTCGTTGGCGGCGGCGGTGGAGGCAGCGACGTCGACGTCAGCGCATGTTTGTAATTGAGAGCATCGTTTCGGGGCAGCAGGAGGCGGGGGTGGAGGAGGAGCTGTATTAGCGACGCTGCCAACAACTAATTTAATGCCAGCGGCAACAGCAGCAGCAGCAGCAACCAACAAGAGCAACGCCTGCCACCAGCAGCAGCCAGGATGATCCCGCGATGGGCAGGGGCACTCACTCTTCATGTGTGTGTGTGTGTGTGTGTGTGTGTGTGTGTGCATATTTCATGCCTGCGGCACTTGTGGTGCGGTGGCCATTGTGGGCAGCACTGAAATAATTTTGCATCACAAAATTTTCGCCAACCACAAATCAACGGCATGAGAAATTTGATGGTAATTAATATTGTAAGTAGTACGGCTCAGTCTGATTTTGACTAAATGGGTGTGCGGCACTTAATGGATCATGGCACTATATGCAAATGAGATATATATATGTTCGTATCATAATTAAAGCCAAATGCCATATAAAAGTTTTAAAAAGTCAAAATGAAGTGTCTGCTTTGAATAATATGAGAAATGTTTTGGAATATTTCAACGTGAAAAGTTACCGCTTAAAAGTTTTTATAGCATCATTTTCCAGCTAATAAAAACTGAAATTTCTTTGCGGTTTCTTAAAGTTCCCCTAAAGGAAACTCGCATTGTAATTTAAATTGAATTCTACTCTCGCTCTCAACAATATTGAACCATTCGACTCCATTACAATATTAATATCACAATCATCATTATGCCTTCAACATGCACAACAACCCATTGGCATTTTCTTGCTCTTGGTCTTGGTCTTGGTCTTGGCTTGATTACTCCACGTAAGCCCCTTCTGGCTAACTGGGGAGTTTATCAACGGTAGCCACTTCAGGTGCCCCGATACGCAGGTGTTTTTGGCCACTGTTCCAATTTGCAGTTCATATTGTTTTCGATTTCTCAGCACACGATTTTTAATCATTATGCTGCAGTCCAACTCCGAGTTGGAGTTGGGGAGCTGCGAGCTGGGAACTGGGCACTGGGGAACATACAGAAGAATCACATGTGCGACTGGCTCTTCCCCCAACAAACAAATTGCTTAGCAGTGGGCCAGGGTACACACGGATCCAGCACACAGCACACAGCACACAGGTATTATTGCATTTTCGCCAGGTAATGAAGTTCAGCAAAAAGTTAATCGGAAAAGCAAGGCCCCGCATCTAAATAGACAAATGATACGGAACGGAAGCTGCCAGCCAGTTGGCCAATTGTGCGGTGGGTTTTGCTTGCACATTAGCGGCTATAAATTGTCTTAATGCACACACACACACACACACACGTATGTATATACACACACACATTCATAGTCAGTTACAGTGAGATCGGGGCCAGACAGACACCTTGAACGGCGGCAAAGATCAGACCCAGAGGCTGAGACTGCAACTCAGAGCGCATCGCCGTCGCGTCGCCGTGTGATTTTGCAAACTGTGGCGGCAGTTCGAGTCCAGGTTCGACATTCTGATCTTCATACATGATCATGCATATAGAGACGGCGGCGCGTGTTGTGTATCTGTATCTGTAGCCAGTACGAGTCCGAGTCCAAGTACCACTACGACTATATCTGCATCTGTTGCTGTGGGCCTGCTGTTGCATAAGCTGCTGCTGCTGCTGCTGCTGCTGTTGCTGCTGATGTTGCTGCTGCATGTCCAATCGCTGTAAGATTGTGAAAATTGTAACGCTCGATTGAGAGCTCAAAGTTGCAGTTGTTGTTGTTGTTGCTGTGTGCTGCTGCTGTTAATAATATTGCACAAAGGCAACTTTGCGAAAGTTCGTCAGCAGCAGCAGCAGCAGAACAATGGACTCAGACTCAATTCAAGTGATGTTGGTGTTGTTAGCTGCTGTTGTTGTTGCTGTTTCTGACTGTTCTTATGGCCATTGTCAGTTGATTTCATCTGAAATAGAAAGCATGCAATTTTCATGCCACGCTATGGCGTCGATAGCGGCAGCAATTGATCTGCCGATCTGCGGATCGATTGAAGGAGTTATTACACACGAACAAAGCATCTGAAATAGCAGCAGCAATAACAGCAGCAGCAGGAGAAGAAGCTTTGACCATTCGACTCCATGGCAGCTATTGCTCTATTAGTGTTTGGGCCACGGTCCGAATGATGTGGCATAATGATTTTGCGGAATTTCAAATGGACCGTAGGACAGGTGCTAATTTCATAGAACGGCCAATTGAAATGCCTGGCCAAGAGCTTCACAGGCCGCCGACAACGTCATCGACAAGTGCGTGGCTAAAACTAACTCTAAATTACACTATGCAACTGGGAAAAAGTTCTGAATCAAATTTAAGTATTTCCATTTACACTTAAATCTTACGTAGAGCCAGAGATTCTTTTGGGAAAGTAACTTTACTTATAGCAAAAACAGATTGAAATTCATGTCGTAAATAGTCAACCGGAACTTTAGCTTGGCTCAATTGTGTTGCATAGTGTTTATCTAGTAGGCAATTGGTAAATCCAACTGCCAATTGGCCAATTGACTGTGACTTCGGGTTCGGATAGCGGCTCGTTTCGGCATCCGCATTGACAAAGCGGCGTTTAATTGCCTGAAATGAATGAAAGTCAGGGAGAGAGAGAGTCAGAGGGAGTCGGAGGTTCGAGTACCCGATTGGAACAGCTGCCAGCGATGCAGTGCAGCGCAATGGGCATTCGCTTCTTATCAGCATTCCCACGCAACAAGGTTGAAGGAGGAAGACGTAGGCAAAGGTAGAGACAGGTAGCCAGAGACCGGGTTGCCACCATGAAGAGTCATAAAATGTGGCCCTAAGCAAAAGGATGCTTAATGCATGTGATAAGGATGTGTGCGTGTGTGTGTGTGTGTGTGCGTGTGTGTGCACGGAGGCTGTGCGAATGCGCCACAAACCGACACCGAATGACCATTTTATGTCGGCACATAAATTAGTCGAGCTCCGAAGGCTGAAGGCAGGTCGTGAATGAAATCGATTGAAATTGATTGAGTTTAACTGTAAATGCATTTTTAAGCGTATGTTTTGCTGTGTTTTGTTCAAGATACGAGACTCGACACCGCCGCCGCCGCCGCTGCCACCGCTGCCGCCGCCAACGTCACAAGCATCGCTGCTTATCAAAGCCAAAATATCTAAGTGGCTTTGTAGTTCGTTTGTGCGGGCAGCAGGGGAACAGGGGCAACAGGGGCTACAGGTGTACACACACACACACACACACACACATACACACACACACAGGATTGAGGCTGACTCTTTTATGGTCTCCGACTGCATGCATTTATGCATATCGATTCCGAGACTTGTAAATCTGTGCGTATGCCATTAATTTTTTTTCTCTCTCGGCATTTCGATTTTGTTGTTGCTGTTTTTTTTTTTTTTCGTTAGCTCCATCAACAACAGCAACAACATCTTGTAAAACTGTAATTTTAAATTAATAGCCGCGTATTACAAGCAGTTTATATGCGCAGGCGTAGGAGGCGGAGGCCCCTCCCGCGGCACAAGCCCCCGCCCCCCTCTGGGCTTTGCCTTTATCAAGCCAAGCGGGGCCCCATGAAGGTGTTGAAATCAACAGCTAGTCCAAACTCTATAAGAATTTATAGCGGAATTATGTGACAGCTGCTGCCGTCGTCGTCGTCGTCGTCGTTGCCATTGTTATTGTTATTGTTGTTGTTGCTGTTGCTGTTGTTGTTGCTGTTGTCGGCTAGCGGGCGTTCAACAATAACAATAACAATGCGATAGTCGATAGTCAAGTTAAGAGTCTCCGTCTCAGTCTCAGTCTCAGTTTTAGTCTTAGTCTTTGACTCCAGCTCAGTTACTTGTCTCCGGTTTCGAGCGCTTCTTACGGCATTTCATTTTAACGCATTTCATTTCATTTCATTTCATTTGATTTCATTCGATTTGATTTCTTTTCTTTAGCTGCCTTTGGGGGCCTCTGAGAGAAGCTGCTGCTCTTTAATTTTCACCTTTTGCCCGCGCTGCTGGCCGACTGACCGGCTGGCCGCTGAAGGCTTTAACTAATTTATGCAAATGTATATTTAATCGTCGTTGACAGTTAAGGCGGGCGCTGAAGAACACAAAAGACGCAACAGCAACAGCAACAGCAACACATCAACAACAGCAGCAACCTCACCAATAGCCAGCAGTAACATCAGCAACATCATTGTTGTTGCTGTTGTTGCTGCTGTTGCTGTCGTAGATCGTGAGCTCCTTTGTGCGATGATAGATGCTTATGAGGCGGCAACACCCACCGTAGATGGGACTCGAAGATGGCGCTGATGTGCCCGGTGCAAATTTGTTGACGGCGCATGTTGTGCATTTAAAGAAGTCTCTTCCAGGGAACTCAACCTCCCTCTCTCTCTCTCTGTCGCCTCTAAGGCTAAAAACCTATCAAAGGTGACGCTGCACGAGGCATAAGTCAAAAAGTGCTCTGCTTTGTGGGTATTTGTGAGTTGTATATGGTATGAAATTACGTGGAGATAAACGCTAGTTATGTATGCCGCCAGATAATGAGCTAAAGTCTGGGTCTGAACGGAATCTGAGAGGGTTGCGCAATTGCAATTTCATTACCATTTCAATGAGCAGTTCAGTTTTTAATGAAGCTGTAAATTCTTTCTCTAATTGCTGCCAAATTACAACTAAATACCGTACATAAATCTCTTCTAAAAGTCCAATATACGTACGTCTATGGCGTCCCTTAGGGCGCCAGGAATTGATTAGAAGCAAAATATGCCCCAACACATGTGCATTAAAACTGAAATTACTACCTGAATTCCGCAAGAGCATTAAACAAAGCCATCGACATGGACCCGGCTCCAAGCAGCTCCAAAATGTACAGAGCAACTGAGTTTGTATGGCAGTCATGTTTATAAAGCAAATCATAGACAAAAGCCAACTAGCTTAACGGGCGCCATAAAAGAGATGCTAAGATCTCTGCTGCTGCTTGCCTCTTGCTGCTTGCTGCTTGCCACTTGCTGCTGCTACTTGCTGCTTGCCGCTTGAATGGCCGCAAGTGTCGTGGACAGGATGCAGCACGCGGATGCAGCACGCGCTGGCTTAGACTTGGAACTGGGAGCTGAGAACTGGGCACTGGGTACTGGGTACTGGGTACTCCTCCCTGGGAACGTGGACTGTGCGGCCCCACTCGCTAAATATCAATAACATTTTTATTTATTTTGTTTGCGGGCATTTTGGCATTTTTGAGTGCATTTATTTTAACGTCCTAAAACGAACATTTTGTAAAACGTTTTGTCTGCCTCGTTCGATGTGGTTGTTCCTGTTGTTGTTGCTGTTGTTCCCCTGTTACGTTCGAGTGCACGCCGAGATTTGCAGTAGCCATTGGCCCATTGGCGTGGCGCGTGCAACTGCAGCTGCACTTGTCTTGAGCTCATAGTGGATACCCCGAAACCGATGTGGCCGATCGCTCCTCTCCTGGCAACAATAAATAATAAACCTTTTGTGGATTTTGCTCTTGATGGCGGTGGCGGCGGCGGCGGCGGTGGCGTTGGCCTGGCTACCGATCGGCCAAGATCAAAGCCCAATTGCCGCCATTGTTTGTAGGCTGGATAAAAAAAACAAAACGAAATAAATAAATAAAAACCAACAAAAATATCGACCAAAGCGATCGGGTGAGCAAATAAAAGTGTCTGCAAGCAGGAGTCAGGTCGAACACTTGGAAAGTTGCTTATTGTTAGACAAGTGCTAAATGCGGCGTTATATTAAAATTTAATTAAAAAGGGAAAATCAGCCGGAAGTTGACCTACAACAGTAGCAAGAGAAACAGTGGTAACAACTTTGGTTACAAGTAGGCATAAAAGTGAGACGGACAAGAAAAACCGGTGGCAATCATTTATTGCCGCTTAAAAGCAAAGTACGGACGGACACTTGGACTGAGTCGCACAGAGGGAGAGAGCGAGAGAGCGAGAGAGAGAGAGAAACGGTGGCGGCATCGTAAAATTCTTAAAACATATTTTATGAGCAGCAACAAGAAAATACGAAAAACACAGCACGTTGACAAATTTGAGGCCCAAAGAGGTCGGTCGGGTCGGGTCGGATCGGATCGGATCGGGTTGGTAGGCGCCCAAAAGGAAAAGCAGCCTCATAAACGATGGCGATTTAATTTAACGATTGTCATACTCATACTTAAAGCGAAAGGGTAAGACAAAAGAAGAAAACAACCAACAACAACCAGCAACAGCAATTTCTTTGGTCGAGTTTCGGATGAGTTAACTGGAACTTCCAGTGAGCCATGGCCAAGCATTGAAGCCAGAGGAAGCCACCCACATAAAACAACAAACGCTGCGCCATTGTCTCAGGCGCTGAAATTCACTTGAAAAATTTTTATAAAACCCCAAAAAAAAATCAAAAAACACGACAGAAAAAAGAAAGAACATAAAAATGCCTTTCGGTTAAGTAAACGACTGTGTAATGCTCTGTAGGAGAGTAGATAAAAGGAGTAAAGGTTCAGATTTGATTATAGATATACCCAAAGGGCTTACATATAAAAACGAATCTTGAGTTGTGATTATAGATATGCATTTGATATAGAAGAAGCAGCCGACTTTGGCTCACAGGAATGATATTTATATGGAGTGAGAGTAAGGATTTTGCATATATTGTAGCTGTATATCCTTGGGAGTAGGTGTAACATATAGCATCACATAAGATGACACGTTCCGAGTGCAGGGTATTAGGTTGAAAAGCTACAATGAAATACATAAAATTGTATTGAAAAGCCCTAAAACGAAAGCGGTCTGCGGTTCGACTGTTTGCTGAGCACCCAAAAGACATCAGGCCCATTGGATGGAACAGAAGATGATGAAGAAGAAGTAGAAGAGGGAGGGAGGGGAGGGGAGGTAGGGGAGTAGAAGAAGAGCCACAGAGCCACAGATCAACAACGTTGATCACGCGCATGCGACGACATTGAATGTGATTTCGTTTGAAGCGCCGCGCGCATGCGCGGGAGCAAAACAATCGCTTGACAGAGTCGCCGTTGCCGTCGAAGTGGAAGTCGCAGTCGCAGTCGTCGTTGCCGTTGCGGTTGCCGTCGCTGTTGACTTCGCCGTCGACGTCAGTGTGGACAAACGCAGTGGCGTCGATCCTCAAATTGGATCGTCAGCCGATGACTGGGCAGATCCCTTGGCGGCCACGCCACTGTCAACAGGGGCTGAACCCATAGTAGCTGCTCCTAGATGCGCGCTGCTGCGGCTGCGGCTGCTGCTGCTAATGTTACCTGGCCGACCGCTCAAAAAGTCAAAAGTGAGCCAGTGCAATCTGATAATAATCTGACAAACTGTCGCTGGCGTTTGACGGCGCACAAAGCGCACAAAGGCGGCCAGCGAACAGGAAGAAATCAAATTTAGGCGAGCGGTACAGGGAGACTGTCCGTATCTGGGCCAGGGGTGCGGCGGCGGTGGGGGGTTGTACAGGGTTAGAGAGCGGTAGCGATTGCCTTTTCCTAATGATGACAATTTGAGCTGCTGTTGTAGTAGCAACTACTAGACAGAGACGGCGCTGGAGATGGAGACGTAGACGAAGCCGAAGCTTGAGCTGAATCTGAGGAGCTGAAGCTGGAGCTGGAGCTGGAGCCGTAAGCAACGGCAGTCGCTGGCCTGTATTGAATTTTGAATGATTAGTTTGATTCGCGAGCGATCGGCAGATTGAGCCTGACTTTTAAATGTCGCAGTATCGTTGAAGTTGGCGACGTCTCGGCTGCTTATTAGCCGCGCTAAATTGCACTAGGGACCCAATTTTGCACAAGCCACGACAACGTCAGAGTTGGACTCGGAGTCGGAGTTGGAGTCGGAGTCAGTGGCAGAGTCGAACAAAATGTAACGTGTGTCAGTTTTAAGGCAAGCGTCAACTCTAATGAACTCTTGTGTGAATTTAGCTGAAGTCAATAAGCCAAGCGCTGTATATCAATTAAACTGGCAGACATTTGTTGCGGCTACCTGATCGTGGATCGTGGCTTTGCTATGGCTTTTTGTGACGCCCACTTGTGGGCAACATGATGATCAATGAGTTGGAGCTGGAGCTGAAGCTGAAGCTGAAGTTGATGCTGAAGTTGAAGCTGAAGCTGGTCACATTGAGGCACGTAGAAACATGCGAGCTGCTTGTCCATGTCAAGTGCAACAATTACCACAATTGAACGATCGTGTGTCCGGCAGCAGCAGTAGCCATAGCCATAGCTATAGCTTTAGCCATAGGTATAGTATTATAGTCTATACTCGTATCACATCCAGTTGACCAATCCCATTGCAAATTGAATAAGAACATTATCACTGCTACAAGCCACAAGGCTACACGACAATAATAATCAAGATCAATTGCAATTACAAGCACAATGAATGCATTGCCTTCAACTTGACTCAATGACTATAACTTCGACTTCGAGTTGGACTACGACTTCGACTTCTGCCTCTAGTTCGACTCCAACTCCAACTGCAACTTTAACTATGACTGCCTATCGATCTGACTGGCAGATGGAGCTGCCCACCTTTGCAATGTTTTGCAGGAAGTGAGCAGGAACAGACAGCGGGGACACACGGTCAGACCTGAGTCAGACAACTGGACAACTGGACAAGTGGACAGCAATTGATATGATTTGCTGCAACATTTTGCCTGGAGAGACTCCAGACTACTCTCTACTCGCTGGCCTCGTTGTCGTTCTGATCTTCTGCGCTCGCTCCGTACCCCATGATGCGACTAATGCGCAAAATTCACACAATTCATCATCTTGCTACAGCCTGGACACTAACAAGCCCAAATCATTTTTACAGCTAGTGGCAGAGGCAGCAACAGTGGTTGCAATACGCTGAAATCTTTGAGAAAACTTATGGAGAACAAAGCAAAGTGAAGTCTTAGAATGAAATCAATTTTATGAATATGTAAAAAAAGTATGAAAATTTCTGAAGGCAGCTTTTCATAGAGTCGAACTGAGAATAGACCCAGAGGGGAAAAGAAAGTGAGAATTGGCTGAAGTTGACAATCTGCATATCACCTAAAAGTTCTGGCCAAGAAGCTTATATCTGGCTGAAAGTAAAGACTCAGATTTATCTATAGAATATCAAAAACATTTCATGCGGAGAATATGATAGTTCCCATTGAAGACCACTTATCACAGGTGCTGCGTACGCATGTGACACTTGTGGTTATTGTGCAACTTGTCCATAGTGTTATACGATCCATGGGTATGAGACCACGGTACGTGAGAGTTCTCTGGTGTATCTACTTAGGTCTGTGAGCGCTATAATTGCTTAACGAGCGTTCAAAATGCTGCGTCTGCAGCTGAAACTGAGGCGCCTTAATATGGCAAATGTGCAAAGTGATTGACAAGCAATCAGAATGGGTATCGGGTAATCTATGCAACCCAACAATATGTATATACTATATCTATATATATATATAAACAGATGGAGTACTTTAAGCCAAATGTGTTGGTGTCCGTTGCGTAGGCACTTCAAAACGCAGTTCTTAACTCGGATACGTATTCTTTTTTTTTATTATTTCTCTTCTTTTTTTATACGAAAATTTGTAGCATATTGTGATTTCCGCGGAATAGATAGATCTACCGAGAGCGTCTATAAAGAGTTACAACCAAAACACCCGCCAGCCCGCCCCGACAGCTCTTGGCCAGAAGCGGCCACCGACGCGGACGCGGACGTCGACGCCGACGCCGCCGCTGCCGCTGCTCTTGATGTGATTTCGTAGAAGTGACCGCTGATGGACTATTGCGTATTGCTATTGCGCGGTAGGTACAACAGCAACATAGCAACAGCAACAGCAACAGCAACCAGCAACCAGCAACACCATTGACCAACACGCTACGGTGGCGGGCCAAACGACCTCCAGCAAGTCCAACTTGTAGCTGGAGTCGCACTCGCACTCGCAGTTGGAGTCGGAGTCGGAGTCGGAGTCGAACTGAGCCCGTCATCATTTCATTGTTGCCATAAACTTGCATTTATGATGACTTACGGGTCATTTTTCCTTTTGTTTTTCAGTCGTCGTCAAACCAAAGCACTTAATGTCGCACATGAGTTACAAATGCGATGGCGATGGCTCCTCCACACACTTGAGGCGACTATCGTGGCAACGATGTTGCTGATGGTGCTGGTGGTGTTGCTGTTGTTGTTGTTGGTGTTGTTGGTGTTGCTGGTGTTGTTGGTGTTGTGGTGTTGCTGGCGGTGGAGGAGTTTCAGTTTGCGTTTGAGCCTACGCCTGGGCCAGGCCCTGGTCTGCTCTTGGCTTTTCGGTAGTTGTGACCAGGCCAGCGAAATCGCTATCCAGTTGTTGCTGTTGTTGTTGTTGTTGTTGTTGTTGTCAATGTTGTTGGTGTTGTCAGTTGTTGTTTTCGTTGTTTGTTCTTTTATGTTAACCTTTTGTTTTTACCTGATTTCAACGTCGACGACGCGACGGCACACAAAGTTACCAAACGCATTCGCCCTCAATGTCACAACAACAATACAACACACACACACACACACTACACACACACGCACACACACTACACACACTCGCACACATGCCCTGACTCTGTTGTGTTGTTGTAACATTCGTAGAAATCACAAGTGCCAAGCGCGCTTCATTGTGGGAACTGTTTTTGAAGTTGGCTCGCTGTCGGACCAAGTATCTGCCCCTCGAGCCCTCCCTCGCACACTCGCACACACGCACACTCAGAGTGCGTGTGTGTGTGTCTTAATGTGGTTGGTATTTGTGCTCTTTTGGGCCACTTCACATATTGACTCTAATATCCTTTTGAAATTGATTTGATTAACCTTTTGATGATCGATGATAATGAATATTTATTAACTATTCGCCGGGCGCCACAATTTCCCACACTTTGTTGTCCAAACATGTCATAAACGATCCAAGAAACAAAAACAAAGATTAGAAATACTATAAACATTAATTTTTGAAAAAAAAACAGACACACACAAATCTAAATATAACGATGGATATATAATTTTTAAGTAGGAGACGTTTCCTGTGGTAGAGAGTAACAGTTACCATTTGATAACTGCCATTAAAAAAAACGAGAAAACTTAAGAGATTTTTATTATAAATAAACTGTGGCTAATTGGGTGTTGGTTGTCTTTGGGTCAGCAATAACTAAATAGAATTCGAATACGGTTAATTAAGCGACTTAGTTTCAGTTTTTTCTTCTGATTTTTGATTTTTGATTTTATGGCTCAATTTGGTAGTACGAAGCCGAAACACGGCCAACAGCAGCAGCCACAACAGAAAATATAACAAAAAACCAGAAGAAAAAAATGACAATTTATGAAAAATATAAAAAAAAGACGAGCGCGTAATAAAAAACAATCGAACTCATAGCCGAACCCAAAAAAAAAAAAAATCTGTTTATAGTAGGGTGCTTCGATTATTTGATTTTTGGTTTGATTATTTGGGTTTTAAAAGGGGGCTGGCATTTGCATAGATTCGTTAATTAAACGTTTGTAGCCCTGATTTTTATCAGAGATAATTAAGTTGCATATGCCATATGTGGTCATATACCATATAGCATATAACATATACCGAAAGGAGCGCTGCTTACTAACTATGCGATAAAATTTTTATTGGAGAGATTTTTATGAACCGAATCTAAATAGAGAATAAGCAGCTGCAAAAACAAAAACAAATATCAAAATCAAAATTAAAATGATACTAAAAATACTCGTTGAGAAACGAAGAGACAAAATTGGCCATAAGCAGCGGGCCAAAACATATGTTTAAGCCATTTGATAGATTGGCAGCAGCAGCATTGGCGCAACGGAAACATCAAAGCCTGGCAACGGTTGTAAACTATCGAATATGTAAAAATTAAGATAACGATAACAGCAAATGATGTCGATCAGTTAATGATGAAGATATCATTCGAAAATGTAAAGCATGTTCGAATTTCGAAACAGGTCTTCGAAAACGAAGAAAGAAAATAAATTAGAGAATATTTACAATCAGTTAATTGTTTGAGATTGATTTGAAAATCATCTCATCGGGTTGCTCTAATCTAGCTAAGTATGCAGGTATCTGCAGAGCAACACCTGTCCATCTGATATGAAACGATTAGACTTCCTTAACACACACACACACAAACACACAGAGAGAGACACACCGATAAGAGGTCATGTGGTGTGACATTACCCAAAACAAATGTACCGGATATATAATTTAAACACTTTATAGAGCCTCAAACGGTCGAGCACCGCAGGTAACCAAAAATCATATTGCTATTTGAATTTTTGATACAGGTAAGAGTGGATACCACTCGAATATATATATATATATATATATATATTTGGATTGTATAGGAAATGGAGACCGATGGGTGGCTTGGCCATTTGATATACTCGCATAAAACAAATGCATTTGCATAAATATGAAATTTATCAACGCTGTGGTGCCCAAATGGATGCTGATTGAACTCATTTGGCTATTTAGAGATTCAGAGCATTCTTTATGGGGTATATATATGTATATGTGCCACATCATAATAAGCACACACACTCGCACACTCGCACACTCGCACACACGCACACGGCTTGTTTAAACAAAAGCAGTTTTAATAAATAGACATATGAAACACGACAACTAACACCATTAGCTCCACTTTAAATTGTTAAATTATTCAAACACTAATATGGTGCAAATATAACACAGCCAACAGTCAACAGCAACAACAACAGCAACAATCGGCAACAATCGGCAACAACAACAACAACAACAGCGAACGATAAAAAGCCAATTTGTCTGTCATTTTTGGTCAATTTCATACAATATTTTAGTGGTCAGTTGACCAGTCTCTTTAGCACACACACTGTGTGTGCGTATGTGCGTGTGTGTGTGCTCTATATATATGCAATATGGTCGACTCATTTGTGCGGACATCAAACAAATTACTTTATCAACAGCAACAACGAGCCAAAAGCTGTTGATGTGCTGTTTATGCATCGGAACCCTCCTCCATCTCCTCCTCCTCCTCCTCCTCCTCTTGCTCTTGCTCCCCCTTCGACCCGTTTAGCCCCCATTATGCCGTCAAACCCTCTCAATCAGTTCTCTCTGTCGCACAGCATTCTCTCTCTCCCTCGCAATTAGCATATGGCGGGGTGTGGTTGCCTAAATGACAACCAGCTAAACAAGCAGCCAACCAACCAACCAGCAACTGGCAGCCAGCCATAAAGTGGACCACCAACAGCAGCAGCAGCAGCAGCAGCAACACCAGCAACAGCAACAGCAACAGCAACAGCAACAGCAACAGCAACACCAGCAACACTGAACCACAGACAAATTAACTTTCAGTTGTTGTCGTTGTCGTCTTGGTTTTCTGTATCGATATTTTTGTGAGAATTCGAATATATTTTTATTAACAAGCAGGGAAATTAGTAAGGGAAATCATAATTTTATAGGTATTTCTGCTTTTATTATATTATATATACCTTTTCTGTGTGTGTGTGTGTGTGTGTGTGTGTGTGTTTGGGCTTTGTTTCATGTTTATCACTGAGTGTAATATGATATGCTGAGCACTCAGAAATGTATATAACGAATACGAATACGAATACGAATAGGAATACTAATATATAAGATTGTTAAACATAAATCTCCATTTAGTATTTCATGATGTCGTAAAATGTACCCTCATTGATGGTGGTAGACCTCTAAAATTTTGACATTTATTTCAAAATTAGTTTTAGAAAGCTCACAACAAAAAGATATCATATTTTATACCGATCCATAGATATAAACATATATATATATATATTCGATATATACGCAATGTTTTACTTTAAAACGAGACCATTCAGCTGCTAATTAGATAGATAAGCCTGGCCTTAAATACACGCCACTTAGATAGACATACTACACCCATCTTCCAAACAGATATTATATATATATATATCTGTATATCTACATATATACTAAAGATACACACTCTAAGCACTCACTCACACTGGCCACTGACAAGGTGTCTTATGTCTTCAGTGTTCAGTGTTCAGTCTTCAGGCTTCAGTCTTGTGTGTGTGTTGTTTATAATAATAAAGACATAGTCATATATTTATGCTTTAAATTGGTTTCACGTTATGCATATAGACATTGGTATAGATGACTGGATCAGTGAGGAGGGGGGAGGGGTTGGGAGTTGGGGCGTTTATAAGGAGTTGAATACAAAATATTCTCATATGCCATACGGGAGTACCAATATACAACCAGTTCGTTGCTTTTTTTGCTTTTTTCCATTGAATTTCAGCTGGTTGCTGCTTGAAAACTTGTTGTAAAAGCCAAACTATAATTTTGTCATTTTTGAAATTTATTTTATGAGCAGCAATTTTTTGTTTAAATAATGCCCAACTAGTCACATAATTCATGCAAAACTCTCTGCCACAATTATGCTAATTTTAATTGAAAGATTTTTCGTAGCCGCTGCCGCCGACGCTGACGCCGGCATCGACATCGACACCGACGCTGACGTCGACGTCAACACCGCCGCCGCCGCCGACGATTTCTTTTATATATTTAGTTTTGTTGTATTATTATTATTATTATTATTATTTTTTTCCTTTCGATCTTTGTACAAAGAATTTTCAGCATTTTTTTTTCTTTTCTTTTTTTTTTTTTTTGTTAATGTTCGCGCGGCCCGTTGCTTGGCTTATTTATTATAAATTATGTACTATATACTTATACATGTATATAAATTTATACTTTTTGCTTTCAGCGGCAGCTTTCGTTGTTCTGTTAAAAAATCAAGGTATAGCCTATAATTAAAGTATCATATAGCACTCGCGGGGCTGTGCATGAAACTGTCAAAATATTTCCCTGCACCGAGCGCCTCCAAGAAACGGCATCGTTATCTAGCTAAGCTTAGCCGGAGCTTAGGCCAGCCATAATGATTAGCCGGTCATTAGCTGGGCCTCCAGACCGACCGACCGAAAGAGCCAGAAAAACGAAAAACGGACCGACCCCAAGTCAAGGGATTCATTTGAAAAGCCTTTAAGCCAAAAGTTTATTCCGTTTTGTTGGGTCTCTTCTCTTGCGGTATATTTATATACACTTATATAAGTATAGCTATAGTTATACCTATCACTATACCTATAGCTATAGGTATAGGTATTGGTATAGGAATGCTTTTGGCCGGGGGTGCAGCCTAATGATGCCACAAATTTTATGCACACATGCCCGTAATTATGTGTAGGCAAAACACTCGGGCCTCAGCTTTTGACCCGCAGCACGCAAATGCACCCACAATACGAGAGAATCGAAAGAAGGTTTGTATGTATGAAGTGTATATATATATGTGTATATGGTGTATGGCCAGTTAGAATCGGTTTCGGTATGAAGTCTTAGACAATGGAGCCGGCTCTAAATGCCTGTTTTGTATATGTATCTGCAGTTCGCATCTATTTATGTAAAATAAGCAGAAAAATGCTTGTCACTTTGCCTTGTGGGTTATTCGTTTTGTTTTGTTTGGATTTTGGTATTGGCTTTGGTATTGGTTTGTTTTTTCTGGCTCTTTCACAGATTTATATAGCAAAAGAGAGACAACAAGCATTTGAAAATCAATTAGGCGACTCTGTGGACGACGTCTGCTGATAAGAAAGTGACAAATAAAAAAATATATTTGAAAATCTAACTTTATTTTGAAAACTTTAAATAGCAAATGACGATGAAAAATGTTAAAACGTTGATCAAAAGCTCAAAATCTATTGGCAGTTGATATGGCCTGTCAATAAATAAATTAGGTTTGCTTACCGCACAGAGGCGTCGCATCCAAGAGGGGGCAAAAAAGCCCTCCACCCAGAGTAGATTCTCTCCAAAGAATCTCAAGCCCAACCTTTCACTTTACTTTCTTTTTTTTTTTGGTCTGATTTGGGAACCCTTCTAGTCGCGTCTCTGGGCCGATTTATATAGTGTGTTTACGCTCTTTTGGGGCTATCTCGTTGTGCATATCAAATTTCATTCATTCCGATCCGCTAACCAAACTCCGTCCCTCTATATACGATACCCCAAATAACGATCGATCGATCGATCGATCGATCGATCGGATAAATGCGCGCATGGAAGGTCGCTCACAACTAAATCGAAATTAATTAATGAACCGAGAGATGCTGACACTCCTCCCGCATAATGAGCCACAAATATGGCTACATCTTAGATAGGCTTAAATATATATATATTCATAGGAATCCATACATATATATGCGATAGTTATTAGGGTATAGTAGTTTTTATTGTGTTTGTATTCCATTTGGTAGTAGATACGGCAGCTGTAAGCCGCAAGTTTATGGCGCTGTTCCCAGGCTTGTTTTTGGGGGCTTTTGTTAATAATATTAAATTAAATTAAAATATGTTGTTGCCGTTGTTTTTGTTGTTGTTGTTGTTGTTGCTGTTGTGCACAGCCTTGTGACTACCGTTAGAGCTAAATGAATTTTCAGACACATCGCTAACAAAGACACGGCGACTGGCCAAAAACCAATCAAACCATGATGAACAATTTATATGCTTTTATGCAAATTCGCTTATACTTTTCTCTCACTCCCTCCTCCTCTTTATGTGTGTATGTGTGTGTGTGTATACTTTGTGGTTGTTTCAGTCTTTTCAAATTGTAATTTATTAAATAAAATAAATGTTTATGAGCTTTTAATAAAACGCGCCACAATAAAATACTTAAAGTTTATATAAGCTGGCCGACATCTCCATGCGGGTCCAACCTGCCAGACATTTTGGCAACAACATTTTGTGGAATCACTCGCGACTCACACACACACACACACACACAGAGAGAGAGAGAAGACTTACACACGCCTTGTGTGTATTTTTAGACCAAGTGCTGTGAAGGAAGTTGGCCAAAACCCAAGCCAAATCTTAAGCCAAAACCAAAACCAAAGCCAGAGCCGGCGGAAATCCACTGTCAGTCCATCAATATGTGTGTGTGTGTCTGACAAACCAAAGACAAAGACAAGCATCACAGTCGCTGGTGAAGTTGCAAGTTGCAGTTGCAAGTGGCATTGCACTTGCCACGCAATTCTTTCGCTCCAGACTCCGCTCGCCGCCGGACCAACGTGCAACGTTGTCAGGTGTCAGCAACAATGCGACGATCTCATCGACGACGCGTCGTCGCTTTGGCATGCAAATGCCCAAACGGGTGTGTGACGATCTCTCAATCTCTCAATCGCAATGTGCCAATCTGATGGCCTTGATATCGACGCCTAATTAAAATAATATGCCTGCTCGGATTACGTTTCAATTCATGATTGTTGCTCTGGTTCTTGCCTCTAGTTTCGCATTGTTTCTGAATTCCCTCTGAGTTCCACCAGCAACTGCCTTAGAGACTTTCCCAAAATATGTACACACATATATGTATATATATATATATATATATATATATATCGATAGATAGATGTATGTATGTACATACTCGTAAATAGTATAAGTTCAGAAGGTGCAACAACTTTCGCAGGCAATTTCACACAGTTTATTGGACGGCCAACAAAATCGGCCTGCCACATTAATTATGAAAAATTATGTACAAAAGGTTGTGTCTGGGCTCTGGGGTTCGGTACTGGTAACTGGAATCTGAGGTCCGGGGTTGCCTGCTTTATGTGCCAGCCAAGTTAATTACAAGTTGCGCCCACTACAAACACCAATCGCTTTGGTTGAGGGCGAGTAAGAGGTAGATCGAACCCAATCAAGCAAACGCAACAATCGAACTTTTCATTTTACCCAGCGACAATATAAATAAGTAGACATTTCATTTCGGGGCTATAGGAGACTATGGAAATACCCTACACACATATGTGAACACTCTCAAAGACTTTCCTTTTCATTAATCCGTTTCAATCCGTTTGCAATTGAAGATGATTATCGAATATTTCACATCGGATTTCCAGTTTTCCATAGTCTCATATAACCTTTTGTACCCTACCAATTGCTGGGCAGACGCATTTCATAACGCATATGCCTCTCTTTTTCTGTCCGAGTCAAGCAGCGTCTCCGATTAACTTACAAATTGAGATTAGCGGGACACCGAGGTAGCAGCAGTAGGAGCGACGGCAGCAGCAGCAGCAGGTCCGACACTGACTCCGGTAATAGGATGGGATGGGATGGGATGGGATTGTGGATGGGACCCCTTGGGGACCTTGGAACCGACAGCTTGTAGCATTAGCACAATTAAAAGCGCGTTCTACGCATTCATTTTTCATAATTTAACACGCTGCCCCCGCAACGATTGGGCCAACAAAGGGTTAAAGTTAAAGAGTATCGAGCGTGCAGAGTGTAGACTCATTAGATTTTCCATATCTAATTATGTTCGAAATATTTGATTAATTATAGGCGGCTTGATTGATTGAGCGCGCCGGACAAAACACCTTGCAGGCCCAGGCTCAGGTCCAGACTCCGAAGAGACCCAGAGAAGACAGAGAAGACACCACCAGCGATCCACTGATCGTACTGAGAGTGTGTGCAACCTCCCGCCTGGCAATGAAAAATGCAACAGTCAAACAGAAAACCACAACAACAGCAGCAGCAGCAGCAGCAACAACAATAGCTGCAACGGGTATTGTGTTGTTGTCAGTTGTAGACGCCACAGCTTGCGGTGGCAGCAGCAACAGTTGCTGCCGCCGCCTGGAAGTTGCTGCATGTCAAAGTTTCGTGTTGTTGCTGTGTGTTGCCGCTGTTACCGCTGCGCAGCTGTTTGATTGATTGCCAATTGAATATTTGTGCCTTGCGTGTTGTACGCTCTGCTGTCTAACAAAAGCTTCGCATGTCTCTCCGAGACATGGTCAAGTCCATTGATAAAAGACAGACAAGAGGAACAACAAAAGAAGAAAAAATAATGCCACAGCCATATGTTTTGGGCTAATCAATGCTGGACAGATTTGCACCGCTAAATGCAACAATTTCCTGCCAGCAGCAGCAGCAGCAGCTCCAGCAGCGGCAGCAAACGGCAAACAGCAAATTCGTTTGACAGTTTAGCATTGCCGCCGCACACACACAAACACACACACACACTGTAATACAGATGAACATAAATAAATAAATAAATACGCAAAATGTGTAGCGCCTGACAGGCGGGGCACAAAATTTATGGCGACACAAGGACAAAAACGTTGCACAACGGAAGAGACTCAGTCAGCAAGCCGCAAGAATTGGTTAAGGAGATGAGGGCCAAAAGCAATGCTGACATGTTAAGCGACTGCAGCCAAACGGAAAGAGTGAAATAGAGATCGAAAGAGAGAGAGAGAGTGGGCAGAGGTGGAAGCGAGGACTATATCGAAGCATTCGATTTGGCAAAAGATACAAATTAATTAAGCAGCATCCAGCAGATACGCCAACTTAATCTATTCGCGCTATAAATCAAATTGCCAAGCAGCCAGTGTTGTTGCTGTTGCTGCTGTTGCTGGTGTTAGCAGGAGTGTGCTTAGCCAGGGTGGTTAGCCAATTGCAATTGTGGCTCAAAGGTAACCGGCAACAATGTCACTTGTCAGCGATTTGCACCGCACTCATTCTGCAGATGCTCGAGAAGCTGTTGCTGTTGTTGTTGCTGTTGCTCGTTGTTTGTTTAGTGCTATTTGCAAGTGTTGCTGCTGCAGGCACCTGATCCGAGTTGTGTTGCTCCTTTTTGTGGTCGTATTTGAATTTTGGAATTGCATAGAAAAAAACATAAATTATGTATGAGTAACATAGTTATACATATTATTTAGAGCAACCCACTAGCAACTCCATCATCATCATCATCATCATCATCATTATTATTGTTATCATCATCATCATCATCAGCATTACAACTTGGCCCACTATACGCAACGACACCAGTCAGCTGGCAACATGTTGCTGGCGCAGCTTTTGGTGTCTGGCAGCAACACTTAGCGTTTGTTTATCGCACCAGCACGATATGTTGTTGCCAGGCGCTGCTGTTGCTGTTGTTGTTGCTGGCCACAGCCGCCGCCCACTTTGTCAGACGGAGAACCGTTAGATTTGCCACCGCCGCCACGCATGTTGGCCACTTCACGCGTTATTTACAGTTGGTCGGGTGTGCGAGGGAGTTGCAGCCGTTAGATGTCTATTGCTGGTTGGTGGTGTTGCTGCTGCTGATGCTGCTGCAGTTGCATGTTGTCGCTGTGCTCCATCACATGAATCACGACGCACTCGCCTGGCAGCCAACAACATTGAAATTGAGGCAATTTGTTTGCTGTTGTCGCGCATCCTGCGGGTAATTAAAAAAGGCGCAAGAACAGCAAGAGCGACGCACCAACAGCAACATCAGCAGCAACAGCAGCAACAACAGCAACAACAACAGCAGCAACAGCAAGATTCACAACGTTGGCATAGACATGAGTATGGCCAATGGCTGTTGCAAAAACTGGTCACTGCAGTGGCAATTTGTGGCAATTACATGCGGAGCCATTTACATTTAGATTGAAGGGTATTTATCTCAGCCATGTTGCACGTTGCAAGCTGAAAGCTGCAAGCAGCAAGCAGCAGCAACAACAAGACTCAACATTATCAAAATGTTGCCGCTGCCATTGCGTTGGCGCTCGCTAATGAAGTGCACCTCACAGTTCTCCAAATCTTACAAAATGCTAACAAGTTGTTATTATAAATCGACATGGAAATTAGTTTACACTTGAAGCCGCTTGCCGTTTGATTTATTGCCGCCTGTCGCCTGACTGCCAGCTGTCTACTACCAACCCAGCCAAACCAACGCCGACCACGTTTCCGACACCATCCACCATCCACCATCCACCATCCACCGTTCACCAGCCACCAGCCACCAGCAACCATCGTAGAGCGTTCACCGTCTCCGACACCCGACACCAATAGTTGCTGGCGCTGAGGTAGACGCGGCGCGTGGATCCTAGGCTCGAGCGCTGGCTTCGGTTCTATTTCAGTCTGTCCGGGCGCCCCATAGGTCGCGCCGCCTGTCCGCCCAATGCCGCTACAAATAATTCATAGCAGCCACAGCCAGACACACTACGAAATAAATTAAAACCTAATAACAAATAAGTCGTCGACTGCTTCGAGTATCTCGTTGATTGTGCTTGGTTTCGATTTCGATTTCGACTTCGACTTCGACTTCGATGTCCAGCGCCTACGCTTAGGCAGCACTTTCAGCTGGAGTATAATGAATGATTAACTGGAGAACTCTACTGGATATAGAAAAATCAGAGAATGGATACGACTTGACTTAAAATAATCAAGCAGAAACATGGAACTTAGGTTGGGATCGTATCAAAGATAGAATATAACATATATAATATAATTATATATATTTATAGGCGATAAATCTATAAACATTTCAGATATTTTATACTTTTAATTCTTATTTGTTTTCTAATTTTACTAATTACTTTCAACATTTTTCTTTAATTTATTTATTTAGAGTCAACTTATAGCAATCGACTACATAAAAAATTCAAAAATAAAAGAAATTGTTTTTATTTTAAAATAAGTATGAAATAAAACTAAAATATAAAAAAAATTAATATAAAAAAAAATTAAAAATAAATAAAAAAAAATTTAAAAAATTATTAAAATAAAATACAAAAAATAATATATAAATAATAGTTTAAAATTTGTATTTTAAATTTTTAAAAATCCTTTTTACATTTTTTTTAATCTTTTGCTATTTGTGGGATCTTAATAAATGCATTAAATAAATAAATAAAATCAAAAAAAAAACTAAGCGTATAAATTTTATGCTAAAAAATATAGCTTAAATAATGCAGATTGCAAATTAAAATATAATTTTATATATAAATATATTCTTTAACTAAATCTGAACATCAACTTGGGGAAATGTGTTTTTCCTTCTTAAGCCGGGAACTTATTGAGCGGTGTGATATAGAGAAGCCTTGAAAAAATTGTGGCTTACTTAAAGATATTTAAAAGATCTGAAACAACATGTTAAAACATATTCCTCAGATTTAGTTGAAGTAAAAAAATACTTGTAAAAAATATAAATAATATTTATAAAATGAATACTTGGTTTTCCATGTAGTAAATTTGTAATCTGATCTGGTCTTCAATATATCATATTAAGTACCTTTCGGAAAAAGAAGGTTGATCACTGAGTTTCATCAACTATAATCAACTTCTCATATGAGTCATACGAGTCTGTACTTGATTAAAGAATATATATCATATATATATATAACTATATAGTTACACTGAGTTCAAAAGACTCTTTTACACACCTCGTGATAAAATTACAAACACCCTTTGGTAGGGTATCAAGAGACCTAAAGCAAAAAGAGTCTTGTATTACTTAAATGAATATAAAGCGGCAGTTTTTAAAAAACTTTAAAACAAATATTCTTAAATCAGATATTTCGTATACATTTGGTATAAAGTATAAAGTGTAAAGTGTAAAGAGTAAAGTGTAAAGTCAGATAGTCGTAAAGCTGACATGGTTCAACTGAAAATTGTGTGGAATAATTTACCTGGCGCTGCCTGCAATTCGTTGCCATTTGCACTTTTAACAGCATTTTTCCGGCCGCACTTTTAAGCTGTCAATTTTGGGCCACTCTGCGTCTGTTAAATGCCTGCTTAAATGCCACGCCCATCGCCAGCTGTCTGTAAATATGCGCTTAATTACATGTCATTACACAGAACAATGCAATGGCAACGAGGCAGCAGCACCAGCAGCAGCAGCAGCAGCAATGGTAACGGCAGCAGCAACAACCTCATAAGTAATAAAGTACGCCATGCAACCGCAACTCGGAATCGGAATTGGAATCGGAATCCGACTACGGCCCTGACTCTACGAGTAACTGTGTTTACACAGACCAAGTCCCACTGCCAGCAACAGCACCAGCAACATCGCTGGCACCAGCCCCGGGCCCGGGTCATGTCACATTTAGTGCATAAACTATGAATCAATTTACGGGCGGGCATCGGGCGTTTATCAAACATAATGAGGAAACAACTTTTTGACTTATCAACTGGCGCTGTTGCTGGTGTTGCTGTTGCTGGTGCTGCCTACCTGACAGCAACGCCTGCTGGCGAGCCAAAAGTGTTGGTTAAAGTGTCAGAAATTTTCATTATCGCACACACACACACACACACATAGACGGCGCGAAAAATGTCGTGCGGCATGCAATGCAGAGGCAGAGAAAGAGAAGGAGCTACTAAAAGGAGACAAAGAATGAGCCAGAGAGAGAGAGAGAGAGAATGGGGAAAAAGAGATGGAGCTGCTACGCCCGTCTGTCTGCAGCATTTATGCCAAAACGGCAATAAGATACATATGTAAAAAATAAAAAGGAAATAAAACAAAAAGTTTAACAAAAAAAAACAAAGCGAAGCCCAGCAAAATGTGAGCACTCGTATGTGATATGAGGTAGGCTGGTGCGGCCTACCCGGCAACTGGCCGGGCTTCGCCAGGCTGGCTCAGACGCCTGGCTGATATTATTAAAAAACTGTCAAAAACGCCTGCGCGACGGCGACGGCGCCGAGACGCAAGCTGAGCTGGAGACGAAGACGAAGACGAAGCCGGAGTCAGCAGACAGAGACAGGCACTGTGCGTGTTAGCTGTTGTGTGTGTGTGTGAGTGTGTGTGTGTTGCATCTGAGGCACATTTATCATTTTCATTTCAATTTTGGCGCATTATTCTTGCAACTAAATATCGCTACAGAAAACTGAGCAGGCGTGGGCGGACAACTGTCTGATTGGTGCGGGGCCACATGGCGTATGAGCAACGCGCGAGTGGAGTCGAGTCGCCTTGTCAGTCTCCGTCGAGAGTCGAGAGTCGAGAGTCTCCAGCATCTCGTTCTCATTATAGGCATGTTTCGCGCCTCAGCTCGCTCACTCATTGCAGTTGTTGTTGCTGCTATAGAGTTGTTGCTGTGGTTGTTGTGGCGTGTCATAAAACAGTTTGAAAGCCCATAAAACTGTCAAAGTCAGTTTGCTCGTGCTTAGAATTTCTATGCAGGAAGTGACAGCGGGCCCCAGTAACTTGTTGTTCTTGTTGTTGCCAATTGAAAGATGAACGGAAATGTTGCAAGAATTGTGTAGAGAATCAGCTAAAAACAAAAAGCAAAAAGCAAAAAAGAAACATTGAATTTTTACGAGCCTATAAAGTGTTTGAGAAAAGCTTGAATAGTTTTACAACCATTTGAATGAATTGCTTGCATAGTTTTAGCTCAATGAAGCTGGAGGGTGTAAGCTGGAGATTGCGACAACTTATCGTACATATGAAATGATTCTTCTGCCATTTTTCATTTCCGTTTGCCAGAAGTTTGTCATATGTTTGGAATTATCATAAATTCCACGAATATTTCGCACTGTCCTGCGGTAATTTCATTTTGCATTTCTTCATGAGCAGTTTCTCACTTGAAGTTTATGCAAACGGATGTTGGTCTGTCCGCAGCTCCGCCAGGAGCTGAGGCAATGAACGGCACCTACAAGGAGCCGCACGTTGCCAAGAAAATGCAGTGCCAGCAATGTGGCAAGGCAACAAAAGTCAGTCAAAATTATGCAATTTATGCGATTTACGTGGCAAAGGCAGCACAACGCTTCTTGGCAGTCATAAGGACACACACACACAAGGGTTAACCAGAAACACACTTGGCGCCAGTTGTTTCACTGTATATACTCCATACTCCAATTCCCTTCTCTCATGTTGCTGTTGCTGTTGCACCCTCTGCCTGCCACATTTTTGGCAACATAAATTTGCTAACCACGTACGCGAATAGCGCTGCAATGCGGCGCTTTTGTTGGTCGTGTCATGTGTTTTGGGTTTTTCTCTTTGTTTGCTCGCCTGCTCCGGTAATCAGACAGCTTCAGTTGCAGTTGCAGTTGGTGTTGCAGCAGCAACCATTGCTCCAAAATTGGCTAAAGTGTGCGCGCTAACAAAATGTATTAGATTTCGCAGAGATAGTGCAGAGACCGCTGAAGCGTAAAATGTGCGCCTATCAAGCAAATTGTATCAGCAACACGTTTAAGTTGCTGCTGCTGCTCCAGCAACAGCAACAGCAACATTGACCCACGCGACGGCAACATCATCTAATGCCGGGCGAAAACACTTTGTCTGAAATTCAATGCCAGCGGGCGCTTTGCCATTTCGCACCTCTTTGACTTGCAGCTACCTAAAAGCCAGGCACCTGTTGTTGTTGCTGTTGTTGCTTCTGTTGCTGTTGCTGCTGTTGCTGTTGCTGTTGGTGGTGGTGGTGCAGCTGCTATCAGCCTAAGGCTCGCGCGTGCCCCCCACAAAAGTGGGGATTTACGATGCCTGGAATAATCAGCGCAAGCGAATCGCAGACAGGCCAACAACTGAGGCAATAAAATGCTTCCGGTGCACCAGCACCAGCAGCAGCAGCAGCAACTTTAACAACATCAGCTTGTTGCTCGTTGCTGACGTTGAAGTGATGCATGAAGATTATCATGTGATATGTTCTAGAACGAGCAGTGGACATTCAGGCAGTTACAGCCACAATATTTTGGCTGTCAGTTAGGAGCTTGTTGCTGTTGCTGCTGCTGCTGCTGCTGTTGCTGATGCTGGTGACCGGCAACAACTTTCGTTGTTGTCGTTTATCAACTGCCGCTGATCGCGTTTGCGCTGCATTTGATGACGACTCTCAAAATGAGCTTACATGCAGCACATTATCTTAATGTGACTGCAAATGAATGCGCCTTGTTGCTGCTGGGGCACATAAAACTATTGCTGTTGTTGCGCTTTCCAAACACACACACACACACACACACATATGTATAGAGAGCGACATATATGTAGATAGCCAGACATTGCGCATACGCCACGTACGCAAAATGCGAATGCAAATTAGTCAAAGAGCCAATGAAGCTGTGGTTGTTGTTGCTGCTGTGGTCGATGTTGCTGCCGCTGCCGCTGCTGCTGCTGTTGGTGTGGTCGTTGTCAGGCCATAATCTGGCATGTGGCAGCTGGCAATTTGCTTAGCACCCGCAATGAAGATAAAGCGTTTATTGTCTTGTAATATTTAATCATGCATTTGAGCTGTTCGAGCACCACCACTTCCTCCCCCCACCTCCCACCCACTAATTCGATTCAAAGGCAGCAAATTGTTGCACTTGTTGCACAAATGACTCATCAGTTTTTGGCACACAAGTTGCTCGGACAGGGCCATAAAGTTTTTATTCAAAAGTCACCCACATGTGGAAGACACACAATGACGAGACGGGACGAACGAGTGGGGCAAGTGGCATGTGGCATGTGGGAAGAGGCACACGAGCTGGGACGCTGCGACGCCTGGAACGCTGATCAGATAAAAGCGTCGGCAATCAGCAGCGTCATAATTTTTCCAGCGATAAATGAGTTGCGATAAGGGGAGAGCAATGAGCAGCTATGGACTCTGGAGAGAGAAGACAACAGAGAGTGAGAGAGAGAGAGAAGCGTGGAGTTGCAGCTTGGAGTCGGTGTCGCAGTCTGTGCCTGAAAGCTGCCTGCGCGTTGTAATTAAATGTCGTCAATTAATCAAATGTCACAATAAAAATAACAGAGTATAAAATCCTGAAATTAATATGCGTTAAAATGAAATGGCCTTAACAACAACAGCAGCAGCAGCAGCAGCAGCAGCAGCGGCAGTCACAGCAGCAACATGGCCAACAGCAGCAGCAACAGCGACAGCGGCAGCAATTGCTGACCACAGGAGCAGCAGCAGCAGCAGCGTTGACTGCATTCTTGGAACACAAAATCGTGGGAGCAATTATAATTATTTTTAATACACACACACACACGCACACGCACACACACACACATATGGCATATGACCTGCTGGTGATCCTGGTGCCCAGCTACTCGTACAAGAGCTACGTCTCTGGGTGCGTGCGTCGTATTTCATGGCCTGTCCTCCAACGACGTCGACAATTGTGTGGCATCTGCGATTTTTATCGCTGCAGCGCATATAATAACAATAATTCTTAAAGTGGGGGAAGGTCAGCACACAATGACAACATGCAAAGAACACAAGAACAGCAGCTGAGACTCCAGGGAGGCCAGAGACACACGGCCACAAGGCTCAGAGCCAGAGCCGGAGCCAGAGCCACTGACAGAGAACGCGCAGATTTCTGGGCCACAGGATGGGGCAGGGCAGGGCAGGTCCGGGGCAGCAGAGGGGGAATCGAGCGCTTAAACTCAACAGCAACATTAATTTGCAGCCACGGCAGCACCAGCATTTGCATAAGGGCCTAGCGATGGCATCGTGATCAATAACGTGACTCACGCGACTCACAGCAAAAGGCAACTGGAAAGAGATTATCAAATATCAGATAGAAGCTTGTGTTGCTGGCGTGCAAATTGAGCTTTAGGGTCTATAAATATATAACTATCGACTTATACTATCGGCTGATACTAAGTCGTTTCTCAGGTGGACACTTCTAGACGATATATTTTACTTTTTATATTAAATAAATAGATTAAATTCATTAAAATATTTAAAAATTATATTTGTTTAAATAAGAAAGGGATACGACTAGAGCAACACTCTCAGTTAAGTTTCACCAAAGAATCCTTTATCTTCATCTAATTCAGCAGCTGCTTTGCCAAGTTGCTATTCGTTACTTTCCGTTACTCGTTACTGTGACTCGTTACTTTCCTTCACCATATTCTCTGTCTCGTTACTTTAAATCGTATAGGCCTAAAATAGTTCCACACCTCCATTAAATTTATATATGAATTGAAAGATTAATGGGCTCGTGCAGTGGAATTTGCATGCGATAGTCACGAGTCACGCGGTCATCTCTAGAAGGGCGGCTCAGGTCGGTCGACGCATGGCTTTGGCTCTGCACAAGTTGTAAAATGATATCATAATATGCGCCATCAACGGTTGCAAAATTTATAACTTATTTCGTGGCTCAGACCCATGAAATGAGGAGCGTGTGAAAGGGTGGGGAGGGGGTAAGAGGTGGGGGATAAGGAAAGCAAAGGAAGAAATAAACTCAAGTGGAGCGTCGGCGGCGCCACTTTGGGACCAATCCGTGGAATGGAATTGTGACTGGGATTGCTGACTCGCTGAGTGTGTGTGTGTGGTGTGTGTGTGTGTGTGTGTGTGTGCCACATTCAGCGACCCCCTACAGTAGTGCCAATGAGCTGTTAATGTGTGCGGCAAGGATTTCATTTCATTTGTGCGAATCTCTGGCCTGAACTGAAAGAAATGATGCGCTTTAAATTTACTTTAATGTTGTGGGTGATTGCATTTTGATTGCGCCTCCGTTTCGTCTTGTTGTTGCTTGAGTTTCTTGAGTTGCTGTTGTTGTTGTTGTAGTTGTAGTAGAGAACATAAGGCCAGGCCAAAAGATGTGGGCAGCAGGATGCACATGTTGGCCAGTCCGTGGCAGTTGGCAGCCCAAGGCGCTTGGCGCAGCTCAGCGTTTGTGTCAACAACATGTCAGACGGAGACAGCAACTGGACAGTAGGCGACATTGCCTACGCTGTTGCTGATGTTCATGATGTTGCTGGTGTTGCTTGTGTTGCTGGTGTTGGTGCTCCAGCAACTTCTCCTACTGCTGGCTATTATGATTTTGCGCTCTTTGCCAGCTTATCAAGCTGCATTATTGGCTGTCCCGCGGACTGCACTTGAACTTGACTTGACTTGCTGTGGGCAGTTGTTGTTACGCTTGTCTGGCCTGTCTGGGGCGTTGCCGATAGTCGCAACAGCAACAGCAGCAGCAACTTGGCTAGACACACGTCCAGTTGTTGTTATACTTATGTACTTGTTGTTATTGCTAGCCATTAATTTATGAGGCTGCCATTTATCACATTTGGCTGATTAATCAATTAATTAAACATTCAGAGAGAATAAATATATATAGACACTTGATATTTTAAAACTAAAACCTTTTAATTAATTGTCTCTGTTCGCAGGTTGATTGGAAAACATATGTATTACATACGATCCATAAGGAAATCTCTCCCTCAAGCTCTCTACGAGAGATTTCAGTATTTTTGTTTAATGGCTTTGCTAATCAGAATCGCAAATTAAAAATTTTTACATTAACCCGCATAGCTAACAAGATATGTATATACCTGTCTATATCCACTCTTTTCTTTTCTTTACTTTGTTTTTTTTCTTCTTATATATTCGTCTAACGGCATCTCTGCCATCAATCTATGCCTCTTAATTCTTAATTCTTGATTTTTTCCGCTTAGCTATGTTAATGTAAATGTCGATGCGACAATGTTACTTCTGCCATGTCCAATGATTTAGTGGAATTTTTATGGCAAATTTATTTGCGTGGCACACAGAGAGACAGACAGAGAGAGAGAGAGAGAGAGAGCGAGAGAGAGAGAGAGACAAGAAAGATATTTTAATTGATTTTTCAGCAAAAGTGTGGGAAGACAGTCCCCCGCTGCAGCCGCCTGTGGCCCCCCTGACGCGGCTGAGAGAGCATCGCAGCCAGCAGAAAGAAAGAAAGTAACCCAGAGCCAGAATGATATATCGATTTGTGCGCTGTTATTAAATGCTTTTGCGCAAGAGGACAACGCCAACCAGAAGTAGCAGGCACATCAATTTCTGGTCAGCATCGACTCATGGATCGCTCGCATCGCCTCGGATCGCTTGGATCGGGTCGAAACGCATAATTAATGCGAAAACCAACGCACTTGAGCGGCAGCGGCGCATGCGTAAGGCAAACGAGGAGGAGCACCACCACCAGCAGTCGGGAGCAGCAGCAGCAACTGGTAACAACTCCCCACGCAACTGGCTTCCCCCCTCCCTTCCCCTTGCTGCTGCTGCTGCTGCTCTCATGCGAATTCCGGAATTTTTAATAATTGCACTTGTTGCGCCGAAAAAGAAAAAACTTAAAGAAAACAACACTAAACGAACAGTGGGAGCCGGCTGCAGTCGAAGTATGAGTAGAGTCCCCAGTCCGCAGTTCCAAGTCCAAGTCCAAGTCCAAGTCCAAGTGCAAGTCCAGCGAGGCGACGATGAAGACGACAACGACAACGACAACGACAACGTCGACGCAGCGAAGATGACGCGGCAAGGCTGCAGGTGCAACGAACGACTTGCGGCAACTGCAACCAGCAACAGCCAGCAGCAACAGCAACTGGGGCTTGGGCAGCCGTTGCGTCTGCGTGGTCATGCTACCACTATCTGCTCCCCTCATCCACACCTATCCACCACAGAGTATAGTACGTATCTGTTGCTGCTCCGTCTGCCGCTCCTCAAACACCACCAACACCGCCGCCGCCTGCTCGTTGGCGAGATAAATTATGTCGCTAATGCAAAGTGCTCCGCTTTATGCAGGCAGGGAGCGGGCCGGGGAATGGAGGCGGGGAAACAGCCAAGGAGTCGGGCAGGAAAGCAGTCAAGGAGGAAGACGATCCAGACGCAATGCGTTTGGCTTTTATCTCGCTTATTGGTTGGCATTTGCCGTGTCGTCGTCGTCGTCGTTTTGGACTGCGACTGGCTGTGGGTCTGGGGAGTAGGCGTAGGCCATATTAGCGGTACAACTTGCACAAAAAACAAACCCGTTGATAAAGTGACATCGTTAGGTTGGCGCTGTCTGCATTCGCTAATTACTGGACCCAGAACTCAGCGCCCGTTTGAGGCGTGGGAAAATGGGGAAAATGGCGATTCAAATGACCACTTCAACTGCTCCAGCTCCAGCTCCAGCTCCAGCTGGAGTAGCCAGAGCAGTCAGAGCAGTCAGACCAAGACAGCAAAAGGAAGTGAAGCACATAATAATCGTATTGACCATTCACTATGCCAATCGCTTCTTAATAGTACATCTTGAGAATTTCGTATGACATTTTGAATTGTAACTTACGAGTGCTCCCAGCAGATGCGTTCGTTCAGAGGGAAATTCCTAAAGGAAAAGGCAAACAGAAAGCGACACAGTCGATCTGCGAGCAGAGAGCTTGTGACATCCCAACGAGGGCAGCGAGCCAGGGAATTCCTTAACAAAGAGCTTAGAAGCAAATACGACTACTATATATAAGATATATATATATACTATATAGAATCTATATATATAGAAATTATAGATCAATCTGCAGCTATGGTTTTATCTTCTAAATATTGCAAGGAGTTCAAGATTAAGATCCTAAACTGACGTATAGAAAAATTAAAATATATTTTTTATTTATTTATTTATATTTTCCATTTATATATTTATTATAAATTCACGTATTTTCTTATATATATATTTATTTATATTTTTTATTTATTTATTTATATATTTTTATTTATTAATCTACATATATATTGATATATTTCTTCTATTTTCTATGTTTATTATTATTTTTTTTTTATATTTTTTTATATTTATTACTAATTTTTAATTATTTTTTTTAATCTTGTATTTATATATATTTAATGAAATTTTATTTGGTTTTTTTTTATTTTTTGATATTTATTTATATATTTTTTATTTATTTATTTATATTTTCCATTTATATATTTATTATTAATTCACGTATTTTCTTATGTATATATTTATTTAAATTTTTTTATTTATTTATTTATTGATTTCTTTATTTATATTTTATTTTTGTCTTTCTTATTTATTCATTTATTTATTTATATATTTTTATTTATTTATCTACAAATATATTTATATATTTTTTCTATTTTCTATGTTTATTATTATTTTTTTCTTATTTATATATTTTTAATTATTTTTTCTTTTTTATTTATTATTATATTTATTTATTCATTTATAAATTAATACATTTATTAACCTTTATAAATTTATTTATTTATTTACTTATTTTTTATTTATTTAATTACTTATTTTTTACTTATTTATTTATTCTATAATAATTATTATTTATTTCTCAATCTATTTAATTAAAGTAGTTTAATACAATATCATTCGACTCCAGATAAATTAATTTATAAAAAAGTAAAATTCAAAATAAATTAATCTGAATATTAAAAGATGTTTTGGGCTATTCTAAAAATATATAAACAATTGATTTCAATTTAAATGAATTCAACATTGACTTTTATATTAACTAAAAGTATTTCTTTGTATCTGTTTCTTCCACAAATTGTTTCTGCTGAACATCTTAAGGGATTACCCATATATGTATACAACTATATATATATATATATATATATATATATATGCCATATAATCCAAGCCCTTAAGTATTTTCTCATTAAAAAATGTTCAGCTGAAAGTTGATTTCATTTAAGAACTTAAAAAATTGTTGCTTTTTAATGTTTTTTAGTGACCTTTCGGTGTGCGCTGCCAATTTGAAATGAAAGGCACGTTTTTTCCATGGTTTTGGGTAAATTTTAATTAAAAATATTTATTCAAAAAGAAAAACACTAGAAAACATGTGACTCTTGTGTCTTGTCTGTTGTTGTCTCTCATGTCTCTTGTCTCTTGTCTCTGGTCTGTTGTCTGCTGTTTCTTGTTTACTTTCGCCATTCGCGACAAACTGCTCAAATTAGCAACAACAACAAGAACAGCTACTAAAAAGTCTGAAATGTAAAGGCAAACAAAACATTGTGCATGGCAGCAGCAGCAGCAGCAGCAGCAACACGAACAACATCAACAACAACAACAACAACGACAACAACAAATGACAAGAAATAAAAATGAGAGCACGCTTTTTGGCTCTTTGGCTTTTTGGCTTTTGGGCCTTGCAGCTGTTACAAAATCTTTACCGCTGGTGGCAGCCATTTTGTATTGCCATTTAGGTGAATTGTTGTTGTTGCTGCCTGTTGTTCTTGTCGCCGTGTTGCCCCACATGAGCAACAAAAGACGACAAGAAATTAATTTGATGCACATAACAAAAACGAAAGCGACAAAAACAATTCACAATTCAACGTGACATGGAAAATATTTGCGCACATATTTAAATTATTTTGTTGCTGGTGGGGGTTGCTCCACCAGAGGCACCACATTTGGGGTTGCTTGCAACTTGCAACGTGTATCGCCGACTTTTCCACAAATTAGTTTACTTTTTGTGCCCGCCAACAGACGCTAATTAGCACGCGCCACCGTCACCACCGTCGCCACCCATCGCCAGCAGCAGCAGCCACCCAGCCACCCCACCAGCCCACCAGCCCACCACCCAGCACCACTGAGCATCAGCACCCGTCGGACTTTTTCGCCACTTATTATATCATTTTTGTGGCCTATGTTTTTGGCAAGCCAAATGCAGACGGCATTTTGCGATTTTGTCACAGTAATTGGACATATTAATCTCTGTTCGCATACAACTCGCCCAGTTGCCGCCAGACTGCCAAGAATCAGCGGCAGCGACAGGCGGCGTCGGCGGTCGCCAACAGTTGTCCACTGTCTTATGTCCACCGTCCACCGTCCACCGTCCAATGTCCACTGTCTTATACCCAATGTCCACTGTCCACTGTCCGCTGTCCGTTGTCGTGGCGCATTTGGGATGCCCCGACTGCCAATTTTTTATCGCCTTATGCGATGCAAAAACTGCGAAACAACACGAAAGCGATTAGAATGCGCTCGAAGCGGTTGAGGTTGAAATTTGGCTTTTATTTTGTAGAAAATGTGTTGGCGATTTGTGGGCGATTTGTGAGCGATAAAGAACTGAATCTATATACCAGAGATGGCATCGTTAAGTGCTGTTTTGGGTACAACTCAGCCGAAAGGAACAAGATGCTTCGCAAATACTCGTACTCCTCTCCCTTTTATATGGGGTCTTAGCTCAGGTAAGAGGCACAAGTAAGTTAAGAGAAGCTATAGTAATCATATTATCAGACTATATATATATATATATCATACTATATATATATTTATCTATATACCAGAGATGGCATCGTTAAGTGCTGTTTTGGGTACAACTCAGCCGAAAGGAACAAGATGCTTCGCATATACTTTTCTCCCTTTTACATGGGGTCTTAGCTCAGGTAAGAGGCACAAGTAAGTTAAGAGAAGCTATAGTAATCATATACTATATATATGTTATATATCTATATACCAGAGATGGCATCGTTAAGTGCTGTTTTGGGTACAACTCAGCCGAAAGGAACAATATGCTTCGCATATACTCGCAGTTTTCTCCCTTTTTCATTGGGTCTTAGCTCAGGTAAGAGGCACAAGTAGGTTAAGAGAAGCTATAGTAATCATATTATCAGACTATATATATATATATATCATACTATATATATATATATCTTTATACCAGAGATGGCATCGTTAAGATGGTACAACTCAATCGAAAGGAACAAGATGCTTCGCATATACTCGTACTTTTCTCCCTCATACATGGGGTCTTAGCTAAGGTAAGAGGCACAAGTAAGTTAAGAGAAGCTATAGTAATCATATTATCATACTATATATATATATATATCATACTATATATATATATATATCTATATACCAGAGATGGCATCGTTAAGTGCTGTTTTGGGTACAACTCAACCGAAAGGAACAAGATGCTTCGCATATACTCGTACTTTTCTCCCTTCTACATGGGGTCTTAGCTCAGGTAAGGGGCACAAGTAAGTTAAGAGAAAATATGCTATTCATATACTATATATATATCTAAACTTTATATACTCTTTAGATATATCGATAAACAGTTAATAAACATTTAAGCTGCAACTTAACAAACAATTCATTCATTTTACATGCTTAAGCTTCAGTTTGAGTTAAAGTTTATCGGCTTTAGTTAATACTTAAATTATACACTTTATGCGATATCTTTAATCTGCTTTAAATTTTGTTGCATTGCTCAACATAAAATCGGTATAATTTGTAGTCCAATTTTTGTTTTTTTTCTTAGCTCGAATGCCCACATAAATTATGAGGAAATTTTCAAAACGATTGACTCCACGCAGAGTTGGCAATGCACATGAATCGCGATGACTTGTAGACTTGATGCAATTTTCAAAACGAATTGCTAATGAAAATGTCATTTGAAATTGCGGCACGTACGCGGCCAGCAAAATGGGCAATTTGTTGCTCGTGCCGCGAGTGCAACAGCAACAGCAGCAGCAGCAGCAACGGCAACGGCAACAGCAACAACAAAGTTCCATCCGGTCGCTGGCTTAGATCTAAGATTTCTGGCGGTGCACAAGGCTGGTGACAAAGGCCATGGCCGAAGGCGCTCAATGCCCTAAAAGGAGTCTTATCACTGGCAGTGTAATCCGCCGCTTCTCCTACTCCTCCGATCCTCCGATCGTCCGATCCCTTCAAAGACATCCTCAAGCGTTGCCACGTCGTTCGCATCTCGTTAGCTGCCAAACGTTTGGCGATTATCGCATTTGCATTCGCGGAGATGGCAAACAAAGTGTAAAATTATTTAATGCATGTGCTTAGGCTTGTGGAAAGGCAGCTGAAGAGGGGGCAGCTGGAGGATGCAGTTGAGCTGGAGCTGGATCGAAAGCTGAAGCTGGAGCTGCAGCTGAAGGAGGAGTAGGAGTAGGAGTAGGTGGGCCGCTGCTGCTTTCGACTGCTGACTGGGCTCGCAATTGATGCGCACGCAGCGATATCATTTGGCATTTTTGTAGGTGTTGCTGATTGCAGCACGTAGTTGCCGCCGCCGCCGCCACCGCCGCCGCTGCAGCCGCTGCAGCCGCTGCTGTTGCGGCAGCAATGTTCGCACTTGAAACTGAAGTCGAGGCACAGCTGAAGCTGAAGCTGCTGCAGCAGAGAGGCCATTGCGAGGCTTTTCTCAAATTCAATTTAGCTGGTGTTGTTGTTGCTTGTAATTTTCGTTGCTGCAACAGATGCAATCAGCAGTTGAGGCAAAGGTAAAGCTATCGATATCAGTTGATGTTGCTGTTGCTGTTGTTGTTGCTTGCAACAGCGAGCCACGGCCAAAGCCAGTGCTACAGCCACATCGAGTCAAAGGCAATCGTGCAACACGGCATGTTGCAGCTTGTTATTGCTTGATTGCCGCTAAAATTAAGTTGGCTATTGGCCGCAGCTTCAGCTACAGCTACAGCTTCAGCTCCAGCTCCATCCTTCAGCTATAGTTCCAGCTCCAGCTCCAGCTCCAGCTTCAGCTTCAGCACCAACTCCAAATGATAAATCACTTAATTGCACAGCGAGCGCATAAAATGGAAATTGAGCGTGGTCAAGACATGACAAGGGGTTGTTGTTGTTGTTGTTGCTAGTAGTAGTTGTTGTTGTTGTTGTTGTTGCTGAGTGATTGAACCGGGAGGGGTGACCGCCCGCATCATAAACTCCACTCATTGCTGCCCACACATTGCCCAATGCGAATCTACACAAATCGAAGCCGATATCGAAATCAATGCCTGACAAATTGACACAATTGCCGCATGAGTCAATTGAAAAAGTTTCACACCAACATGATAATGATAACGATAATGATCATGATGATGATGATGATGATGATGATGTTACTGATGATGTTACTGATGATGTTGTTGCTGATGCTGTTAGTATAGATGTTGGTGTTGCTGTTGACTGTTTGCCACTTTATTTTATTGTTTCCCCAAAGGCAATGCAGCAACACCAGCAACAGCAGCAACATCAGCGACAACAGCAGCAGCAGCAACTCGAAAGTGAAATAAATCGCCAAGTGGCAGCCACAATTCTAACAGGCAGCGTCACGCAATAGGCAATCATCAGCCCCTTCGCCCGTAACGCCCTCACTTTGTGTGGGTTGCCGACAACGACGACAGCAACGACACTAGCAACATCAATTAAGCGAACAGCAACAGCAACAGCAACAACAACAATGACGACTCGCCTTGTATGCGGGTGTAAGTTGTCGCTTTTATCGGGTTTTGTTTTGTCATTGATTTCATTTCAATTTGATTGCAAATTGAAATCAATTGTTGCTGTTGCTGTTGCTGTTGTTGCTACCCTTTTGGTGTTGCTTGATTTTTGTGGCTTTAATTGATGCATTGATTGTGCATAATTTGTGACAATCGTTTGCCGTTTGATTTGATTCTTGAATAACACGACACTAAAAATGGAAACCAAATGAAATCGAAATTCTCTTTCGTATCTGTATCTGAGAGTGTGTGAAAATGTATCTGGAACAGAAACAGTTACAAAGAGAGAGGGAGAGAGAGAGAGGGAAAGAAAGATGGAAAGAAAATGTAGGCCCAGTATGTGGGAAATTGTGTTTTTGTCGCTTTTGAACTTTCACACGGCGATTGGTTATGGTAAACTTCTGAAATGACCCTCTGATTGCCAGCTAAATCAGAAACTAATTAACTACCTTTGCACCTGCTTAGCCAGACGACTAATAAGCGTTATTAATAAGCATAAAACATCAGGCAATCGGATAGTCATATACTTGGATTGTCGGTCCCTCGACGACCCACGCAAATGGACCAAAACGAAGCTTTCAATTTATACAAAAACAACAAACAAGGAGAAAGAGCCGCAATTTCGACCACAAGCTCCGAAGACAGCGACTCAATTTAGCCAAGCGAATGACTGATTAAAGCCAAAGTCAAACCCGAAGCGAAAGAGAAAGAGAAGAGAAAGAGAAGAGCAAGAGGCGATTTATGTTAATTGAAGAAACGAACATTTAATACTCTTTTCCAGGTATTATCAATCAAGCAAAAATGTTTTGATCTCTATATAAAAGTGTCAAGTGCTAATCATTAAAGGGGTTCTTATATATCTTATATACAAGATATATATATATATATATGTCTGTATGTGAAATGGAATAAAATATTCAAGATCTTTTGATGCCGAGATTCAGTTGAGATGCGCTTGTTTGGCCTTAAGCAGCTGTAATACCCTTTAAAGCTCTTTAAAGGCCACAAGACAACCGGCACATCCAAAGAGCGACACACACAAATTAGCATTTCCCTTGTAGCAGCAGCGGCAGCAGCAAGAGTCGCCACCAAAAGCCGCAAGAGGAGAGACATCAGCAACGACAACAACAGCCCAATTCCAGAGTCGTCGGACTCATCATTAAAATGTGTCCGCTCGCCCAAAAACTTGATAGCGACATTGGCTGTCGTCGTCCGTTGTGGATGTCGTCGTTGTCGTCAATGTCGCCACAAAGGAGCCGCCGCCGCCGCTGGCGAGCAGAAAAATGCGAACGGCCTGCATACTCCCACCGTAGGCAGAAGAAGATGGTCGACTGTAGACTGTAGACTGTAGACATGCGACTTTAGTCTTTAGCCTGCAGACTGTAGACTGCAGACTGCAGACTGAGCAGCGACTCTTCAGAATCTGCACCTGTCCTTTGCGCTTGTGTACTGGGCACGTCATTTAAATTACATTAAATTGTTGCGCTGACCATGAAAGCACTGCAAATAAATTCGTTAAAATAACTGAGCCAAAAACGCAGCAGCAACAGCGGCAGCAGCAGCGGTGGCAGCAGCAGCGGTGGCAGCAAACCACCTCAGATTTGCTGCTGCCAAAGTGGCACAGTGAACGGGGGCAACAATCCCCGCCAGCAGCAGCAGCAGCAATTTATGCGACCACGACGGCAACTGTTGCTGCTTGCTGCTGCCGGGCATTTGATTTGCAACACAAACAATGACAACGGCAACAAATTTCATGAATGAAAGATTGTGCGGCTGCTGGACAGGAAGTGAACTGCATAACGGACGCGGAGGTGGAAAGGATGTGGTTGCTGCTGCCACTGCCACTGCTGCTGCCGTTGTTGATTGTCTGTCGATAGGCACGTTGTTTTCTCAGTGGGTTGCGCAAAAATGTTGCTCAATCAGCATGCATAATGCAGCTGATACTCGTACTCGTACTCGTACTCGTACTCCTATTCGTATTCGTATTCGTATTCGTATTCATACTAGTAGTAAGTCAGGCATCAACGAGGGTGGCTCCTGCAGTTGCAACGTCCACTGTCCAGAGGCCGCAGCAAATGGCCACAAATTGCAGAGGCCATCGCCAATTACGTGCTCGCAACTTGACATTGAGGCTGGCCCATATATGGGGGAAAAGGCTGCACATTTATATTGTAATTATGCTGGAGTCGGCGTTAATTTCATTGGCAGGAAAGCACCTGCAAACAGTAGCTACCAAAAGTTGCACGACCGGACCACATGTTGCTACCGTTGCAAGCAGCAAGCAGCAAGCGCCCTTTCTTCGGTCGCGAATCATTTTAATTCAATTTACAAGTCGAATGAAATGTTGGAAGCAGCAGCAGCTTCAATTGCTTTGAGGGTGCCAACTGCCATGGAATTTGTGAATGTGTTGCTGCTGTTAGTATTGCTGCTGCTGCTGCTGCTGTTGGTGTTGCTGGCATTATTTTGGCACTGCTAAATTAAGATTCCATTAGCTGCCGACTCAGGCATCTTAGAAATGCATCTGAAAGCCGCTGTGAGCAGCCAGCGATAAATCTCGCAAGTGTCAAATAGTGAAACAGTCGCCGCCGCCGTCGCCGCCAGCAACATCCTCGCTAAGTGCCCCAACAATTCTCTCAATTCTCTAACAGCAGACGAGCAATTGAAACGTGTCGTAGACAATAAATTCCAAACTACAATAAATTATTGCTATAAATATTTCGCCAAAGGTTTTATTCTTTTTCTCTTTTCTCTTTTCCTTTTTTTCTGCTGCTTCCTTTCTTCCTTTTATCTCTTGGGCCAAAGTTTGAAGGCGTTGCTGCCAGCATTCAAAGACAGCCAACAGCTTGGATTTTTGTATCTACTTTTTGTTTGCTGTTGTTGTTTCTGCTTTTGTTCTGTTTTTGGACAAGTGACAGGCCAAAGTGACAGAGACTGCCAAGAGACAGCCCCAAAATTGAATTAGCAATTGAGAAAAAGTAAAGTGCAATTGTTGCCAGTTCATAGTGTTCCAGGAGCAATGACAATAAATCGCTCACACTTATGACAACCAGCAGAGAGAAGGAGCCAACACGCTCCAGCACGGAGCAACACGGGGCAGCAACTGGCAGCAACAACTGGACACAGGCACAGGGAGCTCTGGTCAAAAAACCGAAAGCCAATCCTTTTACGGTCAGCTAAATAAATCATCACAGCCGCACAATGATGAAATTATTATTTATGCAGAGTCTTTGGGACTGCGTGTGCTCCAGTTAAAGTTAAATTCACTTTTTTCGAATACACTCCCCAAATACGGGCCTATCGCTTAAGCGATAAGCTATGCAGATCGATATCGATAAATTTGATTTGATGCCACATGAGCTGCAAATCGACAGATTGAGACTGAATGTGGGTGAGTAAGACCAGCAACAGTGGATAACTAACTTCTATTGAATAAGAGATGAGCAATGTGTTTGTGATCTATCGATAACGATAAATATGAGATGGGCATAGACAGATCAGAGAATCAATAGAGAATCTTCATAAAATGTGATTCAAAATGACCTTAAAGTGTTTATCGCATTGGAGATCGATAACGATAACTTACTATATCAATGACTAGATATATGAGTTTGATATAAACAGTTTATTGAGTCAATCAAGAAGCTCTCCCTATGATATAAAATATCTCAACTTGTAGGAAAGATTTGTCAGGCCAACAGCAGCGTTTCTATCGATATAGGCTTCATCGGTGTCTATCGATAAAAGTTGTGTGATGTATAGAGAAATCGATTTGTCAGTAAAGGGTATATAAGTTGTCGATTGATCTGCCAAATAGTTGCAACTGGAAGCTAACTGGGAGCTTGGTAGCCCATTTTCAATTCCGACCAGTGGACACTTGTTGCTGCTGGAGCTGCTGCTGCTGTTGGTGTTGTTGTTGCTGTTGTTGTTGCTGTTGGAGTTGCTGTTGGAGCTGGTGCCTTTGTCGCCATGAAATTATTGCATGCAACATTTACCGTATTAATAAATTATGAGTATTTATGTGCTGTCAGAAGTCGTGACGGCAGAGCGACACACAAAGTGATAAAATTAGCACAAAAATCTGTGCGTTTCTCAGTGTTCAGTGTTTCGGTTATTCGGTTATTCGGGACAGACTCGTAAATAATGTATAATGTGCGTGTGTGTGTGTGTGTGTGTGTTTGAGTGTGCTTATTGAATGTCTTCATAAGCGGGCGGGCAACAATTGGAAATTTATGCTCTGCACTTATATGGGCAACAGGTTGCAGCAGACGGAGCTGTGCAACGCTTTATAACTGTAACTGTAACTGGCGCAGGCAACAGGTGCAGGCAGCCTGGGCAGTCACTCAACCAATGTAATATGTCCTGCAGCAACTCTGACAACAACAACAACAACAACAACAACAACGAGAACAACTTGTCTTTTGACACTTGGCGCATTTGACACTCAACGCGCGCATTCACTTTAAATCTAAATTTACTGATATCTGCGTACAAAATAGTATCAACAGCGGCGACAGCAACAGCAACAGCAACAACAACTGCAACAAGTGCTACAAGCACAAGAGCAACAACAACCTGCATCGAGTAACGAACGACCTTAGAGGTAATAAACATAAATAACGCCATTGAAAGCGACGCAGGCGCAGCTGAGATCAGTCCAAGACTGAGTCTAAGATTGCAATGGACTTCGAGACGGAGATGAAGCTTGAGAGACGGAGAGGGAGAGGGAGCGGGAGCGGGAGTTGGAGATGGAGACGGCAACTGGCCTGGCCGGCTTGTTACTTTGTTGGCCAAGAGACTTTGCCAGCGACTCCGACACCGACACCGACTGCGACTGCGACTCCGACTTCAACTTCGAGTTGGGGCCTGGCCTGGCTGTTGTCTATGGGCGGGCGTCACAAGAGCCGTCGAAGGTCAACAGATTGTCGGCCCGGTGTCTATCGGTGTCTCTCGCTGCTAGCCGGTGGTTAGAGTGGTTTCTTGCCAGTTGTTGTTGCTGTTGTTGGTGGTGCCAATAATCGTGCAACTGAGCGGGCGGTGCATTTCGCTGGGCAGGCGTAGCCGTGATAATTGTTTCTTGTCCATTTGGCCAGTTTGATTGCAACTAATGAACTCTAATGAATAAGCAGCAGTGCATTTCGATAGTCGGTGCTAGGGTGTGTACGTTTCTGTGATTTCGCTCAGAACAAGCTTTACGTGTAATAATCTTTCAGCTTATTTGATTATACATATTTGAAGATTGAAATTGAATTTGAAATTTGCAATTGATATTGAGTGGCATAAGGAAGTCTTTGCTGAGGTGATGTCTGATCTCTAAAAGCCCAAATTATAAACCTAAATTTAAGCAGCCGTGACTTACAGAAGATGTTAGTTTCCCACTGGAGCTCAGCTTTATAATCGACTTCATCTGGTGATCAAAGTGCTGGGCTGAGTCATCAGAGCAGCGAAAACAACAGGCAATCTGTGACAGCTCACATGAGTTAGTTCCTTCCTGGAGCTCAGGGGTTGCATAATGTCCCTGGATATACAAGGATATCAGAGCTACAAGTGAAATATCTAGGCAAGGTCGAGTGGCAGAGGAAACAACCAGAGGAAAGGTGAGCAGCTTTGCCAGAGGAGCAAAGACAACGGGCAATCTGTGACAGCTCACATAAGCTAATCTTTTCCTGGAGCTCAGGGATTAGTCACTGGTTTCCCAGGATATACAAGGATATCAGAGCTACAAGTGATATCTCTAGGCAAGGTCGAAGCCAACTGAGGTGCCAGAGTAAACAACCAGTGGAAAGGTGACCAGCGCTTCACTTGAGGCAAGAGAGTTGTATGAGAAGAGTTGTATGTAAGCCTAAGGATAACCCTTAAACAGAGGTGCAATCATTAGTAATTTGATATACTCTAACTATTTAATTGGACTACCTTCATTGAGATACAAACAAACTGAGGTCCTGGTGGCCACACCTGAACTGATTGCAAGGCAAATTTGGCAGCTTCAACTGAAGGAGCGCTCATTACGCACTCGGCATAAGGACCCCTCCGGGTTGTTTGCGTGTTTATAGGGAAGAGATGGGCACAGGACTGGGCTGAAATGAGCATCATCATGTGAAGAGAAGAAGCTGAGGGAGAGCTTTGATGAGTGCTGCCAAGTGAAGTTGGGCTGTCTGACAAACAAGCTAAATCACTTTCAGGCTGACGAAATGTCAACAAAGGCAACAAGTCTATCGTCGCTGGTTGGATGCTTGGATGCTTGGCTGGTTGACTGAGTGACTGGTTGACTGGATGACTGGCTGACACCCACATGGCCGGGCAATAAGCACACAATTTGCATAAGCTGCTCAACCAGACAGACAAACAGACAGACGGACAGACAGACTGATTCAACAGGCAGCAAAAAGTAAAGAGCAGAGTCTGAGTCAGAGGCAAGTCATGGGTTCGGAGGAAGGTAACCAGCCGCCCAGAGCCAAAATCAGGCAACATCTTCAAAGTGCCACACATTTGTAACAGAGCAGCACAGAGGGAGTGCGACAGAGAGTGAGATAGTAGGAGCGACAGAGACGGCAATACAAGTCGCAATAGAAATACTCTTACTAAAACGAAGTTAACTTGAAGCAAGAGTTGGTTTTGAAGGAAAAGGGAAGTTAAAGGGAAGATATTATTATATAGATCTATAGAAGAGTTTTAACTTAACTTCAAATGAATAAACAGAGTTACTTTAGTTGAAGTATATATGCTGATTCCAAGTACTGTTTATATATCAATTGAAGGCTTAGGGAAAAACCGTTTCAGTCTTCCACTTACTTAAAAAGACAGATGAATATAGAGCTTGGCATATTCATTATACTCCCCGGAACATGGAGGAATAATAACAAAATAAATGTATAAGAAAAGAAAAGAAAAGAAAAACAAAAAACGAGAAGGAAAAAGTGAAAAAAATAAAAAGAATTACCTCTGCTTTGGGGGCTCTGCTCAGCGCACAAGACATAATAAAAATCTCTTTTATGGCACTTAAGTGTTTTGTGTGCGGATTGTGGGTAGCATTTACCTTGGCTGCTGGAGATGGTTGGAGATGGAAGAGATGCTGGCAGAGATGCTGGTGATGCTCTTGGGTTAACCCGTCGCTTGCCTCGTCTCTGGCCACGATTTATGCGACTTTTGGCCAAAGTAAATTGCGCATAAAAAAGAGCCAACTTTGCGCTGCATTTGATGATGAAGTGCTCAAAATAATGCGAGCCACGAAAATTTACTAAGTGCAAGCGTTGAATTTATTAGACAAAACTTTGCTGTTTACGAGCTGTTGGCTGGACGCTTATCAAGCGGCATCAACTGGCTAACTTATGGCCCCAGATGGGTAACAGGTGCAGCATCAGTGCCATGTCCATGCTTAAATCTTGCTCTGGGCTTCGCATTTTGGGTTCACCTCTGGGTTGGAGCTTCGCTTTGGATTTGGGTTTGACTCTGGGTCTGCTCGGTAGCCATGGCCTGCGGTCAAGCAGAGTTTTCAAGTTCAAGTCAAGTTAAGGAAAGGTGCGCTCCCACGATGCTGCTTGCAAATTACACACATTTTCAGCTGGGGTATTTTATGTGTGTGTGTGTGTGTGTGCGAGAGATGTGGCAAAGCTGTGTACTCATACAAGAATTGTGAGAGGCGGCGGCAGCTTGCATCTGGCAACTGGCAACTGGCAACATTCAAATCCCATCAGCCACGCATGCAATCATCATGATCATTATGAGCGGAAATGCAGGAAAAGTAGGAGGTTTTTAACAGCCACCGAACGACCACCGACCACCGACCGACGAACCATTCAACCAACCAACCAACCAACCAACCATCCGACCGACCGACCGACCAACCAACAGACAGACAGACAGACAGACCGGCGAACCGAGCAACACTTTTTTGTCTCTGGCAAGTTGGCATCCTGTTCCAATCGCATTCGCTCTGTTCATTCTCTTGGCGGCGGCATTGCCACCATGGGCATAAAAAGGCGCACAAAACTTTGTGGCATGCAAAAAGTGGCGACGCCGCCGACGCCGCAGCCGCAGCAACAGCTGGAAAGGGGCAGGGACGCAGCAGCGGCATTTTATGTCGCCAGCAACAACAGCAAATGACTTTAATTGCATTTCTCGGCGCACTTTTTGCCTTCAAGCCGCAGTCGCAGCCACAGCCGCAGTCGCTGCCTCTGCCTCTGTCGACGTCGCTGTTAGCTAGAACAGACAAAGCGGCGGCGGCGTTGCAACATTAACTAAAATTTGCCAGCCAGGCGGCGCAGAGTCTCTTTGTGACTTCTTTGTGCCACAATCTTGATATAAATAATAATTAAATGGATTAGCGGCCTATCGACGATGCATTAGATGCTGATGCTGCAACGCCTCGGCACACGGCAGTAGCTGCCACTGGCACTGGCACTGGCAGAGCAACGCCTCGAGAGATCAGCGATTGCAGATTGGCCAAAAGCAAACAAAAGCCTGACGCAAGCCGCACATAGATCCCCATCGGCCATCGGTAAGAGAGTGTGGAGAGTGGAGTGGCTCGTGTGTGAGTGCTCGCTCAATTAATTAATGGCAACCATGAAAGAGCCCGAAACGACTTTGCCTATACACCGCTGACTGAGTTGCTGGCTGAGGCGCTGACTGCGAGCTGCAACTGCAACTTCAACTTCAACTGCAACTGCAACTGCGACTGAGAGATTGCTATCGAAAGTACATTTTACATGCGTGTAGTTAACATACAAAGCGACCGTTCACACGGCCGAGTCGAGGCAAGTTGAGCCGCTAGGCAAGCTCCAGCGAACTAACGAAACCAGCGAACCAGTCGAATGGTTCAACAATCCCCAATTCCAATTCCAATTCCAATCGAATCGAATCTCAATCTCGCCTGCGCATGCGCAACTTTTGGCAACTGCCTGTGGCATTGCCTTTCCATTTTCTGTATACCCTTCCCCCCGATAGAGCTGCACCCTGACTTTAAGCCTAACAAGACCACAGCGAATATCCTTTCTTAACTAGAATTTATGGTATAGTAAAGTATCTTTTTAGATAACATCCTTTGTATCCTTAGCTAGACTAAACTTTAAGCCAAATTATGTGCAGACTGATTTAAGCTAGTGTCATTGGAGTCTGTTTTCGTAGTGAATTTGAAAAAGGACTAAGCCTTGTCTCAATGGAGATCTTGTGTAAGACTAAAGGATCCTTCCCTAATATGAAACTATTCTCTTTCAATCTATTGCTCTCCTCCTTAATCAATATTTGAGTCTTGAGTTAAATTGAGCTTAGGCTAGTCTTTTCCCACAATTTCCCACTCCTGTTGCAAGTACTTCACCTTTCTGGCTATTAACCCAAAGAGAAAAGAGTTGTTCAACGCATTTTCCAACTATTTTTATCTTGGGAAATACTTGTCATAATAGTTACAATCTCGTATAGCGCATTAGTGTTTCGACCTTTCGATATCGAAATTTTCATAGCATTTTCTGTAAACACCTTTCGCCAAGTTGGGGGGCTTCTGCTGCCTCTTCCGCTGCCTCTGCCGCTGCCTCTGCCGCTGCTTTTTGGTGTGAGAATTTGCTTAATGAATTTCTTACAGGCTTATCGCTTAATTTGTGTGGCTAATGAAGTTGGCCATTGGTGGCTGTCAAATGGCCAGCACAGATTACACATACGTCGTGTGGTCCAAGCAAATTGGGCGCTAAGTTTCCAGCCATTCGACGTGCCACAATATTTACACTAATCCCGCCTTCCCCTCCCCAAAAGAAACTCCAAATCCTTCTGCCTCAGTGCGGACAAACAAATGCCAGACAAGCCATATAAATAAAATAAAATGCCATGCGACGCTCTTAAAGATTGCTTTTTTTTCTCTGCTTTTTCTTTTTCTTTTTATTATTATTATTTTTTCGTATTTTTGATAAATTTTCTCTCTTCGTTTTTTTTCGTCTACTCAACATAATTACAGGCGAAGAGGCGAAGGGGGTCGAGGCGGAGTTTGGCGGAGTCGCTGCGTCATCGCGTGTTGCATAAAAAAAAAGAACAGGCGGAAAATTAAATTTTTATTTATGTGCTGCCACATTTTTTATGCCGTTGTCGTTCTTTGTACTTAACTAGACTAATTTTTGTATTTTTATTTTTGGTTATTCCTCTACTCTGCTTTTTTTTGTTATTTTTTTGACTGTTTTCCTTTGCATTGTTAATATATTTGGCGCTGGTCGCAGGGGGCGGCAATTTGCGCTAAGTGGATAATGTGCATAATGGTAGTTAAATATGTCATAAAACACTTCATTTCTGTAGGTTTTTGGCCTCGTGGCTGCAAACTGGGCAAACAGTTTGCTAAAACCGAAAAACTGTCAGTTGTAGTTTGTAATTTCAGCTCAGTTGAGTGACAGTGCCTGCTAAAAATGCTACGGTAATTACGGGTCTGAAGTACTGTTTAGGGATAGGCATAAGCTGCACTTACTCGTCGCTAGAAAACAGACATATTTTCATGAAAAGTCATGCAATGCCTGCAAAACGAAAGAAAGGTAATGATATTGTGGTAAAACAACTGAAGGAAATGCCAGGGAAAAGAGTCTTCAGAATAACTCTAAGGAAAAGTTCGCACTGTCTATGACTAGAATTCACCATTGAAGATATTGAACCCAGTTTGAAGAGGAGTTCTAGAAGAAGTCTGATCAGTTCTTTAAGTCATCATGTCTATTACTCATTCATCAGCTCATATGATGCTTATTCCTGTCTCTTGTTTGGCTATTGAACCCAGTTTGAAAGGGAGTTTTAGAAGAAGTCTCTCATATATTCTGATCAAATCTTTGAGCTTTCATATCTATTACTCATTTTCCTGATATGATGCCTATTCCTGTCTATTGTTTGACTGGATAGATCTTTTCAGCTTAAAAGATATATATATAGAGTAAAATTCTCTATAAAAGATATTGAGCTCAGTTAGGAAGGGAGTTTGAGAATGAGTCTCTGATATACAGCTGACATTGTTTTTGATTGATTTTTTTGTTATTAAACACTATAAAATATTGGAAAAATATTTAAAATATTAAAGAATTCATATTTTATAAGTTAAACCATCAGACTAACAAATTGCGTTTAAATTAGTTTTATATCCCGCTTAGCTTAGATTTTAAAGATGCCTAAATTGTTTTTAGGTGCTGGTTGAAATAAGCTGTGAGCCTCTGTACATATATTCTAGTCAGATCTTTGAGCTTTTACATAAACTTTTCCCTTTTTCCTTGTATTAAACCTGCTCATTTCCTATATCTGCTGCCTATTCCTGTCTATTGTTTGGCTTAGAACAGATGTTTTCAGTTTTCCATAGTAGAATTTACTACGGAAAATATTAAGCCCAGTTTGAAGGGAAGTTCTAGAATAAGTCTCTGATATGAATACAATACATTCTAGTCAGATCTTTAAGCTTTCATATCTATTACTCATTCATCAGCTTATTTCCCTGATCTGCTGCCTATTTCTGTCTATTGTGTGACTTAGAGCAGATCTTCTTAGATTTTCCAATAAATATATATATATACGAGTAGAATTTACTATAGAAGATAGGATATAAGATGTGGGCTAAGAAGATAAGATATAAGTTACAGGTTTGGAAAGCAGTTCTAGAAGAAGTCTCTGATATATTCTCGTCAGATCTTTAAGCTTTCCTTTATATTAATGCTCATTCGTCTTCCCTTTTAGGGAACCTGCTCATTTCCTTAAGCTAACGCCTGTTGCTGTCTATTGTTTGGCTTAGAACAGATCTTTTCAGCTTTACAATGAGAGAAGTTGTCTGTCTTCGAACTTAAGCACATTCCTTTGCTGGCTAATAACATTTTCCGTACAGTTGCCACACACAGACAGAAATAATATGAAAAAGAATTATCTATCTGTGGCTGGGCTGTGTCACTTTTATATGAATATCATGTGCCATATAGCAGTAGTAACCGGTGACTGCTGCCCTGGGCCTGTATGCTGTATGCCAATAAAGTCAATAAAAACAAATCTGCAATTGATTATTTTTGCATAAAAATTGTCCAATATTGCATATAGATCGTTGCATGCCGCAAACAGTGACACGACCTTGAGGCATAATAAAAATATGTAATGCAATGCAATTACAATCAAATCCGCACGACCCACACACAGTGCGCTCACATTGCTGGCGATATAGTGCCCAGTACTCAGGCCACCATCGTGGTCAGATCTCTCTCCCAGACCCGTACCCGTACCCGTACCTGAGGCTTGTTCTCCACTGTTGGGTCTGGGGTCTAGAGTCTGGGGTCTACGCATGCGCCGCGTGAGCTTCGTCGATAAATCGAAATTGTTTGCACTGCCAAAAAGCGAATAATTGCACGAGCTAGAGAGTGGGCAGAGAGCAGAGAGATAAACCGTTGCCCACATCCCACCGCTGCCCGTGTTCCCGGGCTGGCCATGATCTGGCCAGCGAGTTATGGAATTATGTGTCAAACAAGGAGAGTTAATGGCCCAGTCTGGTCTGTAGCCCTAATGGAAATTGCTGGCATCTGCTGGTCAGCAAGCGGACAAGCTGTCCTACCTCCTCTTGGCCTGGCCTGGCCTGGCCTGGCCTGGTCTGTGATTTTGCGCACATTGAATGTGTTTTTAATTACCAGACTGAGTAGATGCCAAAGCGGAGGCTTTGCCAAATGCCAGCGCACACGCCGCACTCATAGATAACAATTTAGCGGCGATTTAGGCACGTCCAACGGCCACTAACCAGCGAGCCAGCATCCACCCAGCAACCAACCACCAAACCACATCCTCATCCACATCCACATCCACATCCACATCCAGTGACCGGCACCCGCGTCGCTGGCATTGCATTTGCTACTGTGCTAAAAGTTTAGCATGCGGAAAATTAACATGCGGCTGCGGCGGCTGCTGCTGCCACTCAGCAAGCTCGGATCTGTGTATATCTCAGTGTCTTTTCTCAGTGTGTTTCCTGGTTGCCAGATTTCCCTGGTGAGAAAAACCATGGGCACCTCTCTCTCTCTCTCTCTTTCTCTCTGTCTCTCTGTCTCTCGCTGTCGACGTAGCCGTGGCAGATTGAGCGTGTGACCAAAGTCAAGTGCAGTGAAAAGTAATTAACTTGAATTGGTGGGGCCGACGTAGACTTGCATGGACAACTGTGAGCGCACAGTGGGTGCCAGTCGTATAGACATAGGCATAGGAATAGGCATGGGCATAGGAATAGGAATAGAGTGGCCCACAGCCGCATCCAAGCGATAAGCCACGCAGCTTAGCCTAAGACCTTTCATTAAGACAACAGTTCGAAAGCAACTTTCGAATTATTGAAATTAAATGATTTTTATTATTATTATTATTATAATTCATATGTCTATCTGTGTGTGAGATCTCACGTATGTGTGTGTGTGTGTGAGTGTGTGGGAATCAAGATCGAAACCAAATCAATTCGATTGGCAGCACATTAAAATATTTAATTTGATGTGGCAACGACCACCAGGTAAGCTCACCAGCTACCTGAGAGACACTGAAACAAACTTCAGCAATTTGTCTGATTGAAACATAAAATTTGTTACACTTTATGCTTGGTTACTAAAACGGCTCGAAGAGTCAACTCCAAATGTATATTTCTTTCGCTATTTATACAACACTTTTTACTTGGAAATTTTTCCCAATCTCATGCAATGTGACATGCAACAAGGAAATCGCTGCCCAGACACAGACACTGAGATAGATATAAATGCAGCCACTCCAGAACTCCCCCACAAACAGCAATTGCAATCTTATTTTTTTTTTGTCGACTTGGACCAATGCGGTGCAACATGTTGAGGGCGACAAACTACAAACAACAACAACATTGGATACTCCTTTAATGCGACATCTGTTTAGTGTGATTTCGGAAAATGCATATCAAGCTCATTACATTGGCAATTGCAGACTTCGTAGGCAACATTCTGGCAGACAGACTGGGAAACAGACCAAATAGTTTTCCCTCTATCTGAATATATGTGAATATGTGAATACGCGATTTGCACTGAAGTTCAACAGACTTACAGATCACTGATCCGATCTGCACTTACCCAGTATAAACTCATACTCATAGTCCTAGAGGAGGTCGCCACAGAAGTACTTCAAAGTGCAAACAAAAAGATCGAAAGTCAAATGAATAAACAGCTGTTGAAAATGAGTGTATTCAGAATATAAATACTCAAATTCAAAGGATGCATAAAGCTTTATTTGAACTTTATCAAATATCTATTTGAGATCTATAAAGATTCTATTTCTTCTCTTAAATCTCTGAAATCTCTGCTTGCTGCTTAGGCTTCAGCTCAAGACTTTGAGTAGTATTTACAAATAATCAAATAAATTCATATAAATAATCTTTGTTATTCACAAATTGTAGATCTTATCTGAAATGGTAATATATATTATTTCAATTTCTTTTCGTTCTTTTCGCTTTTCATGCGATTAAAGCTAGATTCTAATTCGAGAAATCGTCCTTCTATATGCCTTTTATATCTGTTTAGAGATATTTAAAGATATTGTAAGTATATATATCACATAATAAGATTATTCATAAGTTCCAGCTCTAATCTAATTGTATAATATACACACCTTCCATCTAAACTTAACTCTATTTTCACTAAACAAACTTCTTTCTTTTTTTCAACATGAAAAGTTCTTTTCGATTTTCATGCGATTAAATCTACATCTTATTCGCATAAATCGTCTTTTTATATCCCTATTATATCTTTTTGGTATAAAGATATTGTTTTTACTTAGTCATAAGTAGTTCTCAGCTAGGATATCAGTCGCAGTTCGAATTTCCACATTTATCTTGAACCTGCCTCGTCGTCATTTGCTGCACTCACTTAGCGCTCGGTGACTGTTTTTGGATTTGGTGTCTTGCCTTGTGTGTTGTGTTGTGTGGTGTGTGTGTGTGTGTGTTGTGTTGTGTTGTGGTAGGCGCGGGTGCAGTGCTGCCTCAACCTCATCCTCATGTAGTATGTTTGTACACATATATATATATATATATAAAATCTGCAGACAATCTGTGGAACAATGTGATAAATCTTATGCCGCTCTGACTGCAACTGCAGCATGCCCCCTCTGGGTGGGAGTGTTTGCTGCAAGTGCACAGACACACAGGCACAGTCAGTCAGAGTCAGGACAACAGACAGACAGACAGAGAGACAGAGAGACAGAGAGACAGCCGCGGGCCTGGCAAAGTAAAGACGAGCCCGCGAGGCTCGGCCAGGCGTTGGTCTGGCCGCCACACCAACGCATCAACAACTGCAACAGCAACAGCAACAGCAACTTGTACATCATTTTCAATGCTAAGCAACATGGCAAGAGCATGGCAATGGCCTGCAACGACAACACCAGCAACAACAACAACAACATAGCTCATATGGCTTGCAGATTTATTTTGCAGGCGTCGACTTCGACGTCGCCGCAAAATAGTTGAGAGCCGCGCAAATTACAAATTCAAATTTAATTAAGTAAAAAATTAAACAGAAACAAAGATGCAGACGCGTCTGCGTTGTATTTTGTCAGTCAAACGGAGGAGCAGCTGGCCAAAGGGGGTATCGTTGGATCGGCGGATCGGTGGATCGGTGGATCGCTGCATCGGTGGACGCTGCGTCTGTCAATGTGACAGGCGACAAGCATCGCAACATGGAGTCGAAGTCGACTCTGCCGGATCAAGAGTCCCAGCAACTCCGCATCTTTGCCAGCGGCATGCAAATCGATGCCATCGACAGCGGAACACTTCAATCGATTGTCGCCTGAACGCAGCTAAAAATGTTTCAATTAAACAGAAATCAAATGAAATGAAATAAATGAAAATAAAATGAAATCAAATGAAATAAAATAATAGCTGCAATAGTGCCTACTCGGCTTACATCACGCCTTTTACGGCCACTCGCAATTGGCATCGTGCGGTGGCAGCCACACAGCCAATTGAAGGTGTTCCACTGGATAATTGCATGCAACATCGACTTAACCATAGCTCCATATGCAACTAAGCACTACACTTGCTGAACACACCGCATGAGCGTCGACCACCAGCGGGCCCACCACTGACTGCCATGAATTATGAACACCAATTTCTCTGCGACGTCCTCAATGTTGCCTCTGCCCCTGCCACGGCAACGGCAACCACCTCTGTCCCCTGCCAAGGCCCGGCCAGTTATTGCGTGTCCATTTGTTTCGGGTATCAATTTGCAGCGTTGGCAATAGGGCTGGGCAGGCATTTAATTTCATAATCACAGTTATCAGAACTCGATGTCGTGAAATACCAGGTAGCATTGCAATTGCAATTGAGGTGTGCAATTTGAGGTGCCATACAAAATGCCATACTAAATGTGAGACCGACCCGCGTCCAATATCTTTCTGCAGTGTTCCCCCATGCGAAACACTTTGTTCTCTTTACATACTTACAATTATTATTCGACAGACTTTATTACAGACTTGCCTAAAGCCTTGGTAGGATAACATTCTTTTGTGATTGAATTTCACTAAATTTCAGGACTTAAACCAGCGATATCTGGCGGACTATGGGCTTCTACTCTACTCAAATATGAATACCCTAACAGTTTCTAGGAGTAGTACTTGCTTTAAAGTCTAGAGGTGAAGACATTGTTTTCTTAGATTTGAAATCACTAAGATGCCACTCAATTACTATCGATAACATACAGAATATATATTTCAGTTTTTTTCAAATATGAATTTCCTACCTAGTAATAACTAGGATTACTAAATAATTATAAAATGAAGAACATTCAACATACCCTTGATACTTTTCTTTAACACGTGAAGTAAAAAAATAACTTTTTGGCATTTCAAAAAAATTATTAAATTAAATTATTATTATTATTATTTGCTAGCGTTTACACTCCTAACGGGGTACAGCCTGATGCACAATCTCCCTCCACGCGCTCCTGCACTGTGCGCGTCTTCTCCAGTTGGTAATACCATGTGATGCCAGGGCTTTCGTCACCGCAGCCGGGGTCTTCCCCTTCTCCGTTGTCCACCAACTTCCGCATCAAATACCTTACGAGCTGGAGCTTGTTCATCCAGCCAGCGAAGTCTCATGATGTGAATTCGCTTAACCACATCAATGTCCCCGTAGAGCTCATACAGCTCGTGGTTCCATCTGATACGATAACTACCACTAACATAAATTGGACCGAAGATTTTACGAAGAATGTTTCTCTCGAACACTCCAAGAGCAGCGGCATCTGTCTGTGTAACTGTCCAGGCTTCTGCTCCATACAGAAGTACCCGAAGGATGAGCGTCTTGTAGAGTGTTATTTTTGTCCTGCGAGAGGGGGCTCTGCTGTTCCGGTTGGCAGATGTAATTCTCCGTTTAATTTCTCAATTCTCTAAATTACAGGTAACTATCGATTAGTGATATAGTTTAAGTTTATATTCTATGTTGATAAAACATGAACTTTGGGGAGGAAAACATTCTTTGTGATTTACATTCACTGAATTGTATCCCAAAACAAGAGTCAGCTCTATGGCAAAGATGATTTCCCTATCTAACAATGTGTAGAAGAAATACGTGCTTCAAAGTCTAAAGTGGAAAATATTTTTTTCTGATTAAAATTCACTAAGATTCCAGCCGATAACTATCGATAACTGACAGACTTTATGCTTTTACACTACCCAATCTTGAATCTATTGTAGTAATATCTAGGAATGGAAGAGTAACATAAAATGAAAAGCATTCAATGTATTCTCTACACTCCCCTTTAAGTCTTTGGGTGAAAACATTCAATAAGTTGCAGAGTCACTTAATAACTATCGATAACTTAACTTTAAGCTCTACTCAATGAATTCACTATCTAGTAACATTTAGGAGTACAAAATTATACTTGCCTCAAACCTGAATCCTCTATTTAACAATATCTAAGAGAAATATTTGTCTGAGTTGAATGCATTCTTTTGTGACTTAAATTCACTGAAAAACTAAAGTTTGCGCTCTGCTTAAGAGATTCCCTATCTAGTAACATTTAGGAGTATGAAAGTGCCATAAAATGAAGAGCATTCATTATAGTCGTAATGGTCGTATTAGCAACAAATTCATATCTAACAGTTCAGTGACTTTTCTTCGCACTTTTTACCATTTGCCATGGTTGCAGGCATCTTCGGTTGCGTCGATTCCATTTGCCATCCATCAGATGCGTGAAGTTGGCCAAGTCAGAGTTAGAGCCAAAATGTATTTGCATTTAGCATAAAGTTGCCAAGTTTGCAACGTTTCTGAGGCTGCAGGGCGTATTCGCAATCTCAATTCGCATTCACATTCACATTCACATTCGCATTCGCATTGTCAACGGTACTTTGTGGCCATAAAACGTTTAGCCAATTGTCGTCTGTCTGTTCCGGCTGATGTGTCAACTTTTGCGTTGAATGCAACTTGCAACCTGTTGTCAACTGCAGCCCCAGCCACAGGTACACGCACAGGCGCAGGCATAGGCGGAGGTGGAGGTGGAGTCAGAGGCAGAGGCAGTGACTGTGGCAGTGGCAACATCCAACAAAGCAGCAAAGCCAACTAATTATGAATCAAATGAGCGAGTGTCTCTGTAGAATTGTCGCGTCTGCGGCATTAATAATGCAATATTTAAGCATTGAGTTTATTGGCGGCACCTACATAAAATCATCATTAAATGTTGCATCGCCACAGAACTCGTTTGCCGCAATTTGTGGCATTAGCAGATGCCGCAGACATGTTAGCTCCTACACATACTAACAGTCGACCCATATCAGCCGGGCCAATTGATTTGACTTCCGCTCTGTCTAACTCTGAGGCCTCGAACTGAAAGCCGCCAAGCCGCCAAGCCGCACAGCTACAGCCCCAGGAAGTGGCCAAGACACACTGTCGGCAAACGGGCTAAGACTTTTCAATATAAATCAATTGCGATATTTGCCCTAGCGCATACCAAAGTAGCACCAACGGAACTGGCAACTGGCAACGGGTAACTGGCAACTGGCAACTGGGGAAAGGGTTACAAAGCTGAGAGCTGGGAGCTGGGCGCAAGGCATACGTCAATATGGCAAAGGACATGCGAATTGGCAAAAGAAAATCTCAAGACATTTCAAATTTAAAATGCGATTTCGCCAAACACACACACACTCACACACACACACACACTCGCACACACACACATGTGGCAAGTCAAGTCAAATTGAAAGGATAATTCGCCCGCAAACACCCTCCTGGGCATGCAGCCCGCCCGGAGACTCAACTCGACTGCTCCTCGACTGCTACTTGACTGCTCCTTGACTGCCCTCTGTGTGTAATCCTCGAGGCCTCCTCAACGTCTGCCCTTTCGACTGCTGATGGCATGCTAACACGCCTTTGAATTTGCCAATTGCTGTTGGCGCACGTACAAAACACTTAAATTTGCACAGCACAGTCCCAGACTCTCCGGCCAACTATATATATATATATATATATATATGCTTATATATATACAACTAGCATATGTATAGATGTAGTTCGCCGCAGTCGGGCAGGAGCCTCATGGCAGAAGGATGCCAGGATGACGACGCAGCGAGCACGTTTAAGAAATAGAATTCTTAAGCAAGTGCGTTCAAGTCGAGTCAACTCAGTCCAGGACGAAGTCCGTATGTGAATCCAACTCCATGTTTCTTCTACGACGACGAGTCTGTATTTTATTCTAAGGTTTGCTTTTCCTTTGTTTCCCCCTCTTTTCATTCGCTACAAAATTGCGGTTCTCTAAGTTAAAAGAAATGCTTCAGCTTTGTGCATATTGCCGACTATTGGAAATACACTGGATAAACGAACTCTGAATTCTAAGAACTTTTCTTAACATACAACTGGTTTCTATATCATATATCTATATATCTAGAAGCTAAGCTTGTGATATATGTTATACTTAAAGCCATAAGCCTTGCCACAATCTATTATACTGGCTTCTATCATAAAGCAAATCTTATTCCTTTCCTAATTGTTTCTTTTAGGATACAAAACTCTGGTCTCAAAAAATATTTCTTTAGTTTATCATATAAAAAAAATATATATATATAGAAAAAGTATATAAAATATGCATGTTTTTAGCAATTTAATTTATACAAAAATTAAATATAAGTGTTTTATTATCATTATTATCATAAGGGTTAGTCACAGACAATTATAGACCCACATTTAGCATTAAAAGTATTTTAGTTTATTTTTATAACAATCTAAAATCAAATATAGGAAAGAAAATCCTTTGTAGGTTTCTTTTACGATAATTATTATTTATTTTTTTATTAATTTATTTATTATTTTTATTTTTTTTTATTTTTTTTTTTTTTTATTTATTTATTTATATTTATTTCTTTCTTAATTAATTAATTTATTTATTATTTATTTATTTATTTTTTATTTATTTGTTTATATATTTATTTTATATTATTTTTTTAATTATTTATATATATTTTTTATAATTTTTTTATTTATTTATACATATTATTTATTTTTTTTATTTATATATATATTTTTTTATATATATTATTTATTTTTTTTATTTCATTATTTACATATATTTTTAACTATATATATTATTTATTTATTTTTTATTTATATATATTTATTTTTATATATATATTATTTTTTTATTTTAATATTTATATACATTTATTTATTATAGTTTATTTATTATATTTTATATAGCAATTTCTTGCTTGATTTCTATATAAAATTATAGTAATATTAATTTCAACTCCTTTTACTTCAGTTTCAGCTCATTCCCTTCAATTTGTAGGGCATCTGGCAGTCAGCTTTGGTTTTCCTGTGTCCAGCAACACTTTTCGAAGTGCACTTGGGTGTCTCGGTGCCTTACAGCTAATGAATAGCGCCTGGCTCAATATGATTTCTTGCACGATTTGTTTGTTAAAAGGCAATTAGTTGATAAAGTGGCCAAAAGCAGCTGCTGAGCTGCAGCAGCAGTTGGGTTCTTCGGTTCTTCAGTTAGTTGGTCCATTTGCTACTCTGGGAGTAGCCCACACACGATTGCGGCGTTGGCGGCTCAGGCACAAGCTCTGACTCTGACTCGGAGTGTGGTTGCGTCGTCTGCTGAGTCTGCCACTGCCAGTGGCAGTGGTGGTGGCAGTGGCAGTGGCACAGCAACTGCATAATAAATTCGCTAACCACGTAATGCTGCAGCTGCAGTGCAGGGATTTGGTATACATTTTTTATGCGCTGCCCGCCCGCCTGCAAGTGCCAGAGACACTGGGAAAAGTTTAAGAAAAGTCAACAGTTAACAATGCGGCTTCAACGTGTCGCCCGTGCGGATGCGAATGCGGATGCGGATGCGGATAAAACCACAGCAGTAGAAACAGAAACAGAAACAGAAGCAGGAGCAGGAGCAGCAGTCACCGCAGCAGGGCAAAAGTTCGTGCGCTCTAATGGCATATTGCGGGCAAGTGCTAAAGCGAGCCGACGACACTCGAGGGATATGGAAGAGAGTATGAGCAAAAAAAGGATGTGAGTGCGTCTTCAAGTGCTTTGGACATTTGCTTTTGCTTACCACATGGTGCCACATGCAGTGCTGCTTGTACTTCTTGTACTCCGGCTGGCCTTTAAAATGGGCAAAAGTTCCTGCTAATTGGATTTGTCAACTCAATAAAAACTGAATTAAATGCATTTTGATGGTGTGACTTAATGTGGATATTGGGTTCCTTGACCAGTCGTTTGCCTAAGCCAAAAAACTTGGCAAGCAACATGCATAGACAAGCAGCCAGGCAAGGAGTAGAGGACCAAAGGTTTGTTCTTTGGTTTCGCAAAACTTTTGCATATTAAAATGTCATAAAAAGCAATGTGCACAATTTCCGCTGCCAATTGCATAAAAATGTTAAAGGAAAAACACACACACACAAAGCGAGCAGGGGGAAAAATCTGTGGCAGTTTTATGCTTGCATAACAAACACTTTGCAAGTCAACGCTGCGTATGCGCAATTTTGGCAGCTGCTGCTGAAAAAGATAAAATGTCATTAAGCTAAAGTGCAGCACGCACAAAGAGTCCAAAAGCAACTGCAACTGCAACTTGAAGGAGAAACTGTAGCTGCAACTGAAGCTGAAGCTGAAGCTGTTCAGCTGCCCACACAGTGGTCAGTGCTTTGGCTTTGGCTTTGGCTCATTGCGTGACTGCGACTGCGATTCCGATTCGGATTTGGATGACGCCTTCGCATGCCGCAACAGCAGGATGCGAAGTGGAGCCTCCTGTTGGCCAGATTACGCGCACGATATGCTAATTTACATGCAGAGCCACAGTCCAGAAAGAAGTCTTGTTGTGGGCGATCGATGGCCATGCGAGGCCGCTGCCTCGGCCTCTGCCTCAAGCCGCAGCCAAGACGAAGGCCTGCAGCTCAGCCTACGGGGCACCCTGATCGATATCTGGCAACTGGCAAAAAAATGTGGTAAGTACAAGTAATCGAGTTGTAATAAATTTAAAGTGTGGGGCACCCACAAAAATACGCCAAGGTAAACTTGTTGCACGCATATTGACACACGCACAGAACCTGGAACAAAAGGGGAGGAGGGAGAGGGAGAGGGAGAGGCAGAAGAGAGCAGCAGGAGAGCAGCTTTGTGTAGAAGAGGCAGTGAGGCAGTGAGGCGGGGCAGGGTACACACGTTAGAAAGGCCAAACCAGGTTGTTGATTTTAAGCAAACATTTCACCTGTTTGCCAGTGTTGGCCTGGCGGCTGTTGAAAGTTGGGCCCGAGGGGCCATTTGCCAGCTATATATATATACATATCTGTATATATATGTATATATACTTTAACGTTGCGGTTGCGACCACTTAAAAATCAAATCGGCTTGTGGCCGCCTGCAGTTGCATGCAACAAGCGTCAATCACCCGCACAACGCCAAACCGTTCGCTTCATTGCTATGGAAAATTGTTGATTTGCCGCTTGATTGCGTGCTTCGAGTTCGAGCAGAAGTAGACGAGCATAGTTGGGGTGCTCGGAGAAACGGCCAACGGACCATTGGCAACACCATCGAGTGATTATGGATGCGTTGTTAAAATGCAAAAGCCCAAAACACCGACAAACAACGGCAAATGGCCAGCAAAATGTGATGGCTCAAGTGATCGACTAAGCGAGCCTCTTCAGCTTATTCAAAACCTGCAACACCATCTGCTAGTCATAAAACTGACACTAAAAACATATATTAATAATCTCAAAACTTCAAGTATCCAAAAGAAATCAAGAGAAACTCTTTAATTTACAGTGGAAATAACATTTATTGTATTAAATCACAATTCAATGAAAGATTTAAATACACAAGGGGAAAGGGGAAAGGGGAAGGAGGGAATTGGTGCTTGCAACTTATGTAAATAATATTCAAACTTAGCTTTATAGTTAAGGATAAGGTATAGTTAGGATAAGCTAACAGCTAGTTATCCGCACTTATCCGCTCTTATCCGATGTCCTTCACAGTCTCGCACCCCGTTTTCCTCACCCTGCATAAATTAGTAGCTCTCGTCATCAATAGGCCTCAGCTTATTTTGATAGCGACAAGTTGGCCAAAACCAGCAGAAGAAACAGCTAAAGAAAAAATCTCAATTGAAAAGTAAAACTCATTCGATGTAGCTGAAACAGAGTCCGGAACTAAACTATAGATAAAAAGTTTGTTTCTTCTTGAAGTCGCATCGCATATATATCCATCTTTCAATCATCAAATTGTTCAAATTATTCCAATCATGATATATCTCATACATCATAACAATCTCTTCAAAACGGTTACTCATATACATTATACATTGTCAACTGGTTTCTTTCTTATAACACAATTTTAGATCGATATCCATATATCTTTATCTACCTCCTCCTTTTTATTTGCTGGAACATTTGGTTTTATCCAGAAACGTTTCCTCCTTAACTCCGTTAATATAACTTCCTTATATTCAGTTTTCGCATTCATCACTTTCCTTTTCATCCATCATCCTTTGATTTCTTGTGTTTTCTCTCTTTTACAATTCTTGATTTACTATCGTAATCATCACTTTGTACTCAGGTGTTATTTTTATCCAGACGAGAACGCAGTTATCCATTTTACGTGCTAAAATATCCATCCAATATATATCTATCTGAACGATCACTTTATAACAAACATCGGTATATAAAAGTAATATTTGAATTGACAAAACAAGTTTTGCCATTTGATGGCTAAATGGCAGTCGAGCTTCAGGGCCAAAATGATAGCTCCGCCACCCACAGAAGATGTGAAGCTTGCATCGAATAGTGAATATTATGCGAGTGAATAGTATTAGTCGTTTTGGGGAAGGTACTCGCAGTCGTTGGACAAGCTTTGTCTGCGGGCAGCCAATTATTCAGAATTCAAATAAATCAGTCGATTTAAGTGGTTTTAGAAAGGTGCAAAACATGTGAAGTGGTGCAGAGGCTATTAAAGTGGTTTCATTAACTATTCGTAATTAAAAATGAAAGTTTCGCTGCCAGCGAGAGTGAGTGTGGGTTATCTGTGTGTGTGTGTGTGTGCGTGCTATACCCCTAGGCCAAGGGATACTATATATAATATGCAGGGTATTAAAATTATTGCATGCATAGGCTAAATTTGAGTTGTTCCTTTTGTGTTTCGGTTTTTAGCTCGAGCGGACGCTTTTATGACACACATTTTTATACCGGAAATATGCCCCATGGCGCTCTGTGTGCCCCCTCCAACTGGGTGACTGTGCCCCAGCCTGGGAACGGAAGCTGCCTTTTTCTTTGGCTGTGGCCACAACTTGCTACTGGCAACTGGCAACTGGCAACTGGCAACGGGCAAGTGGCAACTGTCGGCGGCCCGCTGGTGGTCATTAACAGCTCTGACTTGGCAATTAAGTCTAAGATACTGGCCAACGTCCTTTAACAGGCTTTCTTCATTGGCCATTCAGATTGAGTGTTGCTGTTGTTGTTGCTGTCGATGTTGCTTGCACCACCAGATGCATTGCAAAGGTGTTAATAGAAAACTTTTGACAGGTTTATGGCTATTCTCTTTGTGAGCCAAACGCAACGCATTGATTCGTCATAACCTGGTTAATTAAATGTTAAATGTTGGCCAACAAAACGAGACACAACAGAAAAAACAAAAGCCCATGAAGTGTCTAACAAGCGCCAAAGTCGTTGGGGGCCAACTAAAATGCTTAAAAACGGTTGTAAAACCACTTAAAAAAAGGGCAACGAACATAAGGCCTAAACGAGGCCGAACTGCAGCCTTTAAATTAAAATGAAAAATGTAAATAAAAAATCAAAAAATATATTTAAAAAAAAAGTAATTATTTTCAGCAGAAACTTCTTTTACTTTTCGCCTGACTCATTTCTACAATAAATAAATTTCCTTTATTAACCAGTTTAAGCTTCACTTCCCTGACCTAACGCTATAATAGGACGACTCTTGGGATCGAATCGACCGGAATACATCAATCGAGCTACTTGTGGCTGTTGTTGTTGTTGTTGTTGTAATCCCTCGGTAGCCATGGAAAAGGGAATGAGATCATTTCGATGCTGCTCCACTGTAACGCTGCCATCTGGCTGTTGCTGCCTCGAGACGAGGTTATACTTGGTCAGATACTCATCGTTATCGGTGTTATAGGTGACGATAACTCTGCCAACGGGATTGAAATAGGGCTGCGTTAGTTTGCCCTTCACGAGGTAGGCGCCCGGTCCGGACTTCTGCACAAACTCCTCCAGCATAGATCCATCCATATGCCAGATTCTACACAGAGACACAGAATTACTGATGGGAAACACAGTTGAGGCTTAACACCCACCTGAGGCGGTAGCTGTCGTCCTTCATGGGCAGCAGCTCAACATTCCGGATCTGTACGCGTGGCACCAGCTCTGACACCACCGCGTTGGCAATCAGCACAAGAACAGACTATAGAAGTTCCATATATATATATATATAGGAATAACATGTAATATTCAACGGATTAACTTACTGAACAAAGCAATAGCCGCGTCATATCGTTTACACTGAATAGTTTGAAGGGAAAACTCCTAAGCCTATTTATAAGATTTCAAACGGAACAGATTGATTCGGCATATATATATATATAGTATAGAGTAAGAGCTGATCCAAGGCCGTATATATTGTATGTATATAGTTTGGCTACGCTTATATGGAATAGTCATGGTTAAGTAACACACACACACACACACACACTTTTAGACAGCAGTGTCTGAAGCTGAAGCTGTCGCTGCCTCCTCCTCAGCGGCTGTCATCATGATATAGTTAACTACCTGGAGTATCCTTTTCTCTTGTAGCTCATCAAAGCTTAGCTATAAATCCGCGTCCCAACCTCAACCTCATCCTCATCCTTATCCATGAAATAACTGTCGGGGCGTGCGCCTTGCCGCGAGCCATGGCAACAACTGTTGCCCGCTGAGCACCCACCACAACAACAACGACAACGACAACTCAAGATGAACCCCAGAGAGGCTGCTGTGGCCATAGTTGATGATGATGCCAGCTGACCTTAATCACAAATTTGCATGCGCATTGGGACTTCAGAGCCCAAGACAGCCGCCAGACAGAGTTGCAGTTGAAGAAGTTGGAGACGATGTTGCAGCTGTGCAACAGGTGCAGTTGTTGCCGTTTGGAACTTGCTGTTGCCGTTGCCGTTGCCGTTGCCGTTGGAGCTTGTCTGGGCATGTTACCTTGTAGAGTCGCTACACCCACACACGACCTTAGCAGCTCATTGATTTTCTATGCAATTCTGAGCTATAAATTAATGTCATAGAATTGCATATTTTCTAAGGTCGCGCTGTGCCTGGGAACGGGCAACACCCGCAATTGGCAGTTGTTGCAATTGTTGTTGTTGTTTTTTGGGTGGTTCTCTGCGGAGTTGCAGCTGCAGTGCAGTGTATGATATTGTGGCTTGATTTATGCGGCAAGAGCCGCAATGAAGGCCGCTGCTGCTCATATGGCTAAAAATTGTCAACACACACAGAGCGGCCCATAAAAGCCGAGCGACAAGATACGAGCACGATACGACTTGCAGGCAGCTAATCAACACGTATTGATCATATGCAAGTGGTCAAAGCACTGGACCAAAGCAACTGTCTATTAATTAAGCAACAGCAGCAGCAGCAGCAACCACCAGCAGCAACCACCAGCAACAACAGCAAAAAGTTAGCTGCCGTTTTGGTCTGTACACGTTCACCCAGGTACAAATTGCTGTTGCCACTTTGGTGCTGAGGTTGTTGCAGGTCCAATCGACCAATATGCTTATCGTGGTGGCATAATCGCCAATTGCGAGCACTCAGGACAATGAAAATGGACAGCGATGGCATTCCTGGGGCAGCAATTGAGAGAGGATGGGATGGATGGAGTCAATCTACAGCTCATAATTTATACACACTGTGTGCGTAAATGTGACAGTTTTCCCGAGAAAATAGTTCCATTGCATATGGCAGGCAGTAGCCCTTTACGGTCCGAAGAGTCTTAGCCCGTCATGAGAAGGGATTATGCGTATGGTGGAGTGCTACGTGAATGGAGTACATAAAAATAGATAGAAGGACTCTCGGCTTCGATAAAGATCTGATCTTTATAGAGGATTGTTCTCAAATCGTTGAACAGTTTTGTGGCTGCAATTTGATTTTCAGTTTTCAGTTTCAGCTTTTCAGTCTCAGCTTTGCCATTCCCAAGTCAATTTGAAACAAACTTGCGGCCTGTTAACGACAAATGACATTCAAAAAGCTATGAATTTTATGTGCAGTCGCCAGTGGCGGGCAGAAGGGGCACCGAGGGGGGCCGCAGCGGCCTTATGCGGGTGCCTTTGCCCAGGCCCAGGCCAAAGCAACAGTCGAGCCGGCCAAGCAGGTTTCTGTCCTCGCTCCTCCCTCCCTCCCTTCGACGTCCTCCGTCCTCTACGTGCAACGTCTCTGCCTGCCCCCAGAGCGCACTGTGGTGTAATTAATGCGGCAGCAGCTGCGCTTTGGTCAGCCTCCCCGCCACCTCCACCTGCCCCTCCATCAGCCCCTCAGCGCTCCTCGTTTATCTGACGCTTGCATATTAAAAATCTTTATAGTCTTTGCGGTTTGTCTTTGAGTTTGTTTTTTTCTTATTCCTTTTATTTATTTTGTTTCGTTTCTTTTTTTTTGTTTTTGGCATGCATTCGATTTAGAAAATGTCGCATTGGGTGCGTGAGTGTGGGAAACCTGCAGCCTGCCGCCTGCCGCTTGCCGCTTGCCGCGTGTTGCCTGCCACTTGCCGGCTGCCAGTTGCCAGTTGCTGCTGCTGCTGGCGGGTGAAATGGCCAGAAGAGCGATTCCAATCAGAATCGCCCGCCTGGCGTTGCCAAACGGAGCGCGGCAGTAGCGCAGACGATTGAAATCAGCGAATGGCGTCGGTGGCTGCCTCCTACAAGTTGCCCAACCCCCACCCCCCTCCTCCCGCCACCCTCCTGCCTTGGCTGCTTGACAGCAATTTTATTTAATTTCCCAACTGATGATACACAAATGATAAGAGCTCTGTGTTCTTGGCTGAAATTGCATTTCATTTGCGTCCAAAAATTTATATAGACAACTAGAGGCATGCAAATGGGCAACAGTGCGACGTCAGCAATGCCATCTCCTGCCCTCCACTTCATCCTGAGCTTTGTGATCAGCGTCAACATGATGCGAGTGCGAGTCACTGCCGTGTGGGTCATAAAACAAGAGAAAGACAGAGCTTGACTAACACCCAAGGCAGCACTTCTAATACGCTTTCTAAACAGCATGACAAGTGTTTCACAATGAACGGAAATAAAGGATATAGAGGATATATGGGATATATAGGATATAGAGGAGATATAGGGTATATCAGTGACAGCTGATTTGGAATATCTTTGAGCAGAAAAGAGATTTCTTTCAGATTGTAGTCCATAGTCATATTATAATTCATAGGAAACAGCTGGGAATCTGCTTTAAAAGTTGAACTACTCTTCATCCCATATTAAAGCATAGTCGAAGGACCTGCCTGGCGGAAATTATTAGTATACCCTGCCTTGGATTTAACAAGCCAAGAGTCAGAGCATCCAATTTGTGCGGCTTGTCGTAAAGTTTTTTCGAGGCAGCAGCTCCTGGAACGGCAGCCATTCACTTGGTTTTTATGAGGCGAGCAGCCAGGACAACAGTCGCTGTCGCCGTCGCTGTCGCAATCGCAATCGTTGTCCTCGTCGTCCTCGTAGTCGTTTGTCTGACTTGATTAGAAGCAACGACCAGGTGGTAAGCTTCGTTGCGTCTCCTGTCTTCCTGCGGCATGTCCTGTTGATTTACGCGCGTGCTTATTGCTTTTTTGCTTGGACTTGGACCCCGACCTGAAGCTGGACCTGGACCTGGACCTGGACCCACACCCACCTGGCGACCACCCGACCACCTGGCTAAGGCCCAGGCCCAGGTCCGCCTTTGGCTGGACAAATTGTTTGGCATTTTTCAGTTTGTCAAAATGTTTGGCCCGTTAATTGTGCGATTAATCCCCGCATTAGACGCTGCCAGGGGCCACTAAATCAACAATTGGCAACGCAACTGCACTTGCAGCTAGTATTGTGGATCCAAGCTGGATCAGCGATTGCAATTTGTTTGCCACATTGGCAATTACGCAACCAATCCGCCAGCTGGCCAGCTTAAGGGGTGGCAAAGGGGGAGGAGGTTCGCTCTTAAGCAATAAATAATGAAGCGAAGCAGCAGCACGTAACAATCGAAGACGGCGACGACGCCCGTTCATCAGTGGCCATCAGTGGGCATCAGTGCATCTCTGGCATCTGTGGCATCGCTGGCATCGGTGGCATCAACTGGCCAGCGATTCGCTCTTCGTCTCGGCCTTGATCGTGCCGCACAGCTTTTGTCAACGGTTCCTGCTGCCTGCTGCCTGCTGCCTGCTCCCCAGCCCCAACCCAACGAGCAGGAGATTCAGATTGAGATTGGGTTTGGGCTTGTCGACCAGGAGGGGGGGTGAAGATTGCAATCGGGAGCCGTTGATTGCAGTTGATATACATCAATATGAAACAGTGGCAGGTTGTAAAAGTCCAAGGCAACGGCTACTTCAGCTTTTAGCACCTGCAATCGAGCAGGCACCTTCTCATCATCGTCTTTATTAACTTGTAAAATGCGAAACGAGGCAAAATCTAAAGCAAGCCGCACCCTGCATACTCTTCCGAGACAAACCTCGTCCTATAGTCATACTATATAGTAATAGATATATACTTAAAAGTAGTTAAATTCCTCAAAGGATTCAACTGCAACGCTTTTGCCTTTTAGTCGAACTACTTTCTAACCGGTTCCGAATCGGAATTGAATTGGAATTGGTTTGGAATTGGTTCGGAATTTCCTTAGTTGATTATAAAAAATAAAGCAACACTCTGCCGAAAAGATCGTGCTTCCTTTAATGAAGCCTCACACATCTGCGCTCAGAGTCTCAGAGTCTCCGGTCTGTCAGGGGGTAATTGATTAAGCGATCCCTCTAGGAGGAGACTCACACTTGGCTCCGATGCAGATGCGTGTGAATCTGGGCAGAGCCTTGACAGCTGACCAGAGGCCTGGCAGTCCGATGTGGCACCTGGGCTACGCATTGATTGAAGAGCTGCTTGCAACAAGTTGCAGGCGCATTGCGCATTGCGCATACGCCGCGTGCATCAATTTTCCAGATAGCCCGAGACAGAAACGTCAACAATATAAAACAATTTTTAATAATTGACAATTAAACTAACAATAATTGACATTAAATATTAAAGCAATGCTGCAATTAATGGCGCGTTTTAGCCATATATAGTCGAACGATCGTCCAGCGATCGTCGACCGATCGTCGGGGCTCGTCATCAACGGCTCAACGGCTCCACGGCTACACGGCTCTCAGCGGTTCTGCGGCTCAACGTCAAACGGAGGCCGCCTGACAGTGTGAGAGCGCCTCGAAGAGATCGGCAGCAACCTGGCTTAATATAACTCAATTAGCTGAACTCTGGTGCCGATAAATCAATCACGAAAACAGCGCCCATAATCAGAGCAACATCATTGAAAAGTTATCAGGCAACCCGCAGCTTGGCACCTGGCTGAGGCTGAGGCAGAGGCTGAAACTGAGGCTGAGGCTGGGATCAGTGGCCAAAGACTAAGAGCAAGAGCGAGTTTTGTTGATGATTTGCGTGCCGCGTTGCCATTTCTCAGAGCAAGCAGCGTTCAATGCTGGCAACTTCCGGCGCGGCTCCAGCTCCATCTTGAGCTCTGTCTGGGCTCGTTCTGTTTGGCTTAATTGAAACATTTTGCGTAAGCGGTCAGACGAGGTGGGAGGACTCCGGTGATGGGACTTCACTTGACCGAACATCGGCAATGGCCACTCGCCACTTGCCGATTGCCGATTGCCGAGTGGCACCCACGCAGCATTTTGTTGCACTCAGCTCTGGCAACTCCCGACCAAGTGCAGCTCAGCCAGCTGCAGCTCCATTTGGACTACGGCTTGTCACAAATTGAAAGCTACAAGCGGCAAGTACACGATTTATGTGGGCCGACGAGTTGCAGCAGCATTAAACGAAAGTGCCTCTTGATGCTGATCAGGGCACTGTGGAGGATTGCAGCAGGAGGATGTGGCAGCAACAGATTTTCAAATGCTGTCTGTGTGTGTGCTCAGTGGTTAATCCAGGCGCATCCAGCGACATGACCATGAACGCTGCCGACGCCGCCGCCGCCGCCAGTTTATGGCATTTTAATGGTCACTTAATTTTGTTTATGTTTAATGGGCGCGCCTGTGGCAGCTGCCTGTGGCTCCTGCTGGATTGTACGGATTGTACCTGCAACTCCTGCAACTCCGACTGGGGATATTGATTGCCGATTAACGTAGCAAACCAATGCCGATGCGATGCGATGCGATGCGATGCCAGGTAGCCGAATCCATGGGGATGGAGTCGCCATTGTTCGCAAATTGCGCATAATTTTTAGATCTGGCAGCTTTGTTAAATATTTGAGCCAAACTCGCAATTTTAATAAGCTCTTTCTCTCTCTCCGAATGGCATTGCCACTAGGAAATGGCCATCGAGTTGACCATCGAGAATGGCGATGGCAACGTCACTGGCGACTTTCCCACAGGCAGGCAGAGGCAATCTATGCAGAATTAACAAAATCATAAAGCAAATAGTAGGACCATATACCATATAACAGCTACAATCCCCCCAGTATCAGTACCTGTCCCATACCCAATCCCAATCCCACTCCAAGTCGCAGTACCAGTTCCATTCCCTGCCCAGGCAGGCAGCTCTAATGATGATGAGCGCATCGCTTTTTGCAAGCAAATTGCAGCAGCGTTATTTCCTTTGTCGGCTCACACCTCAATCTTCAATTGTATCTCCAACTTTGACTCCAGCTACAGCTACAGCTCCAGCTCCAGCCTAAAAGCTGGACCATGTGCTGGTGCTCTGCCTCCGCAGCGTATCAACTGCCGCAGTCGTAATGATTTATGAATGGCAATTTCAGCGATATTTTATTGCATTTTAATTAGTGTAATATCAATTTGGACCCAAGACTTTTATAAGCTCAAGGGAGGCTCAAGTGGAGCCTCAATCTTTCTAACCCCCTCCCCCATCTCCCATCTCCCTCTCCCTTCGGGGGAGTTTCTAACAACGTTTCGAGCACTCATTAAATTTGATTTATACACAAAAGGCAACAAAAAGAAACCACCACAAGTCGCACTTGGTGTGTCTCCAGCTCCAGCTCCATTTTGCCTTCAATCCTCAGTGCCACACCCACATCTTCAGGCACAAGGGACGACTAACAACGCGTGTCGTCGCAACGCCCACACGTGCTACATAAATTTACCAATTTAATAACTCATAAATGTAAATGCAACAGAATACTCGTAATGTGCCACATATTTTGGATGTCGCAAATCGGGAGGAGCCGCGCTCCTCCGTACAAAATTAACTGGAAAATTGGTAGAAAATCGCTGAAAATCGCTGCAAGTCCATCCTGGACGAGCCACAACACCAAATATCATATACAACTGGAGAAAATGAGAGATGCAAGAGAAGAAGAAGGGAAAGATTCATTGAAGCAGATTGATTGATGAAAAGATATGCTTGAAGCCAACTTTGAATGAGACTATGAATCATATATAGTATAGTTTTAGAAGGGGTATTCCATATCGAATGAGTCAGAGATTCGTTAATGAACCCCAGCTTGATATCGTTTTAATTGTCTTGTCATTTAAGTTACGTTCTAAAACGTGATCATATTTTCAGCATTGTCATAATCCTTCACGATTCGCACTTAATCTATATATATTTATATATATATATATAGTATATATAGTCGTAGTGTGTCTGAAACCGCACATCGTGCAACAAAGTACAAGTAAATGATGCAAAGCATAGAAAGAAACTGAAACCCATACAAAGTCATCTTTCTTCCGCTGGCAAAACGATGACAAATTGCATGAAATAATATAAATTTTTAGTCAAGACAGTAAAACTGTCTGGCCCCGGGGCCTCGAGTGAAGCGGCAGCAGCAGCAGCAGCTCGAAGCTCCTCGGAGTCTCTTCGACTCGCAGAGTTTTGTGGCAAGTAAACTGTTGTTTTTCACGACGACGCGTGTCACATTGTCCACCCACAAGAGCAGACGACAGACCAGACCAGGCCAAGCCAGACCAAGTCAGACCAGGCCAGACCAGACAGAGTCGACTAGACAGCGAGCAGTTGCTCTGATCTCATAGGAGTCGAGATATTTGCATAATTTGCTGTTAAGGATTGTTTCTGTGCCCCGTCTAGGAGCACCCACGCCTCTCTGTGGCAGCCTCACTTGGTGACTGGCAGTTGCCAGTCGACTGCCAAAACGCCCTTTACACAGAACGGAGTCGGTTATGATTGCATCGAAGTCAATTACCAACACCCGCATGGTGTTGCATGCCGCCTTCCCACAGCCCACATGCTGCGGCAATAGAGCAATTTGAAGTAAGAGTATAAATCCCTTTCGATGCTTTTGTTGCATCAACAATGACAACAAATTGATCGCTGGAGTTGATCGTCTCATTAGCGCGTTCATTAAACCCAGTGGCGGCAGTTGCCACTTACCACTTACCACCAGTTACCAGTTACTTGCCACATGCCACATGCGATCAATAATTGTACAGATTTTCATTTAATTTGTTTAAATTAGCGCAGGCAACGCAATTTTCCCACTGCCACGCCGAGCGGCACTTAATAAATCTTTGTAAATTTATCGTTATCGCCTAATAAAATGTCACTGCAGATGTCACAGACATGTGATAAATTGAAAGCGCCCAGCATTTGAAAATAGCAAGCAATTAAGAGCAGCAGCAGCAACATCAACCAGCAACAGCAGCAACAGCAGCAACATCCACTGACCAAGCAACACCTTCAACTGCAACTTGCAACAGGACCTGGACCATATCAAAGCATCTCTCAGTCAGCGGCAACGGCGGTGGAATCGTCTGATTGCAGCGACATGCTCGAAATTACTTTTCTGTGTAAACTGTGGCACACACACACACACACACACGCACACACAGCAACAAAAAGGTAAGTAAAACAAACAACAAGAACCACAAAGAGGTTAGAAGACTTCCAGAGGTCGAAGCTGCAATACGCTTGCAGCAACTGAAACGAAATATACAACAAAACTAAAACTTAAGATCTGATAAACAGATAAAACAGAATGATATATATCAGCTTAAGGTATAGGTATATATATCTGATATATATGTATAAGTTTGCCTTTGGCAAGTTGCTTCAACTTTCCATCAATCGAATAATGAGTTCTGTTTCTTTGGACTCTGTTTGTTTAGGACTCTGCAGGGCTTCCAGGATCAACGGGAGATATAAATGAGAAATTTCAAGAGAGTGTCAAACTGCTTCTGTTAACTGATATGCCTCGTTTCATAGGGGACAAGGGCACTGCGAGTCATGCATACCCATTCGAGATATCATTGTCTTAAACTTTAACATTTTCACACACTCTTCACGGGGGCAGAGGATGCGCTGCGCAGCTTGCAGTCGACGTCGACGTCGACGTGGACAGCGACGGCAGCTGCGATAAGCGGGAATTAAATAATTTTACACTCCATGCGATTATCGGCAGCGATTGCGATTGCAATACGGATACAGTTTGTGTATGCTAACGAGCTCTCTGCTATAATTGGCCCAGTCCAGTCGACTCGAGTCCAGAGCAGAGTCGGAGCTGGAGTTGGAGTTGGAGTTGGAGTTGGAGTCAGAGGCAATGGTGAAGGCATGAAGCAGACGGATTCACATCCTCCATCCGCCAAAGGGAGAGCTTGGCCACGCGCTTGGTCGGGAGTCAAGTAATTGACAAACAATTACCTTTAACGCAGCATTGTTCCGGCTCTGGGGGTTTTGCTTTGATCCTCGGCGTGTTCAGTGTTCAGTGTTCAGTGTTCCAGTGTTCCAGAGAGATCGGCGTTTTGGCTTTCAAGTTTGGCGCGGAGAGGCAAACACCTCAATTCTCAATTTTGGTAGCCAACGCCGACTGCTTTGCCTATGCCGAGACGATTGTCTGCTGCTGCTGCACCCCCAACACCTGCACACACACAATAAGAAGGAGTAGCTGAGAGCCCAGAGCCAAGCCAGAGCCCAGACCCCAGACCCATACCCTATAGCCTATAGCCCATACCATAATAATAAATATTTCATGAAGCTGTCAGCAACAAATAATCTAAAACTGCAGCGCGCTGACCAAAAGGCACAAAGGAGCCGCCACCGCCGCCGCCGCCTCTTTAAGAATTTGTTGGCTCTGGCTCTGACTCCAGCTCTGGCTTTGGCTTTGGCTTTGGATGCACAATGGCCGCCGCCCTGGCAAGCGTCTTCTTGTGGGTGTTAACAGTCACTACTGGGCAAGGAATGCGGAAAGCCGAAAGAGCTTGAACTTGGCTGCATTTATTAAACATAAATTCATGGCCATATTGACATTGCTTTTGCTCTGTGGCAGCGGCTGTGGCAGCGGCTGCGGCTGCGGCTGCTCGAAATCAATTCAAATTCATGCAACAAAGCCAGTTATGTGGCAAGTAGAGCTCTAGCTGGAGCTGGCATAAATGGAGCAGCATCGCCCGCCGCATGCACCTGTCAATGTATTGACATAAACCATAAACCGGTCGCAGATGCTGCTGCTGCCTGCTGCTTACGCACTTGCAACAAGATCAGCACGGGATGCTGTGGCAGATCTGGGGACCTGTTGCCATTATTTGATGCGTCAAACATGCGCTCAAACGCCTTGGCCCTCCTCCCTCTCCTGCCAGAGTCTAGCAGAAAATTTTTATTATTATTATGACCATTTTAGCTACCAACCATGCGTAAAGCATACGTCCAAGTGGGCTGTCCAGCTGCCCCACGAGCAAGTCTGAGCAGCGTCTGCAGCAGGAGCTGGCCAATAAATTGTGACGCTAATGTAAAGTGTGGCAAGCCATTAGCAGGGGGGAGGAGGGGGGAGGAGGGGGTAGGTAGAGCGGACTGCATAAGTGAGCAGCCGCGGGTTATTGAACCTGCCCCCAGCGACAGCTGACGAGAGAATCTCATGGCAAGTGGGCGCAGCCTGAGCCCACATTTAGACCGAAGGATGCGAAGGTTGTTCCATAAATTTTGAGAGCTGGACTATGATAAGTTGTGCGCGATATACACAAAAGATTAAGACACAGTCATGGATTCTTTTTGGAGTGATCTCTGTGGGCACCTGGTGCAATCTCTGATCGAGAGTGGAGCTGGAACTGGAGCCACCCAGCCCTAGACTCTGGCGAGGTGTTTACCTTTTGGCATTTTTATGACATCCGCTGACAGATTTCACTTCCAGCGGAAAACGGAAGCGGCCAGTTTGACTTGGCCAGGCCAACTGCCCGCTGACTTCCTCGAGACAACGCATTTTTTTGTAGGCGCTGCAGCTGGAGCTGAGATTGGAGCTGGCGCTGGAGCTGACGCCGGCTCTGGTTTGCATTTAATAGATTAATTAGAGGCAACGCTGGAGCCGCCCAATGATTAAGCAAAAGTTGTTGCCGCCGTTGCGACTTCCGTCAATCAAAAGTGGCTGAGGAAATGCAGCAGCAGCAGCAGCAGGAGGAGGAGGAGGAGCTGGATGCAGGTGGAGGCGACAATCTGTTGGCCAAGTTAAAGTTTATAAACCGGCCAAAAGCCAAACTGAAACTGAAATCAAGCGCCCGCTGCGGCTGCTGTCCAATTTTTTCAGCCGTCTTTTGTCAACTGACACTGCAAGGTGACCGGGACGTTGGCGACGTTGTTGCTGTTGCCAACACACAACATAAGACACACACCAACACACACAGCAACACACACACACACACACTCCAACACACAACACACACAGAGAAAAACGAAAGAGCAACAAAAAAATGCCAACCGCAGGCACTTGATGCCAAGCGACGGCGGCGCTGGTGGCGATGCCGCAGTGGCAGGGACTGAGGCAAGGGACAGCGACAGGTCCGGGACCCAACGACGACGACAGAACGTGGTTAGCAAATTTATTATGTAAACGGAAATACGGCATATCCTTGCTCAGTGGCGATGGCGATGGCGACGGCGACGGTGACGGTGACGGCGCCGCAGCAATAGAAATAGTTTTGCGGCTCCCAAGGCAGAAAAAAAAGGGCAAAGGCGCAAGCGGGAGATGCCAGTTGTAGCTGGGAGCTGGAGCTGGGAGCTGGGAGCTGGAGTTAGACGGTAACTGGAGGAGCTGCCGGAGCTCGTAAATCGCATAAATTGTATAATTCTGGCCGGTCATTGTTGTTGTTTGTTGTGTGTTGTGTGTTGTGTTTCTTGTGTCTGTTTTGTGAATTTGTTGCCAAATTGCGTTTGTAGGTGCCCCTTTGTTATGGGGCACACAGAAAGAGACAGAAAGAGAGAGAAAGAGAGAGAGAGAGAGAGGTAAAATGAAACAATATGTTGCCCAGCAAGCGTTCCCAAGGATGCGGCTGCTCTGGTGTCCTGTTCCTGTTCCTGTCCCTGTCCCTGTTGCCTATTCCTATTGGGAATTTTGGACACGTGCGCGACTACTGTGGCAAGTACTGTGTGTGGCAAGTGTGGCAACTGCTGATGACAGCGATAGTTAATTAACGACAGGATCAACAACACCTGCGACAAAACAGCAGCTCAGCAGCTTTGAATTGCTTTCGAATGAGGCAAGTTGATTGAATTTTGTTGCCAGTCAATTAGCAATAAGTACCGCAATGTTGCAACTGTTCGAGTTCATTTAAATGCGGCAAGTTTCCAGTCGTGCCAACGTGGCGTATGCGCAACAAAGGAGACTCCAGGACTAGAAACAACTGCCACTGACCACAAAGCGTAAACGAAAGCAACAACAACAGCGAAATGAAAAAGGAAAGCAGCACAACAGGACGACAGGACCTACAGATTTGGGAATCGCTTGGACCAGGCAGACAGAAAGGAGTTAAAGCTTTGGCCAAAAAAAAGAACAAAGTAAGTTGAAAAAGTGTATACAAATTTTGATTGTGCTGCTTAGAAAAGAACGCACAAAAGTCCTATCAAAATTTTGGCTTATAGCACTACTTGAAATATATAAAATATACATAATAATAAGGGATATGGAATGATGATTATATCATAGAGAAAACTCATAAAAGTCGTTGCATAAATTAAGAGAAAACTTTAAGCTTTGACTTCTATAAAACTTTAAAGATACTTTTTTTTATAATAATAGAAGATGAACTTGGATACACTCAATGTTAATGATGTATGTCTACGATGTCTGTTATATCTTTAAGGCAATTTCCCTCAATATCTATCGATATATATCGATATATAGGATCTTTCTTACTGCGATAACTTGGACATAGCAAACGATCTTGCAGCTTCTTTGAAGCCGAAGCCACAGAATTTACTCGTTTGTTGCCGCTCAGCTTACATGTGATTCTATTGAACTTGCAACAGACAAATGGAGAATCGCCATTTCCTATATCTATATATGAATATGTACATATATATAGATATATATATACTGTACTCCCATCCAAGTGCTTGCCTTTAAATTTCTGTTGGCCGAAACACATTTGCGGCGCATCCCCTGAAAATTGTAAATTTTTGCACTTGATTTCTTTGTGGTCGCCGGACGCATCAAATAGACAAAGTTTGCCAGCCAGAAGGACGCCTATTGCAAATTTATGACACTGAATTTATGTGCAACAAAGCGTGGCAAGCTGGAGCTGGAGCTGGAGCTGGGGCTGGGGCTGAGGCACAAAAATGCGGATAGGCAGTTCGGCCAGAGGCGAAAAGCACGAAACAAAAAAAATGTCATTAGAGTCAGAAATCAATCGATCGACATCTCAGTTAATTTATAGACTAACAAAAAAGTTAAGACAGAAAAAAGCTGAAATCTGTTGTTATTGCTGTTGCTGTTGCTGTGACGTCATCTTTAAGCCGACATTTAAATCCAATCAAAAGTCGAAGAGCAAGAAAAACTCGTGTTAAACAGTTTAACACTTCTGCATGGTCACGTCGAAAGACACTAAAGAAAGAGCGAAAAAAGTTTATACGAATAAAAATGAAGCTCATAATTCATTTAGGCCAGGCACACACACACACACAAACGCACACACACACATACGTTAGAAATTGTCTAAGAAAGCCAAAAGGAAATGGCAATGCATTAAGAAATAAGCAATTTGCTTTGCAGCAGCAGCGGCAGCAAAAACCCTACAAGATCAGACGCAGGACCAGGACGCAGGGCCAGGACAAAGAGAGAGAGTGAGGGAGAGAGAGAGAGAGAGGGAGAGGGAGGGAGACAAAGGCCAGGGCAGCCAATGTGTCGCGACTAGAAACACGAAGGCTGGCAGTAAATGTTTAAGGCGAGCCAAGGACACGCAGCTCAGACCCTTGCCCTCATCCCCCTTCCCCTTCCTCTGCCTGTGCCCCTTCCCCCCACTTCCAGTAGTCACAATCCGATTCAGAATCCCTACGCTAAGTAGTTGCATTAAAACGCAGGAGCCAGCGACCCAAAGGCAAATGCTCAGGCACTGTGGGCGCCTTGGCCATAAAATCTCCTCCTCAATCCCCCGGCGCACTTTTTGGATTTTTTGGCAGCGGCTCAAGTAACGTGCCGGGATGTGGCTGTAAATCATTTGTATACTTTTTGCAGCCAGTTGACGACCTTAAAGCTGATCCCAATTCAATTCAAATAATATATTGTATAATCAAATCGAATTCAAGCTGTCTTATTATTATAATCGCAGTTCTTAAACTAATCGAAAACGATTCCATATATTAAATTATTGTAGAAACTCTTTCTTCAATTTAAGAATTTTTCAAATTTCTAGACGTGCTTTAAAGTCTCTGTTCACAAATTAATAAGAGATTTAACCCAAACAAACAACAAATCTTCATTCACCTTAAATAAATTTGCCTCGCTTTTTTGTTCTATTTAGCTGATGGTGGACTTCGTTCCTCTGAAATCCATATCTGATTCAAGCGATTTCCTTGAATATCTTCAATATACGAGTATAAATTTTACTCCTAAGATATGGCGTTCTTTTGGGCTTTACTGGCTTCTTTCAATATATTGTATTTCCATTCAAAACGAATGTCCAATTATGAGGAAGGGGCAAGCAACACTTTTAATGGAAAAGGGAATCTGGTGATTCCCCCTTCTATCTATCGAACTTTGCAGTTCAACAATGCCAGAAAATAAAGAAAACAATTAGACAACTTCTGATATTATAACCACTAGCTTTCAATTTAGAACATTCAATTTATAAATAATGTTCGTCGAATATCTGAAAATTCTACTTACTAAGAATCAAAAGTTCGAGCGTCTACTAAATCCTTCCACAGGGTCATTTTCCCTACATTCCTTAAATTCTTTTTCCATTTATTTATTTAGGTATTTTGATCGTTCATCAAATATTAAAAGACCCAAAAAGACAACCCTTATCCCTTATCCTTATGTGAACAGTCCAGGATATTTGATAATCGAGAAAAACTGAACTTATGGAACTTATGAACCCGCAGGACTTTCCAGCTACAGTTCTGTCGTAAATATTTATATGTTCACATAATTTGTATTTATTTTTTGTTTATATATTCTAATCACTATCTGTGTATATGTCACTATATTTATTTGTCAATTAAAGGTAGAGATATTCTCCTTGAAGTAAACTTAACATTTGACTACTATAAAAATTTAAAATATTAAACTTATCAAAACTTGTATTAATTTTGTTCCCCTTTTGCCTTCCTAAATTTAAATTGATAACATTCATTGATATAATCAGCATTAATACTTAATACTAGCTATATACCTTATTTTTAGTTTATTTTGATATTTAAACCATTGTTTAATATATAAAAATCGTTTTCTATTGAGAAATGGAAACGTCACATTAATAAGCATTATTTATAATATATATTTTTATTTCTTTATGTAATACAAATTATTTTCTATATTTTCTGTTTTGCTATTTGTTCTTATATAGAATGAGCAATTAATATATTAAGCATGAATCTTTACTTATTATTTTTAGATTAGTCGTAAAAATTTAAATAGCTTGTGCACATTTCTTCGGCGGTAGCCACCTAGCGTTTGTTAGTGGCGCCATCTGTTGGCTTTAGTGTAAACAAGTACTTGTGCAATGTTGCCAACTATCGAAATTTAGGTGAAAACTACAGTGTGGTGTGGCCAGCTTGGGTGCTTTTTGGCATTTTTGTGCAACGAGAGACGGTCACAGTGTTTTCGCTCGTCTTCTTTGCAGCGCTATTCGCCGATGCAACATTCGTGAAATTGGTAAAAGTTATAATTTTAACGCGGGATTGCAGATAATAAAGGTAGACAAGCAAATAAATTTGGTGTTCAAGGCGAGACGCGTGTGTCTGTCTGCCTACGGCGGCGATTCATCAGAATTTCGGAGCGTGCTTGGAGCGAGAAAATGGAAAACGCATGTTTCGTACTCAGATAAGGCCCAGCTGTGCGTCGGTCTCGTTCAAATTGCAACAAATTTTGAAAATCTTCGGCTAGACACACGAACACATACATAAAGAGCGACAGCGCCAGACAAGCAACTGAAAACCAGGCCAGAGGCGCTGAAAAAAGTGACAACAACTACAACAACAAAAACAAGACACCAACGCAATTACGATCCAATTCGACACAAACAGCAAGCAGCAACAACACAACAAACACACACACATCCAAAAAAAAAAAAAAAAAAACACCCAACAACAACAACATGCACCCACTGCAAAGTAGTTAAATAATTCTGCCCTGTCTGCGCTTTATTTCCTCTTCATTCTTGTACTCGTTTTAATTTCAACAAGTTTTCTGTTCTCTCGCTTTCCCCACATCTCTTTTAAACCATCCGACGCGCAGTTCTTTTTTCGTTACTACTTCATTTATCCAACCACAAGCACAAGCACAAGCATAACAACAACAAGAGCAACAACAACAGCAACGTACACAACACATATACATACACACGTAGACAAGAAGCACATACAAGCACACAACACAGACACACAATTGCACACATACATTGAGACTTATACAGACAAAACAGAGACGGACAGACAGACAGACACACATACTCGCGCAGAACGTATACAACGACAATTTTCTTGCTTTGACGCAGCAGCCGCCAAAAAGCACCTGCAAAAGCGGCACGAGACCAGCGACCGGCTCCCAGTGCAGCTGTCACAGCGCAAAAAAAACGTAAAACAACACCAACAACAACAAAGGTATCACCAATAGTAATAGCAAGAACAACAAGAAAAACAACAACAGTAGCAGCAGCAGCAGCAGCACACAAACACACTTGTTGCAAACGCAACACAAGCAAGAGAGAGAAAGCGATAGTGAAAGAGTGACGTACACGGGAGAAAGGAATAAAGAAAGAGACAGAGATAGAGATAGAGAAAGACGCTCGACTCTCCTCCGTATAAAGCACCTAAGCAGTCAGGTATCAACGTTCATTACCGCCGTACTTACAATCCTCAAAGGTAAGCCCCCAGATGTTTGCAATAAAATGTTTCGATCATCATTCATGACAGCGCTAATTCACAAACGGCAAACGGTACCCGGCAAACCTATACACATAAACATAAATATTATGTGCACATATGTATTGTATACAGTTATAATATATATAAATAAATATATAAGTATATACACACATATATATGAGTTGATAAGCCGGCGCTTCAGTCGCCGGTGACCGCCTCTCAGTCGTATTTATGTATGTCTGATAAGACGGAATCACGATTCTCATGTGCTGCGCGCACATTCAAATTAAACGCGACAACAATAAAATGATAAAAATAAAGAATAGCAGAAGGAATTGTTACCCACCCGAACGGTGTTATCAAAATTATCATATAAGCAGTATACATATGCATACGTGAGGCCGCAACGACCGTCAATCGCCCTACTTAATGTATCAATATGCTTTCAGAAGATGGTTAAGGAGAAGCCCAACTCGACGCGAATCTACGATAAGGATGGCTTCAGGCGACGCGCAGCCTGCATTTGCGTGCGCGCCGAGAACGAGGCAGAGGTAAGTTTTTCCTCCTTTCAATTCTGATGAAATTTAATTTATGAAAACGCAAGCAAGAATATACACGACTACGCGCATTCCTTAACCCATTTACATTAAGAAGTGCACTACATGCAATTGTGCGCATGTGCAATGCTTTTGCAAGACAAAGACTCGAACAGGGATGTATCTATCAGCTTGGCTATTGATGTATGGTATGGAATGGTATGATGTATGATGGAATGCATACTCTTTATGTGGTCGCAGATGCACTTGCACATTGCATTAGCTTTGTTTTAACCATTTTCAATGGGCTAAGGGTCTAAATGGAGTTATCCTATAATTCATAGTTTTCTATAGAGTCCCCACAATTTGAGTTAGAATTAGAATAAAAAGTACTTGTTCTGGTCTGGTATAACCAAATCAGTAAGTGAATCTCGTAGAGGTACTAGCTAATCTTAGGAAACGTTTTAAAGACAAAGAACCTAATCTTTAAATGATATCTTATTCGGCAGCCAATCTCTTAAGAACTCCAGAACAATATATATATATTGTAAATATGATATGAAGCATAGTGTTTAATATTCCCTCTTGACTGCAGGTACTGCTGGTAACCTCTTCCCGTCGCCCGGAGCTATGGATTGTGCCCGGTGGCGGAGTCGAGCCGGAAGAGGAGCCCTCGGTCACCGCTGTGCGTGAGGTCTTGGAGGAAGCAGGCGTGGTTGGAAGCCTCGGCCGTTGCTTGGGTGTCTTCGAGGTGCGTTACGGTTTAACTAACTGAACAGATCAGAGATTATAATATATGTACTTCTCTTTGCCATAGAATAACGATCATATGCACCGGACTGAGGTGTTCGTTATGAATGTTACCCAGGAGCTTGACGAATGGGAGGATTCGCGAAGCATTGGACGCAAGCGTCAATGGTTCACCATTGATGACGCACTATCTCAGCTGGCGCTGCACAAGCCCACCCAGCAGCATTATCTGATGCAGCTGCAGCACTCGAAGACGCTGGAGAATGCCCATACGCCTGGTCGGGTGGTGAATGCAACGCATCCACCCATCTTGACCAATACGGCCTCAGCGGCTGCATCGCCTACAACGGCTTAAAGACAAATACAGATGGAATTATCGAACACACACACACACACGCCTACACATACACTCATACTATACACACACACACCTATACACAATGCAAACATAGTGTGCACACCCAATTAAGCATCCACATTTTGACATATTTTTTTTTTTTTTGGAAATTAACACATAGACAGGCAGTTAGTTAATCTCTTCAGTATCTTTAATTCATTTACTACCCTCCGCACACACACACACATACACACACACACACACATTGCAAGACCTACACCAGGAGTCCGCATCTTCGAGTTTAGTTTAAGTCGAACGTTTCATTTATGTTTTTAGAAATCGTATTGAGAACATCTTCTATGTGCACTCTCAAGCAGAGGAGATGCATGAAAAAAAAAGAAACAAAAATAAAAGCAAAAAGCAAAAAAAAGAAAGAAGCATATAACAAAGAGAATGATTAAACACACACATATATGTAAAACAAGAAGAAACTAACTTAACACACACACCACACACACACACACACACACACACACACAAACACTTGATATAAATCTACAACAGTCTACATAACACATATATAATAATTTTTGAGCGCATAGGGCACTTTTTGCAAAACGTACACGTACTAACCTAACAAGAGTTATTAACTATGATATCCATTAGATTTTTCTACTCTTTTTTATAATTTACCAATTTACCCAAAAACCATCTTGATTATTGTAACAAAACAATTGGAAATGGCTTTAAAGAAGCGCTAAAATTTAATTATCTATGCTAAGCGGCCTCAATGGTAACAAATAAAAAATAAAACAAGAATAAATATCAAAAACAAACGAAAAGAAATTATAAAAATCTTTAAAAACCAACGAAACTATTTCGTTTAAAAAAAAAGTCTGCCACAGTTTAACCATTTCACAACCTATGTATCAACCTTGGTTGCAGGTCTCTCCCTAGGGAAGTCTTCGAAAAAAACAAACAAAAAATATCTTTATATATATTAAAAGTTGCCTGTGCAAAATAAACACGATTTAAGCAAAAAAAAAAAAAGAAAGAATAAGAACAGAAGTATATAAATACGAGATTCGACTCTCATGTCTAGCAGCGCCCATAATAAAAACTTTACTTATTATTATACATATATATATACAAAGGAAAATTATTAAAAGATTGAAAGAAAGAAAACTTGAAATTAGCGAGAGAGAAGAAACAACTTAAAACGAATAACTAATTAACTATCTATCTAGTAACAATAAGATATGTGCACGCTGTACTTTTCAAAATTACGAAGCAAAAAGCAAAAAAAAAAAAAACAAAATGATAATAAATACATATATGCCTACATATACATATATACATAAAAGGAAAAAAATTAAAGAAAAAAATCTTAAAATGTCAATGTGATAAAGCTAATCAACACTTTCATGTAACCCTTTTTTTTTGTTTGGAATAAACCTACTTTGGGCACTTCGAGGAACAACACAAATTTTAATTCAAGTTTTAACGCTCAAGACAAGACAAGACAAAGCCAAAGCAAAGGCGAATGATTTTCAATAAACGATTTCGATATATGTATGTTGTAATAGAATATATCTATACCCATTACCCATATTCAATGGCAAGCTATAAAGCTACAAATAGAACCACAGATTATTGCAATTCAATACGAATACGAAAACAAATACAAATACAAAGCAAAACAAAATAATCAAAATATTAATCAACGACCATTTCAAACATAAATAAAAATGATAAATACATAATAGAAAAACCAAAACTACAATTCAAAGCGCTTTCTCGATTTGTTTAAAAAATTGTTTATTAATGTTAATTCTATACGTTTTTTTTTTTTCTTATTAATTAAAACTACTTTCTGTAAAAACGCTACCAAAATTTGAAGCAAGCCCTTGAGCAGCAGCTACCAATTCAACTACATTTCCTCTTTGGGGCGCCTGGGTAACTAACTATGCGCCTAGTCCAGGTCTTTAGGTGTCCTTGCGCTGCTTGAGCCGAGCACTTTCGCCCTCCACATCGGTGTCAGCTCCGGAGGCTGTGATCACCGCCTGCAGCAGCAGCTTCAATTCATTGTAGAGCCTCAAGGCCAGCTGTAGGCTGGGTGCCTGGCGACGATCCGGCTGCTGCATATCCTTCGGTGGCTGCACGCACATCTTCACCAGCCGCTGCAGGGAACGCGGCATGCGGATGCCACTTAGGAGGCCCGGTTGAAAGGTGCCGCTGCCCAGCAGAACATGTTCGCAGAATATCTGAAAGTTGTTGTTTTGCTGCACATGAGTGCAGGCCTGTCGCTCCATGTCGCAGAGTCCTCGACAAGCATGGAAGTTGCACTCCTGATGGGTGTGACACTTGGCACCGTTAGACATCCGCTTGTCCAGTTGACTCTCGACATAAACATACTCGGCGCTTTGGTACTTGAGGCGCCTGTCGGGCGTGAGGCCAAAGCGATTCACTTGTATCTTACACATTCTCAGGGGCTCCGGTTTCATCTCCTCCAGCCGGAAAATGTATTCCATGATGTTGAGTGCGTGCTTCAAACGCTGCTGGCGATTTGAGGCGCTGCCAGGTGAATGCCACATATATTGAAACAGCTCTTTACAATCTCAACTCATTACTTACAGATACTGAATGATGCTGGGATTGGACTGAACGATTTCCAGCCCCTCCGTGGCATAATAAGGACCACAGGAGCCGAGCACAGCCGGAAAGACGGACTCCTCGTCGAACAGCTTGCCCATCATATAGTTGTTGTCCTTGAACAGCCTCCAGAAACTCATCATTTGTTGTGCATTATTATCCGCGATCTCCTGATTGACCAGGGCGCGTATCTGGAATACCAAGAGGGAGCAAACTTAAGCCGGAACGAGCCTTTGCCGGACACCTACCATATTATCATCTAGTGTTACGTTGTAAGAGAGTATAATGTGCAGTTTGACAATCTCATGGAATTCCTGGATTTTGGGGTAGATGGCCTCGCCCTTGTTGTTCGTCCAGCTCAGGTCATCGTCATTGTGCTTGGCCAGCTACAGGCGAAAGGAAGAAAGGACGAAAGGGAAATGGTTGCCATGACAACCCGTAAAACTATCGCCAAACTGACCTACCTTCACCGCGTACATATCCCCATTCTTTTCGGCCGTAAACAAAATAGTTTTCATGTCATTCAACGGGCACTGAAAGTTGTCGAAGCTCGACTGGGTGCCGCAGAGCTCCTCGCACAAGGAGCCGCTGTACTCGTGATGCTCATACTTCTGGCACTGCAACAAGGATTAGGTATGAGACACTTCACTCCATGATTTCTTAGTTTAATTAAAGCTTTTTTCTTCTTGGCACTCACCATGTGCGTGAGACTCCTGTGGGACATGAGCTTGAAGCAGAAGGATAGATTGAGGAACGCATAGCTGAAGAGGCCCACTGCCAGGAGCACTGCAATAAGAACCGTACGCTGCATTCCTAACCGAAATTTGCGACGCAAGGCAGTCAACATTTTCCTTAGGTCCCAATTTAAATTTTCATCTTTGATGAATTAATTTTCTTTTTGCATCTCCACTCGAGGTGTACACACGTACAGCAGAACGCGAACTACGGCCAGTGGCAGAGATTTTGGCATAGCCCGGACATGCGCAGTGCCGGGATGCTCTTCGGTGGCGGAAAACACTGGGAATCTGGCGTGGCAGGAGTGCCGATAGACCCACTCAACTATCGATAGCAATCGAGCCGGCATTACTCGCAGAATAATTCGCACGTGTTCGCCAATTTTTAATGGGATATTTTCTCTGTTGTCAATTTCTAAGTTCCCTAATTGCCGGTTGCCCTCCCGGGGAAAGTTCAAACGGAATTAAAAAAGCGCCAGTTTTTGAAATTATTACTTAACGTATAATTCTTTATTTATACTCTTTGCTAAATTGAGCAATTATTTTACTTAATTCATCAATTTAATTTCAATAAGTTTTTCTTCTCTTTTTGTTAATTTGCTTTTAAGTGGTTTTAGAGTTTTCTCATTATGTTTCATCAATTTCCGTTTTATGTTTTGTTCTTTGCTTTATTATTTATACATATACATACATATATGTATATATATTTTATTTTATTTTGTTTTTGCTAAAAATAATTTAAATTCATAATTATATACCTAAGTTCAAGTTTATTGTTGTATATCATTATTTAAATAATTATTTTATTTTCATTGCCATTTGTTGGTTTTTTTTCTGTATTTGGTTTTTACTTTTAACTAACGCAAACTCATTCGCACTAATACATTTGCTGTCTGTCTGTCTGTGTATGTTTGTGTGTGTGTGTGTGTGTGTGTTTTGTTGTGTCTAATAATTCACCTTTATATGTATGCTTGTATGTAATTTCTTTATACTTAATATAACTGTTCCGTTAATGCATATCCTTTAACTAGTTATGTACACAACTATATATTGTTATGACAAATGCTAGAACATATTTTTGATTTTATAACTTGTTTTTACTTTCCTTCTCTCTTCCATATATTCCATTCATTTAAACCATATTATAAATGTAAAAAATGGTTATAAAAAAAAACGCTTTTTCTTTTGTTTTGTTTTGTTTAGGGAAATCTTAACATAGGACTAACTCGTTCAATCGTAATTGTATTAATTCTTCTATATAATTCGAACGGCTCTCACATATTTTTTATTAATACGCTTCCTTTTTTTATATATATATATATTTATTTTTTTTGTCTAATTGTTGCTGTTAGTTTTTTTTTTATATTTTTATTTATCGCTTGCATTGAACTTTGTGTATGATTATCCTTTTTGTTATTAAAATTAATGTTAAATTTTTGCTTTAAAGTTTCTTTTTTATCTTTTCGCGTATTTCAATGTGTTTTTAATCGTTTTTCGCTTTTCGTTTTGCGTTTTTCTTGTGTATTCTGTGAACATTAAAATTGTATTTAATAATTTGCTTTTTATTGTTTTCTTTTATGAACTAATTTCGTTAAATTGCATAGTTAATTCATTGCGTGTGTGTGAGTGTGTCCGCTGTGTGTGTGTGTGTGTGTGTGTGTGTGTATATATAGAAATATTGTATCGGCTTTAATTAACTAAGTTTTGGTTTTCCGTTTGGTATTTTTGCTCTTTTGGTTTTCGATTTTGGTTTCTGGTTAATTCCCGTTCTATTTACATTCTGAATAATGCACACACAATATTCGACTAGTTCGGCTCAAGTGATATGCATCTAAGATACTTTAACTAATTGAAAGTATCTCAGCTGTTTATCAGATCAAACTCACAACCAGTTAACATCGTTCGTAGTCGTTTGCGCTTCTATTGTTTTATTTGTAATTGGTATTTGCTTTTAGGTTTGTATATTTATTTATTTATTTATTTTAAACTTTATGCAATGTTAACATTTTTTTCTTTTGATTTTGTTACAAAATCGCTGCCGCCTGGCATTAATTATTTTTTGTTTTCTTTGCTTTTAAATATTCTCATTTAACTCATTATTGTTTTATTTTTTTTTTAATTTTCTTTCTTTTTTTTTTGGTTTCATATTTATTTGTTTTGCTTGTTTATATTAGTTCATTAAAATAATGTAAAAAATCTGCAAATCGCATGCTCCTCGTTTAATTAATGTGCCTTTAAAAAAATGCCTATATGATTTTCTCTATATGTATTCATTCTTATATTTACAGCAGTATTTGGTTTTTCGTTTTTCGTTTTTAGTTTTTCGTAGTTTTTTCCTTTTGTTTTTTGTTAACTTTTATTCTTTATACTCATAATTATCAGCGTCGGTTTCTTTCAAACTATTTTGTTTCTTTTTTTTATATATATATATTTTTTTTTGTTGTTGTCATAAAACCTTTTTTTGGCAGTGCATTTATATTTATTATTCCGGTTTACTATGTTTAATGATTTCATTTGGGCTAAGAGCTACAAATTATATTAATTGTTTAGTCGTATATGTAATTAAGTTATTTGTAAATTATTTTAATGATTAATTAACAGCAATTATTTACAGTTTTTCGTCATTTTTGCTTACGATTAATTATTTATTTATTTTGTCACGCAAGGTACGTTCGATTTTTAATTAATTTTTTAAGTTATTTTTATTTTTATTTATTTATATATTTAATAATAATATGTATATAAATATATATATATAAATAAATATATATATATATATGCATATATAAATGTGTGTATGTACGTGTACTATGTGGTTAATATATATAAAAATTGTTGTTGTTTTTCTTTCTTTTTTATCGTTAAACAAATTCAAACTAGAAATTTACTATAAAATACAATTGGAAGACAGTTGTTGGGATCAATGCAATGGAAACTATTCTCGCTAAATTGGATAGCTGAAGATGCCCTCAGGTAGAAGTTGGATTCTAGAACCATTCGAGAAATGGGAAAGGAAACTTTTTGAAAATTTTGTACTCATTCAAAAAGGGCACGTCAAATGAAATGAAATGAAATCAACTCAAGATAGAAATTTAGAAGGTCACAAAATGAAAAAAGAAAACATGATTTAATCTCGGGATGGAAATAAAATATATTTAAATTTTTTTATATTTATTTTTGAGCAAAACGGCTTATTGCTTATAAGTAAATTGCAAGCAGTCCCTGAAGAAACTTGTTCAACTTTAACAATTAAAAACACGCATATCAAATATTAATTGTTAATTGTTAATTGTAATTGTTAATTGTTTATATGAAAAAATCAACTCAAAACAAAAAAAACATATTACTTTATTTTCCTATATGCAATATTTATGTATTAACCTTAACCCGATTAAGTGAAATGCTCAATAATTTTTCATTTTATGTGTCAGCTACTTGTTGTTGTCTTTGTTTTGTTTTTCTTTTTCTTTTTCTTTTTGTTTATATTAATTTATTTATTCAATTAATTGTTAATAACTTGTTGCTGTTTATTTTTTGTATGCTGCATTTGCTGAAACTCTAAATCTTGTAGCGCTGCTCAAATTTCTCATATATCTCATATCATATATCATCTATCATATCTTTTCGTCTCTTATAAATATATATTTAATATTATTGTTTAATTTTATGACTATGCTTGGTTAGTTGTGCATTATTATTTGCGTTGGTTGTTTTTGTTTTGTTTTTGTTTTTAATTCTCATTTTTTTGTTTTTGGTTTAATTCGTTATTTAAATATGCAAATTCAAAACCTTTACTTAAATCCTTAAATTGAATATACAAATCGTTTATACTTATTATGTATACGCACTGTTAGCTTAGGTATTTTTAAAATAGTCGTTGTTGTTGTGGTTGTTATTCTGCTTCTCCTTCTGCTCTCTCATCTACTTTTTGGTTTCATTTTCTTTTTGTTGTAGCTGGCTGCCGTATGTGAATCAGGTGTATGTCTGTGTGTGTGTGTGTGTGTGTGTGTGTGTGTTTGTGTGTGTCCGTCTGTCCATCGCACATAACAATTTGGCTTACCACAAATGAATATTAATTAAAAACTTTTTGTTTCTTGTCTTTGGCAGTGTAAAAATTTAAGTTATTCATTAATCTCGCAATTCGTGTGTAACTCTATGTGTGTGTGTGTGTGTGTGAGTGTGTGTGTATGAAAAATGTTTTGTTATTGCTTGTCGAAAAGTAAGTTAAGTGCACACATATATGTAAAAATGCAATTTGATTTTGATGGTCCATCATCCGCAGCTAATCCTCGTCCAGGGACTGGGAGCGACGCGGCTGCGACTTGGCGACGACCACATACTTGCGTCCAAAGTATGGCGAATCTAGGGAGGGGGATATTAAGGCTTATCAGGATGGGTCTGGCACACGGTGTCGGCTCACTTCTTGCGCAGGAAGTCTGTGTATTTGCGTGCACGCTTGCGCACCTTCTTGAAGGCATTGCCAAGCCGGAACTGCTCCTCCGACAGATCGTGGGTGCGATAGTGATGCGTGCTGTGGCTATGGCCGTGGCTGTGGCTGTGGCTGTTGCCACTGGCGGTGCTGGTGCTGGTGCTATGAGAGGCATGGACATGGCTGTGCGGGTGCGAGTGATGGACATGCGAGTGCTGGCCATGATAATGCTGCTGTTGCTCGTAGTGTGAGTGATGCAGGTGCATATAACCATCGCCGGCAGGATTCACCGAGACCGATGCAGGCGAACCGGGCGACATTGGCTGTGACAACAGATTGTGCTCCGACGCGGCGTCAAACGAATCAAAGTGCAGCGATGATGAGTGCTCGCTGGTCGTGGAGCCGCCACCATCCAAATGCAGTCCGGCAAACTCCTTGGGCAACTCATCAATGCCCAGCGGCTTCTCAAAGTGCGAATTGCCCGACATGTTGGTATAATCATAGCTGGGATACGTATACGGCAGGTAGCCCGCATGATGAGCCTCCGAACTGACCAGAGTCTCCGCATCCCGCTCCCCGGCACGATTATTGATAAACTTCACCTCGTTCGCATTGCGCTCCTGGCTGCTGCTGCTGAACACGATGTTTATGTTGTTGCTGCTGCTGGACAAGTTGATGTTGCTGGGGGACAGCGGCTCGGCTGGTGGCTGGATGGGAGCTGCGTTTTGATTTAGATTCGTCTCTTGCTGGCGCTGGGTTGGTAGCTGCGCTCGTAACGCTGGAAACACTCACCCGCATCACTGGAGGCAGTGTTTGTGGTGTTGGTGTTGTTGTTCGTGTTCGTGTTCGTGTTGTTGTTGCCCTGCTGGAAGTTGTTCTTGTACTGAAACTCGAGCGCGTTGCTGGGCTGAAATGGATAGTTCTTGGAATTGTTAAGCACGTCGCCAACAGTTGGATTGCCCTTCGACAGATACTGATGTATATCCTCACTGGTGATTTGTAGATCCTGATCCAGATACGTGTTGCACTGTATGTAGTTGTTGCAGCAGTTGTTGTACGCCTCGCCCTCCTGGTCCTGGTGGAACAGCACCGTGGTCGACTCCTCGAACTCGCAGTGGTAGTTGCTGCCGCGTCGCTTACGTGCTGCTGCCGAGGTGCTGGGTCCCTCATCGTACAGTGAGCTCTTCCAGCTGCTGCTCTCCGTGTTGGTAGTCAGCTTACGGCAGGGCTTCATCTCCGGCTCGGGCATATGCCAGGCATCCAGCTTATCCTCAGCTTTTGCCGAAGCCTCAGCACTGCCACCCACCGCACCCTCGAGGTCGAATTCTGTGGGTGACTTGCCATCGGCCAGGAAGCTCCAGCGTATGGGTGAGGGTGAGCAGGCGTACTCGGGCAGCTCATTGCTGAGGGCACCCTTCGAGCTGTGGCGCTCCAGTGTGGAGCCATGCGAGGGTGTCGCCATGGACTGCCGCTGCTCCTGCTGGTCAGGGTACTTACCCTCGGCGGCGATTTGCTTGGCACGATCGAAGATGGAGGTCAGAGAGCCCAGTTGACTGTTGGGCCGGCTGGCGTTTAGGCCACGCAAGGAGATTGAGGTGTAGCTGGGCTGACGCGCCTGGAGACGCTGCTGCTTGCGCATGGCTGCGGAGGCGGACTTGATGGAGTTGTTGCGGCTGAGAGAGGAGCGCGAGCCGTAGAGGCTGGTCGAGTCGGTCTGATAGCAATAGTCGGAGCTGGTGCAGCAGGAGCTGGGGCGGCGTGTCGAGGAGCCATACAAGTCCTCGGCAAAGTACTGGGCCAGCTCAGTGCGGGATGCACTGCAGCAGGACTTGCGCACCATGATCTCCTGCACCTCACGATCGGCACACGCTGCATCCTGGCAGGCGTTGATCGAATTGCAGGAAACATCGGTGACCGAACGATGACGCCGACTGCTGCAGACATGACGCGAGCTGTGGTGGCCACCACCGGTGGAGTGATGTGTGTGGGCGCCAGGCAAGCTGCCGCTCCCACCAACAGCAGCGACGCTGTGCTGCCGGCGTCGACGGCGATAATGATGATGGTGAGAGTGCGATTGCGATTGCGATTTAGATTGAGATTGAGATTGCGATTGCGATTGAGATTGCGATTGAGATTGTGATTGCGGCTGAATCTGCTGACCTTGCCCTGGACCCGGAGCGTGACTCGGACCCTGATGCGAGTGGTGGCTATGCGGTGAGGTGTGGCGACTGTGATGTGGACTGTGACTGTGGCTGTGCTTGCGCTGCGAGCTCTGCGTTGGCGGCTGTGTCTGATGGCAGTGTGCAATTTTGGCAATCGCCTCTGGAGGCTGGGGCGGCTCATGCTTGTGTTGGCTGTGCGATGGCGTCGGCGGCTCTTGATCACATACGATATCCTTCTCATAGCTACAGTGTACGTATTCATGTGTTGTGTAACAGGGCTGCTGTTGCTGCTGTTGTTTCTGTTGTTGTTGATGATGTTTCGACTGATGTTTCGACTGGGGCTGGGTCTTGGAATGTGGTTGTGTCTGTGCGGCGACGGCAGCGGTGCTGGCGGTTGAGGAGGGCTGCTGTTTTTGCTCCTCAGCGCGGCTTGTTGAATGTACACTGGCAGTTTCAGGAGGTGAGGCGTTCCTCAGTCAAGGCCCGCTGCTCTGGCAGGCAGGTGCTTGCTGACGAAGGTGATGGGGCGCAGAGGCAGCGCTCCGGCCCTGGTGTGTACTTCGGCCGCCGTCTAAAAATCGCTCGGATGCAGCTACAAGAAGCGTAAAGAGGCGCCAAAGAACAAACAAAATCAAAATACAGACCAATTAATAGAGGCTCCAAAATGTTGCAATACTATCAATAGTATCGCATTTTTCGGTTTGAGTTGGTTTTAGGGCTTTCAATTTTTCTTTTTGCTTTAGTTAGTTAGTTTGTTGGCTGGATTTAGTACGAGTATTATGTGGTTTAAGTGGTTAACGCCTAACAGTGCATGCAAAAAGTACATGCCAATAATACGCATGCGGCTAGTTATATATATTATTTATTATTTATTATTTATTATATTTTATTTATGGAATAAGTTTCTATTTAAAAAATAATGCATGCAGTCTATAAAAACTGAGGCACTTCAATGAAATGAAAAATGTACCCAAAAACAATTTCAAAGCAATTTCAAAGCAATTTCTGCAGCACCCAAAAGTAGGCAACAAAATTTGAAACTTGTCGAAATTGCTGAGAAAGTGTTTTGTTGGGGCTTATAATATGATATGTTGGGGGATATAATAGGAAGATGATATGATATGTTTTATGATCGTTATGTATATGGTATATATTATGTGTTAATTCCGATTTGAGGCGCATTATTGGCACTTGTTTTTGTCTGGTGTTCGATTAGATATATTTGAGAGGTGCGTCGATGGTTTTTGGCCATTTCTGATATGAAAATTTGTTTGATTTTGTTTACTTAGCCAATTCTTTGATTCTTTGTTACTTAAGGTTGGTCCCAAGTTCGCTTTCACTTGCGTACTATAAAAAAAAGGTATACAATATATAAAGAAATGAATAAAAATCATATATGTATAGTCAGATATTAAAAGCAGTTGAATATACTTGTAGTTCGAGATTTGTTGAACTGAACCATCTGCATATTCGTTGCGACTTAGTCTAGGTAGAGTGTGACTTAGTTACGAATAGATATAGTTGAATAGTTATATAGTTAGGCGAGTAGTACGAGTAGTAGTTAATAGCTTATTGACGATAGCTTGGTGCAATTGTGTTTACGGTCATCCAAGCGGCACGCGCGAGGCATTTTCTTGTAAATGCTTTGTGGCTTTTGTGGCCCCACACATTTTGCTGGTGATGGATTATTATGGGGCAGTGAGTGTGGTTTTTGTGGCACTTAAGGATTAAATGCTGTTACTTTAACTGTTGCACTAGTTTTTTGTTTTTTTTTGACCTACATGACATTCTTCCGTGCGCCGAGTGTCTGCGAAAGTTATCATCTCGCCCATAGTCAGACTCATTGTAGTAGCATTTGCGATTAGGAACTGGCGTTTGTATATTTGTACCGTAGTTAGTATAGCAGGCCGAGGAGCCGGATGCACCGACTCCGCCGCCTGCATAACTTGTTGACGTTGGACCCAAGAGATTGGTGCTATCGCTTAACGGATATGGACCCATGCCTTCAACCGTTAACGAGAACGAAGTCGTACCAAAGACTTTATTATAAATGTTGCAAAATTTTTGTATGTTTTTACGTATTTTTCATGCAGTTCGCCAATGTTTATATATATGTTTGTTATATATATTCAGATACAGTTCTCAATCGGTTACATACAGTAGTTGGTTATTGGTAAAAAGTGTTGTTGTTGTTATTGTTATTGTTGATGTTGTTGTTGTTGTTGTTGTTGTTGTTGTTGTTGTGTGCAGTTCCATTTGATGATTCAATTCAATTCATTTCCAATATTTATGGTGGTTATGGGCCAATGTTAGTCGATTTGTTTGTTATTTGATTTGATTTCGATATTGCACACATTCAAAATTCAACAGAATTCAAGAATTTTTTGTTGTTTTTGTTTAGGTTTTGGTTTTGGTTTCAGTTTGTATTCGAATGAAAATAAAGAATATGATTTAGTTAAATATTGATCTCAAAATATGTTCATCTATATAAGATTAAAATATAATATTTAACATCAATAATATAAGGCGAAAACAAGCAAATATATATCATAAATTACTCTATGTGAGGTGTCTGCAATTATTAACATCAAGTTTTAAAGCTTTTAAACAAAACTTTCCACTAATAATTGCAACTAACTTCCATAAAGGTAATTTAATTGAAGCAATTACTCTAAAGTTTTAAGTATAAACCACTAATTCCACTACACATATAAGTACATAAGCTGTTAGCTACAATTAAGGACATGCCAGATACATATATATATCCTATATACTATAGTTTGTAGAAGTTTTAGACACGTTTTTTATGGTTTGACATGAATGAATGTTAGTACAAAAAAAAACAAAAAGAAAGGAGAATGTTTGTTTAGCAAATTAAAAACATAAAATAACAATATATAAAAAATAAATATATATATATATATATATATTATATATGATATAATGCGTAATTTTGTGTATTATTTTTTGAGATAATTTCATTATGTCTGTGTGTGTGTGTGTGTGTGTGTGTGTTATTGTACAAACATCTCGTATACGCAATGCATATACAATGGGAAGGTAGGAAGGAGGATTGAAAAGAATTAATAATGCGACATGTTGGACATGTGTACACTAACTGCAATAGGAGTGTGTGTGTGTGTGTGTGTTTGTGTGTGTGGGTGGGTGTGTGGGTATATGTTAAATCATGTATGTTTATATGTGGTAGTTTACAAGTATATTTTTGTTAGTTTCTAGTTCTGAAGAGGGAAAGGGTAGGTGAGTGCTAAACGTCTGTTTTTTTTATTTTTTGTGTTTACCTAGAGGACATATTGTATACTGCATTATATCAGATGTGTGTGTGTGTGTGTTTGTGTGTGTTTGTAACATGGATACGTAAATATTGTGTTTCTGTATTGTATTGTTTGTAGTGTCATTCTTGTTATTTAAGTGTGTACTTTTATTTTGGACTGAACGAGCAATTTGCACAACAAATAAAAGTTTTTTGAAATTAAGAACATAAGTTGGGATTTCGTTTGTGGTTTTAAACTATTGTTTTTGTTTTTTTATTAAATTTCGTGTGGTTTTTTGGTTGTGTTTGTTATGTAGGTTTTTTTTTTATTTGATTCTTACGTGAGTCATGTTGGGTCTTCTCCTCAGATACCATCAATGCGGCATGCTCGATGCCAGAATTCATACTTTGTGGCTCCAAGCTATTTGTGCAGTTTAGCATACTCCTGAAATTCGCACACTCTACGATTATGTTTTAAGTGTAAACGTATTTTAAAATTTCATTTTCATTTTTTGCAAACTAATGACAGCAAATTTCGAGACTTTTCATACACACTCACACGCACACACAAGCGCTAAGCACAAGCACACCAAACGGGGGACTGGAGCGTTCTGTGTGTGTTTGTGTCTCTGCTGCTGTGCCTCTATCTCTATACATAGGTGTGTGTGTGTGTGTGCGTGTGTGAGTGTGTGTAGCTGAGTTAACCTAAGAGCTGAGCTGAAAGTTCTATTAGAGAAAGAGAGCTTAGGTATAGCTGGCTTGGAAGTTATTAGGCGCGGATTTCATATGCCAAAAAAATAAAATAAAACCAAATCAACAAAATTTGTAACAAAAATCAATTTTTTTATTTTTTATTTCCAAAGATAATCAAATAAAAAAAATATATATATTTAGATATAACAAATTTGAATAGATTTGTAAAGAAAACAATCAGAGAATGCAAATTATAATAATTAAGAATAATAAATTAAGAATTAAACAATAATTATCGCAAGTGCTGCCAAGAAAGGACTTTCCCAGCAAAATTTGAAGAAAAATTGTGATTTTGTGACTTAAATAGACTGGGACTGATTCCTCTGTGTGTGTGTGTGTGTGTGTGTGTGTGTGTGTGGCAATGGCAATCAAAATTGGCAACGCGACCTTGCAACACAGAGCGACAAGTGCCACACTCTTCTATTGCTTTTTAAGTCGTGTTGCATTCGATTCCCCTTCCATTATCTCCATGTCCTGTGCGGGATTTTCGATGCCGGTGACGTTGACAACGTCCTCACTTAAAATGGACAAGCAACATAATCAGTGTGTGTGTCTGGGTGTGTGTACAAGTGTGTGTGTTTATGTGTGTGTTTGTGTGCATGAATGAGTGTGGCTGTGGTGTATTGAGAGATATTTGTTGTGCTTTAAACTAACCAATTTATTTGGAATGAACAATGAGCAAAGGAGACAAAGACTGAGGGCGGGATTGTTGAAATGTAAGGGCGCTGCATGAATTAGAAATTGAAATTGAAATCGAAATCGAAATTGAAATTGAAATTGAAATTGAATTGATTGATACATATATATTTTGGGTGACATGAGAGAAATAGAGAGAGAGAGGAGAGAGAGGAGAGAGAAAGATATAGAGACAGTGTGGTGTTACAAAACGTTTGATATAATGAAACATGGCATTTAAATAGAAGAGTACAAGAGTATTTAAATTGAGTAGTTGGATAGTTAATATATATAGTATATTAAAATTACTAAATATGAACTTGTTGTAATTAGTTAGTTGTAAAGTACGATAGCTTTGCAACTGCATTAAGGCCAGTTATTAATTTTAAGTTTGTAATTGTAACAAAGTAACAGGCAAAGTTAAGCAGACATGCCGACAAAATTTATGAAACTTGAAGCGCAAGTTGTCATAGAATTTGGTTTATTTCACTTTATTAAATACTATTATATATAATTTGTTTGGTTTTTGTTTTTGTTTTTGATTTATATTGATTAAAATGTACAATAAAGTTGCTTTAGATGAAACTAATAAAGTACAGCAAAACGAGCTACGTTTAAATAGAGCGAAACGCTTCAGATTGCAGTATTTGTTTTTGGTTTTGTATTTAGGTTTAGTTTAAGTTTTAGTTTAGTTTTTGATTTTCAGCTGTTTACTGGATATTTTTGTTTTTTGGTTTTTTTTGGTTTTCAGTTTCTCTTACATGCAACTTACCCGTACAGTCTACTATCTCGAAATGTCCTTTAGTTAGTGCACATACATAGAATGGACATGGTTGACATTATTTTCAATCAAGTCAATAGAACACAATGTGCAATCAAACCATAAGTATAATCGAAATGAAGTTTTCAAAATCATAACAGAACATAAGAATACAATAAACTAAATAGAAAATAAACTTAGGTGCTGACCATCGTATGGAATCGCATTGATCTGGGTATAAACGATTCAAAATAGAAAAGAGATACGACTTTATAGTATGCATACCGCATAATAAACTTCCAAGTATATTAATTGAAAAGAAAGAGACAGCTTTTGGTATATATATTTTTGGTATTTTTGGTATTTTGGTAACGTTATTGGTTGGTTGGGGGGGTTGGTGGTTGGTAGTTGGTGGTTGTGGGGGGTGATTGAAAAGAACGTTTAGTTTAGTTTACTTTGGGCATGTGGCGAGTTTGTTTTTTTTATCTTTTTTTTTGGTGGAAATGTAGTTGAGCTACTCTGAGAGATGGAGGGTTGGGAGGGTTCTTTGCAGAACAAGTTATCAAATTGAAATGAGCTGTGTGCAAAGGCCTAGGGCTATGGAATGGATCCAAGGAACATACCTGCCGTTGTTGTGCCGGAAGAGCGCCAAGATTTCCTCAAAGGTTTTGTTTTTGGTCTCAGGAACCTTCTTATACGTGAATATCCAAAATATGGCTAAGAATACGCTAAATGGCAAGAACGTATAATTCTCCAGTGAAGTCTGTAAATGAAGATATATAATATAATCAATATATAAATAATTATCATATATATAATAATAATCCACCTTCATGCTGGGGAAACCAATGCCGACCACAAAATTGGCCATCCAATTGACCAGCACCGCAATGGCCATGGCACTGGGGCGTGGACCCTGGGAGAACAGCTCCGCCGTGATCATCCAAGGTATGGAGCCGGGTCCAACGGCGAAGAATACAACGAAGCCCAGTGTGGCCACCACAGAGAGATAGGACATCCAGTCGATCATTTCCTGCACATAACCAAAAACTCCTATACAAAATGCATAGTAATCGCATTCTCGATGATTTGTAGGCTTTTTCGTTTTTAGTTTATAGTTTTTAGTTTTCTTTTTGATTTTCATTTAACGTTCGTATAAACCAAAACAAATCAAGGAGTTGTTGTTGTTGTTGATGTTCTTGTTGTTGTTGTTGTTCTTGTTGTCATAATATAATCAAATATAAAATAAGGATTAAACCCCCTTCCTAGACTCTGACACACACTTTTATATTTATGCATGAGTTGAAAACTTCGTATCATATTCGACATCTTATTACCACACAGAGACGGAGGGAGGGAGAGAGACAGAGTGAGTGAGTGAGCAAAAGAGAGAGAGAGAGAGAGAGAGATATATTCTTGGTTCTCAAAGAGTTGAACGGTGACCATTTGTTCTCATCGCTGGCACTTTTTACACAAAATAAAACTGTCGCTTGAGTTTTTGTGGTTGGAGCTTAAAGTACAAGTTGCTAGTAGAATATCTTAAGTAAATCGAAATTATGATTAATCTAAGGTCTAATTATAATATTAGTTAATGAAGCGGCGTGTTACACATATCACAAGGTGTATGTATGTGTGTGTTAGATGTGTGTGTGTGTGTGAGTGTGTGAATTGAAAGTGACCTTCTAAAGCGTTTTCTTAGCGCGTGTTCTCTGCTCTATTTTTAGCTATAATTATTAATTATTTATTATCAAATTTTAGCGACAGCTTTGTACATTTTCCAACACTGCTTGGCTGTGTGTGTACAAATTGTTGTTGTTGTTGCATTTGGTGCCGTTTTTGGAAACTTTTTGCAAACTCAAGTGAATTGTACTATTTATTTGCATTTGAACTGTGTCTGGTTGGATTTGCTTAGCCCAATTAAGTTGAAATGAATAGAAAAATAGACGAAACTAAAACTGAAAATAAAACAAGTTTTTGCAAAATTCGTGTTCTTGTTCTTGATTGCTGTTGCTGTTGTTGTAGTTGTTGTTGTTATTTGTTATTGTTATTGTTATTGTTATTGTTGTTGCTGGTGATTGAGGAGGGGCAAAAGCCTGCCAAGTCGAGAATTGCTTTTAAAGGGGGTAAGGGAAATTTGCATAAATGAGCTGCTGCTGAGAGACACACACACACGTCCATTTAGAGCGGAGTCTTGACAACCATTTTCCAAGCAGAAGACAGCTCTAAATGCTGGTGTTTCTTCTATATAGATTTACGATTCGGCAGCTGATTTATGCAACAACTTAGCCTAGGCACAACACAAAAAACTAAACTCAAGCTACACACAAATAGATAAGTTAAAGCGAACAGATTTTTCTTTGAGATAGTGCAAAAACGTGCAACATGCCAGGGGCTTAAAAGTTATTATAAAATAGATTAAAATATATTTATACATAAACGATATATAGAAATAGATTTATCTTGAATTATAGCCTGATTATAATTAAAGTATTTTCACATTAAATTACTTTTAAAGCGATTTGCCACGTGCGATTCATGCATAAATATTCCATTTGATCTATGTGCAGCTCTTAAGCATATTTCAAAATATTTTACAAAAAATAAATTAAAAACGATGCAAAAAAAAACAAGCGAATAAATGTATAATATATTATGAAAGGACTAGTATAATAAATGCAATAGGATATACGTAAAGTAAGGTAAAAAAAAGTAAAGGAATGGCAAATGAATTGCTCTTACGTACGCTATAAATTCAAATCTATCAATATACACACACACACATACACACATATTTATATATATGTGTATACGTATGTGTAGATATATCAAATCAATAATTTATAGAAATACGCGCGGGACAACTGTCATGCCATGTTTCTCATTTGTTTTCCCCCCAGTTTTATATATATACATTTTTTTTGTTCTGTTTTTCTGTTTTACATTTAAACTAAGGATATTCAATTGGGGGCAGAGGGGGTAGGGGGGTAAGAGGGTTGGAGGGGGCTACACAACTTCATGCATAAAATATATATTTCAATATTCAAATATTTATAAACGCACACACGCATACATTACGGCCAGTTTAGATGCATGTGGCATTAGTTTTCAAATATACGACTATATATATATATATATATGTTATATATATCTAGAAAAATGCAATTTGTACGTATATATATAGAACTATATATGGTTGAACCTAAATCGTATGCAAATGCGACAAAAAAAGGCGACTAAAAACAAACCCCAAGGGGGAGCAGGCAGATACTTGCCGCAATATTGAATTATTTTCGATAATGATATATCTCTGGAGTGTGATATATCTATATGGGATATTGGTAACCCCTGTACTTGCCTTGATCAAGAATGAAATCGTTATGAATATGGAGAATATGAACATGCCGCCCAGTCCATACAAATGCAGAGTACGACGACCAGTTCGATCCATAAGCGGAATGGAGACCAAAGTCATTACAACCTGAAGCAGAAACATATACAATATATAGTATAATATGATATATAAAGAGGATATATAGAGTTCCTTATATGTTTACCATAATGGCGCCAATGCCTATCGTAGCAAATTTGGCGCTCTCCTCAGTCAGTCCGGAGCTCATGAAGAGCGACGTGGAGTAGTAGAAGACGGCATTGATACCGCTAAACTGTTGACTCAGCTGCATCACAATGCCAATGATCAATGGGGGACGCAATGTGGGCGAACAGATGAGCTCCATGGTCGATATATGGCTCTCGGCCTGTTGGGCGCGCTCCTCGGCGCGCATCTCCTCAATGTCCTCATCCACGGAACCGGAGGCGCGCAGGCGACGCAGTGCTGGACAAAATTGAAGAACACAATTCTCAATATATATCCTTAAGGATTATATGTACTATACGATAGAAATCTTACCTTTACGCGCCTCCTCCTCCCATTGTTTGGTAATGAGCAAATATCTGGGTGATTCGGGACAAACTGGCAGTAATATTAATTGCAATATTGCTGGACATATGGCCAGGCCCAGAAGTATGGGCCAGCCCTCATTAGTGCCTAAGATTTGTTCAATGCCCAGCACCTGGGATAAAAGTAAACCTACAGTCACAGCCAATTGATTAACAGTACCTAAACCACCGCGTAGATTCAGTGGAGCTATTTCAGAGATGTACATTGGCACCAAAGACGTATTGAGACCTGTTAACGAAAGAGATATCGAATCGGGTTTCTATATACAAAAGATGCGAACTTACCGCAATTAACACCAATTATAAATCGGCCAAGGAATAACATTTCATAGGAATGACTAACTTTGGTAAAGCCCATCAAACAAGCGCCGGAAATACCAAGCACATTGTTCAACAATAGACCGCCCTTTCTATACAAGCCGAAGGAGAGAAGGAAAGTTATGATATAGTTAAGATCCTTGGAAGAGTCAGAGTACATACCTGCCGAAGCGATTGGCCATCCAGCCACCACTGAAACCACCGAGCATGCCACCAATGGCAAATATGGAGACAGCCACTGAGTACAGCTGCTGTATGAACTCCTCGCTAATGTCCTCGCCATAGCGATCCTTGTACACATCCTTCATGAAATTCTCGATATTCTTCTCGGGCGCATTGATCACTCCGGTGTTATAGCCAAACTGGAGCATGCCCAGCACCGCCGAGAATATCGAATAGGTGAGAAAGAAGGTAAGACCCTGTAACAGTTTGAGACAATAGACGACAAGAGAAGAGAAACAATAGATTAGCAATGCGAGGATATTTATTGTGGTCATTGGACGGGAAAGGATTCGGGATGATTGGTTAGGGGTTTGTGCGGGTTCTTCAAACGCTTTGCAAACGAGTGTGCGCCAGAAATCAAATACTATTTTATTATTTATACTTTTTGAGATGGATGCCAATTCGCTACATATTTGAAATTTCATAATCGAAATCGAAATCGAAATCGAAATCGTAAAACTTTTCCAAACAAAAACAAAAACAAATACAAATTCGTGTGGTAAATGAAAATGTATTCTGCGAACTTGCACTGTGGAAAATCATCATAAGGAAAACACAAAATGCAAATAAAACAAGAGGAAAACAAAAAAGATTTCAAACCATTTTATTCATTTCGAAAAATATTTATTCTATTAATTTTTATTAAGAATAGAAAACAAAACAAAATATACAACTTATAAGATTAGAATACAAAGGAAATCAATAGGAAAAAATAAGAGAAAAACCATTTAAAATTGTGTGAATTCAAAGCCGTCTGTGTGTGTGTCTGTGTGTTTGTTGTGTTGTGTGTGTGAATTGTGTATTGTGTGTGTGTCTGTATACAAGTGTAGGTGTGGGTGTGTGTGTACAATATTTAGGGGTTTTTCAAAAAGTTGCGCCCAAGTCTCTGATGTACCCAGTACATATATATCTCACATATACATATATATATATGTATGTATGTATGCATGATATATATGTATATACATATGGAATAAAGCTGATAGAAAATCTGGTATAGAAACTGGATTTGAGGATTCGCAGTCTCATGGAAATGGTTCGACGTGAGCGCAGCTTTTGGAGTGTGTCATATTGTGTGTTGTGTTGTGTGTGTGTGTGTTGTGTGTGTTGTGTGTGTGTGTGGTGTGCTGTGTGGTGTGTTGTGTTGTGTTGTGTTGTGTTTTGGGTGTTTGGTTTGTACATGAATAGAAATGAAATTCAAGTATTTAATTACACAACATGGCAAATAATTTAAGCTACAAACTTGTTCTAAAAGTCTTAGCTTCCGTCTGTGCGTGTGCTCCTCAAGTCTGTCAACGTATTCGCGCAGCTCCTCGATCTCCTCCTTCACTTGCTGCACGGTGTCCAGTTCGTGTTTGATTGCGACCATGTCACGTTTGACCTAAACCGAATGAAATCAAAGCAATCGCAATCGCAATGGCAACTAATAATAATAAAAATAATAAGAATGTTGTTGTTAACATACCTCAGATACTTCACTCTGGCAGCTCTCCACGGATTTGGTCAGCTCCTGGAGCTGTGTGCGTATTTCGCACAAGGCGACTGTCGTCTCCAGGTGTCGATCGCCACGCTGCAGTTCATCGAGTTTCGCTGATAGATTCATGCTCATCACGCTAACTTGCTTTTGCAGACTGCATTTCCATTTCCATTTGCCATTCCCAGTTGCCAATTACATGTGCCATAAAAAGTAGGCGAATGTATCAGTGTGTGTGTGTGTGTGTGTGTGTTCAAGGGGGTAGGAGGCGTGGCAGGGTCATATGCGTGCAATGCATACAATTCAATTGACGATGTTGCGTGACGTCACGTGCCGATGCCAAGTCACGCAAAGTGCCCCCAAGACATTCGTTGTTGTAGTTGCAGGTTGCAGGTTGCAGGTTGTAGGTTGTAGGTTGCAGGTTGCAGGTTGCCACACACATACGCATCATTGTATGCAGCGGTATTCGTTATGTGTGTGTGTGTTTGTTTTTTATATATTTTTGTTGTTATAGTTTAAAGAAAATATCAAGGAAAAATGCACTTTAGTTGTACGATACGTTGGAAAATGCCTTTACTGGCGTTATATATATATATATATAGAGTATAACAGTACACTACAATAGTACTCGTACACTACTACTGAGTCTCTAGCAGTTAGTTATTTAGCGTATCGTAACGTAATTTATTTTGTGGCCCACAGCCGAAACGTAGGCAAAACGAGAAGGCACAAAACGAAATTATTTATGACCGCTTGCATTAAAATTTACCGAGCTATGCAATTATTGAGGAATGAAGCAACATAAATTTTATGGCTTTGGGCTGCACTGGCTGCAGCTCAACTAAAACTCAAAATGCAAAATGCAAAACAGAGAAAATAACTACGGAAAATGCAGTGAAAACACAGAAACCAGAAAGCGCCAACACATACTACAGCGAGTGCTATACAAATACAGATGCAGAGCAGATGTGGAGAAGGAGGAGGAGGAGGAGAGGGAGGTGGAGGGAGGTTGGAAGGGAAAGTAGAAGCTAAAAGGACAGGCAACAACAAGAAATTCAAGTTGAACCAAAGGATGGATTTGTGTTTTCTGTTGCGGTTACACTAGAAGCAGCAGCAGCAGCAGCAGCAGGAGTGGGTGGAGCAGGTGGAGGGGAAGGGAGCTGGTGGCAACAACAATACTAACGGAAAGCCAAGCTACTAAGTACATAGAAAGTAAGTTAAAGTAAATTGTTGGCATTTTTCGTTAAGGTTAAGGCAAGAGTAATGCAGCAGCAGCAGGAGTTCACAAATGAAAAAAGGACATTGCACAAAGGAGAAGGGAAAGGAGCAAGGACGAAAGGAGCCAAGGGCTTCGGCACGCCGAGAATTAAATACTCTTGCAGCTTAGCTCAAATGAAATGTGAAACACTCAAGTGATTCCTAAGCTTCTTAAGATATGACCAGGCCATAAACTCAACGTACTTAACCAAATTGAATCAGCAACAGAAACACAATCTCAATCTCAATCTGAATCGTATATAGTATACGATATATATAGTATTTGATATTCCCTTTGATTAAATATGAAACTTAAGTTGGCATTCACAAGGATAGCTGAAATCTGTTGTCTGTTATGCTGCGAGTGTGTGACTATCACTGTGACATAGCGTATACGACGTGTTGCACGAGTAATCACTTCTGTGTGCCCGGCTTAGATTCGACTTTTGAGTCTTTACAGAATGCATAAAATTTACATTTTCATCAACAACATGCAACGGCATCCAAACAAATAAACGCCCACGTGCTCTGTGCGCTCTCTCTCACAGCGTGTCTGTTTGTCTGTGTGTGTGTTTGCATTTTGCCTTGGCAGCACAGACACACACACCCACACACACACACACAGACACACACAGAGCCAGTGAAAAACACTGGGAAAGTACGTATCTATGACTGAAAGTGAGAAGTGCTTTTTGTTGGTTGAGCAAACAAAACGCGCGAGCGGCGCCTAAAATCAAATAGCAACAGCAAACAAAACGCACGGGCACGGACACGGGCTAGGACACGGACTAGGACACGGACATGGACATGGACATGGATGTGGACATGGACTCGGGCAGGAGCAGGAGCAGGAGCAGGGGCACGGGCACAAAGAGGCAGAAGTTATAGGCGACAGTTGCAAATGTTCTCTCTCTCTCTCACTCTCACACGCTGGCTCTATAGAGGAATAGGATGAAATGGGCAAATGTTTTGCATAGACACACACACACACACACACACACACAATGCGCCAATGACACTTTAGGGGTGTGGGAGTGGGAGGTGTGCATGCCATCTCCCTCTAGGCCATACCATGTGTTATGCCATGCACTTGAGTTGGCTGCGCATTATGTTAATACGCCTATGGAAGAGGCGGGGGCAGGGGCAGGAGTCAGCGAGTTACACCCAACATGTGTGTGTGTTGTTGTTAGTGTTCGTTGTTGTTGTTGTTGTTATTATTGTTATTGCTTTGCATTTCACGGACATTGTTGTGCGGAGCATAAAAGGATTATTTTATGCATACATCAGCAACGAGCTGCAGAGACCAGCAGCAGCAGCAGAACGAGCCGCATCCTGTGTAAGTTATTGTTCTCCATGAAAACAATTGTTGTTTGTGCATATGTATTGGCATCCATATCACACACACACACACACACACATGCAAGCACATATCTATGCAATATCTGAGCGCGTGTCTCACGCTATAGCTATAGCTATAACTGAATCTATATCTGTAACTATATCTGTATATTTGTATATCTTTCTCCTGCTCCACACGTACATTGCGTATGAATGTGTGTGTGTGTGTGTGTGTGTGTGTGCGTCTGTCAGCTGCAGGAATTTTCGGTTTTGTGTAACGGATTTGTATACGTGAGCATTTAATAAAATTTCTGCCAATTTCTGACAGCGCAATGCAGCGCTGCTGCTTACGACCGCTGCTGCCTTCCTGCCTGGCTGCTTCTTGCTGCCTTTTGTATACATTTAATAGTCTTGCATATGCAACTGTGTGTGTGTGTGTGTGTGTGTACGCATAACGCCCTTAACAGTGTGTGGTGTGGTCCTTTGTCAGGATTGTGCCTGCATGTATAAAATATTATTATACATTCGAGTATTTTGTGCATTTTGACAAGGTCGACGAGAACGAAAGACCCACGGGGAGTAGAGCCAGGTGTGTGTGTGTGTGTGTGTGTGTGGGGGGGAGGGGGTGTTGGGGGAGAGAGAAAGTGCCACTTAATTTCAGCAACATGGCAACTGTAACTCAAATTGAGATTAACCAGCGAAAGTCTCAGGTGAATGCAAGTAGAAGACTATAAATATATTATACGAACATCTATCCGACTTGCAACTATACATATACATATATATATGTATATATAATTTAAGTGTTATCCACGCTGGGAGCTTGGGGCTCCACTGCAAGAGTACTCGGGTCTTAATTACATTTATTGAAATCTGAAATCAGAAATCTGCAGCCGCATCATTGCATCCACTTACACAATATTTTCAAGATTTACAAAGAAAGAAGAAAGAAAAACCAGAACAAAATATTAACAGTAAAATCTCTCGCAATATATATATATATATATATAGTACATATATATAGTATAATACAATATCTTTGTACAGTCTGAAACCAATTGGCAATATGGGACATTCACCAAATGTACGCACAATTTTTGTCTGTAATTATTTTTAGTTGCTAGAAACTATTTTGTTTTTTTTTTTGTTCACAACATTTTTCTATATTTTTGATTCTGATTTTTATTTGTAGTTTTTATTTTCTATTTTACTTTCTTTAGCGATGTATTTTGTATATTTTGTTGATTGTTTGTATTGAAATTTGATTTGTTTTTATTTGAATTTTAATGCCAAGCAAAACGTAAAATGAATGGACAGACAACACATGAGGATAACACAGATTATAATGCATCAGATATCTATATATATATAATATGGCACTCGCAATGAACTGATTGATAGATAGATATATAGACAAATAAAAAAAATCAACAGAATGTTGTTTCTTTTTTTTGTTGGGAATTCAATTTGATTGTTGTTTTTGAACAATTTTCGTTTTCTTTTTTTTTTGGTGAGAGGACCATTCCGCCAATTAGTTAAACAGTTTTGTTAAATCAAAATAGAAAATTAAAGGGAAAAGGAAAAATCATCTAAAGGATGTTTAAAGGAAATGAGAAGAAGAAGTTGCAGTAGGTTAAACACAAAATTTTTATATCTATATCCTGAAAATATTGTGTGTGATCTTTGACGAGCTGACGGATGATGGGTGGGTTTTTTATTTTATATTCTTGTTTTCATTCTGAGTGAAGATAACGCACGACTATGGAGTGGTTGGTGGGGTGGCGCGGTGGCTGGGTGGTTGGGTGGTTGGGTGGTTGGGTGGGGCAGTGGTTGGGTCAAGCTAATTATGACTTTGATGGGGCATGCAAAGTGAGTGGGGTCAAGTACTGAATGAGTTGCGTTGAGTGCCCAATGCTGATTGACTGCCTGGACGGGAACACGATGTACTTGCTCTTCCTGTCTGCCTGGTGTATGTGTGTGCATATGTGTGTGTGTGTGTATAGAAGTGTGTGCGCGTGTGTGTGCTTTGAAGTGCGTACAGCGACGTAATGGCACTCGAACACTTTTTGGCATGTCATAAAGAACATGAGACACACAAACACACACACATACACATATTTAGGCAGACAGACTACACACATTAACACACACACACACACACACACACACATATACACACTCAGAGGCACACACAATAAGAGCAGCAGAGGCTTCAGTCCACTGATTGTTGTGGCTGCTTTCGAGTGCTCTACAAAACGCATGTGAAGTATGTGTGTGGATTAGAGTGGTGGAGGGGTGTGTGTGTGTGTGTGTGTGTGTGTGTGTGTGGTGTGTGTGGTGCTGGTGGTGGTGGAGTGGTGTGTGGCAAGCACTCAACCACCAAACCACAAACTTTTAACTATTGCAATGCAATGCGAAAGAGTAAACGAGCAAGCGAGAGAGAGAGAGACAGACAGACAGACAGACAGAAAGAAAGAAAGAAAGAGGGAGATTGTCTTCAGCCGCAATCATTACAATTAAAATAACTAAATTAATTTTTAGGCAATTAATTGAAATTTTTGGAATCTCTGGAATCTTTGGCCAACATGCAATTGGATGAAGTTCGTTAAACGATTTCTATACTAATTATAATCATAATGAATAATGAATAATGTATTATGTATAATGAATAATGAATAATGAATAAAATCAAAGTTGGAGTGGAGCTATGTGAAGTGCCATATATGTGGGTGCAAAGGTGAATATTATGTGGGGTTGGGGTTGAGCACAAAAAGGGGGAGGAAGAAGATATCTTAAGTATTTATGGTAGATATTGTAGCAAAAGGTAAAGATAGTTATGTAAATGGTATGCAGTTATGTATAGATAGGAGTAGTAGCAAGTAGGTAAGTAAGTAGTAAGTAAGTAAGTAAGTAAGTAGATTGTTTATTTATTTATCTATTTTGCAATAGTATATGGAAATTGCATACTCATTGAGTGGCGTGAATACCAAACCACTTTGGGTGTGGCTTCTATTATTTAGTTGTTGTTGTTGTTGTTGTTGTTTCAAGTTGCAGTTGTTGTTGTTGTTGTTGTTGTTGTTGTGGTGATGGCAGTTACATATGTTTTGTTTTAGTGGCAAATGGAACGGGGATAGAGTAGATGACAACAAGAACAAAGTTATGAAAATGTGTGTGTACGTTAAACAATCCCATTTCCTGACATAAACAGGAATGAAACTGTTTCGCAGCAAAACAAAAGAAAAATAAAGGACATCTGCCTTATAGCGTTTATATAACTATTACTGGTATTAGTATTGTTATTATGATATCACACACTTCTCTTTTTCATACATATTTCATTCAGTTCAACAACTAAGAGTTCAATGAATGTTAGTTGCACATAGCTAAAGAGTTATACATATATACATAAAGTACATAAAGAGTGTACAGTTAGTATATAGACTAGTAATTTTGATTCGTTTGATGATGATGATGAAATGATGATGGAATGTTGTAACTATAATTAAAAATGAAAATTAATTTTGTTATATGCACACACAACTCTTACTCAAAGCAAATGAAATTTGCATTTCCTTTTTCTGTTTTTTTTTTTGGATTTTTCAATGCGGTAAATTGTGGTATTTTACAGCGCGTGTCAAAGCATAAAATCAAAGCAGCAAAACGCTTCAAGCTAATTAACAATTTTTAATTAAAAATCATATGAATGAAAATTCCTAGCCATTGACACACACAGCATACACACACACACGCACAAAATACAAAACACAAAAAAAGAATGGAAAAAGGAAAGAAGGAAAAAAATACAATGAGAGCGTTTTGTAATATGTTTGCATTAATTTTGAAATATTTGCTCTGTGTGTGAGTGTGTGTGTGTGTGTGTGTGTGTGTGTGTGTGTGTGGTGAAACGTAAACATATTATAATATACGTACAATAAATGAATACATGGCGTATGCGTAATGTTTCGTAATGTTTCGTAATGTTGTTAATTATGGCTATGCTTTGTTGTTATTCTTTTCATTCTTATTATTATTATTATTATTATTTTAATTATTATTGTTAATAATTGTAATTGTAATTATAAAATTAATCTTAATAGTTTGCTAGAAATGCTTTGTATATGTACCTGGGTGGCATTGTGCCCATCATTTTGTTAGCTCTGTTTTTTTTCTTTTCTGCCTGTGTGTCTGTGTGTGTGTGTGCGTTCACACTCCGTCGCTTATTTGTTTAACAACAATATTTCTGCCTCTCTCTCTGTCTCTCGCCTTCGCTTATTATTTTCTTTGTTTCTTTTTTAGTTATGCATCAAAAAACGTTTTGCTTAATTAATTTTGTTTGCCTTTTGTTTGGGTAACTTTATTTTCTGCTCTGCAAAAATTTTCTGTTCTTTAAACCGACTTTTTGGTGAATGTCGCATGTGCCCGCAGTTGTTGTTAATATTTTGTTTGTTTGTTTTGATATTTTGGGTTCGTTTTTCGAATATAATTTAACTTGTTTTTGTTTTTGATTTTGTTTTTGTTTTTGTTTTGGATTCTTTTTCTTGGGGAGTTGCGCAACAAAAACAACACAACACAAATGCCCTCAATGAATAATTGACATTTTAAGGACACGCGCTGGACACTTAAATGAACATAATTTGCGCAAATCTGTGTGGGGGGGGAGTAGAATTGTTACTAAACACATATATATATATATGTATGTACGTATATATATTTGCACATTAATTTCGAAAGCAATAAACTGAAACACGAAACTGAAAACCTAAAACGTAACAAAGCAAAAGAGTTGAACCGACCAAATGATACGCTCTATTCAAAAAGGACTCTCATTAACTGAAGTAATTAAAGATGAAATTAAACTTTATGTTTTGTATGTATATATAATAGTATAAATATATAACTGGCTATTGGAATGTGGTTAGCTACGCTGTAATCGATACGCAGGCAAAGAAATTTCCCGGCTCGGCCAATTAGGTTCTAAGACGCGTTTCAATTAACTGATTGTAATTAATACCACATACCATAAATCAACCTCAGGGTTTAAGCCTTTAAATTGCGACAGCCAAAACATGAAGCCAACCTTAAGTTGCACTTGGCTTAAAGGATACTACGCACCAAATATTGGTATAAATTAAGGATTAAAGTGTTCAATACGGAAGCACAAATAGAGAGAAGATAAAAGTATCTTCCTACAATCGACTCATTATCTATATAATGTATCCCCAACTATCACTCATTGTTATCTCTCATCTATATATGTCATCTATCTATCCATCATCCATAAATATACGTTTCAATATCTACTGGAAACCAACTTGAAGTTGCATTTGGCTTAAAGACCAGATAGTGGTATAAATTAAGGATTGAACTGTTCAATACTGAAGCACAAATAGAGAGAATATAAAAGTATCTTCCTACAATCGATTCATTATCTATATAATGTATCCCCAACTATCACTAATTTATATCTCTCATATATATATATCATCTATCTATCTATCATCTATATATATTTTAAAGGAGTCTACGTACCAGATAGTGGTATGACTTAGAGATGAAACTGCTTTTATAGATATCTTTCTGAGGACTTAGACAGAACTGTCGCTCATCGATAACTCTAATATCTATATATCATCTATCTATCCATCAGCCATAAATATACTATTCAATATCTACTGGAAATCAACTTGAAGTTGCATTAGATATTGGTGTAAATTAGAGGAGGACAAATAGATAGAATATATGTATATTATGAAAGATAGATGGAAGTATCTTCCTGCAACCGATTTGTTGATTATATTATCCCCAACTATCACTCATCGATATCTCTCATCTATATATATATAATCTATCTATCATAGACCTACTTCTATATACAGGTACTATTTGCCATAATACAGATACCCCATTTGAGTCAGTTCCCAATTTGTCAAAGGGTATAAAAACTATAATTATATAGACACCCGGAATGTAAGCTGAATCTGTTGAAATTATATAGTTTTTGGTCTTTTAATTAGAAGCAAAAACAAATGGAATAAAAGCGAGAAAATGAAAAATGAAATACAATTCTGTGTGTCTATTTGCTGAATTTGTAAATGAAATAAAACAGGGGCAGTTCATACTCGTATAACATACTCGTAGTTTAGTCGTACTCATAAATAGTAGTAGTAGTAGTGGTAGTTGGAGTAGTAGTAGTAGGGGTATGTTTAGTACGAGGGGTAGTCGAATCTATAAATTAAAATTGAATTATTTTGTGCGTGCCGTTTAATGTATGAAATTAAAAACTACGATTATAGTTTGTGGAACAAATTAAATATGCATTTTGCAAAAATAATTGCTGTTTATTTGTCTAACTAAATGCTAATACTTTATGGCCGCCGACATTTTGCGGCATGCAAATTAAATGACGCATAATGAGGCAGCAACACGCAAACAAAAATTGTTGTTTTTGTTGCTGTTGTTGTTGTTATTATTGTTGCATGTACTCAACATTGTGTTCATTATGTGTTCATTTGATTTGCATGAATATCCGAAAAAAACAAAACAACGAAAACAACAGAAAAAAAGAGGACAAAAGACAGAAAAAAGAACAAATCGAAACGAAAAGAGTTTAATCAGTGAGTGGCAACATTTTGTGGTACATACTCGAGCAGCAATTGGCGCAATGTGGCCTCATCCTCGCCATGACATCTCAATCTTGACTCGCGGTCACGATCATCACGGCTCGGGTGGCGTTGGCGTTTTGGGGCATAGCTGAAGGAATGACGATAGAAACGGCCGTTGTTTGTATTCTCACCTCGATAGGCGTCTTTCGGATGGATCAAGGATCAATTGTATTAATTATAAGTTTAATATTTATCGATATATAGAGAGACTCACCTTCGGGTCGCAGGCGCACTGGCGGCGAGGTCAGCTTGAGTTGTGTTGACGTTGTTGTGGGCGGAGTCTTACGTCGACCACCAAAAACATAATCGTAAGAATCTTCGCTCAAATTGGACACTGAACGGGCGAGGTGGAGGTGGTGTTGTTGGTGGTGTTTGTTGGTGATGGTTGGTGATGGTATTGGTGGCAGGATATACACAGCACGGCAAGAAGAATAACGAACGAGCAGGCTCATAAGGATATATTTTCTTTACTTTATCTTTTTGTTTTCTTTTTAAATAAAAAACACTTTAACACTTTTTCTTTAAAACATAAACTCAAAATGAAATCACGTAAAGAAAGAGACCACGACAGAGAAAGAGATAGCAACAGCAGTGCGCAAAAAGTTTGCACAAAGAAAGAAAACTAAGAAAATAATCCATAAATAAAAATACCATCGACATAAGAAACAAAATACTAAGCAGTATAATTATAGTATTTTCATAATTATAGTATATTACTCATAGAAGTAAGCTCTGGTTTGTCCTAAATCTGGTTTCATCTGGTTTCTTTTTTTATATATACTCACTCTACGTTTAAAACGAACGCATAAAAGCCATAATTATTTAATTTAATTTATAATTTTGTATATTTTTTTTATTGTTTAAGAATTTTGTTTAATTTTGTTGTAGTTTAGTTTGTTTTTTTTTTTTTTTTTGGGAGGAAAAGAATAGAAGAAGAGAGCACAAAAATTGTTGAAGTTTGTTAGCAATTTGTTTTTTTTTTGTTTTTTTTTTGGTTTTTTTTTGTTTTTTTGAGGAAAAGAACAAAGGTAAGAGAGGATTGGAATGGAGTGGAGGTAAAGAAGAAGAAGAGGCAACGGCTAGCAAACGTTTAAAAAAATGTTCACAAAGCAGTTGCGAAACACACATACATTCACGTTTTTTTGTTTTTGTAGTTGCTTTTGTTGTTTTTCGTAATAAACATTTTCAAAAAAGAAACACACAAAAGGCAACATCGAAAAAAGAGCAGAGCTAAAGGCTACTTGAAAAAAGTTTTCGGGTATTGTTCGTACAAATAAAAATTGTAATTCTTTTTTTTTTTCTATTTTCAAAAGTTGCAAGTACAAAGAGCAAGCACAGATACAGGACACAGATAGAGAGAGAGAGAGAGGATAAAAAGTGTGAAAGAGAAAGGAGAGCGACATTTAATTAATGGACGACTGTTTGACTGATTGGAAGTTGTTGGAGTTGTTTTTGGGGTTTTTCGATTTTTTTGTTGTTTTCTGATATTATTTTGTTTTGAGGGGAATTCGTTTGATTGATTGATTGATAGATTGATAGATTGATTGATTGATTGACTGAATGAGTGCGGCTGGCAGAGCAGCTAGAAAAACAAATGCTAAACAAAGGTAACAAAAATTTGCGTAACTGCAACGCGTTGCAGCTTGTCTAGCAGGTGTGTCATATGGATTTGTGTGTGTGTGTGTGTGTGAGTGTGGGTGTGTATGCTAGTGTGAGGTGATGGAGTCGAAATCAAAAATAAAACACAAGGACAATTATATATGCCAGCAAACAAATCAAAAATCCAATCTACACATCAATTCAAGTGGCAATAAAATACTTGAAAAAAATCAAATGATTTTTTATACGTAAACGGGCATACGAATAAAACTCTACATATAGTACATACATACATATATATACATACATATATATATATTCTACAGCAACACATATGCACACACACAAATATATATATAAATATATATATAGTTCATGTAATATGCATATAAAAATGAAAGAAAACGAAGAGAAAGTAAAAAAGAGAAAGAAAATTGAATTGAGGATCTTTTGAAGGCACCTGGAAATACGCTCAATGGCTGAAGCACTTGGGTGGAACGCAGTGGCGGTGGTAGCGGTGGCAGCTGTCCAAACGGATCTTGATCGTTTGAAATGGAAGACGTTGGCGGCGAGATCATCGATATATCACCATTGGTCGCCATTTCATTACTGTGGCCAGCTGCAAGAGATTGTCATAGAAAGGTTGAAATAGATAGAGAGAGAGATAGAGAGAGAGAGAGAGAGAGTTGTTAAAAGGCTTCGTTGTGCAGAGAGTATACACTTTAACTTATACACACACTTAAGCACAACAAAAGGTGGCAATAAAACGCCCAAAAAGGTAAGAAATGCGTTGTGGCGCCATATTTCGCGCATACATAAATTGTGTGGCAAGTCCATGTGGCAGCTGCACGGTACGCATGCATGAGTGCATAGCCAAAGCTTTTAGACCACCTACGCCTCAGCAGGCTACACACACACACACACACACATACATATATAAAGGGAAAGGCAAACCCAAAGGCAAAGGATTCGCAGCCGCAGGAGCACTGAAGCAGGCCAGCCGCATATGTGGCTCTTCCCTTTATTTAGCTTAGCTCCGGGAGTGGTTCCAGGATTGCGCCTGGGGCTAGGCTTGGCCTGGCTATAGGCTTTGGCTTGGGCTTGGGTCTTGGGCACGTTGCGTGCTTTTGCATAAAATAGATTTCATTTTGATTCGCTTGAGCAGCAACAGAAGGAAAACTTTCAGGATGCGAAAGGAAAACATTGCAGGAAAGGGACACAGCTCAGATGCCCTACGAGTGACACTTTTACCCATAGCTCGTATATATAATTCTGGGAAAATGCACAGCTTAAGTAACGCTCCAATCCTAGTAACAAAAATATAACTTTCATACATCTTAAGCTTTAATAAGAATACTTTACGTTTTTCCTTTATCCCCCCAAAGACTGAGACTGAAATTTATAATCCTTTATAAGTAGCACTCAAGTTTGAGCAATAAAAACTCTAAAGGTAAAGAAAAGAATAAAATGAATCCCTTATTTTCAGGATTCTAGAATCCTGTCTAATAATATCAATATCGATATGTGATATCTCAATGAGTTTGTATCTTCAATCTTGCGCTTTGCATATACCCTTTCTCCATACAGCTCGATTTGCATTGCTTTCAAGTAACGTACCATATATATCTTCTGCTTCTTCTTCTACTTTTTTGCATAACACACACACACACACACTTATAACACACAAGCTTTAGGTGGGCTTAAAAAATGCCTTGCTGGCTGCGATAAATGTGCCCGTAGTCAGCTTCTTGTTGTGGTTTGCTTTGGATTCCGCAGGCCATCACTTGAGCCTTCACACAGACACACACACACACACACACACACACACACTGATACGATAACAACAACAGCAACACGTGCAGCTTTCTGTGCGGTTCGGTATTTTGAATTTTTATTATTTGCAATTTGCGTTAATGTTGTGGAAAAAAGCATGTGGCTGTTATGGCTGCTGGCTTTAGCTGTAAGCACATGATGTGTGTATGTGTGTGTGTGTGTCTTTCTTTCTATGGCATATTGAATGGCCATTTGTGCCATAGTCACACACACACTCACACACACACACAGAGAGAGAAACACACACACAGGGACACACTAATGACCTTTTCATGGCCGCCTGTCGATGAATGTAAGAAATGTGGGCAAATTATGGTAGGGATCGGGCGTGTATATCCCTTGGCAGTTGTCGTTATTGACAAAATGATTTGTAAACATTTTGCGCGTCATTAGCTGCAGTCATTGCCAACGGTTGAAAAGTTTCCAATAGCATTTAAGCATTTTCGCATTTAACAGATTAAAATCATGCATGCATCAACATGTCTTCAGCTGACCCTCACCCTTTTTGTCCCATTGCCAGTTGGATGAGTGGGTTGATACAGCACACAGGACACAGGACAGAAGGCAGAGGGCAAAGGGCTATATAGATGAAGGATAGAGGACAGAGGACTGCGGACAGCGGGTGCTATGTCACCACAGTCACCTGGTTAAGTTCTTTGCTGACACTGCAACTGCTTCCGGCTTCAATTGCATCAATGGTCCAGAGTCAGCAGGAGGAGAGTGGCACGGCAGCATCTAGGCCACCAATAGAAGCCAAGGACCCCTCCTGTCCCCGCTCGCTCCTCTCGCCGTTCCCATTTACGTGCCACTGTCATCTGATGTGAAGAGTTGCCTCAATCTCCACATGTGGCATGCAAATATTTGCTTAAATTTGTGCTGAGGTTAAGTTTTTTGTTTGTTTTGCCTTTGCAGCAGCAGCAGCAGCAGCAGCAGTGGAAGCAGCAGCAGTGGCAGCAACTTGATGACAGACTTTCAATGGCCTGTGTGATGCTTCAGTCTGGGCAGCTGCATTCATCCGCATGCCTGACTGGACATCTCCCTGCTCCTGATCTCTGTGTCTCCTACCAAGCCCCCTTTTAGACCTTCCGCTATCCTTCTCTCTCGGCATTCTGGCTAGCTGACATAGAAAAATAGTTGTGGAAAATGGCAGCGCTGCGTTTTGACTACATGCCAAGGCCTCAACGGCAGCGGCAGCAGCAGCAGCAGCAGCAGCAGCTTCAACTCTGACGATGATGATGACGCAAGCAACACACCACTGCATGTCTCTGTGTGTGTGTGTCTGTGTGTGTAAGTGCATTGAGCAGTAAGTCATTTGTGTACGTGTGTGTGTGTGTGTGTGTGTGCGAGGCTCCACTGACTTTGAGGCTTGGTCATTGACAAAAGTTCTCTCCATTCGCCCTCTGCCCTGGCAGTTATGAAAAGTGGCCTCCCAGGCAAAAACTCGGTGGCCCTTCTAAGCCCTCTGTTAGTTTTTAATAATTGAATATTATGCAATCAATGTGTGTGTGACTACGAGTGTGTGTATTTGTTAGCTTATGGGGCTGTCAGAGTGCTCGAGTCGACTGGGGCGCATATTTCATTGCATACTTTTAGGCATTGCAATGTTCTTCTTATTTGTATTATTTATATTCGATTTCAAGCAAACTGCGTGTGCCCCTATCTGTGTGTGTGTGTGTGCGTTAAGAGTTGACCCATGTTTCGACTTTATACACTATCGACCCGCAACGCCCAATTGTATGCTATAATATTTGCATAGTTCGCCTTTCCACGGGGCATTTTACATTTTTGAGAGCGTCCTTCAAGCGGCAGTCAGCAGGGCATATTGACAACTTTTATGGCTTATAAAATAATTATTAACCGGCTTGTAACAAGCCAACACAAATAACAACTGGCACAAAAGTTTCTATATCAAATATGCCAGGCCTTTAATCAAACATTATTTCAATTTTGTATTTGTATTGTAAGTAAAATTTATAGAAGTTCCGGTTGTTTTAGGCAGAGTTTAGGGTATTTGTGAGTCGAATGTGCTGGTGCTTGGTGAATATTAAACTCGTTTTGAGTTTATGAAATTCTTGGCAATCTTTCAACGCTGTGGCATAAATAAGACTCTATCCCATTCTACAAATTACTATGAATAACTTGAGCTGAGTTCTTAACTTTTTACAAGTCATTGCTTAACTTCTGCATTCTCTGACAGTTCATTTTATTAGCATAATTTTTGATTTGTCTAACAAGTTGAGAAATTCTATGAAATGCACTCACTGTACTGACTCTCCATTTTTTTACTCTACTTCCCTCTCTCTCTATATTTGTTACTCTTTCCGTTTGTTTTGTTGTCTCCCTCTAACCAACAGCTTCTTTAACTCCCAATGTGGCAGTCTCCAATCAAATTAGCAAGTAAAATTGAAAACTGATTTATTCATGAGCGCAACTAACCATTTTTTGAGATAAGAATAATTTAAAATTCAATTAACTAACGCGCCCCAGAACCCTCTCGCACACACACCAACACACCAACACACACACACACACATCAAGAGTTAGGAACAATGAAAATGTTGCGTTTCGCTGTTTCAATTTTTCGGTAGGGTGTTTCAAGAGTTTCCTTAGAAATTGTATTGTCTTGGGGGGGCTGCACATTTGCATTCCGTTGGATACGATGTGTGTGTGTGTGTGTGTGTGCGAATAGTGTTAGAAAATCAATTCCGGGAATGGGCTCAAGTTGTTGGGCTTTTGTCTAAGAAACGATTGTCAACTAAGTACCCGTTGATTAAATGAAACAAAGGCTGCACACAGCCAAATGCACACATACAATAAATACGCATATCTGCACAGCATCAGCACTCACCAGCACACACCAGCACACACCATCACACACCATCACACACCATCACACACCAGCACACCTGTACAGAATGCAACCACAGCTTTATTAGTTATTGTATGGGCTTGTGCGTGTGTGTTCTGCTCCTCCTCTACCCTGATGTGATGTGATGTGATGTGTTCTGTTGTGTGTGTGTTGGTGTGTATCTGTGTTGTGTGTGTTCATTAATAGGCTTTTGTATTTGTTAACCACGAAAATGATTGCTGCTCAAATGCACTTGAATGTGGCATTGTTGTTGCCGTATTCACCGTGTGGGGATTTCAAACCGCAAAATCCTTTATTATAGCGTCGAGGCTTAAGGCAAAGGACGCATGTCATATATATTAATTTAATACAGTTTGCAATTCAGCTCGTTGCACGAACAAACATTGATTGCAACACTGGAAAGTGCAAAGTGGATGGAAGCCCGGCTGTCAGGATGAGCCCGGCTGAGCCAGGAGACAGCCACCAGGAGACAGCTAGCAGCTAGCAGGAGTCAGCAATGTAAGCACGTGTCTGTGGCCGACACTTGACAATCAGCACTCAAAACAGATGGACACACATACAGAGGAAACAGGACATACTGATGGACAGTTGGACAGTTGGACAGTTGGACAGCTCTAAAGATGAAGGCTTGCCTGGTGTGGTGTTGCTGCTTCTGCCAAAAGTGAATTGGTTTTTCAACATCGACGCCGTCATTGTTATCCTATGTACTCGTGTTGCTTCTGGTCAAGCAGCCCATTGCTTGTTGATGGCCTGCCAATCTTTTTATACGTACATCTACTCCTTCCCCTCTTCTTCATCATCTACTTTTTGCAGTTTTATTTCCTCTCAGCCTTCAGCCTTCAGCTTTCAACTCTGCTAGCCACGTATTGGCACTGCGGACAGCTGTTAATACACACACACGCAGAAGAGATGCTTCACCTATTTGTTGTCAGTCTCATTATAAATTTATTTTCGGTAAAGTTTACACGTATTATCAGTGCTGTTTATTTGTCAACATACTCCTCTTCACAGCACACACACTCACACACACACACACGTATGTGTGTGTATATATTTTATTTTAAAAATCACATTAAGTTCCAGCACATGCGGCGAATGATTAATATTTTACTTTTCCCCGAATGCGACCAACGGCAACAGCAACTGCAGCTACAATCGCATCCAACACTCGTTTATTTATATACAAAAAAAGGAGGAAAATCAGAAAAAAAAACGAAGAGAAAAAAATGCAAAAATAAAGGAGAAAAAGTTGAGGCCATCGTTTTAACACTCCATCTGGCACTTTGGTCAGAACGAGCGGACATTTTGCACATTATTAAAATTACTTGAGTGCTTGTTGGGGTTTGTTTTCCCCCTACCCCTACCCCTTCCTCTTTCCTCAGTCGCTGCCACCCACTTCATTTAAAGAGTGGAGTTTTATGTGAGAAATATATAACGCATACGACACGTTTAACGATCAACAAGCAACAAGCAAATGTATAACTTTCGTTTCGTTTCGTTTCCGGCCATAAGCACCTCGTATACAATGTTCAAAATAAAGTTGAGAGTTGCCTTTGGACGCAGAAAACACGTCAAAGATTTGCATTTTAAATAATAATTTATTGTAATAACTTTTTTAATATACCCCAAGCGATAAAATGTATGGGAATTGAGTAAAAGAATCTTAAAAAAAACGAGTTGATGGAAATGAGAAATCAATTAAAATCGATTCAGATTTGTGTTAAGCTATGAATCGACGTATGAGAAATGTTCACAGACATCACTTAACTCAAAAGGTAACCATATGTATAATATTCACATGTTTAAGAGTAAAAACTAAATGGATATTATTTGTTATTAAGGAGAAGGGGAAGCTGGGATTCTTTTACTTACCGGTGCGCATAGGAAAGCCATTTCGTTGCCAGTCGAGGGCCAGAAGAGTCAAGTAGCATGCGTTGCTTATGTAAAGATATCGATAACAATGGCGATAACAATGGCGATAAGTATAGTGTGGCAGCTTCTCGCTGGGCGGTTTGGAATATATCTTTCAGGCTCTGTTGCTCAAATGCGACTCCTTTGTGCCAGTCGAATGCTGAGCTGCTCACAGCTCCAGAGCATAAACTTCACTTTTTTTGCATAGAAAAAAAAAGCACAGAAAAAAATGCGATTCCCAAATTTACGAATCTTGCTCGTACTGGCACACACACGCACGTACACAGCCACGTACACACACTGTACCAAAAAGTGCTGCACACTTTCAGGCGCGCCGTTTGCTTGGCGTTCGCGCGCTCCTTTTGCTCCTTTTTACAGTTGGCAAATGGCAAATGGCAAATGATAAAAAACTGGTAACGCACTGCTAGAAAATATGCATTTTTAATGCCATAAATTAGTTTTGCCGTTTGCCGTTAGTCGCTGCCGTTGCCGTTGCCGTTGCTGCTGCAGTTGCCGTTGCCTGTGCTGCTTTTGGTTTTAGTTTTGGTTCTGCCGTGCACCAGGGAGCTGCAATAAGTTAAAAAGAGTAAGAGATATTAGTTAGAGTGAGTTGGAATATGCTCATAAAAAGCCAAGCCCAGTTGAGTGTCTAAAGCTGTTTAACATTATGCATAAAAAAACACAAAAAAAAAGCGAAGTGAATTGCGCATTTCTTTCCTCTTGTTTTTTTTTTTTTTTCTAAATGCGTTTTTAAATTTAAGAACGCTGCAGCGAAAGGTTTATGTAATTTATAAACTAATAGCCAGCTTCCATTAGCCAGACCCTGGCACACTCTGGCGCAGACTGGCCCTGGCCCGACGGCACACCAGATGTTGCAAGGTGGCGTCTGCCTGCAACTTATATTCATTACTCTCGGGCAACTAATTTCGTATGCGCAATATCCGGCTAAATGTATTTAAGCAATAACTAATTGAAATGCAGTTTTTGTTTAAATCCTTTACGCAAAGTTCGTTGCTAGTTTTGCTAAGCTCCCTCACGTTTAATTCTAATGCAGCAATTGGCTTTAAGCCGCAGACAGAGATACTCTGTAATAGTGTAAATCAGGTTCAGGTTCGCAGTCATTCGCATATCGCATATCGCACCTCAATTGGCCGGAAGGTATAAGCTCATGTTCCCTGGTTAGCATATTGACAAAGTGTCACTGCTTCAATTTGTAAGCCAATATCTGATGCAATCTTGCCATATTTTGCCAAAATTAGACACACAACGTGCCTGCCTCAATGCTATCTCAGTCTCTTACTCTATCTGAATCTATCTATAACTATCTCTCTATCTCTTTCGCTATGTCTGTCTCTGTTTTTGTCTCTGGTGCCAATGAGATTTAAGTCTGTCAAGTTTCTCAACGCTGCTCATTTTGAATGCAACTTGAATCCGCTTTCTTATGCTACTTGGCAATGCTTTCAAACTGCAACTCCCAAATCCAATCATAAAAATTGCATAAAAAATTATTTCGACTTGCTGAAAATGGGCAGAAATGCCACGCTGCCACGCTGCCCCACTGCCACGCTGCCACCCGACAACACTGACTTGGCTTGGCTTCGGATCAGATGAGAACAGAAAGGAGACTGGAGAAAGGAGCGGAACGGAACTCGGTGTTAGTGACTGAAAACTGCAAAATGCCGCTTAAAAATTCATGAGTGTGAAAAGCCGCAACGAGTGCGAAGGGAAATACAACAGAAGTGAAGAAGACGAAGAAGGCGAAGGGAAACACAGCCAGAGTCGATACTCTAGAGAAAGGCTGAAAAAAAAAACAGACGAAAAGTTGCCACAACTTTCGGCAGCCAAACAAAAATCATAACAGGCTGGACAGGATTCGGTGCTGGATACTGAATGCTGAATGCTGGGTGCTAGATGCTGGTTCGTGGTTGATTGTGTGCAGGGATTTTGTGGGCGCATTCACCAGCTGCATGCTGTCACTCCCAGCTTACACCTCCAGCCTGCCACCTCCCACCTATTGCATATGACAGTGTGAATGAATGTTTATTGAAAGACAACGACAGGAGCTGGGACAACAGCAGCAGGAGCAGCAGTAGCAGCAGCAGCAGCAGGAGTTCGCGACCAAAAAGCAAATACATGAAATGTCAGAGAATCAGAACTGAGTGCTGCTGCTCATATGCATAGGCGATGGCATAAATATGGAAACGGCTGCCTTGTTTCGACTGCAACAACACCCGAGTCGGATTCGGAGATGGAGATGGAGATGGAGGTGGAAAGATTGGAAAAGGTCGGTGATGTGGACCGTGTAGACTTTTGCTTTTCATTCATATGAAATTACCTGCGGCCAGGAGGCGTAATGCCAGTTGGACTGAAAAATCCACTTAGGAAGTTCATACAATCAGATGCCTCTGACGAGATGCCTCACTATGGCCTGGCCTGGCATGGCCTGCTCTCTGTCTCTGGGTCTCTCTGTCTGCATGTGGATGGATTCATTAAAACGAATTGCTCTGAGTTTTACGGCCTGTCTACCTCTACCTCTCTACCTCAACCTCGAATATCTACCTCTATCTCTGCCTCTGAATCTGACCAGACTCAACCAGAGCAAATAGTCCGAGTCCGAGTAAAGCTCACCCGGGGATTGGCTACGACTACCATACATATATGTCCATACGAGTATATGCAGTTTTTTGGTTTTTGTTTTGGGACTCATTGACGTGCTGCACCACAGTACGAGTAGTACAGATACCGCAGGCAGGGAAAGAGACAGTACACTGGATGCTGCCTGCGAATGTGATGGTGAATGTGAATGTGAATGTGAATACGAATACGAATGCGAATGCGATTGTGGCTGTGGGGTCCCTCTCGTGCCTTGGTTTTGTTTGCGCCGCAAAGTATGCAACGGCTGCTGGTTTTGTGCACGGAAGCCAACAAATGAATTAGCCTCCGAATGCTGCCATTGTATGTGTCTCTCTGTCTATGTGTCTATGTGTGTGTATATCTATTGTTTGTTTGTTGTGTGCGAGTATTTGTGTGCGCTTGGCTTGTTTTGGCTGGCCACAAGTCGAAAACGCATTAAAACTGTAAATTAACTGGAGTATTGTTCTGGATCAGTTACCTACTCCCCAAACCCCAAAACCTCATAGTATCCCTGCTCTGCCCCCTTCCCCCTTGCCACGTTCCCCCCTCTTTGATTAGCCACACGACTGCACTTAAAGCGCGTCTAATTAGAGAATACTGACCCAGGTTGGGTGCCAATTGTAACGAGGGCTGGCAACCGCATACCACGTTTCAGCTTCTCAGCCTCTCAGTGGCTCAGTGTCTCAGTGTCTCAATGTTTGAGTCCTTAGTACAAGCTGTTAATTATTTATATTTTACATTTAATGCGCAGCTTAGGCCAAAACACAACCACATACGAGTGTGTGTACACACACGCACCCACACACACACATACTGATATATATATATACATCTAGTAGAAGGTATTCATATTCGCATTCATTTTCATATTCATATGGTTCGCATATCTGAAGCTTTGAGTCGCTCTAGTTGTTTGAAGTGTGCGCCCGGGCAACACTTCCGCATCAGCGTCGAGCGTTTTGGGTGTTGGGCGTGTAGAAAATGGCATAAAGCATATATCCCAAGCACACACACACCCACACACGCACACATTAAGAGAGAGACTTACATATTGTGCTTACGCATACATTTGCACAAACAAACAAACCCAAAGAGTCTCGTCTAAAGTAGAGCGAAGTCGCTCTGAACTAAACTCGACTCTGACTCTAACTCCGACTCCGACTCCGACGCCGACTCCAACTCTAGATTCAAGCCCAGTGCTTTAGCTTAGGGTCTCCATGTCCATGTAACATGTTAATGAACTGCGCCAACTGTGTTTGCACAGAACTTAGTGTAATGTAATCCAAAGGCAACCAGGCAGGGCTGCCAGGGACGTATTCAGCGTGTGGTTGGAGTAAGGCAGTCAGCCTGCCATTACCACCGCTCATACATATACACACACACACACACATACGCACACACGCACACACACGTAGGCACACCTCAACGCCCCAATGTGTCGAATGTTACGCCAAGGAGTAACTTTGACATTTAGCATTCAAGGCTTATGAGTGCCACAAACACTGAGCACATGGAGCCAAGGGATCCGCAGAGGCGGAGGGACAAAATGGAGGCTGACACTGAGGCTGCAAACCGCCTGGGCAATTGCCTTATGGTTATTTTCATAGCCCTGGCCTGGCCACAAACTGCGCGCCAAGTGTGACATGTGCTGCAGCAAAAACGAGCGTAAAAATAAAAAAAAAAGAATATAAAAACTCTCCGAGAAAAGAAGAGAATAAAAAAAAAAAATAATAATAAAGGGGAGACAACCTGCAAACAGTTGGGATTTTCAGTAGTGACATCCTCGCTTATGGGTCCTGCCAACAGAGCGTTAACTAGCAGCCATTGGCAAATAAATTGTTGTTATCCTTGCTTCAAGCGCCAAACGATTGGCAGGATTTAATGAAAACCGAAGCTTAAACAAGGCTTATAAAAAGTATTTAAAATCTTATCAACTCTGACTGAAAAGCATTAAATATTACACTGTACACTGTATATATATTTCTTGTGTCTTTTCAACTGAAAATTTCAAGCTATTATTTTTAGTTAATGAATTATGTTGGCCGCAAATACTCATGCATGAAATGCTTTATGTGGATCCTTTATCCCATGTCCAGCTATTTTGGCTTAGGTTTGGGCTGACAATTTACGAAATATTTACCTCAATTTACTGTCAAATATTCGGACAGATGACATTCAAGAATAATTAGACAAAATACGAGCAAGAATCACATCTTAATTTGAAATCAATTGAATACGAATAGAGGCAGCAGAGACAGGCCTTTAATTAAATTAAGCAACTATGTTCCCATTATATATTCTATACACAAGTAATATTCCCTGTTGAACAAATGGCTTGTCAGCCGCATTTAACAGCTCTTTGGAAATTGTATTGTATTCCGAGCAAGTCAGCACTTGGTTAAAATGCTCCATAGATTCTCAATATTCAGAAAATAAAAATTTATTCATCAATTATCTGTGTGTGTGTGTGTGTGTACATTCTGTCTACTGTCTATGGATGAGTATTGACAGTGTTTGAAAACTTGAAACTCGAAACTGGCAACTGCAAGCTTGGACTAGGTTCTTGGCTGTTGGTTGTTGGTTGTTGGCTCTGAACTTGGTCATGCAAATCAACTGACAGTTTGACGTCATAATTATTCATATTGTTGGCCAAAAGACGATGGAGAGAGGTGGAAAGACATGGGCGGAGCTGAGGGTGCGTTGGCATAGACAAGTGCAGGGCACTTGCAGCAGTGTCATATTAATTTAGTCAAGTGGCCACTTAAATTTTGCCACGACAACAACAACAGCAACAACCACAATAACAACGACTGCGATGAGCATAAGGATAAGGCGGAGGATACTGATGACGTTAGCAAGGGACAGGAAACGAAAGAAGAGGAAACGAAAGCTAAGGACGAGCAGGACAATGTGCAGGACGTGCAAATGGCAGTCGCTGTCCGTGTTTGTGTGATTTGCATAACTGCATGGATATTAGTTGGCTAAAATGTCACCGACTTTTGTCTGCCTGTGCGCGCAGGACGCGCAGGACGCGCCCCGAACAGTACGCAAAAGTGAAGGCAAAGCAGAAGTCACGTCAAATTTGCCGACACTGGCTAACAAAGTGAAACCACTGAGCCACCCGAAAGCCGACAACCTCAAGCTCCAGATCCATGTCCATGTCCATGTCCATGTCTAAGTCCGTGTCCGTTGGCCATGTCCAATGCTATTGCCACGCCCACGCGCACAATTCGCCTAATGATTACAAATTGCCAGCGGCATTTTAATAACCGCGCGACCGCAAAACAATAAATAAAAATCACACAATAAACAAAACGCGCACAAAAGCCATGTAATGAAAAAGAGGCAGGATAAAGCTGGCAAATCGGCTAAATGCGGCTTAAATGCATTGCTGCGATTAATATTAATTTCATGCAGTGCAGCGCACAGTTGGAGGGCATCCAACTAGCCATGTTGCATGTGCAGCAAAGCTGGAAAAACTGCTGCTGCTGCGGAGGCTGAGGCTGAGGATGAGGCTGCGGCTGAGGCTGAGTTTGAGTCTAAGTGTGAGGCTGCTGCCTTTGATGAAGATGAAGTTGACGTTGTTGCTGCCGCTTCTACTGCTATTCCTACTGCCACAAGCAAACGCCGACGAGTTGATGACGATGACAATGGCGCACATCATGCGCATCATTAGCCAGAGCCCAGACCCACAGTCAGAGCCAGAGCCAGAGCCAGAGCCAAACGAACAGCTAGATTCAGAGCCAAGTGCTGGTCTTTATATTGCCTACCCCCTAGAGTGTGGCAGGCGGCGAACGTCACTCTGTTTGACATTAATGTTTGGTTTCGCTCCCTTGGGTGGTAATGCCTCGTCTTCATCGTCGTCGTCGTCGCAGAGAACGTACTATATAACGTTGCATTTCCAATACATTTTATAGCATGCCACATAGGCCACAGATTGAATTTTGCGCCTCATTTTTCTGCCAACATTTTTACTCTCGTTACTCTCGTTCTACGTAATTGTTGATGTTTTTTCTGTATTTTTCTGCTTCTACGTCATACGAGAATCAAAATGAAAATTGTGAATATTTCCCATTTGGAATTTTCCGATACGCGCAACGAGCAGTGAGCAACGAGGTACGAGTACGATTTCCGTTTACTAATTGGTGTCTATAAACTGTAAACCTGAGCATTGGCATCACAAATTAATAGGTAAAGGTCTCGAAATGCTGATGCGACTAGGCAACATTACTAATTTGTGGCATTTCCACTGAAATGCAAACATCAACAACAACAACAACAGCAACGGCAACGAGTAGAAGAACGATGTCGACCACACACGTACTCACCGACATTTGCGGAAATTTTCCACATTTCCACTTTTACACATTTGCATATTCATGTTCATTTGAATTTTCATCAGCAGCGTGCGCTTCCTTTTGATGAAAACTATCAAATTCATGGAGATAATTAACAAAAGCACCGCCAACGACGCACTATACCATATCCCATACCCCATACCCCACACCCTATGCCAGAGCTCTCCCTTCGAGCACCTCGGAGTATCCTGCGAACACCCTCTGTGACTGCACACCCGCTAAGCCACACACAGGTTACTCAGAGCACACACACATTTTAGTACATGTGGCCCAAAAATAGATATTTAATTTGACTTTTAGCGGCTGTCGCAGGGGGAATCACCCCAGCGACTGGGGCTCAGTTACGCTGCGGTTTAAAGTTTTGATCTAGACGGGTTTTCTAGGTAATAAAATATGATAGTTAACTATAGAATTAGAAGGTAGGTTAATGCGGTGTCAGGCTTTAGTTCTATTTAAAGGTTTGTTTAGGCTTCAAGCTTGATTACTTGTGTATCTTTGATTGACAACTGACAACTGACAAGTGGCAAGTGGCATGCGGCATGTGGCAAGTGGAAAGGAATGTGCGCTTGAAACAATATACTATAACCACATATCATAAACAATTTTAATGAGTCGCAAATCATTTGAGTAAATTAATTACAAATTACAAATTACAAACTGGTATTGCTTACATCTGAAACTTGATTGATAAACTTTGACTAATTAAACTGGGATAATAAAACCGGATAATAAGATAAACTCAACAAATTGAAAGCAAACTGAAGTCATCGATAGACACTCCATTGTTTATTATTCAGACTACTCTCTAAACATATTTGGCATCTCGTTCCTGGAATTTGAGCACAAAGCCTTTGTCTAAAATCACAAATCAAATAAACAATACAAATTACTCGAATATACTCGAATAGCAGCTATTATAAGCTTAAGGACAAACCATAAATTTTCGACCTCAAAATATGCAGGCTAAAGATTTCTGATATATATTCTATACATATAGATTTTCTCGGTCACTTAGGCAACTAATCTAGCAAAGCGGCTTAGGCACCTTTTGTTCTGTTTTCTTGACTTGCAACTTGCAACTTGCAACCCTTGACCTCATGATATTTATTCAATTTTAGTTGTAGTTGCTTTCCCTTCTCTCTATACTCTGAATATATAATAAAAATATGCACATTTCCCTCTTGTATGGATTTATTTTTCATATTCGAACTTTTGACCAGCATAAAATGCTCAATAGATTTTCTGCATAGTTCTATTATAAAGACATTCTGAACTTTCATATTCTTTTGCTATGAATATTCAAGAATTGCCATAAAAACACACACACACATACAGAGACATATATTGAAATCGTTTAATAAAGCCAAGTGAATATTGGGCGAGTTGAATGAATGTATTGGCCATTGCTTCATAATAGATTTACGTATAAATTTTATGGATTTGTTTAGTCGCGTGGAAGTGCCATAAAAATCATAAACAGCAAATTGCCAACAACAAAAAATGCAGTAAAAATTGCAAAAAAAATGTGCAATACACATAAACAACATAATGAATGTATGCCGCTAACAACAGCAACAACAGCAACAACAACTGCAGGAATTAATAAATAACAAAAACAATCACAATAAATATCTCTACTCTACCTATACTATACGACTAATAGGTACCCTGTAATGGGGTCTAAAGTACCCAACCTTCAGTTGAACCTCGATTATGCGGGTCCGAATTTTGAAGGGAACATCTGTTAACTGCGACTTATCGCCATCATCTGTGACTTATATGTTTTGCGTATTACATATTATTTCTATTAGCCGGAGTTTTTTCCTATTACGTAATAGGACCGGTCCCGAGAGTCGCGGTTGATCGTGGTTCGTAGTTACAAATATAAACAAAAACATTTATATAATTTATGTGTGTTGTTTCTTTTAAAGGTCTCATATATATTACATATATATATTTCTAAGTATATACTGATAGTAATTCTGAGCTGCGTTTAGTATGCAATGAGACGTAATTTACATAAGAAATCTGGTATTTCCCGCACTTAAGGTCGCTGAGAACAACGAGTTCTTATGGAGGGATAACTGCTGATCGGTTATATATATACATATATATATACACAATTTTTTTAATGTGGTCGGAAATACCTCGTGGGTGCTTGTTGTTTTCATTGGGACAACTTAATTATACCCTTTTACACACTTTTAACGGGTGCGAGGTATGAGAGAAAAAACTGTAAATGTTTATGGGGAGAGGTAAGCAACATCATTGTTCTTGTTGTTGTTGTTGTTGCGTGAGTTGTTGCTGTTGTTTTCTGGTGTTCATCGAGTGCTTTAATTGAGTTGCTGTTGTTTTTGTTGTTGTTGTTGTTGTTGTTGTTGTTGCCTTGTCACAGATGCACGCGCTGCATGTTGATTTTATTTTGTTTAAAATTAATTTTAAATCCAATTTTTTTAAGCGTCGCTGGAGAACGTCGAATGGAACGGAACGGAACGGCGAAAACTTGTTGCAATTTTCGCTTATTGCTTTATCATGTCGTGTACTTTTTGTTGTTGTTTTATGTCTTGGGCAATGCACCTTGACGTAGGGGAAGAAGTAGGGAGATAGACAGAGACAGAGAGGAGAGCGACAAGCGGAAGAAGCAGCACCAGCACCAGCGCCAGCAGCAGCCGCAGCCGCAGAGAAAGAAGCAGAATATAAAAAGATTAATGCTATCAATATATAAAAACGAACCTTGCTGGATTTATATTAATTTATGTGATTTTTTGTTGTTCATATTTTTTTTGTTTGGTTTTAAACAGGAAAAAAATAAATAAAACAACAGCGGTAAAGAAATTTCCACGGCAATTCGGTATTGATTTAAATGAGTTGCGTGGAATGTGATTCAGAATGAGAATGCGAAGGCGAACGCGAATGCGAATGCGGAGGAGATAAAAGGGCACACGCACGTATTTAATTATAGTTTATAGCACACTTGAGACCCGAAACTGGTGTTATTAAAGTTGATAACAACAAACATAAAACAATTTACAATTAACTGTTGTTCGCCGAGATACACAAAAAGCCAACTCACAATTAAAAACTTTTTCACCGGAGCCGCGCGACACACGACGACTGACAAGAGGAAAGCTCACGATCAGACTGCCACGACGGCCTTTGTGAACGCCTTTGAGCCGGCTGCTGTCGGCAGTCAATGTCAGCCTCGCGGATCACGACGAAAAGAGAATGTCAACAATGGAGAGAGAGAGAGAGAGAGAGCGAACGGGAGAGCGGGAGAGTTAGAGAGTGAAGCTTGAAGAGAGTTTTACTGCAGCGAGAGTAATGCAAACAAACGCAACACGCACTAAACATAAAACCTGCCAGACCGGAGCAAGTGTCGTTGTTGCTGAAGAGCTACGAAATTTGGGAAGCAAAACAAAGGGGTAATAAAAGTGGGTAGGCAATAATCGAGAGGGCCTCACTTTGGTAACGAACCTGAAACACTCTTTCATTTTAAATTGATACATTTGAAAGAGAGAAGCAGCAATCGCACATATATATTACTGTTTATCTATTATTATTCTGTTTGATTTATTCTTTTTGATTTTTCTTAGGATACTCGATAGCTCGTATGCATGGATGAAAAAGCAGCTTATCAATCAGGTTCACAGCAGCTGTTGTTTCTTCCTTTTCATCTGAGCTATACACACATATATCTTGTGCCTAGACATAAATTTATCTGTTAACAATTCGTTAGCCCAGAGCAGAAACAGAGACAGAAAACGCATTTGAAATCGTTCAGTTCTAGTTGCGAAGGCTTCAAAAAATTCTCTTTCAATTGGGATACCTTCTCAAATTCAGTTGAAACGTATGAAAGTTCGTTTTCCCAACGTCGTAAAGCAAGCCAAGATAACTATTACATAGCTAATTCTAATACTTTAGATAATATTTACATTTACACATATCCAAAGTTATCAGAATTCATTTGGGCGGCTTTGATAAGCAATCAGAAATAACTATTACGATTCGGCTTTAGTTATCTTAACGATCCGTCACGATAATCAAGCAAATGTACAAAACTAACAGTTTATTTGACTCTTAAAACATTTTAATAGGCCTATTATCATTAACTGTTTAAGTTTATGGTAGAACTATGTGCAGCACCCACCCACTGAAGCCGGGTCAACAATAATACTATTATACAAATTCTTTTGTAATTTCTTACCAACTTACTTAATACTTAGCACAAAGTATTTGAATCGAGCGTTTGTGGGCTTTCCCAACTGTGTAAATAAAATTTGAAGACCTAAAACTGAACGTTCAACTCTGAGTGTGCTGAGTGTGGCAGAAGGTGCTTGAGTGGTTTACTGAAGTGGCCGCTGAGTTACACTCACATTGCTCATTTACTTAGTTTGCTTGTTAACTGAAAATTAGAGAATATATTTTTGGGAATAGAGCGGGGGAAAGCTTCCTCCTCCTAGACAAGCCTACTTAGTGTAATCGCATTTGTACACAGAGCGAGATAGACTTATAGATAGTAGAGTAAAGAGAAAGGGAGAAAGACAAACACATTTATTCATTCAAGAGATTTGATTTCAGTTTTCCCCATTAATATTCCTCGCAGTGTAGCACAATTAGAGAAGGTTGAGCTGCAGCCTGTTATCAGGCCCCACAGCTGCAACAACAATTATCAGCAGCAAGAATTGTCTTAGATAGATGAGCAGATTGTTGAGGCGGCTTAGTGCCTGTTGAGCGTGTTGCGGTAATTAGTTAAGTGATTCAAGTGGCTGAGGTGCTCGATGATAATAGGGTAAGCGGCAAGCGTTAAGTAGAAGGCGGGTAGGCGGGTAAGCAGCATGTGGCAAGCTGCGAGCGGCGTTTATGGAATGCATCAAATAAGTAATTGGGTGTGGCTACGAATTATAATTATTGTTGTTGTTGTTGTTGCTGTGGCTGGGGGTATTGATTGTGCCACAGCTGGATATTTGCATTGGCAGCTGACTTTGAATGGCTTTCGGTCCATTTGCTCATTAATCTTGCTTCGAAATGGATGCGAGCAAAGCTCAAGCTCAACAGATTTTCCGGCGCGTGCAGCGCCTTTAAGTATGCAGCAAATGCTGCGATTTGCCCCACTTTGCATACGTGTGCGATTATGTGTGTGTGTGTGTGTGTGTGTGTGTGTGTGGGGTGGGGGAGAATGGGTGTGCGAGTGTGTGCTTTTGCAATTATTTATGTTGTTCATTTGTTTAACGGCGGCTGGCAGGCAGCTACAACAAAAGCGAGCAATAAAAGCGACGTCGCCGCTGCTGACGTGAGCAAGGACGACAAGGACATGAATGTAGATGTGAACGTGGCCAGAAGGAACGATATCATTTACATGCCATGCAGGCGTACAGGCCACAGCCACAATGACGCCCACATGGCCGCACACTACAATGGCCAACACAGGACATAAGGCCCACACCGCCACACAGCTACTGGCCGTGCACCCAGGACCCGAGTCCTTACCCAGAGCCAGAGCCAGAGCCAGAGCCGACAGAGTCCTTCCACGGCCAAAACATGAGATGTAAAGTTTAACACATAAACTCAAGACAATTTGTGCGCGTATGTGTAAGGAATAAGGCAAAAGGCAAATAATTTACAAGTTCTGAAAAGAAAAGCCAGTCAGCGAAAGGGAAAATCAGAGAGAAAGAGAGAAGGAGAGACACCCAAGCAGGGAGATTGTGCAAGCGGGAAAGCAATAAAAGGGTGTGCAAATATAAAGAGTGGTCTGTTTTCTTCTTCTTATACTGCTCCCTCTTCCCCTTCTGGTGTGTGTCTCCCTCGGTCGCTGTTGGCGTAGGCCGAAGCCTGCAGAACGTTGCCTGCCAAGTGTGTTAAACAACAACGCACACTCGCACACTCACACACGCACACTCACATATGCACACACACGCACACAGCTTAAAATGTGTTACAGCAAAGTGTAAAAATAAATAATTTAAAGTGTGTGTAAGGACACGCTGCAAACGGTCGCCGCCGCCGTCGACGTCGCCATAAAGCGCCAAAGGAGTCGCCAGCGAAGGCGGCGTAAATAGTACAAGTCACACACACACACACACACGCATGTGTTCATGTCCTTATGTCCGTTGCCAGTGTGTGCGTAATATTTTCTTCATTTTTATTTCTTTTTTTTTCGTTCAGTAAACTTTTGCGCTCAATACCGCAGCAGCAGCAACAACAACGAGAACAACAACAACGACAACAAGCGGCAGCTGCAGGTTGCCCTTTTGAAAGTGTTACCCGCAATACGAGGCACAACAACAGCAACAAAGGACCAAAGAGAGAAAACTTATTATTATGTTGTCAGTAAAGAAAACAGCAGAGAAAGGATATTCCAGCAGCACCGAGACTTCAATATCCCTTGCCAGAGTCCTGGCAGAAGCTGTACCCTCAATGATCACTAAAAATTCCATCACATAAATCAGAAATAATATTTCTAAGGAAACTAAAATAAAGTCCTTTGAATCGATTTCAATAAGATTTGCTTATTTTCTCCGGAAGAAAAGCTTTGAATTTGACATTTTTTATTTGAATTTTTGTCCATTTTTCTAAGAAATTTCTTAGTTCTGCATTCGTTCTGCATTCTTCTCTGAAACAAGATAGGTTTAATATATATATCCTTTGAAAGGGTATCGCAGCGTATCAGTAGCAGCAAAAAATAAGGACCAAGTGCAAAGCGGCTGCCAAGAGAAAAGCGCAAAAAAATTGGCAACTCTCAACATGTGGTGGGGGGGAGTAGTGTGTGTGTGTGTGGGGGGGGGTTAGATATGAGAATCGGCATTGGGTAACTTAGGAATTTGCATATCTTGCATAAAACGAAATGCCAGAGAAAGTGAAAATTGTTGCAAAACAAAGAGACTGAAATTGGAATAGCTTAGAAAATACAAGAAAAAAATGAAAAGTAGGCACTGAGACCCAAAACTCATTTGAAACTTTCAACTTTCAGCAGAACCTTGGCAGCGGCCCATATTTGAATAAACTTGGCCAAAATGCTTATCTTTTGAAGAGAGAGAGAGAGCAAGAGGGGTCAAGAGTCTGGGAATTAAGATAGAAGAGCACAAAAGGAAATTATATACAGATATAAGTGTATATATTTTCCACATTAATATTAAAATGATTTATCTTATTTCGTCGGTCCCTAACGAGCTTAAGATATTTAAGGAACTATTTAAAACTCGAGTTTCACTTTGGCCTTGCTTACAATCAATTCTTATTGAGTTTCTTACATTGTTTTTCATTTGTTGTTGTTGCTTTGGTTTTTCTTTTTTTTTTGCTGGCTTCCTTCTGCAATCATATTTCCCTTCGAACCGCATTCCATCCTTTGCCAGCCACAGAGCATCTGCAGTCATAACTCAAATAAAGGAAAATTCCTCGACAATATTTGTGCGTTGGCTTCATTTTCATTTCATTTTCTGCTTTTCTGCTTTTCCACTTGGCCACACTGAGAGGCAAGGTGTAAGGTGTAAGGTTGCAAGCTGCAAGCTGCAAGCTCCAAGGTACAGAAAGTCCAGCGCATTTTTCATCATTTAACAATCTTCCATTTAATGTTTATCAATATGGTGACTATCATCAATCGCAACCTGCTCCCGGGCAGTTGGAGGTCGTTTCACCTGCTGCGCAGCAGCAAATTCCATTCAGCATTTGCTTTTGTTGCCGTTCAAATTAAATAAAATTTATTCGCTTTCATTATTTTCATTATTTATATATACATAGTTGACAATTTTTGTAGATGTTTCTGCCATTTAAGTCCTTTTTTGTGTTCATTCTTCTTCCTTTTGGCTGGCAAATATTTATTTAATTATTGCGTTGACAAAGGCGCACAAAACAAAGGCAACAGAAATATGCAGCAAATTATCCTGTTGGTGACCAAGGACCATCATCAGGACAGCAGAACAGAGCAGCGGAGCAGCAGAGCAGATCAACAAAGGAGAATGCAAATAATAACAATAAGTTACTTAATTAAATTTTTCGCATTCCATCGAACATTAAGCCGCAGAAGGCAGACAAGAGACGACAGGACGACAGGGCGACAGGACGACAGGAGACAGGATGCATGAAACAGGATGCAGAAGCCAAAGGCGCAGCCGGAGGAGGCAGTCGTCGACGGAAACGCTACTCGTGTCACGCTCGCCGTGTCACGCTTGTCTCGAGGTAATTATTATTGAATTGTCTGCGTAAAATTTCAATTATGAAAACCAAATAGTTCAATTAAATTGGCTCCTCTGCGATTTCATTAATTGTTAAATGGCAGACAGAATAATGAGAAATTAAATTGCTCTAGACGATTATCCTCGACGCTGAGATACTTCGCTTTCAGCTCAACATAAAGGCGAACTACTTCAAATTGTTCAGATAGTTTTTTGTATATGCTAAAAACGAGTTGAAATTCGAAATTTATATTCATTTATGAACAAAAAGAGTCTGAAATTTGATCCGAGGATATCAAAATTAATCACTCCACTTTTTATATCCTTCGCAATGGCAGCTTTTAATGCCAATCGATTGCTGAACAGGAATATATATAAAGTTTTTATACCCTTCTGATAGATATTTTTAATGGGCATGCAAAACGGCTGCTCATTTCATAAGCGACTTAATTATAAAGGGATTTGGCGAAGGCGTCGCAATTAAGCACGCAAAAATTATATTAATATGTCATTACACACACACACACACACAGACAGAGAGTGGGTGTGAAAGAGATAGCTAGTGGAATAGAAGCCCGCACAAAATCAAAATACAAACTAATCAAATAAAATTTCAATTATTGCGCTATACATGTGGCTAGTAGGCGTGGTCAGCTAGCAACCAGAGGCGCAGGACGTGGCGCAGCGTAGCGTGCAAATGCAATGCGCTGCCTCCGCCAGCAGCGACCCAATACCACCCCCAGTCGACCCCTTCTAGTCGTTCCATAGCCAATGCCCCTCGTTTGTCGTACATTGCCATTTCGCTTGATTACATGCATTTTATATGCGCCCGCCTGAAAGTAGGCTACACTTTTCAATCACAATCAAATTTTATACCACCACACATACACGGAGGTAAGCGCATGTGTGTGTGTCTGTGTGTGTGTGTGTGGCCATGTACAATATGTGATTTGGCCATAGAAGCTCACAATCAGATTCATTTACATTTCCGCCGCCCAAACCAAAACAGTAATAACAACAACTACTCGGACGAGTGCTACAAGCAGTAGGAGGAAATGGAGAAGGAGGAGGAGGAGCTAGAGCTGGAGCAGAGGTAACTTCATAGTCATTGTTTTCGGTGGCTCCGTTGATTTTGAGTGTACTCTTAAATGGAATTTTAGATAACAATGCTATAAAATTAAAAGCCGAAACAATGCCAAAATTAGGCTTAAAATTGTATTGCACATTGGTAGGGAGAACAATGAGAGACTCAATTGTATTCAAACAGCGAATGAAATTTGCAATAATAATTCGGCAATAAAACACACATCAGAATCCAAAGTGTTTCAATAATTTAACAACAAACTTAAATCTGATATTTGCTAATATAGTTAGAAGGGAAATATGGTTGGGCATAAATTGCCATAAATGTGCGCAGATACGAATATGAATTGCCTGTCCGAAAGAGGAAAGATATACTCGAATTGTAAATAAATTAGAAATGTTAATTGTTGCGAGACAGGGACAGAGACAGAAGGAGAGAGAGAGGGAGAGAGAGAGTTTGTTTTACTGTTTCAGTAGCGAAAGGAAACGTATTTAATTTGCAATTTTTGCTATTTGTACAAATGGCTGCATAATAAACATCATTGCGTAAATATTGTGGATATGATTTCATAGTTTGATACTTTTTAGTTTTTATTCGAATTTTAGTTTACTTTTTCAGTTATCGCCCAATTGCAATTGCAATTGCAATATCAATACCAATTTCATTTTATGATATGTCTCCCCCGCTCCCCGCTCAACTCATATTAAACAACAATATTACCTCAGCAAATATGAAATTATTTAATAAAAATGTTTGTGTTGTGGCAAGATTTTACGAGTGTTTTATTTGTTTGCAAAGTTACATGCAAACGTACCTCCAGGCCAGAGACACAACCACATAGAATAGAGTTTGAGTAATGAACAAAAAGATAGAGAAATAACTAAACATGCAAGCAAATTGACAGTTTGTTAGCCAGTCTTGACGACTCTGGACTGCCATTGGACTGAAGTTCGTATGATTTTGTGCACAACGTGTCGTATACGTAACGTAAATGCACCTGCGTCGCGGCAACTGTCGATTGAGCAGCATTTTCAATGGAGCAGGAGGAGCAGCAAACGACTCATTCTCATTTACATAACAGCCAAACAACTAACTGTGTGTACTACTATCAGTGTGTGTGTCTGTGTGTGTGTGCGTGTGATTGTGATTGTGTGTGTAGTCAATTCGGCGTTAAAAAGCGTTAAATGTAACAAGCCAGACGGGAAGCCAGCCAGCCAGCCAGCCAAGGAGTCACTCTGCCAACTACCACAGGCAGCAACAACAATAAAAACTAAATTTAAAATTGGCAGCCGCACACTATATAACACACATTACACACACACACACACACACATACACTAATACATATACAAACAGACTTATAAGCAATTTTGCTTGTTATTCGCTTGAGTTTCATTTCGTCGGCGGCGTATAATTTACATTTTGCTTCGGTTCATGAGGTGCCATAATCATAAATTGACAAGTTGAAATTTGCACATGACTGTGGAGGAGCTGCCTTTTACCACTGCCAAGTGGCAAGTGGCAAGTGGCAAGTGGAGAGTGGAAAGTGGCAAGTGGCAAGTGGCAAGTGGCACGTGGAAAGTGGCAAGTGGCAAGTGGCTGTGTATCTGCATTTTTAATGCATTTTCTTCGCCCAAAAACGGCAGCCCTTCGACATTGCCTGCCCATTAAAGTGCAAAGTATTGCAGGGGCGCACACGAAGGGGGCTGAAAGAGGAGGGGCGGGGGTGGTAGTGTTGCTCTTGCAAATTTTGACATGTTTTTTAAATAAACTTTTTCTTGTTTCGTTACGATTTTTCTTTTATTTTCATGCTCCTCTCCCGCTCGCGTCTCTCGGATGAGTAAATCGGGCTGGGACAGGGGTCGTCTGCCTGGACTGAGGCTACAGCACACAAATTGGCGCGGCTTGTTTACATGATTGCCAAAATATATGCAGCGTAATGAAAATTCATCGACAACACCAGCAGCAGCAGCAGCAACAAAACAGAGTCGATTGGAAAGTTTACGAACTTTTTTGTTGTTGCTTTTTTTTTGCATTTTTGCTGCAAGTTTCATTTTCCGGCAGCACGGCAAAGTTAATTGAATGGCTTGTACTTCATTTAGACGAAACTTTAGCACAATTGGCACACAACTCATTCAGTATATGCTATATACATATACATATATATATAAAGATATCTATACAGAGAGAGATTTTGGTTAACCAACCGAAGCAGCAATGCGGCTGCCTGCTAATGAACCAAAAGGCGCAACGTGTCCTGATCCACAATAAAAATGCAAATATTTAAACAAGTGCCGCACAAACACGCCAAAAAAGGAGACTCCTCACACAAGTTGGAGTTGTTGTGCGAGAGTGTGTGGTGGGAGGGGTGAGAAGGGGAGGGGAGGGCGGAGCTGGCTTAAATGCAAACCACAAAACACAAACAAAATACGCTACAAATGCGACTGTATCTGCCGCTGTGTCTATCTCTCTGTTTGTGTGAAAATTAACACGCAATTTCAGGCTGGCCAAAAGCGGGAATAAAAATCAAAATAAAAGATATATATATATACATATATATATATATATATATATATAGTATATACGTAGTATAAATACAAAAAAGAAAAAAGGAGTTAAGTTGCCGCCGTTGTCGTCGAAACGCTTTAAGCTGAAAATCAAACAGACAAAGAACAGCGAAAAAAATAAAACAGAAAAAACACAAAAAACACGCAAAACGATCGATGAAATAACCGAAACGTTGCGATAAGAAAAAACACACGCAGCTACTCAGAGTTGGCCATAGTTGAACTCAAGTCATCTTAACTCGTCTCATCTCGTCCTGACTCGTCTCGGAGGAGTCTTGTCGTCGAGCCTTGGTGTCTTCTCGCTGTGTGTGTGTGTCGAATTGAGTTGACTTGGGTCCAAGTTGTGTCTCTGCTCTGTCGGTTGGCTGGCACACTTTAAAGCATTAGTTGGACATTTTTATGACCATGGTATTAGGCGCTTAAGACGTTCAAGCCAAAAGGATAACAACAACGCGCCACACAGCGCCTGACACAACGGACAGCAGACAACGGGCATATAAAAGCAAAGAGGCTAAGTGACAACTAAACTTAATGGCACTTCAACAGCAGCATGGGAAGCAATGGACGCACAAGAGCCCCAACCAGACCAAAGACCGACAAGACACAGCCATAACAACAGCAACAACAACAACAACAACAAGGAAAACAACAAGCTGAACTGGCTATATCTTCAGCTGTAGGTGCGGTGCAAAACTCAACGGACATTAGCCTCATTGAATTGAATGACAAAACAAACGACGAGCGGAAAGGCAGCGCAATGGCAATGGCAAAGGCGAAAGGCAAAGGCAATGGTAAAGGCGAAAGGCAAAGACGATGACGATGACGATGACAACGACAACGAAGACGACAATGTTGTGGATAAGGATAAGCAGTGCGACAACAACAACAACAACAACAACAACAACAACAACAACAACAACAACAAGAACAGCAATAAGCTTTTGGCCTGGCCTGCTCCGTCCTGGCCAAGTGTTCTTACCCAACAGCGAGGAATATTTTCTATCTACTCGTAGACAGCATTAAGATAAAGCAAGAAAATGTATACATAAACAACCTTCACTGGAGTTCCCCTATCAACGACCTATCGATACACTACTTACACTTACACTAACACAAACGAGCAGCTTTAACCCATTATCTCAGCAATTTCATGTATACTCTGCGTATACGTAATATTCTGTATATGAATTTTTATTGTAAACATTATAAACATTCAATATTTGTGCGATTTGTAGAGGATTTTGTATGTGCGAGTCCTTAGCCAGGATCACGGAACAGCTGTCTACGATCCTGTCCAGTCCTGTCTGGCAAATCCTCGTCTTAAATATTAATACACTTCGTCCACAGCCATTTGCATAATAATGAACATTTTGGGTTACAAAGTTGATGGCAAAGTTAACGATGCCATCGGCGAGCAAACTATTAGACAGTATGTAGGTGTGTGGTGTGTGGTGTGTGCGAGAAAGAGATGGCTAAAGGTTGACCCAAAATAATGGCCACCAATCTTCACTTTACTATCTCTCCCCCGACCCCTCTCACTCCCCCTGTAAGTAAGTTCCCCTTAGCCAACCGAACACCCTCCTAAAATGGCCCTTACAAATGTGTGAAAATAGTGGACAATATGTGTGGAAATGCGAGTTCTTGTCTCCCATTATATATGTATGTCTGTGTGTGTGTGTGAAGGTGCTGTTAACGCCATTTTTTCGTTGGCCTCGATGCCATTTTGCTGTCCATTGTTGTTGTACAATTTCCGCATCCGGCGCGTAAACGCTGCCGCTGGACAAGCTGCGCGTATTGGTTTATGCATGAGGCGTTTGCCACGCCTCCTTTGTGCCTCTCCTCTCTCTACAACTAAACCGCAGCACTAACATCACCATCCTGCCGTCGAACACTTCATTTGTCAGGCTTTGGCTTCACAGGAGAGAGATCCTGGCATGCATTTAAATGAAATGCCAAGCGATTTGAGGCTTCAGCGTCGGAACTAAACAACTAAAGAACCCAAAGCCCTATGCCAAGGGTAAGGAAGTAAGGAAGTAAGGAAGAGAGTAAGAAAAAACTCCTTCAAAATGCACTTACCAAAACTGCATCAATTATTCAGCAGCCCATGGCCGGGCCGGGCCTGGTCAGGGATTGAGCCAAGTCGCCAAGTCGCAACGAGTTGAGCAGTTGAGCGCTTCGAGTTTGATGCATGCCTGCAAAGTACACAAAGGATGGAACAGATGAGTGACTAAGAGTAAGAGAAAGACATAGATAGAGTGAGAGACAATAGGAGCGAGCGGGTCAGAGATATAAGGCATAAATATTAAATGCAAAATAGCAAAAGTGCTGAGAAATCCTTAACTGGCAGCTGATGCAGCTGCAGGCAGCAGCTGCCGAAAATGCAGCATCAAAAAAATGAGCAGAGAGCCGGAGAGCCGGAGAGAAAGGAATAAAAAACCGAAAGTCCAAGAATTCTGGGGCAAGAATTCTGCAAGTAGGTAAATTTACTAAAAATTATGCATTTTCTTGCCTTTTTTTGTACTCTTTTTTTATAAATAAATCAAATAAAATATGCGCGCGCGTTCGCGCTGAAAGCTGAGGCCAAGAAAAACGATAACAACAGTCAGCAAGTCGGGAGAAAGGAGCCGGGTGCCAAGGAGGGTGCCCAGCTAGTGGGTGAAGGTGGTAGCGGTTGCCTCTTGGCTTTGGGTTTCGGTTTCGTGGGGGAGGGGGAAGGGGTTTGGGTTTGGGTTTGGTGTTGTGAAAAGTCCTTTGTGACCTGGTTTTTGGTCATAACAATATTGCCAACCGAAGCGTGGCGCAGTGCACACAATTACCGTGCCAACGTTTGCTGGGCGATAGCGAATGGTGTGGGCGTGGCATTGTGCGAATGACGTCATTGCTGCACTCGCACTCGCACTCGCACAATTACCATTACGCCCTGGCGACGATAACGACGCCAACGACGCCAGCGATGGAGATGGCGATGGCGATGGCGATGGCGATGGCGACGTGACCTGGCGACGGTCACTTAGGCGATGGCTTAAAGCCTGTCCATTGCACACTTGCAGGCGTTGCCCCTGACTGACAAATAGATGCTTCTATATACATATATATGTATATGTATATAATTATATGTATGTGTGTGTGGGTGTTTTTAAAACAAGGTTAATCAGCTGCTTGTCTGCTCATTTTAATTGGCTCGGAGCTGGCGCTGGAGCTTAATTGAGTTATAAAAATGCGAAACTATTTTGCGAACAGCGAAATTTAATGCTCAAACGCTTGATGAGCTTTAAACTTAAGAGCTGCTGCCGCCTCGTAAATAACAAAATGGAATAGGAGATGAGGCACAAAGTGTTAAAAGGATGACGGCAAAGCAACAACAGAAACAAAAACAGCAACAAAAACAAAAACAAAACTCAAAAAAGAAACACAACGACAACAAACGCCTCCAAAAATTAACAGAAAGAAAGAGAAAGAGCAAGCAAGAGAGAGAAAGAGAGAGAAAGACAGATTGAACGACTAGCGAATGCACTAAATGGCCTATTGAATCCTTCTAGGCTTAAACTTATCCGCCAAAAGGAATAGCTGAAGTAGAAAAGGAAGTTGAATGGGAAATAAGGCATGGAATATTTGATGGTATTATATATAAGATATTTGCAGTCAAGGATATCAATAAAAGTATATATAAGGATAAGAATAAATATCCTTAAAAAATTAGTTCAATTTCTCATGTGCTTATCTTAAGAATATATTTTATAAAAAGGATTTCTCGCCATAAAAATATCATGTTTTATCTATAATATTTGCTAGGCATAATAGTAAAAGTCCTTTCATATATCCTTAGTAAATATGTCTTATAAAAAGGATTTCTATGACCCAAAAGACATCATGATATCAATAGAAAATACTTGCTAAGGATAATGGCTAAGACTCTTTTTGAATTGTCTCCTTTTGCGATCTTTTCATATATCCCTAAATTATGTTTCATATAAATGATCCTCAGAATATTTGCTGTGGATAATGGTTGATGCTGTCTTCATTTCGGATCCTTTCATATGTCCTTAAAATATGAAAATATATAACAATAATTTCTAGCAATAAAAATACTCGTTAATAGCTAAAAACTTCTCCCATTTCAGATCCTTGCATATATCCTTAAAGTATGTCTTAAGAAATGATTTCTATTATGATATCAACAAGAAGAACATATTTGATTTATATTATTGTCTAAGGATAATGTCTAGTGCTCTATCTGAATCGTCTTCATTTCAGGTCCTTTCCTATGTCCTTGTAATATTTCCTTATTAATGATTTCTGCCAAAATAATGTCTCATAAGAAGGAACTTGCAGCATCTTTTGAGCCTTTAATTAAACTATACTCTATAGTTTCGCATAGTTAATGAGCCGCTTGGTATTTTGTCGTATCCTTTTCAGCGAGAGCGCATTACGAGTCCTTTCGAAAATTGCATTTACCCTTTTCGCACTACTTCCTTTTAAGTGTATCGCGTTTTTATTTAACTCTTTATAAACTGGAGGGCAACAGAAATTAGAAGAGCGAATGCCAGTGGCAAAAATAAACAAGCGAAACTTGTTGGCGAGGCGACTCCGGTCTGAGGGAGGAAGGGGAAGGCTGGAGGGTGGGTTGGCAGGTTCAGAGTTCGAAAGAGGTTGAAGAGGAACTGGGAGGGAGCTTAGGTCGCATCATGATAACGCTTTGTAAATACTTTTGCTGCACTTTGGCTGTTGTTGGTTCTTATATATATTTTTTTTCTTTCTGTTATTTGTATTTTTTGTCGCTTCCTTTAGCTTGGCATGGCAAATTTTTATCTCCATTTGCGCGTTGCGCTTTTTTCGGAGCTTAACTGGGAAAAATCACGACCAGTAGCAGGAGCAGGAGCAGGACAAACAGGACGAGAGCAGGAGAGAATGCTACACTGACGTTGGCTTCCACTGGTGCTGCTGCGCTTTTGTTTTTTGGCGTTAGGAAACGGCAAAAGGATATTATTAAGCGTGGATGTCAGCGTTATCGCCCCAGAGTTGGACAAAAGCAAGCGCTAAGTGCAGAGTGGCAGAGTGGCAGCGCAGGACAGCAAATAGGACTGAAAGGACAAGCTAAAACAGGACGCGCCAGAGCCAGTGCTGGTCAGAAGGATCCCAGGCGCTGTTCGAAAAGCTCTTTGCCAAATTAAATATTAAAACCATGTGCACTTATGCAACTTTAATGCAATTTTGGCCAAGTAAACGAGCCAAATGTTTGGCGGCATCAAATAACAGAATTACGCGACCATACACCACGTATACTTAATTTCTCTCTGTGTGTGTTTGTGTGTGTGTTCGGCATCTCAGCTTCGGCAGCGAATGTATCTGTGGCAACGACTGTGGCAGCGGCTGCGGCTGCGGCTTTCGTGTGCATATAAAAAAGGATTAATACACTTAAAAGGCAGCGGCAGGCCAGAGGCAAGGCTCGGCCCAAGGATGAGGCAGAGCGCAAGGAGAGTTCTCAATTACATTGCCACGCTAAGCGCACATTTACGTGAAAGCCAAATGAAGCCACAGTAACTACAATAAGTACAACAACACAGCAGCTGGTTGGCCAATAAAGCGAAGCCGCCTTAAATTAGAGGCAGGCCAAGTTTATGTCGCGCAATGGGCATGAAAAATTCAACAGCAGCGCTGACAACGTTGACAGAGAGAAAGACCCCTGGCCAGGACACAGGACACAGGCCACACGACAGGACACTCATACAGAGGTGGGACTGAGTGGCAGGACAGGCAATCAGCTCCGGGAGTTGCTGCTACTCAGTTCAAATGCCAAAAATGTCACAGGCCCTGTTCGTCCTTGTTGTTGCAACTTGAATCACATCCTTCCCGTACAACTGAACATGTGATTTTCGGTCACACAATGCACAACAAACACACACACGGACACACACTTGTATATTCTATGCATATGCATATGTATTAGTGGGGTCTGTGGCAGCAGCCACTTGCACTTTGCTGCTGTCTTGGCATTCTACGTGTGCCCCTTTATGTATGCAACGGTTTCGCTCCTGCTGCAGTTGTTGCACTTCCTCTCGTCGCTTGGCTCTGGTTATTTGTTGTTGTCGTGTTGTTCCGCTGAAACAAAGTCGCGCTCCCTTGCTGATCCTCCCCGGCTTCCTCTTCCTCTTTTGGCCTTTTTGCGCCACACCACACAAAACTACATTTTACTGCATGACAATTTATTGAGTTCTTTTTTGGGGTGTCCCTGCCCCAGTCCCTCTGCCCCTCTGCCACACTGCTCATTTGCTGCTCCGTGCGGTTTTCGGGTTTGGTTTAACCACCAATTCACCCCCTTTGCCCCTCACCCTACCCCTCCTACCACTGTTTTGGCTCCCTGCTTTTGTTTGGCACTCGTACGTTTTGTAGGTTCGTTTTGCTGGTTGTAAATTTTTATTGTTCGTCTTGCGCTATGGCAAAAATGCCGCACGACTACTTCTGCTGCTGCTTCTTCTTCTCCTTCTTCTTCTTATAGTTCCTCTTCTTCTTTTTGCGACGAACAGATAGTATGTTGTACGTATTTTATTTGCCATACACAACTGGGTAGCAGCCGGGGTGTTGTTTGTTGTGCAGATGCCCTAACTAACCCCGTGCAGCTCGTACAAAGTTGACTGCATCTCTCTTGCCGGTGATTGCTTTAAAGCCAATAAAGCAGCTCAACTTTCAGTTTATGGCAATCACCTGTTCATTGCAGTTACCTTTCCGAATGGCTTATGATATGACCAACAATGTAACTGTGATAACTTAAACAGCAAATACTGACAGTCAATACTCAAGTTGAGCGTCTTGTGTTCGATTCCTTCAATCACATTAATAATATATACTTAAAGTCTATTCTCTCTCTCTCTGTCTTGCTCTTAGCCAAGTTTAAATTGATTGATATCTCAGCTGGTAAGCTGACTGAAGCATCAAACTAAAGATTGTATATAAAAAATGAAAAGAAAGGAAAAGTGTTCAAACTGTGGAAGGACTTTGCTCAGCTAAAGCTGCTCTCAACAATCGAAAGAGAAAGATGGAGAGACTTATGATTGAGACAGCTTGCTCTCAACAGAATCAGGTATCAATATAATATATTGGCATATGGCTTAGAGTCTGATCTGTGTCGGCATCAATTGATTTTTCACGCCTGGCAATCAACAAATCAAATCAAATCAAATCAAATATTGAGAAATCCCTTTTCAGAGCATTCATTGTTCGTTGTAGTTTTAGCCAATTGTTTATTTTGAATTGCCTCCTCCTCCTCGTTTTTATTTACATTTTTGTTTTATTTTCTTATTTTCTTGTTGCTGCTTTCCCTTTGTTTTATTTTATATGCAAAATTTAGTAAATAGCGTTCTTGCTTTTGCTTGCTTTAGTTTTATGTTTGTGCGCTTTTATTTGCTGCTGTCGCTGTTGGTTTTTACTGCTGCTGCTGCTGTTGTGTGTATCTTTGTGGCTTGTTACACACACACACACCCAGACACACACACACACACACACACATGGCAGAACATGCGATTTATTTACATTTTTCGTATGTTTTCATTACATTGCCGCAGTTTGAGCGCAAATATCAGAAACATAAACACACAACACACACACACACACACATACACACAATAAAAACATATGAAGAAACCGCAGCCAATCTGTTTAGCATGCGAAATTTACTTGAGATTTTGATTGTGTGAGCTGCTTTTGGCATATTTATGTTCTGGCCACAGCCCCAACTGCAGCTTAGCTTCATTCAAAGCTCTGTGCGGAAAAGGCAATCAAAGCCACAAAAATTGTGCATGGCTCGACACCTGCACACACCCACACACACATACGTAAAGGCACACACACACCTGCAAAATGGGCCATGGCTGTCAGCTGTGGGCGCATAAAAAATGCAAACCAGACCCCCAAACCCTCCCGCAACCCCCTCGCAGCTCATAAGCCGCTCTGCCTGCTGCAGCTGACCAGGCGTTGACCAGGCACACATTAAATATGACCAACATGGCCAACGTCTGTCCTCAGTCCTCTGTCAGGTCTGACTTTATATCCGGACGGACGCCTGGACATTCGCCCAGCTGTGTGTGAATTTACACACATTCCAATTTGCACTCGCACAACTCCAGCTCCAACTCCAACTCCAACTTCAGCTTCATTTGGTGTTTGTGTGTTACTGTTACTGTTGCTCTGATCCTGCGGTCATTTGGCGCATCTTCGATTTTATAGGCTGCTGCTTGAGTCAACTCCTACTCTGGACGATTAAAACAATAAAATGCTGCATAAAACAAACTTTTCTACCCGCTGCACACGTTGTGTCCAGTGTCCAGTGTCCTGGCAGATTGCCTGGCCACAGCAGCAAAACCAACAAGTGTTGTCCTCATGTCCTGCTGCCCGTGTTGCGGTGTCAGGACTCCTCTCTGTGCGCTGCTCCCTGCTACACCTGGCTGCACTTGCGGACAACATGTGGTATGCGTTATATTTTATATGGCGCTTGCCTTTAATATTTATGAAAAGTGTTGCCCGCTTTTCGGCGCTGGCCACTATGCTGCGGCATTACTTTTCGCCTCATTTCGTGGCCATCAGGGCGTGGCAGCTGTGCTTACGTGTGTGTGTGTGTGTGTGTGGGCTTAAGTGTTGCTATTGGCGCGTTCAACTAATTTGAAATTAATGAAATTCCTTGAATAATTGAATTTGAATCGTTGGCATATGTGCAATTAGTCGCTGCCATCAGTATGCACACACCCTCTCCAACACACTCACAGACACATAGATAGGTATAATAAGCAGCGATGTTAACAGTTCACCTCATTATATGTCATGTGATCTCATTATGTCCTGCCCTGCCCTGGCCCCGACCAGACCAGTTACCCGGATAGGTTTCAACTCGTAACTCTATGGATGTATGTATTTATGGTGTGTGTATGTATTATGTACAAGGTATAAGCTCAGCACATATGCATGAGTATTAGTATGTGTGTGTGGCATGTAGATTTACAGTGGCGTTATTTAGTGCATGACAGTTAAATGAGTTGTGGCCTGCATCTGTAGCTAGATTTGGGCGCATTTAATCAAATAAGTACGGCTTACGGCTACATGGAGCAATGAAAATTTAACCGTCTGTGGAGTCTGCAGCATTTAAATTATAGTGCATAACTGGCTTATCGCTTTAACTGTGTATATGCTTGTAAATGTGTGGCTGATGTGTACACGGGATAAACGAATTACCAGCGAACGTGGGAGGAACAGACGGCGAGGAAGCTGAGGGAGGGAGAGTATCAGGTTTGCAGTAAATTGTTGCAATTAAAGCTTAACAGATCAGTTTGGCTCGTGTTGCAACAACAGACAATTAACTGCTCGTACTCGCAACAGAACTCAACAGCACATTGACATTCCAACCAGCTCTCTAGCTCTGCAGCTTGTCCTTGTTCTGGGCTAATGAAGTTAGGAATTTTGCCAACTGCAACTAATAGACGACATCATCATCATCATAACATATTTCCGTATGAAGTTATTTTCAAATTGTTGCAGAATTCTTAGAGCAGTTTTAAGCCAAGCTGCAAGCTGCAACATGGGCAAAACGTACGCTTATAACTGTTGCCCCCATTGCGTGTGGCAAGTTGTAGTCGTATTGCGATTAGTGCCCCTCATTATGCATTCCCATGCCAGGGCTATGCTCTAAGGCTAAGGGGACGCCACAATGGAGAGTTTAGATACCCCAAGGCACACACACACACACACATATATATAGTATGTAATTCCCCCTGCAGTTGCGCATATTACGCATACGTCCTGTTTTTTGCCAGTTCTTTTGCTATCTGCCATCGCAATCAACATATCTCATATTTAAAATTGCAAATGCCACGCACACACACACACACACACACAGAGGCAGCAGCAGTAACTTGGCGACCAACTCATACACACCTTTAATCGACTTCATTTGCTCATTAGGTAGACAGTTCAACGTGTCCTCCTCTCTCTCTCTCTCTCTCGCTCTTTCTCGCTCTTTCTCGCTCTGCATCCTTGCGGCGTGCTGCATTACAATATTTCTAATGCGATTTTCCGTTCTGACATGGCTAAAACGAACGCCATTGCCATCGTCATAGCCATCGTCTCCATCATAGCGACAGCTGCAACGCGTAATTGTTTCCTTGTTAGTTGCATTTGCGGCACGTTCACCTGGTCTGCCACCATTGCTGCCACAGAGTTGCCGCCGCAGCGACACGGTAAATGCATTTATGAATGGGCCTTGCAACGCTCAGGCCCCAGCGCGGCTGCCATCGTCAATTGTAATTACTTGCAAGTGCACTGTGTGTGCTCCACGGTGCTCTCCCTGTGCTCTGTGCACTGTGTGGCTGCATTTAGGCTTTACTGCAGGAACATGTCCTGGCATTCATTTACCACCAGCCACCAGGACGAACATTAACGCTGCAAATTGTCCGCTTTGTTGCGGTTGCGAGCTGAGCGCCAGCATCTCTCTGTCTTACTCTTTCTATCTATCTATCTGTCTCTCTCTCAGAGCGTACAGCAATGTTTCACATTACGCATACGACGCATTGGCCAATGGACACTGGACACTGGACACTGACCAGCGCATGTACTGGCGACTGGCGACTCGAGTAACCGCTCGCAGGATACAGGACACAGGACACAGGACACAGGATACGGTATAAGCTGATGGCCAGCTATTAATTTGGTAGCTGAGTTTGGACGCTGTAATTGCATTTTATTTGGATTTCGCAGCAGCCGTTATTTTGGTTTAATTGGTTTTTGTGTGTTTTTAGCGCTGAATCTATTGGCCTTAATTAAAATGCAACAGTGCGTATGTGCAATGTAACAAAAAGTCACACACAAAACACACACACACACCCCTAAATAAATGGCCAACCGAAAATGTTTGCCCTGCACCTGAGCTGCAGCTGCAGCTCCAGTTTCAGTTGCAGTTTCAGCTCCAGTTTCAGCCATATATGACATTGTCAATTGGCCGCTAGCCCTCAACTGGCAACTGGCAACTGGCAACTGGCGAGTGGCGAGTGGTCATCGGGTAGATAAAATAACTGCAAAATGTTGACAGGCAACGCTTGAGGAGTGGGTAAGTTTTTATTGACAGCAGACTGGCATGATTGCCGCTGACCCGAAAAAAAACCTAGCTAACTGATAAAAAAATGTATATAAAAATGAAAAAGCAGAAAGCCAGCAGAAAAACAGCAAAACCAATTCAGAAAAGGGTAACCAGGGCTGCACCCCGTCGACACTTCAAAAACGGGGAGCAACAAAATGAAAAAAAGGAAATGTGAAAACAAACGAAACGAGAAGAAAAACCAAACACACAATAAACGTTGGTCAACTGGCTTCGTTTTGCTTTTATAATTTACATTGTTTGCGGTGGCAGCGCCAACGGTCACCCAGTCGACTGGAAGGGAAACAATATTCGGAAAAGAGTCGACTCTGGGCTGGACACTGAAAGGCAACAGGACTCTCGCTACACATGACCAGGCAATCGCCAATTGAGGATCTTCCCTCATTCATCGAAGGCTTAGAGTTGAATATATATGCACTCAACCACATAAATGAGCTTGTTGCCAATCGGATTTCGTCCATAATTTTCCACAAATTGCAAATACAAATCCAGATCGAATCATAAATATATAATATATACATAATAAAGCGAGTCCTTCTGCTCCCAAGATCCTGATACTATTTCCAGCTGCAATCTACTCTATGGGAAAATGTTGATACCCGGTTTGGGCCACTACTCGCATATATATCTAGTGTCTATGTGGCAGTTTTATGCCATGTCCATGTCCGCTGATTGCAGTGACAACTGCAAGGATGAACGTCAGTGGGTGGTTGGGTGGGGGGTGGTCTGTGTGAAGTGATTGATGGTTCATGGACATGTCAATTGCTTGACCGTTTGTTGTATCCACTCGGCGCCCTTTTGGCCTCGTTCAGCCCACTGTCCCTCAATCATCTTGCAGTCCCTCCCCCTCCCCTCTCTCTCTATAGTTGCTGCTATTGCAGTTTAAACAGATTAGAGCCACTTTTCTGCTGCCATTTTGTAGCGCGGCGCGACAAAAAACGCGCGTTGTTCAATTTGATGCGACACCTGGCCATAAGAACAACAACAACAACAACAAGGAGTACATCAAAAGCAACAACAATAACAATAACAATAACAAGACAAACAAGAAACGGCAACTGAAAAAATGTTTTACACGTTGTCCGCTTTTTATTTGCCTTGCAAATTAAAATCCAACACATGTTGTTTAATTAAAAAATGTTTACTATACGCGAGTATTTCATCTGGCCATTAAATATATGGCAGGACTCTTCTCCAATCGCCTTATGCTCGTACCAATTCCCTCCATGCTTTTAAATTAACGAGCGTGAAAAGTCCTGCGACAGCAGATTGCAAAATATTTGTGCTGTGCCAATGCAAAATATTTCCTCATATTTCATATCTGAACGCTTCTGTGAATTCAATTAAACATTGTTTTTTTTCTCTCTCTCTCCTGTCCTGTCCAACTCTGCCATCGGCTTTAATAAGAAATGCTAACAACAAGCAGCAATTTTAAATGAAACACAAAAAATAAATATCTGTATATACAACTGTGTAATTATGTAAATATAATAAGGTGTGAATTGAACGAAACTCTGAAAAGGAAGCAGGACGCTTCCTGGTAAATCTCAAAAGATGAACTACAGAAAAGTATAAAGAAGTTTGATATTTCAGCTATATATTATGAGAATTATGGCTGAGGTGAGGCTTCACTTTAATGGAATCAAACTATGCAAAAGGCAGGCAGATCTCTGACTGGTAAGTGGATTCATAAGCTGAGATCCTTCTGCTACTTGAAGACGTTTCCAAGCAAAAAGATGAACTAAACACAAGTAGAAAGAAGTTTGATATTTCAGCTATAGATTATGAGAATTATGGCTGAGGTGAGGCTTCATTTTAATGGAATCAAACTATGCAAAAGGCAGGCAGATCTCTGACTGGTAAGTGGATTCATAAACTGAGATCCTTCTGATACTTGAAGACGTTTCCAAGCAAAAAGATGAACTAAACACAAGTATAAAGAAGTTTGATATTTCAGCTATATATTATGAGAATTATGGCTGAGGTGAGGCTTCACTTTAATGGAATCAAACTATGCAAAAGGCAGGCAGATCTCTGACTGGTAAGTGGATTCATAAGCTGAGATCCTTCTGCTACTTGAAGAGGTTTCCAAGCAAATCTTTGAGTAAAAGATGAAGTACAGCAAGGTAGACTTTGAGTAAGGGAAATTCGAATAGTATTTGTTAAATATTGTGGAAATTATGTATAGGTAGAAAATTAACTTTAATATAACAGATACTAGATGCATCCTTGGGATACTTGAAACGTATCTTTTATAGAATGAAAACTAGTCTCTCTCAATCTTAGACATTAGAACTGGAACTATATACGACTCTAGCTAAAACCCTATAAGTAAAGTTATGTATGTCTCAAGCATGATTAGTGCTCAATCCAGTCAGATTTATGGTTTATTTTCTTAACTCGAAGCGAACAAATGGGACAATAATTTAGCTCAGAGTTTAAATGTGACAGAAAGTTAAGTGAGAACTGAGAAAAATATTGCTTGGGTTTCCTAATTTCTAAAGAAAGGTGCAAAACTTTATTAAGTTGAATAAGTTGACAGCAGTAGAAAAAGGTTCCCAGAAACTTAAAACAGTTGGCGAAAGGCAAAAGGCAAAAGGATCCTGGTAGCATCTTGAGTTGAGTTGAGCTAAGTTGAGTTGGAAGAGCCTTCAAGTGGTTACTGTGTATGCATTAATTTTGATTTAATCACTGAGACATTTATATATAGAGAGAGTTTTTGGGGGGTGGGATGAGGGTGTGTGAGTTGTTGCTGCAACTAAAACCGTATTTTGATGCTTGTCGAGTTTGAAAAGGATCTGGCATAATTCATGGCAATTCAAGCACGAACCAGTGCTGCATATTAAGCGAACTTTTGCCTATAATCATTACCCGTATCAGAATCAAAACCGCAAAACCGCAGACAAACTTTTCACATATGACGCCAAGTTTTCCTCTGGCTCTTTTGCTTTTCCTTATTTTCTTGATTTTTGCCTGTGAATTTAGCTACTTAACTGCAGCTGTAGCTGCAAACTGCCAACAGCAGCAGCAACAACTCCAACAACAACAGCAGCAACAACAGCAGCAACACCAACAGCAACAAACAAACAAACGTGACGAGTGCAGCAAATGCCAAATGATGAAATTGAGAGAGAGAAAAAAAACACACACACACAGACATACACATACACAGAGCAGAGAAATGGCAAAATAAAATGGCAGTCGAGGCTGGCAAAAAAGGAAAATTTCTAATGAAGTTTTCAACTCGGATGCGAGGAGCACAAAAGTAAATTGATTGCAATTGGAATCAGTAGCAGAAACTCGTAACGTCAATCAAATTGAATTCACACAGACGCCAACAGATGCTCGCCCCCTACTCTATATACACACACACACACACTCTTGAGCAGGAGGTGTAGAGCACTTCAAGGAGTGGTGATGGGGGAAAGGGGGTGAGAGGGGGGCGTGGCAAGTGATACGCATGCCAGGGCTATGCAAGGAGCGCAGAGGCATCTCAAAGGCAGCAAAAGGCATATATCATCCATCCCATATGAAACTTTGTTAATGAAATAGGTGTGAGTGCGGGTGTATTACGTCTGTGTGTGTGTGTGTGTGTGTGTGAGTGTGTGAAAGCAATGCAATAAAACTTGAGTGAGCACAACTAAAGTAAAATTGCTTTGCTGGATGATATCTGTAGAGCTGCAACTGCTTCTGCTTCAGCTTCTGCTTCTGATTAAAAACGTCAATAAAAATCGACTGCACAGCAAAATTGGAGCTGAATGCAAACGTCCATTGAATCCCAAATGAGTTCAACTAATGTGAATCGAAATGCGATGCATTATCTAATGAATTGTGAAGCTTAAACGGCTGAAACGGTTGCAAGTAACCAACCGAACAGTACACATAATTAACATAGACAGGCTCTGTCTCTCTGTCTCTCTGTCTCGTTTCAAGTATCAAGTATTGATATGATTTTTAATATAGGAGCCTGTCCATGCTGAGTGGCAGCTAACAGCACTTTAAAAGACAGTTATTAACACTAATTGAAAGCCATATTGAGGCGCATTAATTATAATTCAACACAATACACACAATAGACAATACCAACTGGCTGTCATAATACAAATTTCGTAATACCAATTTACAAATGTTCTGTCGATTATCAATGCATTTGACGGATAAGTCCGGACAATGGCCAGAACAATGGCTCATTGTTCCCCTTTGGCTTTCCAATAAGCAGATTAAACATCTCTCTCCCGCCAACATCTCGAATTACATTTTGAGCCGAATGTTAATTGAGTCCTTGAGTACACGCTGAGTTATGGCTCTGAACTACTTTCCTGCGAGTACTCGCAATGTCATGCAATGCGCTCATAAGGCGCACCTCATTTTTTGCTGTATAGAAATAAGTTTACCTTCCATAAGTGGAAATGTTGAAATGTTTTAAAAACCAGTTTCGAGAGCCATTATCAGGCGGAAGTTGTCTTGATCTTGGCTCAGTTTTAGTTGATGAGTTATGAGCGAGTGTGAGTCCGTTCTTAACTTGGCTTTCATCATCTCACGGCACACCTTCGTTATTTGATAATGTCATTGCAGTGCTAAAGTTTTAACACTTGCCAAAAACTAGAGCCAAACAGTTAGTTCAAGCTGCCAGACGATGACGTTTGCATTAAAACAAATGTCAGTCGTTGACGTTGACGTTGACGTTGACGCTGGCGTTGGCGTCCCTTATCACTCACAGAGCTGAGTAGAAGCATTAAAAACTGTAGCATACTTTTAAGCGCAAACTAAAACTGCCAGCAGCACTGCGACTGCGACAGCGACTGCGACTGCGACGTCGAGGTCAGCGCCAGGTTGCTGCTCATTTGGCGTCGACTGCAACATTTGTCAACATGCCAAGCGTTTAAGGCAGCAGCAGCCGCACGTGTCGCTCACTTACTATCTCCCTCTCACTCTCTGTGTGTGTGTGTGTGTGTGTGTGAGTGTGAGCTGCACGCTTGACCTGGCGCTGTTTTAACTGTGGTTAACATATTTTTCAAGCGCTTTTGCGGCTAGCACTGAGCAGCGGCAACAACTTCATTCTTGCTTTTGTGTGGTTTTTATGGCTGCGGTTTGCCAGCTGCAGTTGTTGTTTTCTGACAAAAAAACACGAGAAACAACAACAAAAAATAAAAATAAAATAGTTGTTGTTGTTGTTGTTGTTGTTGTTGTTGTTGTTGTTGCTGTTGCCACAAAACTAAAACCAGAAGCTGCGTGTTAATTTTACATTTTTACGCTTTCATGGCCGTCACTTGCGTGCGCCCGCCATCGGCATGCGTTCATCTCTGTCTCTCTCTGCTGCTCTGTCCCGCTCCCTCTTCCTCTCACACTTCCTTCTGTCTTACTGGCTGTGATCTGTGCAGCGCTCTGTCATTCTATGTCTGTGTGTGTGTCTCTGTGTGGACAGGACGAATAGTTTTAGCTCATTGTTTCGTTAAATTTTAAGCAGTTTTAGCCATTTCGTATTGTTTTCTCGTTCCCTCTCATTCTCTCTCTCTCTCTCTGTCTCTGTCTGGCTCTGTGTTTGTGGCACGCTTTGCTTTGTTGCCAGTGTTAACCTTTATGGCCGCAACAGTTTAAGCTGATGGCTTTTTTATGGTTGACTTTTCGCATGCTAAGCGCAGATTACGCATACGTCACGTTGAACGCAGCAGTAAACATCACACGCACCACACACACACACATACAATTGGCATCGCACTGCAGGCCACGCCTCCCACTAGTCGGAAAATTTATAAAATCAAACAGCGACATGAGATTCGTCGCCTTCAGCCGATGCGGCGCAGGAGGCAAGGCGGCAGCTTTTAATGTTTCTGCCTGCGCTTTATAATATGCTGCAGTTATTTTTTTCTCTCTGTTTGCAATTTGCTGTGCACAGCATGTGGCATAGAAGGGGGGCACACACACACTCGCGATAGTCTTGGCACTGTGTTGGCACACTGGCTGCTCTCTGGTTGACTTTTTGGCCATTTAAACCAGTTTGAGTGGCATAATCTGCCATTAATTTGAATTATAGCCAAGCCAATCATTTTGGCTTTGCCATTCAGCTGTCAATGCAATTTAATTTATACCCATTCTACGACTTTACGCGTTCATACCCGCAAAACGAAGCAGAAGAAGATGAGCGAGAGAGAGAGAGAGAGAGAGAGTACGTAATGCATCTGCACTGATAATTCTGATAAACGATTGTGGATATTATGGAAAATCGGCTCCAATCAAATCGACTAAGTCCTTAAGCTTATTTCAAACAATAAAGATGGAGAATCTCTCTGTGGCATGTGGCAGGCTTAAAAAGCAGAAAATGTTGCAAGCTAATTGGCCCAAAGAGGAGCTGCAACTTGCTTAAGAATTCCAATTCCAATTCCAATTAGCAAGGAGTATCCGTTGCAAACGAGCTAAGAGATTCGATTATATGGAAGCTGACAGGAAGACATAAATCTAGCTCTCACTGTGGGCCGAGAGAGACTTACAGCTCAAAGGAACAATCAAACTTGTATAAAACGGCTGTCAGTGTGAGAAACTGGCAAATAAACGTGGCTTAAGAATGAAATATGGCCTGGCAAATGCTTTCTTTGATATTGGCAGATCGGATTATAAGAGGAGGACTAGCAATCGTCCTACCAGGACACCTGCTTGTGCCATGCCTAACCTGGCATAATTTTATCTATAGCATGACAAATATAATAATATAAGGACCTTCAAAGGATTCTCGGCCAATTAAGAAACAGATATGAATGGCAAAAGATTTTAAGTGAAATGTTTCTAAAATCATTTCTGCAATATTCAATATTCTTGCAATTTCTGTAGCAATTGCAAACAGTCCTTTGGCAAGTTGGAAGCCATTTAAAATACCAGAAAATTAATTTTTGATATTTTTTTTGTTGCTTTTTAGTCCTTTTGCCGCCGCCTGCTGTGTGCTGTCGGCTCGTGCTGCTGTCGGCTTGTCCTGCCAAGGCAAAGGCAAAACACTTTGATCGCCTTAAAGGGCACGAACATTGCAAATCAAATGATTTCCGTGCTGGCCGACAACAAGCATAACAACAACAACAACAACAACAATGGCAATGCAACGACATGGCAGCGGAAGTGTTGCTGCTTTCCTTATAGCAATAGTTCCTGCTGTTGTTGCTGTTGCTATGGCAAGTAGGAAAATAGTGTGCAATTTACCTTTCAACTATTAAACGTCCGTGGTAAATGCACAAAGCGAAATCAAAGTGGCATGAAAGCGCATCGAAGACATTGAGAAAACAAGCAAAAGAAGCAAAAGAAGCAAAAGAAGCGTTCGGGCGATAGCTTAACCCTTTTTGCAACACGACTAATGCTATTAAAGAGCATTACACACAGCTAAAGAGACACACACAAAGACACACACACAGACACACACACATTCAAGTAGACACACAAAGTGGAGCCACAGAAAATTAGAAAAAAATATTATTGTATGCATTGCATTCAATGGTTACGATTTGCAAAGGTGTTAGGGCTGTGTGTGAATAGCAAATACCAATGAGATGTTGGCAAAAAAGGGTAGCATCAAGTTGAATAGAGGGATGGTAAGAGTGGGGGGGTGAGAGGGAAATACTCATAGTATGTAAGCTCAATGGGTTCAATTTCTGTTTGTCTATGTATCTGCTGCTTCACTTGTCCAGCTATGCATGGACTTTTAGGCACTTGAATGCTTCGCAAGCTTTTTGGCTAACGGGAATGTGAAATGCATAGAGAAAGTGCGACCAGTGATTGCATTTTCGTAGAGGTCTACATGGAAATATCAAGAAAAAGAATTTACCCAGTTCAATATAACATCCACTTCAGGTATTCAATTTGATTTTCTTCGATTTTATATTTCTGTAATCCCACTTCAAATGAAATTCACCCACCGCTTCCTACCATCTGCACTCAGGCACTCCTGCAAAGTTTGCTTAATGCAACTAAGTAAGTTAAGCACAAGTAAGAAGTAACAAACAGCAGTTATTGAAAGCATAAACATAAACAAGATACAACTGAGCAGCATAAAGCAAGCGCTCAGCACTCATAACCAGCACAGATTAAAACTAAAAGAACTTCCACAAGATACATTTCAACTGCACAAAGTAAACAGCAATAACCAAGTCTCATCTCAGGACCGAAGTAAGTAACGAATGGCAACCGCAGCTGATCGAAATTAAAACAAGATTTTTGAGTAGAGCGCAAAACTAAAGCGAAGCGAGAAATATCTGACAAGCAGAAAGTGGAGATAGATGAAGCATAGAAGGTAAAATTAACCAACACAAAGTAACGACTAACATTCCAAATGGAGCTCAACGTAACGAGTAATAACTAAAATAACGAATACAATCTAAATATTACAAGGTAATGAGCCACCTCAGGGATTCGTTGAAAGTAGGAAAACAATAACGAGTAAGATCGAACAGTCAACTTAAAAATAGATAACAGAAACACACGCAAGAAGTACTAATTGACAGTAACGAGTGAAGTTAAGATAGATCTCAAAACTAGCTACCTGGCAGGATTCGTTTGGGCTACTCGCTACTGCGAAACAGATTTGGGTGCTGTAGAAAAAAAGGACACAATAGATATAGGAAGATGCTCAACTCAGCTGTTAAAACCGACATAAGGAGGAGCTTCCACGCTTACAAAGAGTAACGAGTAATCACTAGAGGTGATTGATAAGCATTAGGAAGTGACGAGTAGAAACCAAAAAGAAGCAAATATGAAGTTAAAAGAAACGAGTAGGAACAGAGACTAATCAAGGCCAGCGAGTAAAGCTAAGCTACATCTGAGTATCACAAAGTAGCGAGAAGCACCAGGGAAGGAGCAATGAAAAGTAACGAATAATAATCAGGATGCAAGTCAGCATTGGGCTAGCATCAATAGGAAGCGAGAGTAACGAATTAGATGCAAATTTCATCTGAACAACATAAAAGTAACGAGTAGCACCTCTGAGATAATGAAAGCGACGATTGAAATGAAAGTTGCATCCCATAAACAGGACAAATGGCTGAGGACAAAAAAGTGAGTATCAAAATTAACGAAATCTAATTTTATATCAGACTGACGAATAGCTCTAACACCTGATGAAAATGCCTAAATAAAGGATAATATATACGCCATAATTAACTATCCATCATAATGAATATATTTGCGTTGATTGACAACTTGTTAAAAATAGTTTTTAAGTTTATTGAAAGGCCATTTGCGAGCGTGAAAAGTCGTTAAATACATTTGCTAATTTGAAAGAAAATTAGTTTGCGATTCAACAAATGGAAAGTGCTTATTAGCACAAATTGATTTTTCCTGTCAGTCATCGCACTTATTTATTTTGCATTTGCACTTTTAATTAAACACTCGGCTGAGGTGGCAACTACCGGCGACAACTACTGCCGACTGTGGCACCCTTCTTGCTGGTACCTATCCCCGGATCCCCTACACTCGGCAATCATTGTAATTAAATCAATGAATGATTCATGTGAGTGCACGGTTGTCTCCTTTTGCTGATGCTGGTGGCTGTTGCTGCTGTTGTTGTTGCTGCTGCTGCTGCTGCTGCATTAATGCAAAATCCGTGTACTTAGTGCAAATGGAAAAACGCAGCAGGCGGCCGACACTTGGCCAAGTGGATGAAAGTGGGCAAAAAGAGGCAGCTAACTCAGCCAGCGTTGCCAACAGCAGCAGCAGCAGTGCTAATTTTAGTGCCAATTAATTTGATAGCAAACACTTGCAGCCCATTGCCAATTGCAGTTTGCAACTGCAACAAACACCCCGCGGACCCTTTACCCACATTTCTAGGCTTTAATTTTGTAAAAGGCTTTGAGCATTAACTATGGCGGCACCGAACATGTTGACAGTTCTCCTCGTTGTTGTTGTTGTTGTTGTTGTTGTTGCTACTTAATGTTGCTGGTGTGTTGCTGGTGTTGTTGGTGTTGCGACTGGGCTCTTTGGCGCCTTTGGCTGGCCAAGCTGGCCGCCTGCGTGAAAATTAAAATAAATTCGCCATGTTTATTGCATTTGCGTTGGGTAATTGCTTATACAATTTTATACGAAATTAAAAGCCACTTTTTTTGCATTTAACATTTAAATAGGCTTTTAATTTAAATGAAACGGAAATGCTGAAGGCAGCCATGCATATGTGTGTGTGTGTGTGTGTGTGTATTGGGACAGCCTTTGGCATAATTAGCTTGCGGACATAAATTGCCAGCAAGTGCTGTAAATGTTAATGTGGCAAAATTAATTAAGCAGAACAACAGAAAAAAACACAAAAAATAATAATAATAAAAAGGAAAAATCCCTTTCACAGGGACTCAATATAAATGAATAGATAAAATGGCGAATTGGTCAAACAAAATATGAAAAATGAAACAAATCTCCCAGAGAGAAATTCAATGAAAACGAAACATGGGAATCCGAATCCGAATCTGAATCGGATGCAGATTTCTAGAATTCCCATAGAAAATATGATTGAAAGTTGTATCAGCTTTGGTAATTGAATCTAACAATTTGCATCAATGCGCTTTCAATCAAGGAGTAGTCCAAAGGAAATGATAGCTGCTCCTTTCATAGAAGCTCGTATATCCTTAAATGTCATGTCCTTAGCAACCATTTTAACTTTTCTTGCATTCAAAATGGCTTTCTTTACAGCTACAGCCATCATATTATAATCAGATGTCCTAATCTCCTGCCTTTCTGTTTCCCTTCCCCTTCGTCCTTCATCCTTCATCCTTCATGCTTCATCCTGGTCTCTGGCCCAGACCCAGCATCATATTCAGAGTAGACATTACTCGCAAACTTTCATTTCTATGCAATTTTCTTCTGCACATTTCTCTAATCCTCACCTTGCATTTCAAAACAATTTACGTGGCCAGGCAGCTGCGTATCTCCATCCGTCCGACTGTCCGGCTGTCCATCTGTCTGTCTGTCCGTCTGTCCGTCTGTCTGTCTGTCAGTCAGTCGGTTCGTCTTCGTTTTCAACTTGGTTACCATCTCTAACTCTGAATCTTTATACTTCTCCCTCGCCTGTCATTCAAGTGGCGTCGTCTGCTCGTTAGCACACCTTCGTCTCCAGCTGCGTCTTGGCCACGGCCGCGATATACTCAAGCCCAAGCCCAAGCCCAAGCCCAAGGATCCTGCCCCCTGCCCCCTGCCCAAAAGCCAGCCGAGCCCAACCGAGCGCAGGCATCTTCATTCCCAGCTTGTCAACGATGAGACACATTTCTGTTTATGTCTTTATCTATGTACCAGTATGTATGTCTTTGTCTCTATCTGTGTGCGTGCGTGTGTGTGTGTGTGTGTGTGTGTGTGTGTGTGTGTTTGTTTGAGTATTTGCTACTGGGCGCTCCTTGATGCTCCAGGAGCAGCTGCAGCTGCTCCAGCTTCTGCCATCATGTCTGTCACTTCTATAACTACTTTTGTTACTTACTAGTTAACTGCGTACCAGCCAGCACTCTCTTTCCCCTCACCCCTCCTACACCCTGCCCCTTCCCCTCACACACTGCTGCTGCTGCCCATCTTGAGATACCTGCAGAGCTGCCACACATGCATTTACGCAACTTTTGCTACCATTTGCACATCTGCATAACCATTTCCCAAGCCCAACAGCCACCCACCAGGTACACCACCCCCCACCCACCCACCAGCACCTACCCTCTACCCCCTGCCCCCTGCCCGACCAGCCAGCCATTCAGCTCGCTCAACCCATTCTCTGCAACACTTTTGCACAATTACATACATTTTTAAGTGCGTTCGTGCCAGCGCCTCTGCCTTGTCTAACTGTTGTTGTATTCATAACTACTTTAGGCCACGCCCACACCCATACACCCATACACCCATACACACACACACACACAGTCACATTTACACCAATATGTAGAGTGAGCCTTTATTAAAGTTTTATCGCATTAAAAATTTCTTTGCCACTTGCAAACATTTTTCGTGCAAAAACACCAACAAAAAGCGTGCCAAAAACTCAGCCAGGCAAGGACTAGAGATTGGGCCAGAGATTGGCGGCTGGAGGGGTGGCTGGGGGTTGGTTGGGTATGGCCAGGGACAGAGAGACAATGATGTCGTTTCATGTACACCTGTTTCAAGTTGTTTTTATTATTGTTGTTGTCGCTGCTGCTGCTGTGCATATTTGAATACACTTTTCGTTGGCCGCTTAACTTAAATCTTCACCCGTTGCTCGCCCCTGGCCCAATGCAAGTTTAAGTGGGGATTTTACCTTTGGCAAGGCTGTTGCTGTTGCTGTTGTTGTTGAACAGGTAATGACAGTTATGTCAATAAGTTTTGCAACACAACTTAAGCAGTTAAAAAGAGAAAAGGGGGCAAAAAACGTATACAAAAAAAGGAAATATAGAAACAAAATAAGCCGTCGAGAAGGTGTTCAACTGGAAAAATATCCACTGAATGTATCAGTTGATAGAAGTCTGTTTAAGGATCTGCCATAAATATGCTATACACCTGTGCAGAGCCTCTGCCTCTGCCTCTGGCTCTGGCTCTGGCCTTCCATCCACAGAGATTATGCGAAGCAAATGCACTAAGTGCTTAGAGCCTGAGCCAAAAGCGGCAGGGAAAACTTTTGTTATTTAAAAATAAAATGGCAAAAAAAAAAAGAATAATTTCCCTATATGGAAGCATATAAATGATGTGAAAAGGCGCTTTGTAAACTTTTTGCCAGCTCGCAGGCAACCCCTTTTGTGCGAGCCGCCTGGCAACTCTGCGCACAATTCATAAATTTTCAGCAGCCGAAAGGAGACACAGCACAAAAAGGGGGAGAACTGAAAAGTGGTGCAGGTTTTTTTTCCTCCTCTTCTCTTCTCTTTTGCCTTTTTGTATCTTTTTATTTTGTTATTATGATTTTTTATTTTTTGAATATGCAAATTTTGTTGCGAACATTCATTAAATTTAGTTTGCCAGCTGCTTTCATTTGATGGCACTCAACTTTTTCAGTTATTTAAGTAGAAAATTTTTGGTGCTTTTTCAAATATTTGTGCAACGCTTCAACTTGCCCCATGGACACAGCTCAGCCCATGCGAACAATTAGTCATTCAGTCAGTCAGTCAGTGAGTCTTTGGCCCATTCAGTTCATCATTTTGTCAGTTTGTCAGTTTGTCAGTTTGTCAGTTTGCCTGCCATTCAAGCAGGTGGGCTACCAGTTTGATAAGAAGTAAACGAGCTTATTTGTTGCCCAAAGAAAAAGAAAAAGAAAAATAGAAAATAAAAAGAAAAAGAAAAAACAACGAAAATATATGGAAAATGTGCAGCTATCTCTGCCAGGCTCTTATCTGACCGGTATGCCAGGACACGCCCCCCGCCTCCAGAGCAGCGCTCTCTATAACAAAATTTCAATCTCAAGTGCACTCGGAAAACAGTTTCACAAAAATTTTCCAGCTCTACATACATATTTCTCTCTCTGTGGATATTTTATGCATTTTGCCAACTAAATTTATGGTTATTTTTCTCAAAATGTTGCTCCTCTGGCACATTGTTGTTGCTGTTGGCTCTGCCTCAACCTCAGAGTCTGCCTCAGACTCAGACTCAGTCTCAGTCTCTTCAGAAAATTCGTGTACAAAAAGCGCAACATTTATGCAATTAAAGCCAAATTAGCAATGAATGCAGCTCGAGTGCTTTTGCTTTTGGCCCAAGCTACAAAAGTTGCCATCAAACTTTTGGCCTTTTGTAAAGTTTTTCCTTTTGCCTGCTGCCTCCCACCCTCCACCCAACCACCCAACCACCAACATTCCCCTTAGAGCCAAAGCCACAAAGACCCCAAAGCTGCAACCCAGAACCAAACCAGAAACCCCTCCCCCCCCTAAGCACCGACCGCTTGTTATGGCCAACTCTGCACCTCGTTGCGTCTTTGGATGCATAGTTTCCAGCTAAAACTGCACAGCTTCCAATTAATTTAATGCCTGCCAGTGTAATGAGCGTTTAAGCTTTTCAATGGCATCATCGTTGCTTGTAGAAAGCGACAGTTGCTGTCGTTCTCGTTGCTGTTGTTGTTGCAGCTGTTACGACAGCTTCTGAGTGTCATTTTATGACGCTTATAAGCAGCAAATAATTTCTTATTTTGTGTCTTTATACATTTATAAATAAGAGAAAAAAGCAAGCGATTCCCCCCACAATAAAAGGCATTCTCAGAACGATACGACCACATGACGATGTTGCCAGGACGACTCCTACACACACACACACACACACAGACACAAGCCAGGACCGAAGGATACACTCTATGGGAAACCTTGAGGGTAAGTGGGAATTTCTTGGAAGCGTCTAATAAGCTCGGCCATACGTACCGCTGCTGTCAGCTCGACTGCATATCAAGTGGGAGTTATTGTCTGGTCATATGTGAGTTGTGTTGCATCCACATGGAAAAAGATAATTAACTGCGACCCTGGGCAGAGCAGAACCTAATTATGGCTCTGGAATTCTTCGAAGCGAGAGATGGAAGATTCCAATTAATGAAATGTTTTCATTCTGCGTAAATTCAAATAGTTTTCCCACGCAATTTCCACCGACAGCAGCTAATTATGGCAGCTCTCGGAATTCATTAAAAAATGTATTTAATTCATTTTCCACTTTTCCTGGAATCGTTTTCATGTGCAAATGTCAAATTTTAATCAGAAATTTTAATTTAAATATTTTCTTATTTTTTTTTTCTTTTATTAAACGTGTTGTGAGTGCATTTTCATGCAGCTTTTGGGGGAAAATCACAAGCAGAGCGCTTAGTCATGGCTTCAATTTAGTTTATCAGATGTAACATTTAACTAATTCTACCCTTTCAACCCAACCACCCCCACCCCCTCCGCTCTGTGGCAGTATCGTGTGGCATGTTCTTTGAGCCGGAGACTCGAAGCACTTAGCCTGCAATATAATCAGCAAAAGCGATTAAAGCACTTGGCCCATTGTTTATTATTACAATATTAGCTGAGCTTTTGTTGTTGCTCAGAGGCCTCTGGAAGGGAACGCTCTATCAACTTGACTCGATGGCTGTTTGGCTTTACTTGGCCTTAACGCCATTGTTTGCACTCCGGGGTGGCCCCAGACATCAAAGTGAAGCGGCTCCACTTTCCGTTTGCGTTTGCGTTTGCGTTTGCGTTTCTGTTTGAGGCGCTGCAGCTGAAGGCACGCGCCAGCATTTAACAGCAGGCAGGCAGATCATTCATCAATAATTACATGCTGAAAGGCTAAAGGCGATGCCACAAAAATGTTGAAGACCCTGCTGCTGCCGCATGCCCCACCGATGGCCACCGATTCGTTGGCATCCGCCGACCGTCCAATACCGCCACTCAACTAATTTATGCCAAAATGCTTGCCAAACTAATGACACTTTGCAGCGAGGACGAGGATGCGACTTAAAGGACCTGCCCAGGCGGGAGGCGGGGGCATGGCACGTAAAACTTTTTGGCATGCCGTTAGTTTGTGTTGGTTCCTCGGCTGGTTGGCTGGTTGGTTGGTTGCCTGTCAGGGCAAGAAATGTAAAACTTGCGCGAAAAATGATAAATACGCTTAGACCTAATTAACTTGCGACTTTAATTAATTTTTAATGAAAAAGTTAATGAGCCGAAAACTAACTGGGCCAATCAGTTGTGCATGTGTTTGGCCAATCGATTTATATGATAGCAAACAACTTCTCGCAACTTCTCATAAGTTCTTAACTTAACTTTAACTATAAACAACGAAAAAAAAAGACGAAGAAAACACGGAGAAAACTTTCTTAACTGAAATGAGTAAGACTCGCATCGAAGGTGTAGCTCAGTTTATAGAAACTTGGCAGAAGGAAAAACTTGCCAATATCGTTTATCCCTAACTCTTATATTGGCTTATTATAATATATATATACGATATACATAGTTATAGCTTTAAGAGTTTCTTTTTATGTTTTTAAATGTTTTTCGTTTTGTTTTTCTCGCTAAACAATCTCCGCTTTATGACACATGCGTCGTCCTGTCTGGCTTTCAATCAGGGCCAACTCAGTCGCAGTCGCAGTCGCAGTGGCATAGCCAGTGGCAGAGTCAAACGCAGTGCCTCTTCTGGCCATCAAGCGTGGCCACGCCCACCCAATGACAGCAGCTTTAATTGGATTTTCGCTGTGGCGGCCGCAACAAAAAAAAAAATAACAAAAGTATCAAAAAAAAAAGAGAAATAAAAAAAAATAGGAAAAACCGAAAACCAAAAACCGAAAATTGCAATTTTCGACAGGCGGCTGTCGCTTGGTTTCATTTTGCGTTACTTTTCGTCTCGTCTTTTCGGGTAGCGCATTTATTTTTGTGTTTCACCCATTTTCCTGGCTGTGTTTCCCCCACCCCCCACCCCCCACGCCCCTTGGCTTTTCTTTGCAATTGGCGCACGGCTTTTGGCGCTGTTATTTCTCCGTAACAAAGTTTACATTTCACACATTCATCACTTTTGGCAGCTGCAACTAATAGTGTGCAATGTCGGGCAAATGGACGGCCCCGTTTAGCCAGGAGACCAGGAGACCAGTAGACCAGGAGCCTGTAGCTTTTATTTAGTTTTTTCATCCTTGCTTTTGGTCATGGGCGCACATTTTTATTGCACTTCTCGGCTTGTGCCAAGTTGTCCTGTTTGGCCTGCCAAGAACGGATTACGGATTGTCTCTGCCACAGAGTCTTATAAATCAATGCTTAAAGCTTAAAGGAATTACACACGCATGTGTCTACGTATGTGTGTGTGTGTGTGTGTGTGTGCATTGATGACCCTTCTTTTGTCAGGCGTGGCATAATTTTTTCCTCACGTTGCACACTTGTTTGTAATACTTGCCACCATGCCACAAATGCCATAAAGAGTCAGCTCATGGCTTCATTCAACCCGTTCTTCTGCCATGGCATGTCCTGCCATATCCTGCTCGAGCTCCTGCTCGTCCTGGCACAATGATGAAGCTGTTGGCTGCTGCCTGTTCACAGCTCGCAGCTATTGGCTTAACACTTTGCGGCTCTGACTCCTGCACGTTGACGTCATAAAGCGTCCAGAATGTGAGTCGATACGTGCCTTCAATCCAGTCAGAGTCAGACAGAGTGAGTGAGAGGGAGAGGGAGAGAGTCATTGATCATTGCGCTCCGCTTGATACTGATTTATGGAATTCGCATCAATTTGAAATTTTCGCTGCTCAAAGCCATTCCCCAGCTGAGAAGCAGCGAGTTGATAGTCTATATCCTGGCCTGTGACAGCGTCTTGAGACGTTTCATAATTCATCTTAATTTTAATTTGCAAGTGATGGAGTGGCTGCCAGCCAGCCAGCCAAGCAGCTAAGCCAGTCTCACACTATCCATGGTGCTCCACATCTAGCCAGTCATCCAGAGAGTCAGTGAGTCAGAGAGTCAGAGAGTCAGTGAGTCAGCCAGGCGGGCAGTCAGGCGGCTCTAAACTGCAGCTTCATTATCTTAATCTACTCCTTTTTAAGCGCAAAGTTTTCAGTGGTAGCTAAAGAAGCATCAGCATCAGACCGCACACAAATTTGCGCCCAATTGCACTTTGGTGCAGTTTAATCTGCGAAATTGCCGGCCAGGCCAGCAATTTTCACAAATTGCTTACATTACGTAAATGAAGAGACACCAGCCACGTTTCCCATCTTCATCTCCATCTCCATTTCTATCTCCATTGTCATCGTACTGAGAGCTCTTACTCCTGCTGCCTGCTGCCTGCTGCCTGCTGCCTCCTTCTGCTGCTTCTGCATGTCCTTGTTCGCTGTCGTTTGTTGCCGTTGCCGTTGCTGTTGCTGTCGTATCGCGTGCCGTCATCAAGGCGCTGCCACATTGCGTATACGCAGCGTTTGACGCTCTCTCCAAGTGATTGTGTCTAATTGAGCGCACATTTCACGCGCTCGCACACAAATTGCAATACAATTAATTTATGACATTTTCGCATGATAATGCAGTTCGAGCACGTCTCGAATCGCATTCACATTCGCAAAACATTTGAACATTTTTTAATTAAAAACCAAATATTAAATCAATGCAGCATCCAAATTAGTTGTCAGCTGGTTAGTTGATGTTGTTGTTGTTGTTGTTGTTGTTGTCGCCCCCAGGCAGACGCATAATTCATTTGGCACAGAAGGCCAACGACAAAGTCGCTTAATTACCAATGCTGCCAACGTCGCTGCCAGCGTCGCATTAACCCATTAATTAAGGTGACGTCAAAGGCAGCGCCAAAAGCGATAAAACCATAAAACGATAAAACGACCAAAGCCAAACGCCCACCAAAATTTGTGGGCTAAATCAGGAGCAGCCTCAATATAACACACACACACACACACACACCCAGAGCAAGACAGAGAAACACTAAGAGAGAGTGAGAGAGGGGGAAGGGGGGAGCCAAGGCAGGTAGTGAAAATGAGAAGGACACACAAAAATCTCAAATGCCAGGACTCGCATATTTATGGCCATCTGTGTGCGAACTGCAAAAGTGCAAGGAATGCAACCGAAAACCAGGCAAACTACGACGACTACACCGAGGCCCGAGCCTGCCACCGAGCCTGCCACCGGAGCCTGTGACATGCAATCTGTACAGCATATGGCATGCTTGCTAGGAATCCCTTTGAGTAGTTACTAGATAAAAGGACATCGTGCCATGGCAACCACTACTACGTCTGCCACTCGAACTGAAGCCATGTCAAATCAATCATCGAACAGGACGTTCACTGCAATTATTCACACACACACACCAAGCAAAACGTGTGTGACTATCGAAAGGTTCATAGGCTAAAATGTCGAGCTATTTATGTTCTAAATGGGAAAAGGACTTGGATTAATAACTGAAAGCACTTTAAATATTGTTTGCTGATGAGATTAAATGATACGATAAATAGGACGATTCCTTTCAAGCTGATGTCTTTTCCATATGGAAACTATTTCTTAACTATTCCTTAAGCTTAACCTATGACAGAAGAAGTATATAGGATCACACTTTAAGGTATTTCTTATTATGAGAGAGAGAAGATTTTTAAGTTAACTATTTACAACAAAGCTGTTCCTCAATTCCTTCTATCCACTTATTGATTTCTGGCTGATTCTGATTTACGATCAAACTTATCTGTTTGATTTGAGCTACTATTTTCTTTAACTATTCCTTAAGCTTTATCTTCGATAGAAGAGGTATAAAGGATCTTATTTCTTATTAAACTAGAAAAGATTTCCAGTTAAGTATTTGTTATAAGAATTTTCCTCAACTTTTTCCACTTAATGCATTGTAACATAATTCTGCTTTACGATCAAACTAATTTGCTTGAGGTAAACTATTATTTTCTTTAACTATCTCTTAAGCTTAATCTTTGATAGAAGAAGTATAAAGGATCTTTCTTTAAGGCATTTCTTATTAAAGTAGAAAAGATTTCCAGTTAGATATTTTTCATAAAGGTTTTCCTCAACTGATTTCCACTCATCGCTTTGTATCATAGTTTCGCTTTACGATCAAAGTAATTTGCTTAATTCGAGCTATTATTTTTTCTATTATCTTCATCAATAACAAAATAAGTCTTCAGAGAGCTACTTAAAGGTATTTCCTATTGAAAAGAGAGTGGATTTCCACTTAAGTATTTGTGGTAAAGGTTGTCCTCAACTATTTTCCACTTATCGATTTCTGGATAATGCCGCTTTACGATCAAACTAATTTGCTTGATTTGAGCTATTATTTTTGTAGCTTTCCCTTGAGCTTTATCTATGTCAAAGAAGTATGTTGAGTCCTACTTAAAGGTACTTTCTTTTAAGTAAAAGTAGTTTTCCAGTTAAGTATTTTTCATAAGGGTTTCCCTCAACTCTTTTCCACTTATCGATTTCTGGATAATTCCGCTTTGCGATCAAAGTAATTTGCCTGATTCGAGCTATTATTTATACGTTTTGAAAGGAAATTCAAATTATCTGGATTTGCGTGAGCTCATGAAAATTATTTTTAATAGTGACAAATTGATGGACATTAGTTTGATAAAATGACCATTTCCTTTCGCCCAAACCAGCAGACGGAGCAATTGGTGGTACAGTCAACGAGTTTATAAAATATACTCATCGATTTGTGACTAATCGTTGAGCTGTTCTTTTATGCACACTGAATAACCCAGACATCGATTTTGTTTAAGGACATTCATTTGTCTAACCGTCAAGTTGGAGGAGCCAGAGCGAAAAAAAATAAACTTTTGACCACTTAATGGCAGCTCAGCCCCGCCTCTACCCCCCGTCGTTCATGGCCAAATGATATGAAATTAGTTTTAGCCTTGCGTTTTAAAAATTAAAAGAGCTAAAAATCAATGCAATGCTGCTTTTGGCCATTTGCCGTTTGCCCATTTGCCCAGTTACCCGCTACCCGCTTACCAGTTAGCCGTTAGCCCGATAGCCGTTAGCCAATGGCCGTTGCTGTTGGCCGATTGCGCGATGGCATTTGGCGTATGTCAGCCCCAACTGGCAGTTCGATAATGAATAATAACGGGGCCGAGTTAAAAACTTTGCTGTCTCCCTCTGGCAGCACACACACTCTCTCTGTTGCTGTCTCTTCTTTTGTACGTTGCACGCTGTGCTGTCACAACAGCAGCGACAACAACAACAACAACAACAATGGCGTTGCAAAAACTTTGGCAATATATTTGCAACGCATTACGTGGCATGTCAAGCGTTTTATCGCGCGTATTTTTCAATTTTTGCGCGGGGCGTGCCTGCAACTGAGCCCAGGGGGAGGGGGCTGCATTAAAGGGGGGTCCCCTTGCTGGGAATGACACGGCCATGCCAGAGCAATATGCTTGGAAGCAAAAATTAAAAAACCGCCAGTGTGCAGTCGCCTTATACTCCGCCTCCTAATGCTCGCTCATGTGGCGTTCTTGGCCATATATTTCTTGGCCGCCCGCAAAGATAACGTAGGGCATAGCCCAGGACTTCTGCTCAAGTGTGTGTGTCTGTGTGTGTGTGTGGCCAGCGGTGCAACCTCTTCAAATAGTTGCATACAAAAAATGAAAGAGAAAAAAGCAGGAAAAAAGAGGTGGGAGGTGGGATAGAACGCCCATTGAAACACATTTCCGATGGGGAAAGGGGCGCTCATATCCGCTTTTTGAGCGTTGAGCACAAACAGGAAACACATTATAGCAGCTGGTAGACAGACTTATGTGTAGCACTGTTGAAAAATTGTTACACACACTGATGCTGTCACTGCCAGGCGTACTCCAACATCTCCTTCTACTTTTCACCGCTTGTTGATGTTTTGCTACGTGTTTGTTTTTGTTTTTGTTTTTGTTTTGTTGCACTGTTTTTTACATTTGGTAAATAAACTGCAATGTGAGTTATGTCAAACATACACACACACACACACACACAATGTATGTGTGTGTTGCATAATGGCTGCCATGGCTCATCTATCAAATAACGCGAGTAGCGTGAGAAAAAAACAAGCTCCAGCACACTTTGGCGGGCCGTAATGGCGACGAGGCAGCTCACCGGAAAAAAAGTGTTGCCTGCTTAGATGAGCAGCGGAAAAAGTGTTGCCTACTTATGCGCATTTGTCAATCCAAGCCAACCCCAGCCACCCACAGCCAAAAAAAAGAAGCAAAGGGCTGCTCACTTCTTTATGCGGGCAGGCAGAGGCGATAAGAAACCAGTTGCAGAAATGTTTTTCCGATACGCCCAGAAGTATGCAATGGAATTTTTAAAGAGCCGCTTGTAACTGTCTGTGGAACAAACGGAAATTTAATTAAATTAATATAATTGTAATATTGGCTGTTTAGTTTGTCTATTAGCCAGTTAGTGTCTGCATCCTTTATTATCGCCCTGAGGCCTATCAGAGAGTGCAGAGACAGGGCCATGTTTAATAGAGAAGGCCAGCCAGCCGGCACTTACATAAGCCATTTGGCCAGCTTGTGGGCAGCTCGGCTTTCCAATGCAGTTTCAGCCAAGAGTTCGCCTCGACTCGAACATTGAGCTTAAGTATTTATTTGCTGCCGTCTAAATTTAGCGAGCCGAGAAGCGAGAAGCGAGCAGTGAGTATGGAAAAAAGGAACATGGCCAGCAAATTGCTCATTTATTTGCAACTGTCAATATCAATAACAAATTGGTTGTTGTTATGCCTCACACACACACACACACACACACATAGAGAGAGACCATGGAAATGTGCCACACTATCTGTTCGTTTTTTCTATCTATTTTCTATTTTTTTTTCTTTTTTTGCGCTTGTATTTGGTTTCTCTTTGGTAACTTTAGCCGGGGCCGAGGCAAAACTGACAGGCAGTAATAAAATAAATGAGCCGCCATTCTTTTAAATTGAGTTTAATAAACGTCACACTTCATCGACAAAAGCACTAGGCCCTAACAAGTTGGCCCAAAAAATAAAAAAAATAGAGAGAGAGACAGAATAGTATGGAAAAACCTGAAAACAAACCAAACGTAACTGAAACTGTACCACGCTTGGCTAGAGTTTGGCCCAATCCCTTGGTCTTTGCCTGGCCCATAGACCTATACAAATGAACTATGAAATGGCTGGGACAACATGCATATTTCGGCACACACACACCACACACACACAAACACACACAATGAGCACACTTATTTATTATTCCCCAAGCGTTTGACCAACGGCTAACCCCAAAAACTGGAGAGTGGACCGCATTCAAATGATGTCTTATTTAGCTGCCTGCAGTTTGCCCGGAACAAAAAACGAGAAGAATACATATCGCACACATATATACATACATATATATGTGTATATGTATAGGATCTATCCAGGCAGACCGGCTGGGGCTTTTCCTTTTTAATGTTTATAGCTTGAAAGTTGTGCAACAGCATCGCGAAATCGCTTACATGAGATTGTAATTACGATAAACGGGCGAGCGCCAAAGCCTTTAAATATAAACATGAATACATGGATTGGGGGGGGGGAGGAGAGTTGGGGGAGAACGACGCCTTGTTGGCCATAAACCGCCAAATGAGCCAAATAAATGTTATTTATATAAAAAAGGAAAAAAGCAAAGAATATTGTATAAAGCAGACGGCAAAAATTGCAAGCGCGCGAGTTGGTTTCTTCTTTTTTTGCTGCTTTTAGCCGAGTTGTGTGCAAGCCAATTGCGATTTATTTATATAAAATTCATGCGATATGAAATCATATAGGTAACTAAATATGCCACGCAGACAAACAGTCAGACAGACAGACACTCAGACAGACAGACAGAAGGATAGACACAAACAGAAGAGACTGAGCCATTCAGCAATTGGCTTTTGTGCCAGGGCGTTATGTAAACATTCGAGAACGGAGGAATCGCATCACATTGCCAGCACCTAGAGGAGTAAGTGGAAGGACCTCCAAAGGAGCTGGAGATGGCGCCGCTATTGCGTCTAAGCGATTTCGTATATTTATTAAGCAGCAGACAAAAACAAAATTGGAAAAACAGAAAACGAAACAAAACAAAAAACAAATCACAAAACACAATATATACGAGTAATAAACAATCTGCAAAACAGAATTGTAGCCAAAAGTAAAGCTTAAAGATATATTAGACGATTTAAGATCGAAGTATATATAGAATATATATAGCAAGAGATCAGACCAGTTGGAATTATTTATAAGTATCTCAACAGCTTCAACCAAGATTAATCTTAATTCAGCTGATTATTGATAACTTTGACTTGGACTCAACTGAGGTTGAACTGCTGAGGCCTTTGGCTCAAAGGACCCTTGCTTTCAGGACATATATATATAAAAAGATACCAGATCAGCTAAGATTTTATATACATCAAAAGATTCCAGCAAGATATTATTTGCTTCGACTCAATTGAAGTTGATCTACTGCAGCTTCTGGCTTAAAGGACCTTTGCTTGCAGGACATATAACAGCAAGAGATTCAACTAAGATTAGTCAAAATTCAGCTGATTATTCATAAGATTTGCTTGGACTTAAGTGAAGTTAAGCTGCTGAGGCCTTTGGCTCAAAGGACATTTGCTTTCATATATATATAAAAAGAGACCAGATCAGCTAAGATTATATATACATCAAAAGATTCCAGAAAGATATTATTTGCTTCGACTCAATTTAAGTTGATCTACTGCAGCTTCTGGCTTAAAGGACCTTTCAGAATATATATATATACACAGCAAGAGATTCAACTAGATAAGATAAGATTTGCTAGGACTTAAGTGAAGTTGATCTGACTGAATTCTTAGCTCAAGGAACCTTTGCTTATAGGAAATAAGGCAAGAGATCAGATCAGCTGGAACTATGTATAGGTACATCAAAGATTCAACAAAGATTAATAGATATGTATTGCTTGGACTCAACAGACTCAACTCTTGGCTTAAAGGACCTTCGTTAACCTATTTGCTTTAAGCTTCCCAACTTTCTTGTGCGTAAGATCCAATCATGAGAATGAGAGATGCACAAATGTGCTGGATACACTAAGATTTCTGATTGGATTCGCAAGGAAGCGTAACAGAAACGTGGCAATTGGTTGCATCAGAGTCCCCTATTGATCAGAGCAGTCCCTGTGGAACAGCCCGGAGAGCCTTTTGAGCAGCTGGTGTAACCTCACATCACGTGTAGATAACAAGATTCATGTGCACTAAAGCTTAGTCCTGCGTCATGCAACTTCCTTGCAAGGATTGCAGACGCAACTTTTTGTGGCAGCTCTCACGGCTAACTGGGTAACTGGCTGGCATAAGAGCTCATGCGGCTAAGCCAGGTATCAGGTGGAGCGTTAATTGTGGCTCAAACGAAGCAGCTCAAGACTGGGCTGGGAGTCCGTCAAAGTTGCCGCTGGGTAAGCTGTGGCTGAGTTGGACTGGACTCAATGGTTCGGAGAGTCTACTAATCCTTAACGGTTGCAGAGGATTAACTTGAGGTCTGGCTAGCTTATGTCTGAAGGGTTTCCTCGAGAAACGAAACTAACTTTAATTTGAGATGCAAATTAATCTGTGTCCTTTGCGAGAGACAGAATTAGAATGGAATTTGCATCTTGTGCTGTCAGAAGTTTCAGCTACGAATTGTGAATCATATTTTACGAGTGCGTACTTGAAACTAAAAGTAAAAACATTGTCATAAACGCAAAAGTCATAAACACGTTTCCAAAATGAAATGAAATGAAATGAAATGATTTTAATATAACTAAAACCCAAGAGGATTTCGTTTGAGTGACACAAAAAAGGATTGGAAGAGAAGCCAAAGGCTTAGGATAGAATCTTAACTGCAATTGAATTATGTCCCAACACAGAAAACATTTTAAAACGAATTCAACTAACAAGAAAAAAATAAGAGAGAAGTGTACTGAATAAATGAGAAATTTGAAAGGAAAATAAAAGAAACGAAAAGGAAAAGGAAAACACAAATGAAAATGCAAATGCAAATTGTTTGCACTAACGAAATGATTGTTTCTGACAATTAATTCCGAAAGTATAAATATCAATGGAAAAATGTTGCAGCTCCTGAAGCCAATGTCAGCTCGTTTTTCCTTATAAATGGCATGGCAAAAATAAAGGAAAATTGCGCAAAAAAAAATTGGAAAATAGGAAAATTGAATCAATCGTTGTTCATGGCAAAGCTTCGAGTTTAATACCCTCAGGCAAGACAATACCAAATATGTTGCTCGATATGTGTTCTCTCTGTGTGTGTGTGTCGCATGTGTGTGTGTGTGTGTGTGTGTGTGTATGGCATATGTAAGCAAATACAAACAGACTCGTACAAGAATACCTATGGCAAAATAAACGCGCACATAAATAAAAAAGACATTGTCAGAAAAACGCGATGTGCTCGAATGTTTATTTATGGGCCTCGTCCTGGATTCTCCGATCCGAAAGGGGGCCTAAAGTTATGGCCAAAAGCAGTCAAAAAAACAACAATATAGGGCAGCGCATTCTTAGTTATTTGATTGCTAATTAAAATGGCAAATCAAAGCGGCTCGAAGCGTCAATGTTGACAGTGAGAGAAGGAGAGAAGGAGCGAAGGAGAGAGATATATATATTTTTATATATATATAAGCACATAGAAGACCATTAATAGAGCGTGAATTTTAGCGCAAATACGCCATGGGAGTGGGCGGTACAGATATGGGCGTGGCTGGCGATATGCTGTGCGCATTTGTAGCCCGCAATGTTTTGCCAATCAAACCCCAAAGTCATTTCATTATTGGCTTTGCGTAATCGACGTCAAAGCGTCCCGGGCAAAAGTCAACAAAGCAACGCGGTGGAAACGCAGACGACTCTGTGGGAGTTGGGTACAGGACCAAGGTGGAGCGGGAGCAGCAGCTGGAGCTGGAACAGATGGTGAGAGGTACACAGAGAGACAGAGGGAGAAGCAGAAGCAGCAGAAGCTGCCCTGCAGTCAACGTCAAAACGTGCATGCAGTCAAGCGGATTGAGGCAAATATTTTCACATTGACACGGCAAAAGGATCAGCAGCAGACGCGAGGACGACAGCAGGACAGAACTAGCGAGCGAGCGTGACAGCAGGACAGAGAAGAGTGAGATGGACGGAGTCGAGTTCGAGATTGGAAGCCGACGCGACTTGACAATAAAGTCAAAAGTGTAAATGACACAGTTCGTTAGGCGCCGCAGAGCATGCAATACATATACACTAATATATATACATATATATATATATATATACAAATACATATACATAAAAAAATTGGAGCCATAGATACGTTTGTTATGCAAGCTGGGCGTGGCCCCAAAAAGGATTGCGGACCGTACATTAATGGAGGCCACAGACAGCCGCATTGAACGAACTCAGTCACTCACTTAGTCAGTCAGTCAGTCACCCAGTCACCCAGTCATCCAGTCAGTCAGTCAGTCCTCCAGTCAGTCAGTCAGTCAGTCCTCCAGTCAGTCAGTTAGTCAGCGAGCAAAATTCAATACTGGGCTGCCAGCAGATTTTGGAGTATGACAAATATTTTATGCGCACATCATAAAAGAGCCTCGAGACTGCAGCAAATATACAAGCACACACACAGACATATACACACACACACACACACATACACAGAGACAGAAACAGAAACAGAGACAGAGGCAGAGGCACACATACGCCCCAAAAGATACAGAAGACAACAGACAACAGTAGGGCAGACAACAGATAGCAGCAGATACAATCGCCAGCCGTGAGATGCGAAAGGAAATTTGTGTAGCAGGACAACGCATAAAAAGCAACGCCAAGGCACTAAATAACAACAAGGAGTCAAGTGAGGACAAAGCTTTGAAGTTGCAGCATGGCGACGGCGAAGCTGCGGCCGAAAAAGGAGCACACAACACACACACAACACAACACACACAACACAACACACAGCACAACACACAAAAACACAAACCAACAAACCAACAAAAAGCGAGAAAAACGAGCCAGAAACGAACCAAAAATGGTGAAAAAGAAGAAAACAAGAAGAAAATAAAGAAAAGCTAAAGAATGCTAAACAACAAAGGGGCCCGCAAAAGCGAATGGCGAGGTGCAAATAATGCTGAAAGCGCCCCAAAATGTATGCTACACATTTTTGGCAGCTGCCTAAGTACGTGATAGTGTGCGTGTTCTCTGTGTGAGTGTGTGTGTGTGTGCTTCTGGGTCTGTATCTGTATAAATGAGAGCCTTAGCCTGTATATATTATATGTATTTGTGTATGTGTGTGCTTTGCCTGTTGACGTGAAAATTTGCACGTCTTTTGTTGTGCATGCGTGTAAATGTTTCGTGGATTTGATTTCGTTTCGCAAAATTGAAAAACTAAGCATTGAAAACAACAACAGCAAACAAGCCAAAAGCAAATGTTTTATTTGTCTACCACACACACACACACACACATCTACACACACACAACCGCACAGTGAGCACTCAATGCACTGCGTTTTGCTGTGCCAAATTCGTTTTGACGGCATCCAAACAAGTATAAAAAAAAGCGAAGAAAAAAATAAAGAAAAGGGTTTTTCTTTATTTTACTTTGCGGCCTCTTTTAGTTGTTGTTTTTATAATACAAATAACGAGAATCCCTTCAATACATACAAACATACATATACATATATCTTTGTGTGTACGTATGTGTGTGTGTGTGTGTGTGTCTGTGTGTGTGTGTGCCTCTCTGTCTATGTGTATTTGAGGTCGGGTTGATTGCTTAAGTAAACGCACTCAGGGCAAGCCGCGACAAGAGCTGGAGACGGAGACGGAGCAGGAGCTGCCTTCAACTTTACTTGCTCAACATTTTTTGGCTTCATATTTTTTCCTTATTTTTATTTTATTTTATTTTATTTATATATATTTTTTTTGTTATATTTTTTGCTGTTTTTTTTTATCTTATTTATTTTTATTTTTTGGTTTTTTGTTATTTTACTTTTGGTTTGGTTTTTTATATTTTACTCGACATTTGGCGCTTTCAACGCTGAGCTGGGTCAATTCGTTATCCTTTTGGGGTCGGGCACTGATTTTGCTTTACTTATTTTTATTAATAGACTTTTTGTAAAATGCCAAACAATATTTGCTTCAATGCAGGAGAGTGGCGCAAACTGAAAACTGAAAAGTGAAAATTGTGCTACACTTTTCAATCAAAAAGGTTTTTTTCCCCGAGTCCAGCGGCTGTTTGTAAAGGATAAGTTGCTCTGCGTATTTCGTGTATGTTTAATCCGTAAATGGATATGTTGTTATGACGCCAATACACAAAAATATAAAATAGAAACGAAACGAAAAGCAGAAGCAAAAGGAAAAACTGATTTTCGCTTTTCCTCATGGCTTTTTCTTTGCGCTCTGCTTTCCAACGGTAAACATTGTCTTAGTCAATTGAACGTTCATTGATGTGAAAGGAATAGGAAGGAGTATATTTTATATCTTTTCAGCAAGTCCTATGCAAATTTACACAGAAATTTGCAAAATGAGCCAAATTAACTGCTAATATTCATAATTAAAAAGAAAAGTAAGGCAATAAAACTCAAGGACTCAGACTCCCAGCTTTGCCTACCAGACGATAATTGAAGACATTGATATGGCTTCAAGTCAATATGCGTTAATTTCAGGTAATGAGGCGATTAATTAGCAGAGCGATCACATTACGAGACACAGTCAAATCGACTCTCAGCTTAAGTAGTAGCTTAATATATTTATATATAATTATAAATGATTGTAAGAGTTAAAGTTAAGGCTTACCTTTAGTCCAGACTTATGGGAAAACGATCTAGAGTTCTTCGTTCTTCGTTTTATATTTGGTTTTGGTTTTGGTTTTGTTCGTTCGAAAAGGCACAATTGCAGCGTGTCATGCACAATTTGGCATAGTTCTTAGAAATATGATAGATCTTGTGAGTGTTCGCTTTTCTTTTCTTGAATGTATTGTTTGTATGTGTGTTTGTTCTATGCTTTATGATAATATTGCGATATTCGTTGTCTGGGCCGCGCACGCGAACACTTTGCACGATTCTGCAATGGAATTTAGCACACGACTGCCAATTAATGAAAACCTAGTGGAAGTTAAAGCGAAATTCAAACAATTTGTGGCTGTACGTTGTGTACAGTATCAAAGGGAAACTGTTGGTATTTGTCCTGTTTCCGGTCGCAGTAGCTATGCAAAACTGCAAAACTGCAAAGTGCATGACAGAAATGCCAATGCGAATGCCAAGAGCAGCAACAACCAAATCAAAATGTATGAAATGCTTTCACAATAGACGAGGCAATATACAAGTATGATATATATATGGAGAAGGAGATGGCTGAGTGGCAGGGCACATGTGGCATGCCACTATGTTTGTATGTATCTTTGCACTTGAAAACCATTTAGCATAGTTCGTCCATAGTCCAGGCGACAAAGGACGAGAACAGTTTGAGATAAATGTCAAAGGTTATGGTGTTAATGTCGGTTTTTATTCAAAACGGATATCTGTCCACAGCTGCTGAGAACAAAAGGCGCAAGCAATGTAATAAAAAATAAATTAAATGGAAAATGCTAAAGGAAAAGGCGACTGACACAGACAGACAAACTGGCAGACCAAACAGACAAACAGACCAACAGACAGACAGACTGAACAAGAGAGTGAAGCGCGAATGTGTCACGGATTTCATTGCTCATTGAATACGCATTCATTTCATGGGGCAGGCAACAAAGGCGCACAAAACTGTGCGAAGGACCTGACAACCATTCGGGGCAGCCGCATCCAGTCACTCAGTCTGCGTACGTAAGCAGCAGAAGGACACAAACACATACTGTCACACACACACACACACACAGAGAGACACACAGTGGCAAGTCAAAGGCGCTGCGAAAATCAGTGGGTAAAAGTAAGCCACAGAGCCGCAAGAGAAAATCAAAACTACGCGCACACCAAAAAGGCGCTGCCTTCTATAGTCGCTGTGTGTGTCAGTGTGTCCTTTCATTTGCATATATGTATGTGTGTTTGTGTGTTTGTGTGCTTGTGTGTGTCGGTTTGTTGTGTGGCTTTGCTATTTTATTTCATTTTTGTAGTAATTGCCTTTTGGCGATTGCAATTCTCGCATTTTATTGAATTTTATAAGCAAACACACACACAACATTTGTCTAACAGATGCGACACACACACACACACTCATACACACACATGTGCTAAGCCACAATAACAACATTTCTTTTTAGTCATAACATTTTCATGTTTTCGAATTTCGCTTTACACGCGCTCCACAATTCAAAATTGTTGTTGCCACTTTCGGCTTATTTTGAGTTTCGTAAACATTCACAGAAATTTCTTAGCGTGTTTTTGTTATTGTTTTTTGGAATATTTTTTTTAAATTTGTTTTTTTTTTTGTTTTTATGAATTAAAAAAATATAAAAAAAAGAATTGTTTCATTCACACACACACACACAGGCACACATACATGGAAACATGAACACACACACACACTTGTATAGAAAGTATTGGGAGACGCGTCCAAAATGTGTTCTACGCTGGCTCCGTAGCTGGCCTCTGTCTTGCGGAACCGCCCTAAAACAGTCGGGAGAAAAACTGAAAATGAAAATTTGTGAAAAATTTACCCAAAGCACGCAAACGCATGCCAGGCGATACGGTAAACGGCAAAGCCAGAAGCTTTTTTAAATCTCAGGCAAGCGAAAAAAAACAACATATAAAAAAAAAACACACACACAGAAAATATACCGTTATTTTATATTATATTACCAAAAGCCGCACAACAAGTGAGAGAACACTGGGAAATTATGAGCGAGAGAGTGAGAGAGCATAAGGACACACACAATCAATAAGTCCACATGCATACAAAGCTCGCGATTCAATGAGCGAAAGCTTCGCTTTGAAGAGCGAATCTGAAGAGAGCGGCGAGAGCGCCAAGAGCGCCAAGTCAAAGAGAGTGAGAGCGTGGGAGAGCGAGAGCAAAAGTACGCATACCTCCCCCGCGTAGCGTCACCGACGCCCCCTCAGGCCCAGCAACATTATTGCCGTTATTGCCGCAGGCAGCACATGCTGCCAGAGCCGTCATGCTTTTGGGCTTTTTGGGCCGAATGAAAGGCAATTCACAAGTTGGGTGGCAGTTGCCGAATGAAATGTAAACAAAGCTTGAATAAAATAAATAATTTTTTTTAAACACTTTGAATGAGTTTGGCTCAAATGGAATTTACCGTTAAACACGTGTATTGCCAGCGGGCGAACTTTCTCAAAAAAAAAATGTTTTTCAACTTTTGCACTAGGTTTTTGAATTAATTTGCTGCCTTGCGCTCAACACGTCTTGCTTTCAGCGTCGCCACAACACGAATGTCAGGTGTGCGTGGATTCCGGCTCCATTTTGTCTGCTCCGGACTGCCAGACTGTGTGTAGGCGTTCTGTGAGAGAATGTACCAATTAACCGTTATTCCGTTTGACAGCTGGCGCTGCCCACTTGCTGTGCTTTAATTGCCAGAGTTGCTTGCGAACAGCTGCCAGGATATGCGCAGAGTTGCAACCGCTGCCAATGCCAATGCGCAAATGCCGCGACGGGAGCTTTTTTTGGTTTCACGCCGGCGGCTGTAACGGTCATATACAACGGCTTTATAACGGCTTTTGAAAGCCGGCATAAGGATAACAACGATGATGATGGTAATCATAAAGACTCTTTCAAGTGCCCACTCAACGCCCCGAACCAATCAGCCTCATCAATCTGTCAACTCTTCATCTCTTTGCATAGAAACCCAAAGAGAGAAGAGCAAAAAAAAAGGAACATACGGCCACTTAGGGCTAAACAAAGCGCCTGCATATCGCAAGGAGCTCAAGTGCGACAAATGTTGAAGCAGCCTCTCAAGGTGGGCAAATTACCGCCGCAGGTCTGCATCGAGGTCCAAAACTCATAATTAGATATTACTGAATGGCCATCAAGAGCAGCTGCCTCGGGCAATGCCCGCAGAAAAGCGATACTTGTTCTGGGATTGTCGAGCGAGTCTGCTGCTATGCGGCAGATCCTACGTCATATGCGGGCTTGCCACCAATGGTATTTATGTCTGTGTCCGTGCTGCTGTCCCTGTCCATATCCGTGTTTGTACACCGTGTTGTTGTCCCGTGCCAAGGTGCAAATGCAAGTTGCACGAACGAAACTGAGATATCAGTTTTCATGGCGCAGTTTTTATTATTTTCTGTAACCCAATCGCCACAGATGTTGATGACTTTGCCCTGCCCTGGCTGACTTTTTGGGCACGCCCGCGTCACAGTATTCCATAACCAAGGCGATTGATGCGATGCTGCACCCCTCAACCAGTCTGTCCGGCCTGGAACTGAACCAAAGGTAGTGGTAGTGGCAGGGGTAGGGGTAGGGGTAGGACCTCAGCTATGGGTAAGGGTAGGTTTTTTTCTTCCACTTTCGGCATGATTTTACATAATTCCAGCACCCTTCCTCCCGGGTTTTATGTGCATTGAACTTTCGTCCTGCACAGGACATCTACTAAATAGTATATGGCTCTTTTGACGCTTTAAATTGATTCACACCGCGCACGCACAGGACGCAAAGGACGCACAGGACGCGATGCCTGCCACCACGCACATCCCTGCGCATCCTGTCAGCCACTACCTAGTTCGATGCTATTGTTATACGCATACCCTGTAATAAGCCATGAAATGTCCTGGGGCTACTCGATTTGCCACAGAATACGTAAGCACTTATATTTTTACTCAATTTTTACTCAAAAGGAAGGGAATTAAGAGGAACTATAAGGATCTGGGATAAATAAATGATCTAATTGAAAAGGATATCTTTTTTACCCTGTCATAAACCATAAAATTTCCTGGAGCTACTCGATTTGCAACAGAAAACGAAAAAGGATTAAGAGGAACTTTAAGAATCTAAGGGAAACATAGGTAAACTTTAGATCTAGTTGAAAAGGACATATATATAATGTCCTGTAATAAAGCGTGAAATGTCCTGGGACTTATCAATTTGTAATGGAATACGAAAGCTCTTCAAGAAAGTTGACTCTGAAGGAAAAGGATTAAGAGGAACTATATGAAGCTAAGGTTTATAAGTAAGTCGCATAAGATTTAGTTAAAAAGGATATCCTGCATTGCATTCAACACTCTTCTAGGATAGTTTAAAGGATATCCCTTAGTCGTATACTCTCAGCTGCAGCGTTCTTAACTATTTTCCGTGCTGTCATGCATTTCTGTTTGATTAAACATTTTTTACGCATTTCCGTTGTGAACATCATTAGTTCGCGTGTTCGCTGTATTGGTCCAGCCGTGCACCACCCCCGCCCTATCGGGCAGGCTACCTCCCTGCAGCTCTCCACCCGCGCCAGCAACCTCCTTCCCCCCACCCCCCGTATGCCGCGTAGACACGGATACGCACCCCTTGCTGTGGCATTTCCTTGTTGTGTGTGCTTAGGCGCAAGTTGCATCTGTCCACTTCCGGCAACGAAGTTTCCGTAAACGTATATGTGAGCGTGTGTGTGTGTGTGTGGATGTGGGTGTGGGTGTGTGTTTGTGTATTGTTTGGTTATTTGTTTTTAGCTGCTTTTAAGTGCTTCGCAGTGGAGATCGATGGCCCATGTCAATGTCCTTTAGTGGCATTTCATTACATCTGCACCGTTATTTTGTTGCTGCTGCTGCTGCTGCTGCGGTTTTGTTTACCCATCAGTTGCAGTTGCTTTACGGGCCATCAAAAGGGAACATCGAACATTGCCAAGACACAAATATAAAACGCCTTCTTCATCATCATCATCATCATCACAATGAATAGACAGAAAACCCAATCTATCGGAGGGGGTTCAATTTCAACCCTCCAAATGTGAAGAGAGAGAAAAACAAAACAGGCGAAAGGACGAAAGAACTAAAAACATGTGCGGGGACAGGGTTTATGGTTTATGAGCACTTCATATAGGAAGTGTTTACTAGCGTCACAATTATAAAGTGATTACCCACCAGCTTGAGAAGGCCTAGAAGGGGGGAAGAAGGGGGCGGGGCTGTGCCTAGCAACCCATAAAAATTCGAGAAAGTTTTTTTGTTTTTTAGTTTATTACAAAAAAAAAAGAAGTAAATATTATAATCTGTTTTACAATTGCTTAAGATTTCGATTTAAATATAAAAATACAAATATTACGTATAAAAATATATATGTATGTATATACTATAACTATGTTTATATAGTGTACAATCTAATTCGTTTTGTTTCTCTTTTTATTAAATCTATTTTGTATTTGTTATTGTAGTTGCACTCTGCGCAGACAAAAACATCGAGCAGAAAACTTTGTAAACTTTAGGCTTAACACTTTAGTATCACATGATCTCACTTAACCGTTAGATATGCTTATCAATGATATAAATTATCTTTACAAAATATATATAAAACTATATACCTGCACATATATATATACTATATGCTATATATATATATATATATGTAAGTAGATTGAGCGAAGTTTTCCCATATTCGTTGTACTCTGCGGTTACAACCAATTGCATATTGCATTCTACAGACTAAGGAACAATAACGCTGTGATATTGCTCGGATTTTGTTTGTTTGCTTTTGCTTATGAACTAAGAGTTGACTTTTAAGTACACAACCGCCGGTTCTGTTGTTGCCTCGCCATAGACCTATAATACACTCACTATATGAGTCTATGGTAACTAAAATTAAAGTTGTACTCTTCAAATACTTTTACTGGTAGTGAAACGCTGGTTCAATGTCCGTTTTGTTTGTGTTAACCTAATCGACAAAAAAATGTATAAATAAATAGTCCTGACTAACTAAACTAAGTATGTTAACTAAACTAAATTAAACTGATGCTGAGCTCATGCCCCAAAACTTAGGATCCTACGAAATGACTAGAGTTCACACTCGACTTTTGGAACCAGCACGGGTACTGGATTTCATTGCTTAGCTTAGGTTTTCCTTCTGATTTTCATTGCTTTTCTTTTCTTTCTTTTTTTTTTTTTTTGTTGGTTGGTTTGGTTTAGATTGTCTTAAGAACTATTACTGCACAATTTCGCCTGAATTTCGATATTTGGAATTTTTTTTTGAAATTTTTTAAGAAAATAATTCGAAATTTGAAAATAAATGTTAGACCTTAAAATATAACTAAATCTGTATACGAAATCGAAGAAATATATATGATAATGAGATTCAAAATGATGTTGACTAGCTTTACACCATAAATGACTAGATGAATGTTTAAATTAATGACTAGAATATTAATCGGATTATAGAAATAAATGAATGGAATGAATACGCGTAATGAGTTAAAAGATGAACAATGAGATTGAGATTGAGATTGAGATTGAGATTGAGAGATAAGTAGATGAGAAATGAGATGCAATATTGTTGTTTTTGACTGAATTTAAAGATGAGTTGAAAGTATTTGGGGTGGATTTTGAGATGAAAGTATGAAAAGTTCTGATGGAATGATGTAAAGATGAGATGAAAGTTTGAGTTGTTATAGGGGAATGATTGAAGGTATGAGTAGTTTGGTTGAAATGATTGAAAGGTAAAATGAAAGTATGAATAGTTGCAATGGATTGATTTTGAGATGTGTTGAAAGTATGTAAAGTTCTGGTAGAATGATGTAAAGATGCAATGAAAGTATGAGTAGTTTTAGAGTTATGTTTTTAAGATGCGATGAAAGTATGAGTAGTTGTAGAGGAATGATTGAAAAGTGAGATGAAAGTATGAATAATTGCGATGGAATGATTTAAGGATGAGGTGAGAGTATGTAAAGTTATTGTGAAATGATGTAAAGATAATATGAAAGTATGTAAAGTTGTTGTGAAATGATTTTGAGATGAGATGAAAGTACCAATTGTTGTATTGAAATGATTGAAAGATGAGATGAAAGTTCTGATGAAATGATGTTGTTCTATGATTGTTCTATGGATAAGAATGAAATGTCTGATGAAAGATACCATAAATGGATATAGTATATATAGTAATTGACCTGAGAGTAACTGATTGTTGAGTTGATTTTGTACACCTATGAAAAATGTAAGATTAGCTTTGGTTTAGTTTTTGGTATTTCCTGAATCTTTGGTTTATGTTTTTTGGTATTTCCTGACTAGACTAGACTGACTAGACTGTAGATATATATCTATATATATGACTAGATTATACGAAATGCCTGACCTGGTACGAGTTCCAATTGGCTTAAGCAATTTAACTGAGATCATATTGAAGCTGACTAGTGCCAAGAATATTTGGTTACTGACTGACTATAAATAAATACGAATGCTAAACATAGTTTAAGTGATTAACTAAAGTCTAACTAAACATTAAGCATGACTAGACTGATTTGCCGTCTTTGGTGCTCGGGTAACTAGAATAAGTAAGTACAACAATGGAATGTGGATCGAAGTACAGAGTTGACTAGAACTGAACCCAGTAATAAAATGAGGATTATTAACTAAAATTCAAACCTGGTCGAATTTGCTGAGTAAAAACTAATTTCTTTGGTCTGTTTCAGCTGCAGTTCTCCCAAAATAACTAAGAGATTAATTAAGAACTAAACTTAACAATATGCGGACTATAAACAAAATGATACAGGTGCAAAGATTACCATAGATTACCCAGATCCCGGACTCACTCAATGCGCCATCGTCGTGTGCTGGATGACTGAGGCGCAATTGCGCAGATTTGTTAAAGCGGCCGCTGCGATGCTCTCCTCCTCGGTGAGGCCGTGCTCGACAATCTGTAGACGGCCATAGCCGGCGGATGAGGTGGAGGAGCTGCAGTCGGATAGATAGTCGGCCTCGTAGTCGTAGTGACTGCTGCTTGCCGCGCCCGCCACATAGACGCCCTCATCCTCGTGGGTGCCCGCGTAGGAGTGTGAACTGCTCGCTGAGCTGGAGCTATTCGACTTGTAGACGGAGGTCTGGAAACTGCCCGTTATGGTGGTGGTAGTGGTGGTGGTTGCCTCTGGCTCCGTTGGCTCGGTGACTGGCTGCGTCTTCTTTACGTGCGTCAGCTGATGTTTACGTAGATAGGCGGCACGTTTGAATTTCTTACCGCAATCGGAGCAGCCAAAGGCCAAATCATCGCTTGACTTCTTGGAGCTGGTTTGATCCTTCTGCTGCTCCGGCTGATTGCTGGTATTGCGATTCTCCTTTTTGGCAGCGGCTGCCTCCTTTTTGGGCTTGTGCCAGCGACGATGTGAGGCCAAGTTGGCCGGGCAATTGAACTGCTTGCCACACTCGGGACAACGATACTCGAGGAGGACGATGCAGGCGCAACGATGACGCGCCAGGCCGAAGGCATCATCAAACTTGATGCGACAGAGTCGGCAGACATAGTCACCAATTACGTTCTTGATGGCGGCCAGTTCCGCCTTGGTCTCCTCGGTAATCTCGACAATGTTGTACTTGGGATCGATGTCACCATTGCTGTACTGCATTGTGCCATCGGTAATGTCCTCCAGTGGCCGGATAATGGTGCCCGAAACTGGTGAACTCGTCTCCTCATCGAACTTTAATTTGCGCGTTGCTTTGTTGCGCGTCGATTTGGCACTGGCTGTGGTCGCTTTGCTGGTGCGGGGCGCCGTGTCCGAGACTTTAATGGGCTTGGCGGGCGTGGCATCAACGGGCTTGGGACTTACATCTGATTTGGCCAATTTGGCAGCGGGCAGCGTTGTTTCGCTTTGTTCGCTCAACTTGCGCTTGAGTGAAACCACTGCAATTGCAATCGGAGCTGGGCTCTGCGGTGGTGTTATCGGCTTCTCTGTAATGACGACTACCTCCTGTGCCACCTCCTGTGTCAGCTCCTGTGGCAGCTCTTGTGGCAACTCATCTGCTGCCGTTGCCTCTGCCGTTCTGCCTGCTGCTGCTGATGATGATGCTGGCTCGCTGTGAACCTCAGCGTATGCGGTTGCCATTGGCACATCGCTGCTTGGCACTGGCGATGGCGGTTTTACGGACAAATCCAATGGAATTTCACACTTGGTTTTGATGTTCAGATAGCGGCTGCGATACTTGGGCGGCAGAGATGCCACCGTGGTCAGCAGGCCCAGGCCATGGGGCAGTCCACCGGCCGTTGCATTGTGCAGCAGCTGTATGCTGTGCGTGTGTGGGTGCGGGTGCGGGTGCGGGTGCGGGTGTGGATTTGAGTGTGTGTGGCCAAGGCTGTGGTTCGATGCTGTCGCCTGATGGTTGGCAACGCTGGCCATTGCACTGTTCCGCGTATCAACGAAATGATGATCAACTGAAACTTGAACGCGCTTTAAGAACTTGGCTCAAACAATAAACGGAGAACGTTAAACGATGAACGGAGAACGATGAACGATGAATGATGAACGGAGAACGGTGAACGGTAAATGATGAATAGTGAACGATGAACGATGAACGATGGGTGGGTTGGGGGTTGGGGGGTAGAACAAAGAGTTTGAAGAACTAAGCAAAACTTAACAACAAAGTTGAAACGTTGGCAACGTTGAGCGCTCCTTTGGCTGCTTCCTGTCGGCTCGACGTTTTTGCTGCGAATGACTAACAGCATATCCTGCCGGCTCTATTTATGTGTGCCAAAGGAAAGCGAAATTAAAATCATTGTTTGTGTGTTGTGACGGCGTCGCTCTTGGAAATTTCATCCCCCAATTCGAGTCGTTGTCCTTTTAGCCCTCGCCGCTGCTGCTGCCGCTGCCGCCGCTGCTGGCGCTGGCAGTGACGCTGCCGCAAAGCCGGAATCTTTTGTTAGCAATCACACACATTAGTCACCCTTTTTTCCATACACACACACACACAGACACGAGCACACTTCGAGCGGGGGGAGCAGCAACAGCAACAGCAGCAGCAGCAGCAGCAGCGGCAGCGGCAGTCGACGACGCCGACAGTGAAAGTCCTTTGCACTGTGTCTGCCTGCACTTGGAGAAATCATTGTGCAGCAATTTTCGATGTTGCAGCTGTGCCTCAGGTTGCCAATGCCAATGCCACGCACCCAAAGAAGAAACAGAAACAGAAAAAAAGGACACGCGACAGGAACTGGAACACATGTTCGGGTCTGGCTTGCAAATTCTGTGATTCATGGAAATTTGGCACCGCACAAAAGCCTGGCTGGTTGCCTAAGCCGGGCTCCCTTCGTCCTTCATCCTTCGTCCTTTCGTCTTTTTGTACTCTCTAGATCTTGGCAAACAGCTGATAGCCATGAAACCGTTAATTGTGCGTGTAACCAAAGGTAAATGTGCAATGTGCACACAAAAAAGAAACAAACTCAATGGGCCAGAAAGACCTGAAGAAGATCCTTACAGTCCTGCAGGCTCTCAAGCAGCTGTGGCAATTGGAAACATTCTTATACACACACACACACATCACAGATAGACACCATCAGTTGTGAATTAATTGAGCAAAACAATAATATTATTCTACACTTTTCTGAATAAACAAGTTTTTTTTGTTTATTTCTATAAAAGACTTTATAGAATACGTATTGTATATCAGGGAATAGGACTAGAAACTGAAGGATAATAGTAGAGCTGGTGGTATGAAATGATTTTTCTTTTACTAACAATTGCACTACTATTTCTTTGAATGCAGCTGAATATGTCAAGGAATAGCTTAAACTTTGTTTTATTTTTCACAAAGTGAACAAACTCGAAGGTTGAAGATCGCAGAAAGAGTTATGCCTGGCGCTTCAAGCCAGGATATGCTACAGCAGAGTCTATAACATGCTCAAGGACATCTGTTTGCCAGAGTTATTATAGACTGAATCTACAGTATGACTATAAGCCAATTCCTAGAGTTCCTGCTTTTATACTTAAGAAGCAGCTCATTAGGATTCTGGCTAATCGAAGATTGAAGATGGAAGAAAGAGTTCAACATTGGTGCTTTAAGCCCAGCAGCTAGGATTTAGTATAGCAGGGTCTATAACACTCTCAAGGACCTCTATTTGCCAGAGATATTATAGATAGAATCTACAGGCTCATTACAAGCACATATGCTTATCCCAAGGTTTCCTTCTTTTATACCTTAAAATCAGCTCAATAGGATTCTGTCTAGAAAAGATTCTATCTCAAAACTAAAGATCGGCTTGGAAATCATGATAAGAATAAGATATATATATATATAGTTTAGTAAACATAAGTCTTTATATAGTAAACAATACCTGAAACATTTAATAATGTAGTATATAGACATATTTCCTATATATTCTGGGTACTTATAATAAAATCGAAATCAAAAGCAGTCAGAAATTTCTCTGTGTGTAGCTTTTGGGTGTTGCATTTTCAGGTTTTCATTTGGATCTGCTTCTGTCTACGGCTCTGACTTCAACTTTGTACTTTCTACGCACAGACGCCGCACACTCAACACACACACACACACACAGGACACAGCCGTGCTATAAGCTTGTCAAGTTTGCTTTTGGTGGGGTAGGTACGTAGTACACACAAGGAAACACACACACACACAGACACTGGGTTGCTCAGCCACCACAAAGCGATTGTTGGTGTTCTCTCTCTCAGAGTGTGTGTGTGTGTGTGTGTGTGCTTTGCATTAATATAATCGAAATGCGACGCCGTTGTTGCCGGCGTTGGCCTCATGGTTGCCATGAAAGGGAATGCACTTTCGATTCCCAGTGAAGGGCTTTTTTTGGTCGTAGCGCTCGCACCGCACACAAATATGGCATATTATGTTCAATATGACGCCATTGTTGTTGTTATTGTTATATTGTTGTTGTTGTTGTTGTTATTGTTGTATTACGGTAGGCACGTGCGTGGCAACGACGCTGCTGTCGCCACCCCAATTTGGCTTAAAGTATTCCCAGAGCGGCAAAATAGAATGCTGCAGCTTTTCGCCGATCGTCGCTGTCGCTGTCGTTGTCGTTCTCGTCCTCGGGGTGTACATCGATGGATGGATGACCCCTTGGTAGTGGAATCAGTGTTTGCCATGCAGCTTAGAATTAATAGCGCACGCACCGAGAAGCCGACAGGACAACAGGCTGACAAAGCTGTGAGAGCTATTCGAGCTGCGAGAGCTGAAAAGGAAACCAAATCACAGAAGTGCGCCAGCCACGCGAACAGCATCCCAGCAGCGACACAGCAAGGACACAAAAATTCCAACCCTGTTTTGTGTATTGAAAGCAGCCCATTCCTCCCTCCAACCCCATAGCTCATCAGGCTCTACTGTCCTTATGTCCTTCTGTCCTTCTGTCAGCTACAAATGCTGCGTTATTTCCACATAGGACTCGCACTTCGATTCTGTATCCTGTATATGCCTTTGACTGCTCGGATTTCTGCGCTCGAAGGCGCGCTTAGCTTAAATTTGCACTCAACAACACCCAGGACGACCCCGAGACGACAATCCTTATCACCCACATTACCCACATCAGCCCAGATCAGCCCAGCCCCCAGCCCCGAGCCCAAGAACCACAGGTCCTTGTTGAGCTGCTCCTCTGCTACGCATTTTGTTTGTTGTTTGTTCCTTGCTCATTGCTAACCCTTAAGTGCATCTTTTTATGGTAATTTCAAGTGCAGGTCCCCCAATCCCACAGCAATCCTTGTGTGCCTCCTTCTATATGTTGTCCTTCTGGCTAGATGGCTGCCAGGCTGCCTGGCTGCCTGGCTGGCAATAATTAATCTTCGAAAATGCATCGTTTATGTGGCATAATGCATTTGCATTTCTCTGTCTCAAAAGGCTTTTCAGCCGCCGTGTACATTTGCTTGGGCAGCTCCTCAAGGATGCTCCACTGTAGCACATGTTGCCATTGTCGCCGCCGGCAATGTCGCCCACCACCCACTCACTGTTGCTACCCCAAAGTGGGAGGCGCTCTGGCTGTGTGCTGTAATTAAATTTTTGCTTTCATAATTTGATGCAATTTTTTGCGCGGCTCGAAAAAATGAAACGGAAACTGGGATTGGGTCTACTTTTTATCCCTGCGCAAGTGTGAAGTTTTTTAATTGTATTTCAGTTGATTTTCCAACATTCAACATCCTTCATCCTTTTCGTTTTTTCACTCTCTGTTCTGTGGAGTGCCATATGGAGGCGATTAGACCAGGATCACAGCTCGTTTGGAATCACATCGCACCAATTAACAGCAGTTTCGATGGAGCACGGAATTGTTTGGGGATTTTCATTTTTTTCTGAATGCCTTCGAGTGGTTCGTTGCAAAATATTTTGTCAAATTGCGACTGATTTTTCTATTTCAGCTTGGATTTTCTCTATTTTTTTGTGTGCGAAAGGATTTGTTTTGATTTCCAAATGGATTCGTATGGCCAATACAATTTTAAAGGATTAACTTTCAACTGAAAGAGCAGCTCAGCGCTTTTAAATTTTTCAAAAAAACATTCGTAAAACCCAAACACACAATGAACAAACATACAATATATATATCTCGTCCAGTATATGGGATATAGAGCACATGATGAAAATGGAAAAACAAAAGAAAAACGCATTCAACTGTCAGAAGCGTTTTGTTATTATCTGACAAGTGCGAATCGAACGATTTGCGACATCATCAAAAATTGAATTTCCAACAAATTGGCAGAAAAATCCATCAAATATTATACTATATATATAGGAAGGTGTGGGGTATAATAAATACAACCCTTGTATTACAATAAGCATCCAAAACTTGTTTCTATAATTTGTATTAAATTATGGGAACCCCCTCGGAAGCAATAAACGAAACTCAGCATGGGCATGCCAGAATGTGAGTCTGGCCAGGATTAAGGAATTTGCACACTAATCCTGACCAAAAGTAAACAAAAGTTGGATGACTGGATGACTGGATGAGTAACCCCCAATTGGCAAGCAGTGAAAAACCCATTGAAAATGAAAATAGAAATAAAATTTGAGGGGAGCTGCAGGAAAGCCCAAGAGCAGTAATTATATATTCCTATTGATTCCTTTACGTTCTGTGTTGTCCATGAGTCAAGGCGAAATTATACATACGATAATATATGAGCACATGCACATTAATGTATTTATGCGCCGCAGGACACACACAACCACACACACACACACACACACGCATTTTCATAACTCGTCAAAGCGTTTTGCATGAGCGCGCAGTATGCGAAAAGGAAAAAAAAGAAAATGTATAGAAGGAAAAACAATCAGAATTCACAATTCTGTTGGGTGTCGAAGTGCTTCGGGCACGCGACCAACAACCAACGTTCAGTCCTGCTGCCTCCTGTTGTTGTTGTTGTTGTTCCTAATGTCCTTGCCACGGCTCTAGCTCTAGCTGTAGCTGTGGCTGTGGCATAGTAGTTGCTGGTGCATAGCGTCAATGCTACAAAGGGTCATTTTCCACATAGGCACACACACACACACAGAGACATTGGCATGTGCGGCCTGGAAATCACACAATGCAATGCATTCGCAGCCCGACAACAACCACCGCTACCACCCAATCGAGTATCGAGAATCGAAAAACCCAGAAGCAAAATTCAGCCAGGTGCATTTTCGAACACCAGAAAGTGTCGTAGGGCGCACACGAGCCAAAAACTGAAGTAAAACCTATGCAAAACCGTAAGAATAAAGGGGGAAAACAGAACTCGGGCCCCTGACAAAAGGGAACAGTCCATAAACACACACACACACACACACACATATATGTATATATATATAAACCAGAGCTCAAGCGTAGCGCGATTCCGATTCCGAATCCGATTCCAATTCCGAAAGCGATTCAGTTGAGGCTGTTGCTGATTTCAATAGAGCTCTTTAAAAATGTTTTAGGGCGCCTTTACAGTAATTTTTAGGGGTGGTTTCAAAACTGCAGCCGCATTTTATTCAGACCTCGTATATCCGCATGTCACTCACAGTGCATACTCCGTGTAGGGCGGGGAGGGGGAGGGTTCATATATTTCATTTCTTTTTTACCCCCTCAACTCTTTATATATATATAATATTCCAATTGGACGCGTACACCGCAAAAAAAGGGGCGAGTCTTTTACATTTTTTTATTGTTTAGCCGCCTAGCAAAGATCCTGTACAAGATTTGCTGTCGACGTTGACAGCGACTGCGCTGCCGACTGCTGCCTCTGCTCTGTGTGTGTGTGAAAATTGCACAAGTTGCGCTTCTGCTTTTGACAATAGCCTCACATTAACTAGTTTCCGTTGCAATTCCAATTTCATAGCCACCGTCGCGACTCGACTTGCCACATTTAATGAGTAACTGTATACGAGCTAGCTGGGAAGTGGCAACTGGCAACTGGCAACTGGCAACTTGCAACTGGGAAGTGGCAAATGCCAACTGTGAACTTCATTACAAAAGCACCCCATTTGCTGCTGTGTCGCTGAGCCGCTTCCTGTTTGGTTTGTTTCAATTAAATCGCATGTGCGGCCCCAGAAGCACTGCCAGGACATGGGCCACGACATTGCTGGGCATGCATACGTATGGCTCATCTGTTACTTAATCATGGCATTGCCATGGATACCTCATCTCATCTCAGCTCATCTCATTGAGGGTGGTCCACCACCTACCCACCCCTTCCATCAATCCATCGTTCCACCCATTCACCCAGTCGTCCACTTGCTACTTATCCTCTGCGACATTCATGAACTTTAAAGCAGCTGCTCGCAAATTGATACTATATCCCCTCTATAGTAACAACTCATAACTCAAAGGATCTCACAACTTACAACTCTAAATAAAAAACCAATTATAAAATACCAAAAATAAATAACTCACGAGGGCAAACAAAATCCTTTGTCCAAGCTGAAAAATCACCCCAAACGAAACTGCAAAAGGATCTATTATGCTCAGAGCTGAAGGATCTATGGATAGACAAAAGCTTTTAAGCACAGAAAGGATTCACCGAAATAGCACTAAGTACCTTGTATTTGATACCATTATCCTGAACAAAGGATCTTTCACAAGCTTTAAGCAATATATAAAATTTAGATAGTAAACTTAATTTTAGAAATTTTTTTTATTATTTTTTTAAAATGCAAAAATTTTTCAATATGGTATATTATATTCACAGGATCTTCCATGACTTTTAATTAATATATATAATTTTGTTAAACGAACTTTATTTAAGACACTTTTTTTTATTTATTTTTCATTTAGTTTTTATTTATTTTTAATTTTTTTTTATTTTAGTTTTTATTTATTTATTTATTTAATGTCAACTATTAACAGTCGACCAAAAATTAAAATTTTTATGCAATTCAAAATAAAGTATTAATATATTTATATTCAAAGGATCTCTCAACTTTTTATTAATTTAAAATATATAATGTAGTCGAATTTTATTTATAAATATTTTGTTTTTATTTTTTTTTTATTTATTTAAAATTTTTTTTTTTAAATATAAATTACAAATTAAAAATGCAGTTTAAAATATATATTTTCATAAGATCTTTCATAGCTTTAGTTAATATATAAAAATTTAAATTTATGTTTTTAATTTTTATATATTTTTTATTTTTTTTATATTTTACAATGCACGAATATAATATACAATATATTTTCGATATTTATTATGTATGTTTATATGTATATAGTATAAAGTATATATAGCACCGTTATCTAAGACACTTGCCACAGAATCCTTTATCCTTTATCGAATGTAAGCGTCATCAGCGGTGGGTGGCACATTGCTCCAGCCGAGTTCGTAGCGCAGTAGCTTGTCGATATAGTGGACATCGACCCCCAGGGCGGATAGGGACTGGATGAAGCGCTTGGCTTGTGTTGTGGCTATGATGGACTCGTAGGTGGGCTTGAGGTTTGCGAGGCGACGCTTGAACTCATCGAAGGTGGGGCTCTGGTTGACATTGGTGTCCAGCTGATTGCGCAATAGGCCCGGGGGGTAGATGAAGTCTAACTCCTCCTGGAAGCCAGCCATGCCATAGGCCATCTGTGCCCAGTAGGGATATTTGTTGAGTAGCTTCACCTCCAGCTCCAGTTCCTCGAAAACCTTGAGGGAACCCCCGGATATAATCAGTTGCTGGGACAACCACTGCACAAATTGACGTATTGCCGGCTGATTGAATATCTGTTGGTAGAGGCGAGAGGCTTCCAAAGAGTTGATCTCCCTGACGACCGCCTGGAACTCGACATCGTTCAGCATATAAATCCGGACCACTTGCTGGACCTGTTTACGGGGCAAACTGCGCAAAAGTGCCTTCAGCTCCAAGTAAAAATTGCTGGTTGCTGCCGCTGGAACCGCAGGCTTGGGTGCCGCTCCTTCTACTGCCACTAATCCTGCACCCAGGCAGCAGATCGCTATGAATGCCACTGTGCTGCCGTGCATCTTAATACTGTTTCGATTCGTATATGATATCTTCTCCAGTTGAAAGACCTTTATATACTCCAGTTGCTTATCTGATAAGCGTCGCGTTGGAAACTTGTTTTGGTTTCGCTTCTTGTGCAAATTTGTTGTGGGAAGTTAAATTTACATGAGGCTCCTATCAGAGTCTGTGTTTATCAAGCTGAAGAGCTTGTTTTTGCTTCTGAGACAAGGGCGTCGCCAGGGGGGATAATATCTCAAAAGAAATCTACTCCAAATATAATAATCTTTATCTATCTATATCTATACCTATCTTATCTTATCGTGTGCATACTTCGATCTCGTCTAAGAAACTAAGGAAACTGTTAGATGAACGTTAGCTACCCCTTTTTGGTATAGCTGACGACGACTCTGTGCAGATTCTGTGGAAGTGGGCCCTGTTTGCTCAAGTACCATCATCTGCCGAGATAAACGTATCTATTTACAGGTAAAGTCATCATCTATAATCAAATATGAGCTGAGCTGTTGCCAGCTCATAAGAAACTGACGTAAGCGGAACTTGACGCGAGTCTGGGCCAACTTTTAACCCAATTGAATAGAAGCTAAGAAGTATATTTTGAATAATTTAAATATATATATATATATAACCAATATACTTCTTCCCATACCTAAAAACAATTGGAGATCTGAGAGTCTTTCAGACGAAGAGCAGCTGATCCTAGTGTAAAGTTTCTTGTATAGAACCATAGAAAATGCTTAGAAGCAGCTCGGAATAAGCTGAAACTTTATATTGATGCTTTCCTTTATATACTTTAAGGATATTTGGAAAGGATATATACATATATACATATACATATATATATAAATCTGTAATATAAGACAACTATTAGTAGACTTTTCGAGCCCACAAAAAGCAGAGCTGAAACCTGGTATGGAATTTTCTTATATCTATACAAAAAGCAGACAAAGCTCCGATCGTTCAGAGAATTTATATAGAAACCTACTTATGAATCCAATATTTAACTTAAAAGCAAATATCCTATATAATATAGAGCAGAACATCTAGGTCTATATTTGTACCATAACTAAAACAAGTTAAGAATTATCCGAAAATCTAAAATAATTTTAAAACCCTTGCAGCATCGTGCAGGAAGTATACTTCCGTCTATCCTACATATATAATATATATATAGTATATGTATAAGCAATAATCAAGCTGTGAAAATTGAGTTTTCCTTAATTTGCTCGCACAGCTCTAGCAATTTTCATTAGTTCCAGTCGAAGAGAGCTCGTCGGCGAAAGAGTTCAATGTGCTCGGGCAACAAAAATCTAAACATATGAGTGGAACTTGAACTAAATGAAAAGTATAGGATACATTCACCCCACACACACACACACACACACACACAGAGACAGTCTAATGGATGGAAACTGGACAGTGGACACGCAGATGCAGTGAGGTAATTAGGATCGGGAGAAACCAGGGGCATGTTGCATGTTGCAGGGGCAGATTTAAGTATAGGTACTCTCGCCCGATGTGCTACATAATTTTGGGTAATGCGTGTTTTAGGACTAGAAAATTTTGAATTTCATGCACTTAATGTGCACAGCAAGACAACAACAATAAAAGCTACTAAATAAGTGAGAGTTTGTGCTAATAAATTGTATGGCACAGACACATACTGACACACACACACACACACACACACACACACACAGATAAGAAGCCACCCCAAAAAGAGGTTGTTTGGACCGTCTAACAGGGGGTTGGTTTTTGGACTCGTTCGACTATAGCATAAGCATTTTTCGGCCAGGGGCGATCGCAGCCCAAAAATGCCAAAAGGGGGCAGCAAAGAGCAACGGCAGCTGCAACACACATCACACAACACACACACACTAGCACACACATGAGTGTATATGCAGTGCTTGATAAATCATGTGCAAAGGTATTTTTTGATTTTTATTTCGATGCGATAAGCGCATAGCGGCAGCTGCGTGTGTCGCTAACATCGATGCGGGCAACAGCAACAACAACAACAACAACAACAACTGCAACACAACAACAACAACAACAATTTGTATATTTTTTAGAAAATAAAAAAAGAAAATACTATTAGTATGTGTTGCCATGTAAACAGACGCTTGAAGCTATGAAAAAACTGTGAGGCAAACAAGCAACTAAAAATTTTTAATTGATTTGGCATGCTTCAATTTAACGCTTCGCTGCCACTTCCTTTTACGAGTCCTTTGAGTCCTTTTTGCATACATATGTGTGCACGTGTTTCGACGTAATTGACGGTTTTTAGTTTTCTGTAATTCTCAATATTTTTCTGTACAAGTTGAAACCAAAAGAAACGAAGCAAATGCACTCTCTACCCTTTCCGCCGGTTTGGCTGGTCGCTTCCGCTTTACAACACGCCAATGAGTCACAGGACTCGCAGGACTCAAAAACTTACAAGTAAACTAGTCAAAGGTTGTAAAGAAATTTATACGGCGGAACTGCAAGGCGATGACGCTGACGATGACGATGACGACGCTGACGACAACGTTGATGGCAGACGGACGCGAAGGTAATGAACGTCGCCGAGTTCCTTGTCAGCTCTGAATCCTTCTCCAGCCACAGCTACAGGTATGCCACTGTCTCGGTCTCTGTCTCAGTCGCGGTCTCCGTCTCCGTCTCGGTCTCAGTCTCAGTCTTGGCACGCGCCAAGGCTAAAGGAAACCCCTCTGACAAGTCGTGGTACTTCTTTTATTTGGTTTTTTTTTTCCTTCCTTTCTTTACATTTTGTTTAGGGGTTGCTAGTTGGAAGGCAGTGTGGAAATCCTTATAAGAAACATTCCTTTGCCCCAGGAAGCGAAGCAACACGTTCAAGACATTGTTGAGTCACCACAGCCCCTTTTGCGGAGGCATTTATGTGCTTCACTGACGACCCTTCTCAGCTCTCAGTTCTCCGTTCTCTGGTCTCTGGTCTCTGGTCTCTGGTCTCAGTTTCAGCTCAGTTCCAGAGCCGCCTTTCTTATCGGAGTACAGCGAGGTGCCCGCTTTTGTGAGATGTCGTCCTTGTTGTCCTTGTTGTTGTTGCCTTGCCCTTTTGGGTTTTCATTCAACTTTCGTCACTTAATTGAGTTGCGGCGCCGCAAAAGCAAGAATGAGCGAGACGTATAATAAAATAAAAAGAAAAAAAGGGGCAACAATTCCTTAGCTGAAAAGTGCCAATTGTAGGTTTCACTTTAGGCAGGGAACAAATTGAAATGCCCATTGCTTGAATTCCCTGGTGTTGACTTTTTATTCATGTGCCTTTCATTGTCTTCTGCTTACCTTGAGTGTAGTTTCTTTTTACGAGGACGAGTTCCAGTCAGGGAAGCCATTAAATTGATTATAAAACGTCGTCGAAAATGTGTAAACAGACAGTCTGCCAGACAGCCTGTCGCCAGTGCCAGGGCCAGCACAAGGAATGTCCTTTCGTTCTCCTCCTTCTACCCAAAAAGTGGCACCGAGAGTCGATTGTTAGCTATGGAATGCTACTAATTACATGGGCGTTGCGGTTTTTGGGCAAAGAGAGAGAGAGCGAGAGGGGAGAGGGTCCTCCTGGGGTCTTAAGAAGCGAATGATTCAGACAATTTGTGGAGTAAACGACACACTCAATGGCAACAACTTAAGGGTTTATCAATGACAATGATAATGGTAGACATTCAGCAGGACGAAGGACGAATTCGATTGCGAGTGTTGGGCGTGCCAAACTCTGCGTACGAGTATTAAAGGCGAACTTTTATAGAGGTCGCAATTGTCCTATTAAATCGAAAGACGACGAAAACAAATTGAAGGTTACGACTCGAAAGCCAAATAACAGGGAAATTAAAGAGTTAAGTACACCAATAAATGTTTGCTCAGCTTAGGCTTCAAAGGGATGACAATAAGCGAGTTCTCTAGGATTTTAAAGATGTCAAAGGATTAAATTATCTAAGAGGAAGATAAAAGTTTTGCATTGAAACGAAAGTAGAAAGTTAATTCAGAGCTAAGCTAAGGATTACTTGGATTATAAGAAAAGGTATGGCAATTATTGTGACGATTGGCATTACATATATATATTAGAATAAAGAAAGGATTAGAAGTATAGGAAGGAATCTAGGAAGGATCTTAAGGGCTTCCCATCTATTGATATAAAAGATAGGAAGGATCTTAGAGACTTCCCATCTCAGAGGTTTCAAAAGTTTTAAGGGAAAATTTCAAGTGTATTTATTATCAAGACTTAAACTTAGCTCAAGTTTAGTTATAAAGAATATTTTATGCCCAAATTGAAGGACTTGCGGCTGGTTCTTTTTATAAGAAGGATTTTTCGCCTTGAATCTTACATTAAGGACTTCGCATCTTAGATCCATGGAAACTTTTAAGGGAGAATATAAGTATAAGGTTTTATTTTAAGGAAAGTTGTATGCCTACGTTTAAGGACTTTTTATCTCAGATCCGTACCATTTGGAACATGGCAAGGAATTTAAGAGCTTTTCATCTGGAGATATAAAATATAGGAAGGATCTTAAGAACTTCCTAACTCATGGGCTTGGAAAGTTTTAAGGGAAAATTGAAGTGTTTTTATAGCTCAGCTCTGGACTTGAGTGAGGTTCTTATTACAAGAAGGATTGTGTGCCTAGAGTATACAAATCAGCATCCAACTTTAAGGAATTCCCATTTCAGATCCTTGGAAAGATTTAAGGAAACATTCTTGTATATTTATCCTCCAGGCTTGGACTGAGGTCAGCTTTTATTATAAGGAAAATGTTATGTCTAACTTTAAGGACTTTTCAGCTGCTCTGAATACTAGACTAGGCTGAAGTTTGGATAGTTATAGATAGATATATGGAAATTCAACTTTGGTTTCATATCCTTTCTGTCCTGTGATTTGTTATCCTTAGTTAATGATGTGCGCTTTGAGGAATACTTTCAATAAATCCGTTTTTCAAAGAGTTCCGCAATATCCGGAGGGCTTATCTATGCCGAGTCCGTAACAAGCTTAGCAGCTGTCGAACTTTTATGGGTGTATATCAATTGGTGGCTCGTGGCGTTCCGTCGCTAATACTCCATCGTGGAAATCTGTCATGCTGTGCCGCGGCTCAGTGCATGTCTAGAACCAGTTCAAAATGCTACCACAGTCATTTGCATGTTCACGGCTTGTTGGCCAGCACACGTGTTCGAAATGTAGATAGGAGTATGCGTACGAGTATTTGCATGAGGCACTGTTGTAGATAAAGCTCGGTATGTGTGGTAGGGCCAACTGTTCCAATCAACAGAGCCTCGTGCTAGGCATTTATTTATTTATGCAAATATGGAAATTAAGCTGACAAAAGGCGCGGCTGGCGCTGCGCAGACGCATTGGCATTGTTCGAGGGGCGCAGGGGCACGTTCCAGGACACGTTCCGAAAAGGCAACCCCTTGTTAGATAGCGGTACACCCGAAACATTCATACACACACATGGATAGAGAAAAACAATCGGCTCGTAAATGTGTTACACATTTTACATAACATTTACAGCTCGACTGAGCCTCGTTTTTACTGTGGCAGCTGCCGCCGCTGTCTGTTGCCATTCCCATTCCCAATCCCAATCCCATTCGAATTGCCAAAAACGAGTTTATCCTTAACCAAGGAGCGGTCCATAGGAGAGGTGAGGCTCGCGTGCCGCCTCGCCAGCCCGACCCCAAATTCAAAGCATTTGCGCTGCAGTTTCAGCTCATTTCGATGCTCATAAATAACAACAATAGCGACGCGGATGCAACATCAGCGGCAGAGCCAGCGGCAGCAGCAGAGGCAGCGGCAGAGGCAACTACAACACGACAACAAGAGCAATACAATTCGTAAAAGCAACTCAGATCCCCAGGTATTTTTCACGTGCTTGGCACGTTTCGCTCGATTTTCCGGTTCTCGATTCCTATTCGTATTTGTTACAACGAGTACGAAAAAAATACTCTATACTCCGTATAATCCTTAGAGGCGGACGACGGACGCCGCTCGACGGCAAGCGACACGCGGCCGTCGTCTTTGTGATAAATTGGGCTTTAAAGCAGGGGTCTTCAATTGAACCCACCCGACTCCATTGACAAATGGCCAAAGCTGTGCCAATGGACAGCTAAACTTTTGGTACCCATTCTATTGACTCCCTCCCCCTCCTCCACCATCTCCCGTGCCCCTTTTTATAGCAACATGCAATTGTTTGCTTCATTGTCAAATAAATCTTAGTTCCAGCTCTATGAGTCTCGCTCTCTGCTCTGCTCTGCTCTTGTTTTATTTACAAACTCGGGCAATTACATTAAGTTTACTTATACGCCTATATCATTTGTCAAAGTCTCTCCGAGTATCCAGGGTATAGCTTCCCGGTTATTATATAGACTCAGCACTAAGTATATATTTATTTATCTCTATCCACATTGAAACTTACGCGTGTGTCTGCCAGTTCTTTGATCTCAGATCGGAACCCTAAGAACCTTACCGCTAGGTAAATACTTCGCTAATCCTTGTGGACATGTTTATCGTCTCTCAGATTTTATTAGAAGCAACTCAAGCTCCATTCGCATAGCTCTATACCAATGGCACTGAAGCGCATGACAGAGCTATTTTGCTTGTTCTGCAGGACCTTGAGAGCCCAAGTGCATGACTCATGGAATTTGTAATAGTAGACTGGAACGGTTGGATAAGGCTTTTGGGATATCCAGAAGTCAATTGAAACTGGAGGCAGACAGCTTAAAGACTAATAAGCGATATCATGAACATTTCTGCTTCAGTTGGGCACATTTATATTCCAGTTGCAATCCTATCATAGAAACGGACTCGTTGAGTTCAATCTGTCTTATATTCAGATTGGATTGGATCAGGATCGGATGCCACATCTGAAGAGGTTGCTGTGTTCGATGAGACCTTCACAGTTGAGAGCGATTCCGTCTGACTGCGACTAACCTCAGCTCACAGCTCAAACACTCAACACACAGTCTTAAACTTAACTTAGCATATATACTATATACACATTATAAACAGATCACGACTAAGTGCATGTGTATAACTCTTTTATTTCAAGACTGTCATAGCTCACTCTAGTACATAGAACATAGAAAAGAGTACAAAATATTCTCGACTCAAGCATTAAGTTGAGCTGATTTATATACATATGCAATTCATCATATAACGAGTATTTCTACATCGTTAACTTAAAATAATATAGTGTTCTATGAGCTATGACAGACTTGAATTCAATTAGCGATATGTGTAATATTAAGGTGAAGGTTTCTTTATGCTTCATTGTCTTCTAAATTAAATGCAAATCCGAAACACTTTTTTACTCGGGTAATTCTAGTTCTAATTCTAATTCTAATTCTAGTTACTCGGGTAGTTCTAGTTTCCGTATTGATCAAATTATTGAACGGATCTTTAGTTCCTGTTAGAAAAACGCGTAAATATCCTTAAGCACATATCTTTCTTATTTTTATATAAATATAGTTTGTTTGTCTTAGAAATTATACTCTGCTCTCTGACTTAAATCAATTTATATCCATGTGCTTGGTGAATAAAGCTCTCTTTTTGCACTATTCAATAAAATTATTGACATTTTTTTAAATAGTTTAACGTTCTCCTTCTATTTTTCATTTATTGAAGCAAGGAAAAGCATTGGAGTAAAGGTGCTCTGAAATTTAAGCCTCTCGGTTTAATTTAAGAGCATTCAATTCATTCAAAGTTTGGGTTTTAAAATCTGAAAATATTTGAATTTCTAAAAATTTCTAATTTCTTATAGTTTTTTATTTACAGAGTTGTTTCCTCCTTTATTTTTTTAAATCGTTTGGACTTATATGCTCTGGAATTTGTGTATTTATTATACTTTTAGCTTATTAATCACCGATTCGGGAATTCATCTCGATCATAGACTAAAATTTGACAAACATATCGCGAGGCGACTCAGTCTCTTGGATTTATCAAACGATGGTCCAAGGAATTCGACGACCTTTATGCGACTAAGCTGCTATATACTTCTCTTGTTCGGCCTATTCTGGAATCTTTCGGATCTTGTGTGTGGTCTCCTCCATATTCGGTACACCAAGACAGAATTGAGTCTGTTCAAAAGAAGTTTCTTCTTTTTCTCTTCGCGGCTTTAACTGGGTTCCAGGTACTGATTTGCCCTCATACAACAGTAGATTGCAATTAATTAACCTCCCATCTCTTACTAACCCTCGCATGATGCTGGGAGTTCTATTTTTGCATAAATTAATAATTGGCAAAATTGACTCATCTCTGCTATTGAGCCAAATTAACTTTTCTGTACCTTTGGGACGTACTCGTAACTTCACACCAGTTTCTCTAAATACTCGTAATACAAACTATTCTCTGCACGAACCTTTTCGAGTTCTCTGAGCTTACTATAACAGAATTTTTCGAGTCTTCAACTCAGAGTCCTCTTTTGATACGATTAAAAACCATATCCTTAACGTAACTTACACTAATTTGCTTTACTAATCTTAGTGATCTGATTGGTTTTTTCTGGGTTTTTGCCAATCCTCGCAACAAATGTTGGATAATTTAATATTCTCATTTTGAACATTCACTTTCATTTCTTACTTAAATACTTCATTTTAAATTTAAATTATATTATTTCAGTTTTAATTTATATTAAAAATTGTATTCTTACTTTCAAATTTTGGTCGACTGTTAATAGTTGACATTAAATAAATAAATAAATAAATAAAAATCAGTGTTTAATTGAATTGTTTGATTGAGTATTTAGAGAACTTGTTCGCTCCCTTAACCTGACGAGTATGATATACATATTTGTACAGTAATTTTATATACAAATTGAGTAAATTAACCAAATACAAACAAAAGCTATAAGGAATTTTCATACAAATTGAGTCGAAGCATTTTATGTTTACTATAAGTATAAATTTTGAGAGATGAATCAATTCATCTCTCCTTGCCCTTGATTGGGATTATTACTGTCTTGGGGTTATTATTGGATTGAAAACCCATTTTACATATTCTAATTTACTCAAAAAAAGTGGTTTTTTCATGTGCTTCTTTCATTTATAAAAGAAAGAATGCAGAAAGAATCAAAATAATAATTTGAAGAAAGAAATTAATAGTTTTTGTTCCCTTTTTTATGTAAAACTAACTTAAAAGTTAGTTGGGCAATAGCCTGGAGTATTTTTATAGCAAAGCAGACGAGAGCCTGTGACTAATACAAATTTGACCCTCATATTATACAATAGTTAATTTCACTTAATCATAATCATAGTTATTCACAATAACAGCAAAGATTACATTATATTTTACATATTACATAAAATTCTCATTTGATACACACAGAACTGTCTGTTGACTATTAAACATAAATACGAGTATTTAACATTAATAAAAAAAAGTAACATTTATACATATATACATTTAAATATATATTGAGTTGGTTGATCAGTTCATTAAGTGACTGGTGATTTGTTATCAGTTTTCTGTTGATCCCAATACTGTAGCAGATCCTCCATCTGTTTGTAGTCCAAGCGTTGTGGCAGTGTGCTCCTCGTTTCCGGTAGATTGAAGACTTTCAGCTGATATATGAAGAACTCGAACATGTCATAGTCATAGATCTTGGTATAGTGAAAGCTAATGACCGAGTCGGAGCAGCAGTCGCTGAACTAAAAGCAGATTCAATGATAGATTATATATAAGATATAGGCAGTTACTTACATTAATCTTAAAGTAATAGTATTTATCGAGCCAAGTGCCAGGCACTATTCGCGGCATCAGATGTCTGGGACTGAGTGGCAGGAAGCGTTCGCGACCTTGTTCATCCCTGGTGTCTCCGGCGACGACGCCCACGTTGAGCAGGCAGTAGGCGATTTGTCTGTCCTCGGCTCTGGTGTTTAGTGGACAGAACTTGCTGTTGTTCAGTGCAATTATATTGAAGCGACGCAGTGCATCGCGGCTGAGCACGTAGCCGGCGCCGCCAGACATATAGCCATGTGGAAAGGTAGTGCGTATGCGATGGCCAAAGAAAACGGCTGCCTCCGGATCAAAGGGATAGAGGAACTCACGCAGATTCTCCATTATCACATAGCTAAAAAGGAAAATGCATGAGTTGATTGCAAGGAAAATGGGAAATCTGCAACTTACGTATCGTCGTCCGCCTTGAGAAACCAGTCGTAATCCTCCGCGTAATGCTTATAGGCGTAGGCCAGACCCGCACGCACCTTTTCATGCAGATTGTTGCGACTCTCTGTGACATTGAGATTGACAGCGCCGAGTTCCGCATCGTCTTGGCTGCTCATGAAGATGAGCTTGTTGCAGCGGGCACCCCACGTGGACTTCACCTTGGCCGCCTTCGTCTTGTGATCTTTGGGCATTGTCAGCACCAGGCAGAGCACACGCGTCTCATTGTACAGCCAATCGGAGAGGGAGCGCTTCACCAGCGCAGTGCTTGCCGAAGTATCCGCTGCAATCGCTGTGCTCTGGTATTCATCCGTGGTGAGTGCCATATAGTCCCAGAATTCAGTCAGCTGGATGCCCAGGATCAGGCCCAGCACCAGACAAAGCACGTTCCGATACATAACTATATATATATCCGCTATATGTTGTGCATCTTCAGAGTATTCCTTGACTGTCGCATGTCACCGTGTCTGCACCTTCAGCTGTTCCGCGACTAATTCACAGAGCTCCATCGCGCTGTGTTTACTCTCCCGAAAGACGGTAACCAATACGAGTATTGTGGGTATTACAGAGGTTGGGACTGAAAACGAGTTTTCTTATTTGTTTGTTTCGCTCGTGATTCGCTTAACAAATGAATCACAACTCGCCGAAGAAGTTGTCCGCCTGATTTCAACAAATATTAAACCAAAAGATTTGCAGCAACTGAAGGTAGCTACGACTTTGTACCAAAACAAATACAGTAAGTTGTACCAATTTAATATATATAGAGAAACTACCAAGTAAAATTAAACATATATTTTGTATTTCTATAAAGTACATATGAAAATTTATATAAAAATGTGAATTTTAGGGGAAGAGAGGGTCACATTGTACCAAATGATAAATGATGTACCAATTTGTACCTAAATACATTGTACACATCTTCTTTTATTATAATATTGTACAAAAGAGCGTATAGTATTCGTCGAATACTTGCAAAAATTATGCAATTAGCTTGTTTTAATACCCTGTACCCATTGACTAGGGCTTAACAAAGGGTACAACAAGGTCGTTGAGACAAAAGCAAAAGATGCTATAAAGATTATAGCTATATAAATATTTATACATAAACAGAAACAGCTAATAGTACATATATCTGCAAGGGTACATAAGTTCGTACAAACACTATGGTACAGTCTTTAAATTTAATAAGGTACATTTGACAACAGTTTTCTCTGTACCGAAAGACTCAAATCACAATTTTAAAGTAACAATTCACGCTTTTCTTTACTGGGGATAAAAGTTTCTCGACAAAAAAGAAACAATTTCCCAAGCAGTGCACAGCTTGAAGCGTGTGTTATTAATTTAGTTAAATATATATTTCATATAGCACAGATTACAGGGTATCCCTCAGTTGTGAGTGCTTGAGTGAAGCGCTGCTTTCAGAGGGAACCGGTTTTGAGTGCGTTCGGTTTTTCGTGCTAGCTTTGACCTATAGCTGCATATAAATACATTTTGTCGCTAGACTCTCTCTTTCTCTCAATCTCTGTGTGCGTGTTACTCCCTCTCGCTCTTTTAGTGGGCACACTTGATGTGCCTTCTCCCTCTGGTTGAAAAAGATACAAGTTTGGTAATGGTATTATTTATTTTATTGCTAGTTAAATTTGTTTCTTTTTAGTTTCCGTTTATGTATCATATCATATTACAAATATTATATATAGATATTATCATTATCTTTAGTTAGTACAACATTATCAATTCGTTTGATTCTGTTTTAGACTAAAATGTGGACTACTTTTATTACTCTCGTTGCTGTTGCATTGATATTAATATTATTATTATTATATTTTGTTTTACTTTGATTTTTATTATATCGTCTCCTCAATGCCTTATTCGTTCCGGTTTCGTTTTTAAGTTTTAGTTTTATGTTTTTGTTTTTTCTAATAATCTATTTCTATTTGTATTTGCTTTATAAATTTGTATCTTGAAAATTGCTTCGTTATGTTTCTTATCGAGTTCTTTTTGTGGATCTCTCCCGTTTTATCGCATTAGAAAAAATTGTTACAAAAAAACAAAAAAAATATATATGTATATATATTTATGTACCTTTAACTTTAACTTTAACTTTAGTTTATATTCTGATTTCGTTTACTAGTTAAATATATATCAATATAATAATATATATATGTATATATATAGTATATATTCTTAAGGATTTTTTTTGTTTTGTTTGTATATCATATTTGTTTTTATCGTATTTTCGACTTCGATTATACGTTTAGTAAGTGCACTTGCCAATTCTCGTTTATTCTGTTTTCCCTCTTCTTCTCCTTTGCTTTCATTCCCTTTCACAACATTTTATCTCAATTGAAAAAAATAACTTGGAAATCAATCGGAAAAGTAAACAAAAACTGTCAGGCAATTCTAAAACAATAATAATAATAATAATAATCATAATTGTTGTAATAATAATAATAATAATTGTAATAATAATAATAATAGTAATAATAATAATAATAATAATAATGTTATAATGATTCGGCTTAAACAATTTGTAATTTGTAATATGTAATTTGTAATTTTTATGTATATGTATGTATATATATATATATATATTTATATATATATGTATGTATTTAGTTAGTTACACAGCCTTAGAAACTACTTAAGATCTAGAACATAGAATGAAGGCAAAACGAAGAAATAATTCCGCCGCAGAGTTTAAAGAAAAGGCAACAAATTTCGCATAATACACAATAAAAAAAAAATTGAAAAAACATTTGATATTAAAAAAAAATAAAAATTTTATAATCATAATTATTTAAATGGTATTGTTGTGGAGTATTCCCATAAATATACATATATATATTGTATGTATGTATATAAAAACAATTGGATGACAATTATGTATGTAAAACTATTACGTCTTTAGTTTCGGTTGCAACTATTATTAATATGCGCGATGTATGTTGAACATGTTAATTTCGCTTTGAAAAAATATATAATAGCTATATATATCTATATATATATATATATAGACAGATAGATATATATAGTATGCATGCATATAGTATGTATCTAATAAGGTGAAAGTTACACAAAAAAAACTTAATCCTTCTCTTCGTTAACATCATTTTCCTTTCTTCAACTTTTGCATAGATTTCATTCACATATATATATATGTATGTATATATAGATATATAATCTAAATATTGTTTTGTTTATATATTTATGCAGTTTCTTATGTGTTGTTAGCTTGGCTTTAAACTACAATTTCTAATATTATTGTTTTTTTTTTTTCTTTTTACTTTTCTCTCTTTTCTCCCTTTACTTTCTATTTGCTTTTTGTTGTTTTAAATGTAATTTAATTCCTTTTAATTTTGTTGTTTTTTTTCTTCTTTTTTTATATTTTTTTAGGAACCTATTTGTAACTAGCAAAAGCGCAAACGCTGTAAAAAAATGATTTGTTTTTCTTCTGTTTTTGTTTTTGTTTTTCCTATAATTTGGCTTACAATTAATTCATATATATGTGTAACATCAAAATATATGTAGATATATATATTTTATGATTTTCTCCTTCTTTTTTTAATATACATACATACATAATATACTATATATGTATTTCGTAATGCCTTAGCACTAGATCTGAATAAATCAACGTTTCATTTAAAGTTTTGTTTGCTTTTACACTCGTTGTTCTCAATATTTGTTTGGGTTTCGAGAAGGTTTTTCTATAATTTCGTGGGTAAAAAGGAAACCAAACGGAACTAAAAGTTTTCCCAGATTTAAACTTATCTAAAAAGCTCCTTAAAAATGTGTTTTTTTCTCTTAACTTTCAATCAAAACGAAATTATTTTCATTGCGTTTTCTTTAAAATCTGAAAAAGTGGCTTGGACAAAGTTATCTTTTTTTTTTATATGTATTGTATATATATATAAAAACAAACTATTATTAAAATTTTCTTAAACTCAAAATCTTTTTTTACCCAATTTTCTTGTTTTTTTCTTTCAGTATGGCTTAATTAAAGTTCAGTTTATTTCCCCTAATTGCTTCTTGTTTTTTTTTTATATAAATTTGTTGCTTGTGTTTTTCCCTCAAATATATATATGTATATGTATATATGTATACTTGTTTGTATGTAGAAAAACTTAATTTAACAAAAAACTTCGTAACTATTTGTAGTTTTAACAATATGTATTCATCTTTGTCTATCAAAAAGATATATTCTTGTATATATACTTATATATGTTCTTTATATCAATTCTCCCCTCTCACTTCTTTAATAAATGTTGATTTGTTTCTTTTCTTCTCTTTTTATCGAATTTTAAACATTGGCACGTTAACTATATAGCTATTATGTGTATGCATGTATGTGTGTGTGTGTGTGTGTGTGTAAGTATAAGTATGTAATGAAAAAAAATAGAAGGAAAAACAAACAATGCAATTTTCTTTATATGTACTATATATAATATATATGTGTGTGTGTAGGTGCTGGTTGTTAGCTGGGTTACAGTACAGTTATAGAAACTAACTAGAATTTTGGATTAGTTGAAGTTCTTTCTTTACAAAACATGAAAACTTTATAAGTTAATTTACATAATAGGTTAATAAAAAAAAAAAAAAACAATAGTAATAATATCTTTTATATTAGGTTTATCAATAGGTGCAAACAAAGGTTGTATATATTTCAAAAGATGATTATGATTATTGGGATTTGGAAACTCAGCGAATATATAAACTTAATAAGTTATGAAATATATGTGTGTGTGTGCATGTGTGTGTGTGTGTGTGTGTGTGTGTGAATTGTATGTGTATGCTATATGAATATATTGGTGTTTTTGCAGTTGTTTGCTGTTAACTTATGTTGACTTATACACAAAAATAATGCTATGTGTTCCATGTCTTGTATTGTATACAAAAAGATTTATCAATTCTCGTTTTTGTTTCTGGTTCTTATTTCTGGGTATTTGTTTTTTGTTTTGTGTGTGTTTTTAAAGCATATTCAAAGCATTTTTAGACAATATAGTATTTCCTTCAAGTCCTCATTAAATATATCAAGGCTGGTTGCACGCCTTGGCGGCTAAATGCATGCTGCATGCATCCATACAACAATTACTAAGGCAATTGTATACTACAACTATATATATATATAATTTTTTTGTTTCTTTCCTTTTTTTTAATAATATATCGTATATAGGGTTTGTTTAGATTTCTTGTTTGTTTCTATGTATGTACACATATAGAGCTCTAAATGTTTCGTCATATCGAATAGGTCTACCATATTTTTATATATATATTCTATATTCTAATGCACATTGTCTGCAGTTTGTGCCGTAATAAGGAAAACGGAAAACAGAAAAAAAAAAAAAAAACGTTTGTTGATAGTTTTTTGGGGAAAAGGATGATAAACAATCGTATTAGCTGATATATATGTATATAAATATATATATATATATCGTGGCTGGCTTCAGCTACTTTAAGCAACTAATTAATTCTTTAAACTTGTCTGTGTATATTTAAATATATTCATATGTATATAGATAAATGATAATTAAACATTTTGCTCGCAGTTATCTTCTGTTTTGTTTTTGTTAACTCATTTGCTACTTTTGTACAAAGATTTCGTTTGAACGAATTAATTGTTGTTGGCCTCATGTGAATGCTCAACTGAACTGTATTCGTATGTTACTTAGGTCTAGGGGTAGGGCTTACAATTAGGAGTGTTTTTTTGTGTTTTATGTTTTTTGTTTTTGTTTTGTTTTGTTTTGTTTTGTTTATAAACTATGACGATACACACACACACACACACACATACAATCATACTTGCACCACACACATATACAACAACCATTCACACGTACATGCGCTTTGGACTTTGGGCTTAAACATACGTTATTTAAATATATAATATATTTCTTCTTAAGTTGTACATTCATAGAAAACCAAACTCTGCCATGCCATTAGTTGGTATGCCTTTTGTTATAATAAAGTTGTCTCATTTGTTATTCGCTGAGTTAGCAGCTGATGTGGCTGAGCCGGCATTGGCCGAGGCATGGGCATTGTTGGCGCCTACTGTGGTGTTAGCACCACCGCCGTTGCTTGTCTGCACCTGTGGCAAGGTGTCAAAGCGGCGATAATATAAAAGATAAGGCACACGCGGCGTATGCGGTTGCAGCACTTGTTTCTCGCCAATTGGCTTCACGGAGCTATCATCGTAGCGCAGCCAGCTATTGTATCCGGTATGGAACACGTCTGTTATATAATGGCCCTTGGAAGCCTCCTTGCCATCGTGATAGACAACAGCAAACAAGCGATAAACGCGCTGTTTCTGTGACGTCTTCTTGGAGCCAAGTATCTCTGCAAAAGGGAAAACGCATCAGTCAAAGTTCCCAGTCGAATAACAATATGAATATAGATATGTATGATATCAAAGATATGATATGTATGTGTATATATATATCATCAATATCATGCGGTCACTCACTGGCATCGATCTTGAGCTCTACTGGGAACTCAACCTTCTTCAATATCTTTGTGCAGCCATCCGATCTATAGTCAAAGTATTTTAAATGCAATATCAGCACAATGGGTAACTTCTCCAGAGTCATCTGCTGCCAGGCGACAACCTCCTGTTTGGTCTTGCTGCCAGTGACGCCCTCCAGCTGGTCACGTCCGACAAGTATCTCGAGAGCCTCCTTAACCGAGGCAGCTTTCTGCAAACAATATAGACACATAAAATATCTCTCTGCCTGGAGACTACCACAGCTCAACCCACCTCAATGTTCAGTTGCAGCGTAAAGAATGGCTGTATGACATCCGTGGAGTGTTCACCCTCGCGCTGGAGGCGTGAACGCAGCTCACCACGGAAGATATCACTCAGTGGGGTACGTCCAAAGTCCGTTTGACGTGTGACGCTGCCCTTGTTGCGATTGTTACAAATCATCTGAAGGAATATATACATAATATAGTGTCTGCGATTCAAGCTAAATCTGAACAAGCTTACCTGCCAGACATCTCCTCCATCCTCATTCTCTGGATCCTGCTCCTCACCGTTATGCTGCACACTTGGCTTGGCTATCAACTTGATAACCTGTTGAGCGTAATAAAGAGATTAGGAAAGCTCCTTTGAACATGTTGAAGCTGCACTTACCTCAAGCATCTCATCATTGAGCTTGTTTAGCACATAGCCCAAGAACTCTTCAGCATCCTCTTGCCTGCCCTCGACATGCTCCTCGCGGCTGTCGTTCCACAATTTGTAGATTTCAGTCGGCTCAAAGGCAAGCTCGCATTGCAGGTCGACGCCAGCGAATTCATCCTTGCCCTTGTTCTGGGCAGCTTTGTTGTTGTTGTTGTTCAGACGCAAACGCTGACCGCTGGGCAGAGCTGAAAAGTTGCTCATAAAGGACATCCTATAGGGGCATATGGAAAAGTTTATATAATTAGATCAGAGCTCAGCATTAAAGTAAACTGTATTCAAATGTTTGTGCATAAAGTCAGACATAAGGTACTGAAACGGAACATTTATGTGTAAAATCGATGCACCTGCATTAGCCTCGACGATAGACAACGGTTGCATCCAAAACGGAGGCAGCCAGAGCCACGCATTTGAGGCCAAGGACAATTACTGTGCCACGGGCGTAACACAGATGCCAGCATGTTAAGGGCAGCTGTTGACTTGCCTGTGGTAATGGTCAAGTGGAGTCTGGTTGGGATCACTTACATGGCATTCACGGTGGGTGTTTTAACCTCGCTCATTACGGCCGCCTGTTTGGGTATGGAGCGCAGTAGATTGTAGAAGGGCGAACAGCCGAGCAGCGCCTGGAGTATGGAGTTGATGTAACAATAGTTGGAACGATTGGTCAATCCACGTGGCCGCAGGCTAATGGGTGTCAGGTTGGTTTTGTGACGTGACAGAAACTCAGCGTATTTATTGGTCCACTCATCGTGCTGAGTGTAGCGCGCTGCCTCCGCTTTCAGTGGCTTCACAGCGACGGCGGCGGGCGGAGCAGCATTCGCTGCGGCGGGCACAGCCTGTGCCGAGGCGGCTGAATAGGAGAGTGTGCCGGGTGTGATTAGCGGTGCAGTTGGCGCTGGCACTGGCGTTGGCGATTGCATCTGCTGATGCACGCTGGGCAGGCTCTGCGTGGTCGTTGCTATTGGCACTTGTTGCTGCTGTTGCGGCTGCTGCGATGATTGTTGCTGGTGCTGCGGTTGCTGTTGCTGCTGTTGTTGCTGCTGCTGTTGTTGCTGCTGCTGCTGTTGTTGATGTTGCTGTTGCTGCTGCTGCTGAGCAGGCAATTGCTGTGGTGGTGGCGCCAATTGCAACTGTTGCTGTGGTGATTGCTGCTGCTGCGACTTGTTGCCGTCGTAGGGCGCCACTTTAGCCACGGGCTTCTTGTTAACGAACAGACTGGCCCAAGATGGTTGTCCGCTGTCCGCGTTGCTGCTGTTCTGGGAAGCTGGTGGTGCTGGTGGCGCTAAATTGAGAGCCGGCTGCACGGGGCCAGCCGCTGCTGCTGCGCTGAACGATGTCTCTGTGCTGTAGCTGTGGCTGTTGCTGCTGCTGTTGTTGCTGTTGTTGTTGTTGCTGTTGTTGTTGCTGTTGTATTTGCTTTTGGCTGCATAACCCACATAGGACTTGTTACCTGATGCGTACTGGTTATGGGCATGTTGCTGCTGTGATTGTTGCTGTGGCAACACTGGCGCGTTGCTTGTGCTACTGGACTGACTTTCAGTGGACGTCTGTTGTATAAAATGTTGTGGCGTTGCTGTAATGCTAGCCGTTGAGGTAGTTGTTGTTGTTGCTGTTGTTGTATTGTTGCTGTTAGCATTGTTGCTGCTGCTGCTGCTGCTATTGTTGCTGCTGCTGCTGCTGCTGTTGTTGCTACTCTGCTGTTGCTGCTGCTGCTGGCCGCTAATCTTGCGTTCCAGCGGTGGCGCTGTGCTTGCCACAGGCGATGAAGGCACTTTCATGGTTCCATATGTGCGCACTTGTGGCTGATTGTTGCTGTTGTTGCTGCCAGTGTTGCTGCTGCTGTTGTTGTTACTATTATTATTATTGTTATTGTTGTTATTATTATTGTTGCTGTTGTTATTATTATTGTTGCTGTTGCTGTTGTAGCTGGTTTGGTAGAGTTGCTGCTGTTGCTGGTAGTGCTGCTGATTAGTATAAGTCTTGGTGGGATGAGTATAGGCGCCACCAGTAGCGCCACCTGACTGCTTGTTGAAGGCACTAGTACTAGGAGTGCTGTTGCCAGCACTTGCTGTTGCAGCTGTAGTTGCAGCTGGTGCTGCTGCTGCTGCTGCTGTTGATGCTGCTGCTGCTGCTGTGGTCCCTCCGTTGTTCACAGTATTGGGCGAGGCAGTGACCGCCACCGACTGCGTGGACTTCTTATGCTGTGCAGAGTTTGTCCAGGACATTGTTTTGGTTGTTTGGATGGCCGAATCGCTGCTGCCCTGGTGATGATGATGATGTTGCTGCTGCTGATGATGCTGCTGCTGTTGCTGCTGCTGCTGCTGCTGTTGCTGCTGCTGCTGATGGTTATACTCTGATGAGTATTTGCGACGCGCTTGTTGCTGTTGTGAACTGTTGTATTGCTGTTGTTGCTGCTTGCGCTGTTGCTGTGGTTGCTGTTGCTGCTGCTGCTGTTGTTGTTGTTGTTGTGGTTGCTGCTGCTGCTGATGAGCAGGTTGCTCATGGTAGCTAGCCGTATGTGCTGGCTGCTGCTGCTGCTGTTGCTGCTGGGGAGTTGGTGTCTGCTGCACAACAGGTGATGTTTGTTGCTGCTGATGTTGCTGCGTTGCTGTTTGTTGCTGCTGCTGTTGTTGCTGCTGCTGCTGCTGTTGTGGCGCTACATGGGCAATGGATACAACCAAATTGGCCTGGTGTTGTTTCTCAATCTGTTGTTGCTGATGATGCTGCTGGTATTCCAGTTCGTATTGCTGCTGCTGCTTCTCGTTGTTGCTGGCAATCAATGTCTCATCCAAAGTCAACTCGTTCGCGTTGTTGCTGTTGTTATTGTTGTTGTTGTTGTTGATCATCAGCGATTTATCAACTGCAAAGGAAAAATTGCAACAAATTTATTAGAAAAAAGAGAAAATTTCATTTGTCAAAAATATTCTCACAGAAAACTCAATGAGAAATTCTCAACATAAAAATCTGAGTTTCATTTTAAAGAAATTTCGAAAAACCGAACCGAAAAGTGGAACATAATCAATTACATCATTTACCCCACACACACACACACACCAGAACCTACCACAATTGGTGTACAAAATAATTTACAATATGCTCATAATTGATAGCAATTGATGTTAAATGAGATCGTATTCTATATGGATCGGATGTCGGTGTCGTCTGCTGCTGCTCTTGCATATTTTCTTTCATATTTATTTTCATTTTCATTTCAATTTTCATTTATATTTCGAAATTCTTCCTTTTGCATATTTGGGCTACAATTTATAAATTGATTTGTTTTTGTAACTTTTAATTAAAGGGAATTGCCAAAGGGTAAAGACAAACATATAAACCTATATATATATATATATATATAGCTTTTATATAGAGCAGAAAGAATGTAATATGGAAAATGAGCTCAGAAAATGGGAAAAAGAAGAGCAGAATTAGTTCACACGCAGCTAATCAGCAGAGACAATAGAAATCCGCCTGACCAACAATCAAATAGAATGCAAACCCGGAGCTAAAGCAATAGCTACAGCTACAGCTATAGATACAGATACAGATACAGATACAGATACATTCGCAGCTATTGATAGAGATACATTCACAGCTTGAACAGCATCAGCTGCAGCTTAATCAGGCACGTCTAACAACAACACGAGTGACGACAACAACAACAATTGTTAGATAATGTGAACAATGGTTTACAAGTTGCCACAACAACTGTTGTTATTGCCGCTGTTGCAGATAAGACCGAACACCGACAACATATCGTCGTCCACTCTGTCCCAATCTCTGTCCAATTTGTCAGCAAATATAAATCAGAACAAATATGGAGTATAGCAGAGATATAGCAGCAGACTACTCTATAAATTCAATTTGGACAAACAATATTAGTATTAAGTACTAATAAGAGAGAGGGACAGCGAGAGAGTGACAGAGAGAGAGAGAGAGAGAGAGAGGGAAAGGTAGTTGAACTTCGTGCTGTGTTATGGCCGATAAATCTACCGAAAAACGTTTATTTCAATATGTTTCTCGGTCGCATTGATAAGAGATAAGAGAGAGACAGTTCACAGCTGGGGGGGGAGTTGCTCGTCAGATTTATATATATACTATATACATATAGACAAAAGGCATTATCAAGCTAAGGGCAGCATTGACACGTGAGGGGAGAAAAGTCAACGATGCTGAAGCTGCTCCTCCTCCTCCTCCTGCGGCGGCTGCTTATTATGGCTAATTAATAATCCCAGCTGATATGAATCGGGTCTTGCCCCAAGTGCTTACAATTACTCGCTGTAAACACACACACACACACAGAGAGACAATTGATAAGCCTCTGCCCAGTTTGGGGCTGAAGGAGGAGGGTGGCATAGGGTGGGGGTAAGGTGCACACAGGCAGACAAGGACGTCGTCTCGGGGCCATTGGGGTGTGACGGTCAGCTCTGTGAGAAATAGGGCAATGGGGCAGCAAATCAGACAACAGTTTGCACAGCTGATTATACAAATATATATATATATGCATCTGTTAAGGATTGCAGTTGCAACGGATTTGGATAAACAAAAATCTCATGGGAAACGCAAAGCAATTCGATTTTGCCCCAAGGCAAACGCCTTGAGAAAAGCACATAAAGCGAATCGTTTAGAGAATTTTGAATAAAAATTCTTTTAAAAATAACTCAAAGAGAGAGAAAACAAAGTTATTGAATTACGTTTAATCAATATCAATATATCAATATATAAATTGACCCAATTTCGATGCTCCTTGAACGCTGCATATAAAAAAAAAACAAGCTAGAAATGTCAATTAAAATGCATGAGTTGAGAGTGTGCTGGACTTTGACAAGCCCTTAGCCTAAGTACAGAATGCTTGGAAACTCTGACTAAATGCCAAATACACACTTAAGCACACACAAACACAGAGCACACACAGAGCACACACAGAGCACACACTAGAAGCATCTACAACGAGGACACCGCTGCTCCCGCCTCTGCAGAGTCGCAAGCTCGCAAAAGTCAGGGTCAAAAAAACGCTTCGTTTGCTTTGTGTTTCCCCCTGGTTAATGCAAACGGCAGACCTTGAGAGGGACACATGTGTATCCAAAGTTGAGGACCTTTTAAATTCACAGGCCAAGGATTACATAAAGGCGACTGCAAAAAAAAACAGAAAGGGCGCCGCTGCTGGCGACCCAATTTGCTTTTTACTATTGTCGATTGTTATACAAATGTTGACGGCTCTTATTAACCTATTAAAACAAACTGGATTTACTTATGGCTTAAAGGAAACCTAATAAATTTTAGATAGAACCAAGTTGTTACTCACAAGAATCAGGAATATATATGAATAAATATATATATATATAAGAAAAGTGGAAGAATTAGGAGTGTGTTTGCAATTTAAGCGACTAAAAGTACTTTGGGCAAGTCGTCGAGGGGTGCGAGGTGCGACTCCCAGTTGGGATTTGGATGTTGTCACTGTCTGAGCTGAAAATCAGTCTAGGGAGTGCTTAACAGTTCTTATAGCAATTCAAAGCATTGAAACTTAAAGTAAACAAATAACTTCATAACATTTAACAGCACTGTTAAGTTAACATTGCTGTTACCTAATTATGTTAAACTGACTTGAAATTGAACTTAATTTGGCAACCCATATATGTGGACAGGTGTTATGGTCATCTATTGACATTGGGCTGCTGCATAGGGAAATTCCATAACGCATAACACTCAATTGACGTAGCGCTGTCATATGAGAGATTTATATGAGATCTGCCAAAGAAAACATTCATTCAGCAGCCAAAGCAGAGGAGGCGGAGGAGGAGGAGGAGTGACTTGTGACCAGGTCCGACGGAACAGGCCTCCTTTTTTTTGGCACCTGTCCGCGTGTAGGTGTACTAGGCACATGGGCTGGCGATTATTATAAATATTGCACTATAAAATAAGTAATAAGTCGGGTGTAACCGACTAAGAGAAGTCTTTAAGCTGATGTATCCTACAAGTCTCTACTTGAGGTTGCATAACTATTGGATCCTTATGAAATATACAGCATAGATTAAGAACATAGTAAGCTATAGAAATGCAAAGAATGAGTTAAAAATTGTGGCTTAAATCATATTTTAAGAATTTGAATATAAATAAATATCAAAAATTTATATAAAGAAAGCTGCATTTGATGCCTCTCATTACTTTTAGTCTCTAGGATTGATTCTAAACGCGAACATTTATAGTTTAATGATATCATAGCTGCTTTCCTCTACCTGTTACCTACATTCCTACACCCTTAATAGCCCCCTCTTAACCATTTCGCAATGGGTTAAGGTCAAAAGAAAAAGAAATGAAAACAAATCTCTATCAATTTCTTTGAACGAAGCTATTTAAAGTTTTATTAGCGTCGAGATCATAACGAATGCTTTCAAAAGTACAATTAAAAGGCGGTGCTAAATAATATTATTTACCCTATAGAAGCTACCAATATATCATAACGTCATATGACAATTAGTGGACGCTCGAAGAAGAGCAAGAAGCAGACTGAATCGGATTTCCAACAACAACAACATGAGAGTCGAAGGAATTCTGAACTCAGAATTCCGAATTCAATGTGTTAATTAATTTCAATTAGCATCTAACGAGCGGCATATAACAAGTCGAATGATACGAGTAGAGTATAAAAACTGAATCGAAATGGAACTCTCCGAAAAATGAAATGAAAATTTGTATAGAGTAACTTAAATAGCACATGATACAAATACAAATATGTGTGTATATATATATATGTATATATAGGAATCTGAGTGTATTCATCGCATGCGAAAAAATACTAGAAATTATAATAATAAAAACTGTGCCAGGGGTGTCAGTTTTGGGTTAGAGACTGAGAGAGGGAGAGAGAACTGCATTGTCACAAGGTTGGCTGGATAATTACAGACATGAGCGCACAGGTAAATTACTAACACTAACAACACTAACACTAAGAACAACTGCATTCAAACATGTTAGGCTAATAATAGCAGACGGCAACACAAACTTGAATGCAACAAAGCAAACAAGGAAATCGTCATAAAACGACAACAACGCAACGCGACTGTACTTCACTTCAATGCATTAGTGACAGTGATAGAGAGGGACAGACAGAGGGAGGTGGGGGAGGGGTGTTTAGAAGCAGGTGTTGAAGAAGGAGCTGGCTAATTAAGGTGGAAGAAGTTAACGTCTCCTACACTTGACTGGACTTGACAATTCCGCTTTCAATTTCAATTTCACTTGACAAATAACAGCTCTTATACTGTTATACAGTTCTACACATCTGTTATACTCTTATACAAGTGACTTACAAGCAATGTTCATGTATTGTATGATAGTTGTTGTGCTTTTATTTTCATTTTTTCATTACGCAAATGAATTTGTTTCTCAATACAAAGCGCTTAATTTGAGCAATCGAGATTTGATTGTTGTTGTTGTTTCAGTTGTTGTTGTTGTTGTTGTTTGCCAAGTCTATTTAATATTTAATTGATTTTTTTATCCAACAAACTGACAAGAACGGGGTCATCAGCTCTGGAGAAGCAGCCCCAAAAGCGGCTCTGACTCTATCTAGTTACATACTTCTCCCCTACAGCTTACACTCTCCTCTTCTCTCTCTCTCTCTCTTTTTCTCTGTCATTCTCTCTCTCTGTGTCTCTCAGTCGCTGCTGTTGTTATTGAATGCGCGATTTTATTCAATTTTTATTAGCAGCAACAGCAAAAACAATTAATGCAAAAGCTTTAGTCGAGTGCGAGATACTCTGTAGATAGTCTTAAAGAGATACAGTTACCAACGCTGCACTGCTTACACTTAAAAGCAGTGCAGACTCAGCTTTGAGTGGAACTTCCTGGTATCCTTTAATCTGATTTCTGTGTAAGTAAACAAATCGTAGAGATTTCACCATAAAGACTTGAATAAGCATCATCAAAGTTTCAACTCGTTTATCCGGGAAATATCTGTTTACCGGAAACTTCTGTTAACCGGAAATAGCAGTTAGCCGCAAACATCTGTTAAAGGGGCTGCTGGGTGTTAAGTTTTATACCGGGATTTAGCTATATATCAAGCGTTTAAAGCTGCACATTCACTTCTTGTTGGAAATGTAAATCGATTCTTAGTTATGAAATCGGTCCAGAGTATCGACTATATAGACTATCTATACCTTCTTCTATAAGTTTAATCTGTACAACCTTGTTTTATACACCTTCTACACACACTTAAAGGCTACAGGGTATGAGAACTACAATTGCCATATATGAAATATATTGTGTTTGATTTTTAATTCATGAGAGATAAAAATTGAAAAGCCATTCAGAATCGTTGAGAGAAGAGCATAAATAATAACAGAGATGACGAGTTTCGGGCTTTTAATTAATATTAATTTTAATATTGGAATCAAGAAACTATATTTAAGCAACATATAAATACAATTTTATTGCACGAAAAATGAATAATTGAGTTTCGCAGTCAACAAATAAATCATGAATTATTTTATGTCAATGAATGAATGAAGTTTTTATATAGCTGCTTATCGCTGAACAATATGTAATAGCTGAAGCTCATAAATCGAAAGTTATATATAGAACTCAGAGAAGAGAGAAATGATTATCAAGAATTAAAGTTCATTTGGAGTTGAAAGATAAAAAACAAAACATTTCTTAGGAATAAACAAAATGAAAGTTCATTCGTTTTGGAGCTGTAATCGGACACAATTATTCATTTAAAATATTTTATTCATATCATTACGAAAGAATCATACAAAACTTAGTCACTTTCTGTTTCGACGCTCGGAAAACAATAACAAAAACAAAGAAAAACAACTCAAAGTACAAAACTGAACACAAAGCAGCGGAACAAAGGAAGAAATGCATGTAACAGTAAAAAAAAGAAATACTTGCAAAATATGTGTGACAAATATATATATATATCTATATATATATTTATATCCAAACACGATAAGTATAGAATTACACAACAATAATCAAAAATAAATCTATAAAATTGAATAAGTTAAATAAATCTAGTTCGAAGTGCTCGAAATGAAAATACCCTGCAGATAATGAAATCAGGTCTATATGCTATAGATAAGATTGTTCCGATACTGATCCATATAGAAAATGAGGTCTGAATACTTTCTTTTGTCTTTACGTGCCAATCATGCAACAAAGCTGCGACGTCTCGTTTATATTTGCTGACTAAGCGTACTATATATATCTGTATCTGTATCTGTATCTATATATATCTGGGGTATAGTGACCGCATCGGATCGAAAGATATATCTGGGTATTTCTTGTACGCATTTTCAATCCAAAATACTTAGCGGCTTATCACCAGCTGGAAAAACTTGAAAGCATAATGCAATAAATAAATAAATCGTAATATAAGTGTATTGCCACACGTGGTACTCGAGTGTTGTTGTTGTTGTTGTTGTGTGTGGTGTGTGTGTGTGTGTGGTGTATATAAATTGATAACGAATCTGGCCAACAATTCGTCGTATTATGGGCGGTCGGTATTCGATGACAAACAACAATCGAAGAACTCACAAATGAAATGCGTAAACGCGTTCTTTCTTTCTGCCTGGCAACAGCAAGTCGAACCAATTGAATCACCCTGTTCTATATATATACATATGTGTGTGTGTACACCCTGTGTCCATTGTTATTGCTCTGTTGCTGCTGCAATTCAATTGAATTCATTTGTGTCAATTTACAATAAATAATGGCCAAATAGCTCTAACTGCAGTAAACAATAAGCCAAAGCAAATTGCATAATACTCTAAGACGACACACGGCACGCGACCTTCGTTTATACACCCAAACGGCCAACCCCCCCCCCCCTCCCCCTGCCACACCCACAAACACCTGTCACCGGCACACACGAAAAGCAAACAAACGCCAAAGAACCGTAAACGTAAAACGTTTCTTATCAATGGAAGCCACTAGCCAACAAATTATATACGAGTCCATTGGCGACGACAACAACGAAGTGGGCGGTGATTATGGGTTAACTTCTTCTTCTATTGATAAGCATCAATATAAGTATATATAAATATATATATATTTGTGTCTAGTAAGGACTGTGGCAATGCATGTTGTGAAAGAGACACCATTGGCTGTCACAGTGGGAAGAGGAATGCAATAGAAGACGTTGCTGCAGCAACAAGGACACAACAATCCGATTGTGCGTTGTGTAAGTTAGTAGCCAGATCCCTGTGTGTCCTGCGTGTGTCCTGTGCTGGTATTAGCATATAGATAGACGTATAGCAATTGTTGGCGCGTGGGAAGCAGCAACAGTAGCTGTAGCAGTAGCAGCAGCTGCAGTTGGAGCAGCAGCAGCTCATTGTACAATGTCACCGACTAGATACAAATGTATCTAGTAGATACAACAGAGGCCAACAACAACAAGTACATCTGGGGAAATAAGCTACAAGCGATGCATACTAAAAGCAACAAGTAAAAATTCAAATAGAATTACAGCAACAACAAAAAGGAAATATATATATATATATATATATATATAATAGAAAGAGATAAAAGCAGCAAGCGACAAAACTGCGTCATTTTGTAAATATCTATTGGCATAAGCTACAGATCTCTATATACTGCATATCGACGTACACATATACATATGTATATATATATATATATATATATATATACATATGGTGGAATGGTAGGATGGTATTGTAATTACGAGCAGAAAGGCTGATGAAAAAGTCACAGCGTAAAAAATGCATCATTAAACAAAAGCGTATTCACTGCCTGGCGGGGGCGCAACAGCCAACAGCAGCCAACGCGTCGTATGCGCAATTTCAATTTCACTTCCCCAAATAAATGAAAACAAAGAAAGTGCAGCTAAGAGAGAGACAGAGAGAGAGCACGATCCAAACCGACACGAACCGAAGCGAAGGTTGTTAAGAAATTCTTGAACCAGACCAGACCAGACCAGAGACCAGGCAGATGACATTGATTCCGTCTATATACAAAAGTCTATCTATTCGTTTACTCGTCGTCTAAAAGCGCATTCAACTCTTTCCCCAGAGAAAGGAAATAGCATATAACACTGGCAACAACACTGGGGGTAAAAAACAGTTGGAAGCTATTGCAAACAGACTCCTCCTGCTGCCTCTTTGTATAAGAACAAGTTAAGGAAACCTTGTCAGTGACTGTCAGATACTTCTTGTTTCTTAAGAGTCCTGAATAGAGTATTTACCAGAGACTTCAATAAGAAAACTTACATTTTAAAGCTACTATTCTTATGAACAAATAGTGCGATTGAGAACTTATATAAGAGTTCGTCTGATTGCTTGCGAAATGCCATTCCTAACATAGCTTTCGCACGTGGATTACAAACTATACAAATTACATATCGATAATGGTTCAAGTTTCTAATCTTAAGATAAGATTTGGCATTTCATTTCATAGATAAGAGCTGAAGTTGATTTGTAAGGATGGGTCATACTTTAAGGGAGTTAATACCATATTTTAGCATATTTTTAATTAAAATTTTCATTGTATTTATTCAATTTTCTTTTATGCCTCAATTTAATGCTGCTTTTATAGTCCCATTGTCTTGCTCTTGCCCCAAAAGTATCTGGCTTGGAGCCCAGAGAGAGAGGCAGAGAGAGGGAGAGAAATTTCCCCGCCCTTCTGCTGCCAATGGCATATCACAAAGGAAAGTCTTAGGCAGCTGCTTCCGCTGTTTGTACAAGAACGTTAAATTGTGCTGCTAATTCAAACACCTGCTGCACGGAAAAGTGTACTGCGGTTAGATGGGCGTACGCCGTACACCGTACGCCGTACCGCAACCCACTGCATAATGCACGCTGCTCACTTACCCGCAGACCCTTTTTATATACATATACATATACACATACATATACATATACATACAGTGCCACGTGTCGGAGTAAGAGCGGCCTGGTTTGCATTTCAAGTCAAAAGCTTTATGCATTTCTAATATATAACAACAAGCCAAAGAACACACACACCATACACACCACACACATATTCGATTGTATAGTGTAGATACATATGTTTGTTCTTACATGCGATGTGGTATAACACTTTAGAGTCTTGTGTAGATATTAAATTTCGCTTTGGAGAATTATACCATGTTACTAATATGGTCCAACTAACTGGTAATTTCCTGGCCATAACAACTACCATAATGTGAAATGGGAGACCGGGCAGTTAATGTGCTAATAATACCGCAAATCAACTTATATATATATATTTATATATATGTACATATATATATATATATGTATCGGAGCACGAGTGCAAAGGCGTCAAGGGCTGGTGCCCTCTGGACTTGACCCATAATTTCTTTGCACGAGTATGTGTGTGTGGGCGTATGTCTGTGTGTGTGGGCGTGTGTCTGTGTTAATATGACTGGATACTTAGGAACGTGTACGATATATTCATGCATGGGTATGCGTGTTACAATTTTTATGAATGACATTGGGTACCTACATACACATATAACAGTTACCTAAACGCTCATCCCAAGAAGAGAAATACAAAGTGACAGATAAAGAGAGTCCACAATCCAAAGTTCTCTTAAGCTTTAAACTTAAAGCCGAAACTTATCTTAAATTCATAAAGAAGAAACAAATACACGAAAAACTGTTATAAGCCAACGTGTTTTATGACCTGAAGACGTAAATTAAATCCGTTAATTGGTCATTAAAAACTCAGAAATTAGCACGCTTCGCTTATCAAAATCAAAACAAAGGTCTAAAGCTATTTTGGCTTAACAAAAAATCCGTTAAGATAATGTTCAAGTGAACAAAATTTTGTGTTGCTGTGTTGGCTCCTTTGAAGGTCTTATGGCGCCGAAAAGTCGGCACACCAAAAATATTTTCAGTACGCACACACACACGTACACATACACACACGTTTATACACACAGACACATACAAGGAAAAGTAAAAGTTTGAAAATCGCAAGTTAACCTTTAACCTAAATCAGAACTAAGAGCAACAGTTTACGCTCTCTTATAGGCCTGTTCTATATTAAGTAAAAAAAATGAAATAAAAACTGTTATACGAGTGTGCCGGTTTTTTCTGGGGCTAACCAAGAAAAGCAACAACAAGAAAGTAACGGATATACAAATGAAGACAACCCTTAAGAAAATGCGTCATGGATGAGGGTAGTTTACCAAGGGGGTTGCTATGCGGATGGATGAGCCAGTGCGTTGATTGTGTGAAATCACTGTATCGTGAATGTAGCCAACATTCTTGCTTCTCTTGTTGTCGTTGTTGTTGTTCTTATTGTCGTTGCCGTTGCCTTTGACAATGTGCAAATCAGCTGTTTTTGCCAAACGCAACCCCTGCGCCGCATACCAGCAAACCGCAAGCCGAATGGCAAGAGATCCAAACGCAAAGATAAAGAGAGCGCTTTATTCGACCAGGTGCCGCAACACAGTGCAAGGAGAGTAAGAAAGAGAGCGTGGTTTTTGTTACAAAAGCTCTTGCGCGCTTGAACTTCAAATGCATTGAATAAAACAAAATCAAAAAAGGAAAAACAAAAACAACAATAACAAAAAAAAAAAAAAATAGACATCCACATGAGGGAAACGCAATGTCAGCAACCACATGGTGAGAACATTTTGTTTTTTATTATTTTTTTTTTTTGTTGTTGTATGCATTTTTGTTGTTGGCTGTAATTGAAATTGTGTTTGTTGTATTAGGTTATATATTTATATATGTGTGTGCACGTTTGTACGTATGTATGTAGTTATTGCTTTTGTGTTTTTGCAGTCACATTTGGTGTCTTTGTCGCTGGCTGTTTTGTATATATCGTAGTATAACAGTTCTACTAGCCAGCCAGAAAGCCCCGTCGGTTTCAGTCGTTTGTTGGTTACGACGAATTTTCATTTTATATCGAACAGCGCAGCAGTGACGACGACTACGTCTGTGTGTGGTGCTTTTTGTTAGTATCTCTCGCGGCGCACAAAGAAAAAAAATTAAATAAAATAAAAATTGTATACACCCCAAAAATTAATCTATATAAAAATAATTAATATTAATTTATAAACAATAAGAAAATAAAAATATAAAAGAAAATAATGCAGTTTATAAAAATTTCCTTCAAGCTATGAGATGATGCACGCAGCGACTACAACTACAGCTACAACAACAACTCGCCAATTGATGTTGTACGTGTGGTAAAGTGTGAAACACGTAAGCCAAGTTTCGCCGTGTTATTGTTATTGGTGCCCTTTCGGCTTGGTTGTTTCTTTCGTACGCTACCAATTCACATTTTATCGATCATAGCGTACGTTCTTGTGGGGCCGTTGAGAACTAAAGTTTTCTCTGTTTTTCTGCCGACGCTTCGAATTTGTATTTTATATACATTTTACAATCAAATTTCAATGCTCAACAAATTATACAATTGCATTGCCATGCGACGTTGACGACGAATACGTGTACGTGTACGTACAGCACCCCCCAAAAAGCAGCGGCGGTGGCGGTACAAGCAATGCAAAAATGTGCCATACATAAAAACAGCACCAGCAACAACAACAACAACAGCAACAATAAGAGCAGCAGAAGCATATAGTACTAGCCGCAAATGCAAAGAGTAAAGGAAAGCAAATCAAATCAAATCAAACCCAAACCCAAAAGCAAAAGTGCAAAGTCAAGAGCAAACACAAAGTTCAGTTCAAATTGCCGCAGCAATAACAAAAATAAAACAACACACGTTTTGTGTTGACCAACCAGACCGCCTTCATAAGCTACGAATTAAAAATATATACAAAATACAAATATTGATTTATAATAATAATAATAATTAATAAATAAAATCAAAATTAAAAGCACAACATAACGTGACAAATAGAGAACATTTTAAAAAAATTTACAAAACTTACAAATATTTAACAAATAAGTTTATATGTAAATAGTTTCCTCCTACCCTATTTCTTATAATGCCTAACAAACAACTAAAAGCAATAATAGTTTAACAATAACCTCACACATACACACACACACGCACACATCATATAACGGCAACACTCAAGCTCTGCTATCTCTGTGAGAACAAAGTTTAAGAGCATAAAAAAGTAGGAGTAGCTGTCGAAAGAGAGAGAGCGAGAGCAAAACTTCAATGCTGAGCGCGCGCAAAGATAAAATATAAAATAAAAAGAAAAAATTACAAAAAAACAACAACAGTAGCAGCGCAGCGGCAACAGCAGCAGTTAAAGCAACAGCGACGTCGACAGCGGCGGTTCTAAGGCTCGCATAAATCGCAAAGGCGCCGAGCGCGACACTTCGGCCACGCATAACAGACAAATCGACGACTGACTCCCGACTCCAACTACTCCCGGGGGATAAAGCGTGCGGGCCGCGCAAGTGAAAACGAAATTCGCAATTCGAAATTTCGGAATTGAATTTAAAATTAAAGGAAAAAGCTCGCTCAAACCTAAAACATATATAAACCAAAAGCAAAGTGTGTGCGCGCCTTAGCCGAATAACGGCAAAATAAAAATACATAAAACAGAATTTAGAATTAAATAAGAAGTAATAAAATAAAGTAATATATAAAAACAAAAACAAAAAACAAGAACAGAAATAATGGTGGACACCAATAGCAATGCAGCGGCAAACGTTGGCAACCTGGCGGCGCGACTGCGCAAATTTGATCGAACGGAAAGCGAATTAGCCTGCGAGGAGGCAGCGCGCTTGACCGCCGAGCAGAACGATAACACTCCTGAGGATGACAATGATGAGGAGGATGACGATGATGGGGATGATGATGATGATGTCAGCGTTTATGGTGAATTACCGCCACCGCCGGACGGTGGCTACGGTTGGGTCATTTGCTTTGCCAGCTTCATGTGCAACATGATCGTCGATGGCATTGCCTACACCTTTGGCATATTTCTGGAGGAATTTGTTGCCTACTTTCACGAGGGCAAAGGCACCGTCGCCTGGGTGGGCAGTCTACTCTCTGGCGTCTATCTCAGTGCCGGTCCCATCGTCTCAGCCCTGGCCAATAAATATGGCTGTCGTGCCGTTTGCATCGCTGGCAGCATCATTGCCTGCATTGCCTTTGTTCTCAGCACGTTTAGTACCTCAGTGAGCATGTTAATGGCCACGTATGGCTTCTTGGGCGGATTCGGCTTTGGCATGATTTATTTGCCGGCTGTGGTGGCCGTGGGCTACTACTTTGAAACGAAGCGTTCACTGGCCACGGGCATTGCCGTATGCGGCTCGGGCTTTGGCACGTTTGCCTTTGCCCCATTGGCTACCTATTTGCTGGAGGAGTACGGCTGGAAGAATGCACTGCTCATCTTTGCCGGTCTGATTCTTAACTGTGCCATCTTTGGTGCCATGATGCGTCCACTAACCTATCCCAAAAAGAAGAAGGTGAAGCCTCTAATGCAGCGCATGTATGAGGAGAAACAGATGCAGCTGGAACGCGGCTCATTTGCCGGATCCCATTTTATGGTACAGCTGCCCGATGGCACCATGGAACGTAAACTGAAAATGCCCCTGAATGCTGATCCTGGCGTGCATTCCAGCCTCAACCTAGAGCTGCTGGCCCAGCAGTCTGGTGGACTGCATCCGGTCTCAACATTGCCCACCATCACCGAATCCAAAGTGGTTGAGCTAAACAATGCCCAATCGCCGCCCAACACTGGAGCCGCTGATAGCAATGGACAATTGTCGACACGCTCGGGTCGCCGTTCGCAACGCAACTCGGAAACTGAGCATAGCCCGTACCAGTCGCAGGATGCAATGACCCGGAATGCCTCCCAGCCAGCCTTCCTCGCCGGTGACCATCAAAGTCTTCCCAAAAATGGATCAGTGCCTTCATTCAGCCGCGTACGCAAAACCTCAGCCAGTGAACGCTACCAGCCTTCACTGGCCGCCATACGTGCCTCATCCCGCGGTGATATCGAAGCTGGCGGTGACTTTAGCAACTCCAAATTGTCACTGTCGCAGCGTCAGGGCAGCTCCAGCGGCAGCGGTGGCCGTATGGTCCGCCCCATGTCCCGCAAGGATATCTTCTACTCAGGATCTGTTACGAATCTACCCCAATACCAATCCCAGAAATCGCTGACCAACTACCGCAATTCGGTCCTGTCGCTAACCAAATACGAGAAGAGTATGCAGAGCGTACGTCTGGATCCGCTTGCGGAGGCCGAAAAGCATCGCGAGGAATACGATTTGTGTCCATGCCTAGGCATACCGGATTCGGTCAAGTCTGTCGTCAACACCATGCTGGATGTAAGTCTGCTCAAGGATCCAGTCTTTATGCTAATGGGTGTCTCCAATATTTTCGGTATGGCCGGACTCTATGTGCCCTTCGTCTATCTGGTGGACGCTGCCAAGGAACATGGCATTGAGAAGAACGATGCTGCTATGCTTATATCCATCATTGGTATCACCAATACGGTTGGACGTGTGTTCTGCGGCTGGGTAGCGGATCTGCCGCAGGTGAACTCGCTGCTATTGAATAACATCTGTTTGCTGATCTCCACAGTGGCAGTCACATTGACGCCACTGTGCTACAGCTATGGAGCCTATATAGCCATGTCAATTGCCTTCGGCATTGCCATATCCGGCTACATTTCGCTAACGTCAATTATCCTGGTCGATTTACTCGGCCTGGACAAGCTCACGAATGCCTTTGGTCTGCTCATATTGTTCAGAGGATTTGCCGCTTTAATTGGTACTCCACTGGCGGGCGCCATCTATGATCTAACGCATACCTACGACCTGCCCTTCTATATGGCGGGTGCACTCTTTGCCGTATCCACAGTCACCAGCTTTTTGGCGCCATGCATGAAACGCTTTAGTGGAACAAATGAGACGCCTGTGCATGTGGAGACGCTGACACCCATCGATGAGGAGCAGGGCGAGGATGCCGAGGATGAGGATGAGGATCAACCAATCACCATTGTGCCCAAGATCATCAAAACTCTGCCAAGCCCTCTACAGGAGGAATCACAGCTACAATTTCCACCCACGCAATCAAATCAACATCTTCAGCAACAACAACAGAAATCAACGACATCAGAATCAAAGCTCTAAGCATCAAGAATTTACAAACAAAACAAAACAAAAAACAAAGAGAGAATAACAAAAACAAAAGGAATTAGAAAGAAAATATATATATATATATAAATAATTAATAAATTGAAAAGTGAGTGTAGATGAGGTTTATAAAGAAGATGTAAGAATGAGAATTAGGAGGAGAGCGCGATATTTTTCTAGCAACTTATACAAATGAGAGCAAAGGCGAATGAGAGCAGGCGAGCTGGAGAGCAGGAGGAGAATAGGAAAACAAAAAAAAAAACAAAGAAGAAAATGAGATCAGGAGAATAGGGCAAACCCAGAGGTCCAGGCAAAAAAATATTCAAAGTATTGATGAGAGCACACAAAGAAAATTCAAGAAAACAAACCAAACTATATACAGAAAATTGCGCTTATTATACTAAATTATATATATATATATATATTGTATATATATATATACAAAAAATGAATGCCGATACCGAAACTATGCCTAAACAAAAAACTATTCATTATACAACAAGAACTAAATATACATATTAAAATATTATAGATTTGCCTTGCGGCAGAACGAAAATTTAAGAAGAAAAATTTAAAAAGAAAGAAAAAAAAATGAAAAAGAAAAAGAAAAACTTGGCTTAGCTTCCATAAGTTTGTAGCAGAATTCTGCTGCCATATATATACAGATATATAAAGATAATAATAATAGCTCTATATATACATATATACACAAATTACGCGCTCATATATAGGTAACAAATACAACAAATAGAAACTTTGATAAAACCTGATTGATTATATACATAAATATATATATATATATATATATATATATATATACGTATATATATATTGTTACAACTGTTATACAACAGCAATAGCAAACAGTAACAGCAACAGCAACTATGTATTGTAAAAAAGAAAATGTTTGTTCTTTTTTTTTTTGTTTTATTATTATTTGTTTGTTAAATTTGTACGATTTGTAATTATTTTTATCATTATGAATGTATTATTATTAATTTTTGCTATTGCATATATGTATATGTATCTATCTATAACAATAACACTCGATCTATATAATTATAACTTTAAACTGTTGTTGTGCATTCGTTGTTATACGGCAAAAACTGTCATAATATGGCAATATCATTGTCATACGGCCTAATATTGTACGAGTAGTAGGGAAAACCAAGTAGCAATTAGACAAGCATGAAAATTGAAAATTGAAAAATGAAAATTGTAATATGTAAAACAAACAAATTGTAAACCGAGTAGATTTACATTTCTAACTGCTCTTAATTTTTTTTTTTTAATTTAGTATTTCTTTTTTTTTTTTTTTAATAAGCTTAAGAAAATGCGAAGCGATTTAAATTGTGGAGCGAAATATGCAAGGGTGTAACAACTATTACAAACACAAATGCTAAAAACTAATAAATTTTATATTGAAAAACTAAAAAAGAAAAAAAAAACATATACAACAAACCGAAAAGATAAAGAGCAACAAATATTTCTGTCAACTAGTAGTTTAGTAAAAGAAAACAAAAAAAGAAAATAGGAAAAAAATGTATAAAGCAAAAGCAAATTTTATCGCTCACATTTTATACATTTAATTAATTGAAATGAAATATTTCTGGCAAGTCCATAACAAAACAAATTTTTTTAAAGGCTTGTGCGTTTTGTTATACACAAGAAAAAAACAAAAACAAATAAATAAAAATAATTCTGTTATACTTTTTAAAACTAACCAAATTTATAGAATATATAAAACAAATAGGAACACCAAATAAAAGCAATAAAATCCAGTTTTACACACATATGTACACATAATGCTCCTAGGGAAAAGAGAAAAACAAAGAAAACCAAATCGAACTGTTATACGCATCAAAGAAAATATTTTTCAGCGCCGAGCAATGCATGCGAACAGAATTCACAAAGCAAAGCAGAACAATAAATGTTAGCTCTTAGCAAAAATAAATAAAAACAAAAAAAAAAGCCAAAAAAAAAATTTAAAACAAAAACGGAAAATAAAAGATTTTTTGCCATATATATTTTTAAAATTTAAATAAGCAAAAGAAGCCGAAAAAGCAAAAGTGTTATATTCTAAACTGTTATACAGATGGTTAAATAAAACTATCAGCTATACACACAACAAATTGGTAACATTATGGGGTGTACACACATATATATAGATATATATATATGTATGTACATGTGATTGGTGCTTGGTGCTTAATGTTTAGTTAAGTTTTTCCTGTTATGTTTATAGCTCTAAAAATCATCGATCAAAGTTCAGATAATATAATAATAATTTTTGTTGGCGCCTTATCGTATTACCTTGTACTCAAAATATCAGAAAACTGTACGGAGAAACTATATATATATATATATATATATATAAATATATATACCTCGTGTAGTCGGATGGTCGTACGCCACTTGAGCTCAAGCTGATTACAGACAAAAAAAAAGAACTGTCGCCTACAAGCTCCGAAAAAATAAGATTAGGCTAATCAATAAATAGAGTTTAAATGGGTATTATTAATTGTTGATAGAACACAACTACTAAAGACGTTAGTTGTGCGATGTGATACGGGGACTGTTACGAGTACCTATATTACGTCTATATCGCAATTATCAATCTATCTGTGTAAACACAGTTTGCCCGCCCGCCCTCCTCTTGTCAGGCCGACCGCCCCCTCTTGCCAGCTGCCTGCCAGCTATCATCAAAAGTATTGACAATGTGTCGCACAGAGCCAACAAGTGCTGCAAAAATAACAATAAAATGCTCGGCGAGACGTGCCACCAGGCCAGCAAGCGAGCAACCAACCAGCCGACGCCTCACGATTGGGTAAACATCACACACAACTGGCCAGCTAGTCAACCATCCAATTGTCCAGCTTTCAAGCTATCCAGCTATCAATATGACTTTGCTCCGAGTGCATGCGCATATATGTATATATATATATATATATATATATATATATATATACGAGTATGTGGAACAATGTGTATATCAGTTTATATATATTTATGTATGGACACGAGTGCTGTATATAGAGTAATCCAGAACGCTTAACTCTGGTTTACTTTTGCTCGATGCCCAGTGACCAACAAAAGAGTCAACGACTGTGTTTGATAACACAAACCAACCTAACTAACTATAACTAACCAGGCAACACTAGTTAAACCCAGGCCGAGGCCGAGGCGATGCATCATTTAAATGACCACTGGGTCTTAGCGTAGACAATAGAAAGAACGAACAAACATGCGCTTAGCAACTGGAAGCAAAATAACTGCAAAATCCGATTTTAAAATACTCTTAATGCTGCATAAAGTATGCGATCAGATGTTATAGAAAACTCACAAAGAATATCACGCAATATTATCATTTATAGTATCACATATCACGCATATATATGTTTTATATTAATGAAAATATTAATATGATATTTTGCCACTATATCATTTTCATTCTTATTCGGCATTTCGCTGAGAACCTCTGTAGCTCAGCTGACTAAGTGCTGAGAATCGTTTGGGAGCCAGAGAATATAGAATGTGAAGTCCAGGGTTCAACTCCCCACTTGAGCGCATGCTTCTGACTTGTGAGATCTCTTAATATGGAGAACTAATTATTTTTTTATCTTTTCATAATATACAGCAGACGATCGCAAATTGGAAGCACTTGTTGCTTTGGATAACTTTCCTTTCCTTTCAACATTCGCAAGACAAGAATAAATACTTTAGAAATGTTTCTTGACTTGATTAAATTTGATGCCATGGTTACAGGATGGGTCCCTGTAAATACCCAGAGCTCTTATTTATAAACACAGAAAGTCTCTTCGTGGAAAATAATCTTGGCTTTTAGTTAAAAAAAAAACAGCAAATTAAATTGTGAAAAGTAACTCGAGTTATCCTTGAGTAAAAATAGATCCCACTTAAGGGCGCCACCCACAAATCCAATCTGTAAATGGGGCAGCAAGTCAAGAGTGCGGGCAAATTATGTGGAAAACTGCGTCGCCTGTTAAGCACCCAGGAATAAAAAAAAAAACAACAATGCACAAACACAGAAAAAGCTGTCGTCCACTTCAACAGCGGATTTGTACCAAGAAAAAAATAATGAAAGAAAAAAATAACAAAAATAGAACGGACAGCAAGAGAGCAAAGATGCGTAAGATAAGCCTTTACCAGCTAGGAGATACCCTGTAAAGGTTACATAAAGTTAACAGAGACAGTATCGAAACAGCGATGTATCGATGCTAGATCGATATTATCTCAAATTTAATCGATGTTGGTGATCGAAGTATTATTAAAACTGCTTTATTGCAGGCGATCGATGGGATTAAGAACCAATAGATTTTGTACTCGTTGCATTCGATAACTATTCCAAGCGATGCCAACGCTAAGCTTAATCGATAAGTTTTCTTTAAGGCCAAGTCGAAGCTGCTTTCTCCAGTTTTTGTTCAGGGTATTAAAAATAAAAAAAAATAAAAACAAAACTGAAGAGAAGAAAATAAATGTCTCGACAACAAATCAAACACTAGTTAAGAGGTTTTACCTCGCACTGCACCCACTCGCAACGTACGCATGAGGGCATTTCAAGCACTCGCCCATCCATCCATATACTCCCCCACCCCCCTTGCCCTTAGCTCAATTAAGAATAACCAATAACCAACCGGCGGCAACGGCGGCGGCGCCTAGCAACAATCAGAAAGTCAATTCAATGAGTAGGCCCCAAGGCACAACAATTAAGCAAAACTATAAAGAACCTATGGCAAAAAAATGTGTTGACGACATCGTTTGATATTCATACATATATATATATATATATATAATATATATGTATATATATATATACATAATATATAAATATATATGTATATAATATAGATATATATATATATATATGAGTACTTGCGGATCATGTGACATTTTCATACACCTGACACATAACAAGCTCTCGTACCCCCTAACTGAACGTGAAAAGCCGAAGAATCAGCACAAAATTTAATATATGTATATATATATATATATACAAATATGTATAATATAATTTACATATATATATATATAAATATACATATATTTACATAATGTACTTGAATGATATCAAATGGCAGCGAGTGCTTATATAAAAAAAATCATGGCTTTAAATTGTTTTCGAAACGAAAAATTGAAATGTTAAAAAACCGAAATCTGATGATAACAAAAAATCTGAAGGGAATATAGGGAAGAAGCATGTCGTGAATAACGGGAATTGAAATTTCTTAAATCGGGTTATAAAAACCGTAATGAGACACTCGAGTGCATAAGGTTCAGATGTCTATAAAAATAATGATAATAAATTCCCAATTCTAAATGATATACGCATCCACTCCAACTGATCTGGAGATGGGCATGGAAATCCAGGACGTTCCATGAAATATAAACTTTGATTCAGGCTAACATTTTGGGGAAATGGCATATTTATTTATCAACAATATATATATAATATTTATAACAATTTTTCCAGCTAGAAATTGCATTGTAAAAAAAAATAAATTACAAAATGCAGAAAATTGGTATAAAATAAGGATCTAAGGACTTCATTTTTTTGTTACAAAACATCAAAGCAGTTCGAAAGAGAGAGAGCAGGAGAAAGAGAGAGAGATAGTGTGTGTGGCACATGTGGTTTTCGTGTTAACAAAGTTAAATTCAGTCAAGAAAGCACTTGGAGCCTCGCTTGAATTATGGAATATTAAAATTTGGATGCAGTGCCTCATTTTCCAATAGAATAGGTTGAACTGTTTGCTATTGTTGCATGAAGTATCTGCACTCAGAGAGCGTATTTAGGATTTAGATCTTGAATCTTCTTCTAGCTGTTCCTGGCAGTAATAGTGCGACATATTCTTCCAACATCCAATCATTCGTTTAGCCATTCCATATCCCGGTCGTAACGGTGCAAGTTTCCCGTACGGTGAACACATCATGGAACTTATACGACTTTTACGTTTTTAGGCCTACTTTGGGATCATCCTTAAGGAGATCGGAAACTGGTGTATGGAACATTTTGTTCAACTTGATGGTATCACATTATTTCTTAATAATTTCACATAAATAATAATCGATATTCCCGATATATCGACAAAATCAAAATATTAAATCGAAAATAAATACCTAAAACAATCGAAATTCTATGAAAACTCTTTGAAGTATTCCTAATTTGGCATTCAGCAGAGTGAAAATTGTCAGAATGTCGTTTCTCTGTAGCTTTTAAAATATTAAATATTAGAATATATATTCGAAATTGCGAAAACTCAGATTTAAAGTAAATGAAAATAAAAAGAAAAATCATAAAAAAAATTTGGTACTCACCCATTGCCTCTTGTGGTGCTTGTGGTGTGGGCGTCTCCGATTGTGGAGGATGTGGAGGCAGCTGTTCAATGCAAACTGGTGGCTGTGACTGAATTATATGATGTCGAGGCGGTGCCTGAACAAGCATCGTTGGTGGCGGAGCATCCGCAGACAATGCCCAAGCGACGGGCATGGCACCAACGGGAGGAGCACCACAATCGGATAGCTCATCGTCATACTAGAAATGTACGAATTTAAGATTATTAGAAAGAGTTGACCAGAAAGGATATATATATGCGGCTCACCTGTGGCACTGGACCAACTGCATGCATAGCCTGAAGTGGAGCGAGTTGACCATCTTCATAGATCTGCATGACACCCATTTGCTGTTGGATATCGTGCATTTGGTGGGCATCATACATGGGATAGTTGGGACTTAACATGCTGGACGTTTCGGAGGAGGCCAGCGAAGAGCTATTATGATTCAGTTCATCACCATTTGCATGGACCACCTCCTGGTAGTCTTCGGCATAGATGGGCGGGTGCCACAATTGAGGCATCTCCTGGCCCTGTCTCTCATCAACAACCTGACCCTGGCTACCATCGTCCGACATGTACTGATAGTCCGGCTGGGGAACCACATGCTGATAGAAGTATCCGCCCATATAGTTGTACATGGGTGCGCTATTGTATATTGGCACGGGTGAAATATACAAAGGCGTGCCAGTAGCTTGTTGGGCAGCGGCTGCAGCATTTGATGGAGCCTGAATCGTACCATGATGTGGCGCAAAGTAGGCAGCCTGATAGCCGCCGTAAGTAGCATAAGGATGCGGTGCATAGTAGGACATAGGCTGCAATTGTGCCTCTGGCGGTGGCTGGACCAACTGTTGCCCCATCTGGTCTGACTGCAATTGCATGGCGTTTGGTGCTGGACTGCCACTATCGAGCGGCAGCTGTTGTGGCTGCATCTGCAGCTGCTGTTGCTGCATGTGTCGTGGTATATGATAGTCATTGCGGCGTTGTCCACCGCCACTGCGTCCACGCCCACGACCGCGTCCGCGTGTTCCCATGCCGGATGTAATATGACCATTCGGATTACCCTGATGGATCGGCATTGGCGATAATTGCTGCATTAGCGGATTTCCCTGCAAAATCAACACAAAACAAAAACATTGAAAGAAAATTCAATTCCACTCGGTTCGTATTTACACGATAGATTTGCTTTATAAAGTTTTTATATTCTTTCACACACGCACAGATTATTCGTTACAACCGTACAATCATAACATTGGAAAATGCCGGCAAAGCTTCTTGACGTTTTCCATAGAGCAAAAACTTCGTAAAGTAACATTATTGTGTAAATGCGGACTTGCGATTTAGTTTTCATTTGTTTGGCGATTTTACACATCGATTTTCTTGATTTCACCAGACAAATGAGACTCATGATTAACACAGACGTAACGCACCTGCTCCGGCGGCAGTTCACCATGTGCACTCACATAATGGGACGGTGCACCGGTTCCTGAAATATAAGGATGGGACCAGCCATGCAGATTCACGTTAGCGGTCACGTTGTTGACGTACACATTGCTTGGCATTGGCGTTGGCAACATTGCCGAATGATGGAACACAGGGCCAGGACCGGCTTGCGACATGTGCGGATGATGTCCTCCATGGGCAGCGGGCACATACAGCGCTTGTGGCTGTTGACTGTAAACGGGCAAACTTGTCAGTACGCTGCTGTTGCTGTTAGTTGGTGACACGATGCAGTTGTTGTTGTTGGGTGGCGGCTGCGGCGTCGTTGGTGTGGATACTGGCGTTGCTGCTTGCGGCGGCTGTTGTTGTTGTTGTTGCTGCTGTTGCGGCAGCTGCTGCTGCTGTTGCTGCTGCTGAGCAACCGGCTGCGTTTGCTGCGCCATAATTGGAACGGCTGCGCTACACTTGCAACGCAGTTGACAACGCTGACGACTGTCGTTGCAATTGGTTTATTACGTGTTTCTGGACGTATCTCAGGATATGTACAGCACATGAACACTGCAGACGCCAAACATTGAAGTTTTTGCTGTGAAACAAATGATAAATTAGCAAACGAAGCGCCAAATTTTGAGGTTAAATCGAGGCGGCCTCCAGACATCTGGCAACGCCGCACAGCTGTCGGGGCCCCAGCAAATAAAAAAAATACAAAAGGCAAATAAACATAGAGAGCAAGTGTGAGAGAGCGAGAAAGAGAGTGTGGCCATACTGTACCGGGTGGGGTGACAAGCCCGCCAGCCCCTCCTACGCCCACAAACAACGTTCAAGTGTCAAAAATACACATATAATTCAAAACAATACAATTCTGCATGTCTACGTTTAAAGCCGGCTGGAAAAAAATTTGATTCGCTGAACGTTGGACACATACACATACTTGCACGCAACCATACAAATAACACAGATAGGAGCGAGTGACGCACACGCACACAAACACACACCTGTATAGCAGGCGCCGCACTACGTCACTCAACTGGAAAACTGGAGGAAAAAAATAATAATAAGATGAAATCTATGAACGACGCTTTCAATAAGTGTCGAAATTCTAGCTAACTCAAAAAGACTGCGTAACTTAAGCATGTAAATGCACGCATTCCAATGTCCAATGGCGGCGGCAGCGACCGACCAACCAAAGAGAACACCACGTTGACGGCAAAAGAGAACGCGGTGGAATGTGCCGCAGGGAGGGGTGGGGGCAAAAATATATAAAAGTGTGTGCGATGACTTACCTTTAATGGTTTGCCAAAGATAAATCAGTTTTGTAGCAAATTTAACATGTTTTATGCGTGCGGGCGGCTTCTCGACAGTGCGACGAGCGGCAGCTGCCAATAAATGAGTCGTGTTTCAGTTTCACTTGCCGCGGCACACTTCTTTTATTTTTTTCTTTTTTCCAAATGACACGACGAATTCTGCAAGCAACTTTTTCCACTACACTTTTGTCGCGTCGCCTGCTGCTCTAATTAACACACTGTTGCTGCCTACTTGCGCCACCCGCACACGCACAAGTATGGAAATGGAGGAATATAAATTGTTAGCGTTAGCACAAACACTTAAATATATTTTTTGCATGTGCAAAGCAACAAAAAGTCGGATTGTTTCTTTCTTACTCGTGGTGACAGTGTGACCTGTTAAATAACAGTGTGCTTAACAGCGACATTTATTTGCAATGTTAAACAACATCGAGCATCTAGTTCTTCCTGGAAAAACCGCCGTTAGTCAATTTTCAATTTTATAAAGATTAATTTTTTTGTAGTTTTATGTTTACATCTATACAAAACGATCTAATAAACAAAGTTTTTAGGCTAAGATGAAAAACCATGGGTTAGATTTTAAATTGTATTCCTGAATATAAGAACAAACTTTAATAACAGAAGCATAACAGAAATCAAAGAACTTATCGATACATACGATACCGATAACATATCTTGAGGCGACAGCATGTTAAAACGATGTCAATAAGGCAAAATACATCGATAACATTAATAATCGATATCAAACTTGAATGGATCATGTGTTGCCCAATTCAAAAAGAACTGCACATTGAACATTGTATGAATTGTCGCTTTAACCACACTTCATTTAAGACGTATATTCAAAGAAAAATAATATTTTCATGCATAAATAATACATTTACTTTTCTCGTATAACACCACATAATACATACTAAATAAATTTACGTATTACCCTTATACTCTTATATACATGACTATAAAAAAAGCAAGAAAACAAAAAAAAACAAGAATAAATTTTGGCTTCCAAATTACAGCTTCGATTTTCGATTGGCAAAATTTACAACCGCCTGCATGCATTCCTCGCCAACCAAACTTTCTCTTAGCGCCGTGCACTCCGCTTCATTGGCACGTTCAAGTCTGTCCAGCAATGGGAGTTTTATGAGGCGCTTTGACACCTGCATCGAATTGGGAGGTAGCTCTGAATATTCGCGAATTTTCGGCCACACCACAGAGTCCAAATCGCTTAGTTTAAAAATGCGTGAAACCATATGAAAATGGTATGCTTCCTGCGCTGACAGTTTCTCGTTCATCACCAGCATCTCTGTAGCTTTTGATCGACCCAGAATCAAAGGGAACAGAAAACTGGAGCAGCCTTCGGGCACGAGACCCAATTTAGTAAAGGGTGTTAGGAAATAGGCCTGCAAGATAGAGAATGAATTAAAGGTCATATGCGAAACGGCAGCCTGTTGCTTACCTGCTCGGCACACCATGCTACATCGCTGAGGCCAACAACAGTTGCGCCAATGCCAATGCCCGGTCCATTGACTAGCGAAAATATAATCTTTTTGCACTGAATAAAGCTAGTGATCATATTTTTAAAAATTTTGTTACTTTCATTAATCCAAGCCTCTACGTTGTCTTCAACTTGAAAGGTTATATCATTACCAGCGGTGAAATATTCACCCACCCCAGTAAAAACAACAATTGTGACGCCATCATCCTTGTCAGCCTCCTCTAAAGCACGCGTTATTTCCTTGTAGGCAGAAAAGTTTAAACAATTTTTCTTTGCAGGATAATTAAATTTAACTATTAGAATTTTGTTTTCCTTTTGGACGATCAGCCGCTCATATCCTTGGTACGACATATTTAACACGCAACAGAAATCACACTACTAAGTGACGATCGAAGTCCAGCCGTATAATTTTAACTCACTCTAATCTGCATTGTTTAGTTATTTACAAGAAACACGCACACATATCAACATCTTTTGTCTCATTTTGTTTATACATTAGCTGTAATCGACTTATTCGATTAATCGATTGTAGTGATAAGAAAAAACGTACAAGTAATCTTGCATTCTTAATTTGATATAACAATATTATTGTACATATTTTTTTCTACAATTTCGAAATAATTAAAAACCAGACGAGCAAAATTAGGTGTTTATTTCTGGCAACGCTTTAAAACACTTTTTATACTTTGCAGGCACGCCATGGTGCTACCACATGGCAACAGGTTAGCAGTCTGGCTACATTTTACAAAGCAAGTATTTCTTTTAATTGTATACTTTTATTTTGGATGTCACTAATTAATTAGCCTTTTCCTATTTACGATTGAATGGTTTTATTTAGTGGTATCAGACACTCTGTTAATTATTGATAGGGTTTTACCTACTGTCTGCCTGTAAATTGTCTGGCAACACCTAAAGTAACCGCTTTAAATTTAAAAATGGCGCTCACTATTTTTTTATATTTTGTTTATTTCTGTACAACATTTACCCTAAAATTAAATGTTATTCGCTAATTTCATCAATCACGGGCACATTTTGCAGCTCGGAGCATTTACGTTTCCACACCGAGAGTTGTTCACGCAACACCTTCTCCTTGGCAGCGGCACGTGTCAGCAAAACTTTGGCTTTTTGCAGCAACTGTGTCTTCTTCATAAGCTGCTCCTTAATATACTTAAGCTCTTCGTCCTACAAAAGCGAATAAGGTAAACATTAACATACACAGATTCTACAAATTCATTTGATCATAAATCACCTTCCCGCCTCCACTTCGGTGCTTCAGTTCCTGCTGCAATGCACCAATTTTCTCTAAGGCATCCGCATGCAATTGTTGGAGTCGCGCTAGTTCGGATGGTCCAGACAATGAGTCTGCTGAGCTCCGCGAGTCTGTAGAGTGTCGTCCATCTTTCAGAAACTTGTTCTCCGAACGTAGCTTCTCCACCAAATTGCGGAGCGAGAGAATTGTGTGCTCCGCCGATTGACCTTGATGCGTATTAATCTTAAGGCCGCTGCACTTACACAGTTCGCGGGAAGACTCGGATCGTGCCATTTCCTCCTTCAGTGCGAGGATATAGCTACAAATAACATTAAATAATAAACGAACAGGAATGCTTATGGACATGTACACTCCACTTACTCCTCGAGGTGTTTGATGCGCTTTTGCAGTCGCTCGCTGCTGTCCCCCTGGCGCAAGAGATCGGTGTCTAGCTGCAACTGTAAATTGCGCGCTTCCAGGCGTATATTTTGTGCCTCCACCGCCTGGCAACGTTCCTGAAGCTTCTCCAATTCTGTTGTCAACGCATTGCTGCCACGACCCTCCAGCTCCATGGCAATAATCTTTCGCTGCTGCATCTCAATGCGTGCTTTAAGTGCCTCTATCAACTCCGACTGGCCTTGGTCATAGAAACCATGGTGTGAAGCATTCGGCTGCAATTGATTGTGAGCCGGCGAGCTGCACTCGCTACTGGGGCCCGTGTATGTATCTGGACTCTCTGACGGAGTCGGCGTAAACTTAGCTGCGCCCACATGCTGCAAATTGGGGCAGGATGGAGCACGACAACATTTGAGGGCATTCTGATGATTAACACTTGCTGTTGTTGTCGTCGTCCCTGTGCCACCAGTACCTCCCCTTCCCACCTTCGCCTCCAGCAGGTGTTTGTCCTTCTCTAGGCGCGCGATCGTTGTACGCGCCGCTTGTAGCAGTGTACGCGTCTTGTCCAGTGCGTGCTCCGTATCGTCAAGTTTCGCCTTGAACTTGTCGGCTTGCTGCTGCCAGCGCTTCTGCTTTTCCCACAGACCCACCTCGTTGGCACTGCGCGTGCGTTTGGCCTCCAGCAGCGTCTGTTGTCGCTGAAGCTGTGCCCGCGACTCGTCCAGATCCAACTCCAGCTGCTGTATGCGCTTCTGCAGATTTTCATGCTTGACGCGTGCATTAAGCTCTGTTTTGATGGACACCACCGGACGCTTCAGTAGCTGCTGGCGCAGGGATTGGCTTAGTTCGCGCGCCTGTTTCTCTCGCTGTGTAACATTCGTCAGCTGGCGACGCAGTGCCTCCATTTGGGTATGGTAGATTTTATTGGTGGCTTCGGTGCGATTCAGATCTGCGGCCAATTTGGCAATCTGATCCGCCGAATAATTGGAAGTGTCATTGATATAACGCTGCTGATCATCCTAGAAACGTTGAGAAACTTTAAATGAGATGATTCTCCGGAAGAGGTTGTCACGTAACTTACATGGAAGTTCTTTAGTGTGTCCATTAGGTCACGTATGTGTTTGTCTTTTTCCTCTAGGAAGACTCTCATTTGCTCCAGCTCCGGACTGCTGGCACTCTCCACGCACTTCTCCCGCTCCTGGCACAGTTTTAATCTGTTCCATAAACAGAAATATAAAATTGGATTAAGAACTTTTAAGCCTAACGTCACATTACTCACTTTTCCCGCAATATTTCCACCTCCTCCTCGCGCGTGACCAGGTTTTGTTCATAGTAGCCCAGCTTATCCTTGAGCTCTTTGATTTGCTTGTGTAGTGTGGGAAGCTCTTTTAGTTCTTCAGTGTCCTGTTTCTCCTGCTCGCCTGAGGCTTCCTCAACGACAGCGCCCACATCTGGATCCAACTCTTCATGTTCCGGTTGATGTGAACTTCTATCCGGCGAGGTGTGCTCGAACAGTTCCTCAATCCTTTCATCGGTCAGCTCGTTTAGGGAATGTTCACTCGATGGGGCAGCTTCCACGGCAGGTGGCTTCTGCTGCTCCAGCTTGGCTTTCAAATCTAGAATCTCCAGATCCTTGGTCTTAATATTGAAATTTAGGTTGTTAACCGTTGCCCGGAGGGTTTCATTCTCAGCGGATTGCTTTGTAATCAGTTGCTGACTTTGTTCTCGTTCCGCTTGCAGCAGATCCTGATACTTTTGTATGGACTGATCCTTCTCCAGCAGCAGCGTATGGAACGATAATATAGTCTTCTCCACAACGCCACTGTGCTGACTATCAGATTCGCTGCTGGCATTGCCCGACTCCAGTTGCTTGCCGAGCTCCTCAATGCGCTTATTCGCTGCTTGCAGCCTGTTCGAAGGATTGGAAAGGTTTTTAATATATATTTGATATGAATCCTTTAATCTTGTACTCACTCTGTTCGCATTCGTTGCAGCTCCTCATCAGCTCCACTGGGTTCCTGAGCTGTTTGCACTGCTTGGTGTTGCTTCTCTTGCTGTCGCTGCGGCTGCTGCTGCGGCTGCTGCTGTTGGGTACCGATGCCATTTGTCTGGACTGCTATCTCCAGGAGCTTCACATCCTCGGTCTGTGTTGTTATGTCCTGGCCTGACAGACGCCTGCTCGGCGATCCTATGGGCGACGACTGCTTGTCTATAAGCTGTGCCGTGCGACGTACTGCAGGCACTGGAGCTGCCAGCGTATTGGTAGCCACATCCACAACAGCAGTAGCTTCTCTACGTTCACTTGCCGGCTGACCAAAGAGCGCTCCAATCGTCTGCCAATGCTCCGACTCTGTGGCATGCAGCAGGCGCAGCTCGTTCAGCTCCTGTTGCAGTTCCACCTGTTTTGCCTGCAGACTCTCACAGCGCTGTTCCAGCAGCCTGGATTGTGTCTCCGATTTGATCAGCTTAATCATCTGCTGGGAGTTCTCCTCGTTCGGTGACAGTTTCGCCTGCACCGCCAGAGACACCTCCTCCAAAATTCTCGAGCTGTCACTAGACTCCACCTCCTGCTCCTGCTGCTCCAGACGTAGATTCAGTTTTTGGTGAGCGAGCACAAAGTTCGTTAGGAAGATCAAAGGTGTAAATTTGGCATATTTCTCCTTAAGTATAAAAAGCGAACGCTGGAGGAATCTAAAGAGATGATGGATTAAACCTGTTTTGTTCGGAGATCTCGAGAGGAATCTTACTTCTGTTTTATTGTGCTGTTGCTGCGCTCCAGCTGGAAGTCCTGTTGAGTTTGTGCCGCCACCCGTTCTGCTGCCTGCAGCTGCGCCTCCAGATTGTTCACGTGCTGCTGCAGAAGCTTCTGTTCCAGCTCCAGGCGAACAGTCTCCGCCTTAGCTGTTGGATATGGAGATACGTTAAATCTAAGCTATAATCCTTTGGGATCACTCTCACTCACCAGAGTCCAAGTCACGCTGCATCTTGGCCAGCAGCAGCTTGTCGTTGGAGGTGCTCTGCAGATCTGCCACCAGATGACGCAAGTTGATGTGATTATCCGTGATCTCATTGAGCAGCTTCTGCTGTGATTGCACCTGCCCGTTGGCCACTTGGAGCAAACTCTCCAGCTGCTTGTTCTCCCGCTGCAGCTCCGCCTGCTGACTACGCCATGTGGCCAGCTCCTGCCGCTGCTGCTCGAACTCCGCCGCTGTTACATACTCCAGCTGATAGTTGTCGTCAATGATGCCATAATCGCCGCAGATCTCCGACAGCTTCAGCTCGCCCAGCAGCTGATCCATGGCCTGCGCCAGCTGCACACTCAGCCTAACATTGCGCTGCTCCAGCTGCTGCCGCTCCTCAGTCGTGCAGGGTTGGCTGCACTGCAGCGTGCTCAGCTGCTCGCACTTTGCCACCAGCTCGGATCTGTGCTGCTCCACCTGACTGCTCAGAGCAGCCGTGTCCACTATGTAGCGCAACTCCTGTCGCTTCAGCTCCGACAGAAGCTTATCGTAATCCTCGCGCATGTAGCCATAGGAGCTGCTCTGCTCCTGCAGCTTACGCTCCAGGCCGATTGTCTGGTCATGCAGCTCCTGATTGTAGCGTATCAGCTCGTTGCCATCGGCGGACATATGCAGACGCATTTCCTCATAGTGCTTGCGCAGGAGGACCAACTCCGCCTGTTCTGCAGACCCAGGCCTGGGCTGCTGCAGTTCCAGCTCCAGCTCTGTGATGACGGGCAGCTGGGATCTGTCGACTGCCTCATTTGGCGTGGTCGGTCGAGTCGCTGAATCAATGATGACGATGTCGCTGTGCTCGTCCGGCATTTCCGAGACATCCCGCATGCTGTGCACTGAGGAGAGTTCTCCAGTTTCGGCATCGCTTACGGTTTGCTGCAGCAGCTGGCACAGCGCCTCCTCGCGTGCCTTCAGCTCCAGCAGCTGCCCATGGAGACGTTGCGGCGCGGATTTGCCATTGGGCAGTGCATCAATGAGGCGACGCAACAGCTCGGAATCGATGGTAATGTGCTCCGACGTAGCTAAAAGCATGACAGCGAATCTTTAGACATGACCAAGTCGACTATAAAGGCTACTCACCATCGTACTCCCGCAGCTTCTCCAGGATCTCGTACATGCCCATGCGCAGCGTTTCATTCTCGGCAAGCACATCCTCGTATTTGGTTTGCAGCTCGGAGCTGGCGGCGCCATCGCCCTGGCCGCGACGTGGTGAATTCTCCAGCGGCAGACTGGACGGCACCTCGCCCATTTCACTGGGCTGGTGCAGAGACTCATCCAGTGGCTGTGGCTGCGCGTTCCTATGCTCCAGCAGTTTGCGTCTGTAAGACTCAAGTTGGAGTACTCGACTTGGACATGGATCCTGACATACTCACCTCAGTTCGCTCTTGTCCAGCTTCAGCTGCAGGCGCAACTCCTCGGAGGTGCGGAGCTTGAGCGTCAGCCGCTCGATCTGCTTGTCCTTGTTGCGCTGCTTGGCACGCACCTGCTTGGAGAGCACAACCACATCGTCGGGTATATTGAGCCGGCGGCGCAGCACGGCGTTCTCCTGGCCCAGCTCATGCATGGCGTTCAGCTCCTGGGTATAGGCGCGCAGTTGTTTGTCCCGCTCGGCGAGCTTCTGTTCCAGGCTGGCGCAACGACGTAACGCCTGGACTAGGCCATCCTCGCCATGTTTGTATGACTCCAAGGCGCTGAGAGCATGCAGCGCCTGCTTGGCCTTCAGCACATTGTCCTGCTCCGTGCTGTCCAGCAGCTCTGCCAGCTGCTGGGAACGGGCATTGGCCACGCGCAGACGCTCCTCGATTAGCTGGCAGCAGGCACGCGGCTTTTGCGGATTCTGTGTGCCCTCGCGCTGCACACACAACTGATTCATTACCTTCGTGGAGTTGACCATCTCGGCCGCCATGGATTTCAGCTTAGCCTCCAGGGTTTCAATACGTTTCTCCCGCAACTCCAGCAGCTGTAAGAATAATTTTGGTTGTGCCTCAAAAAGGATATAAAAAATTGTGATCTTACATGTCGCAGCTCGTTCTGCTCCTTGTTGTGCTGGGACTGACTGTTGCTGGAGGAGGATAGCAGTGGACTATGACCCGCTGTCTTGGGCTCCAGTTGCCTGCGCAGCTGTATTAGTTCCTTGTCCTGCTGATCCAGCAGCTTCTTCCAGCTGAGTGCTTGGGCTTCGTACTTGTCCAGAAAATTGCGCATTTCCAGCTCCTGTTTCTCCCGCTCATCCTCCAGGAAGGTAACGTTGCCCTCCAGCCGTGTGATCTCCACGCTTTGCTGCTGCTCCCGCTGCTTCAGGGACTTGCGCTCTTGTTCCACCTGCGTTATATCCTGGGTGATCTGCAGCAGATTCGCCTTGATCTGTTGCAGCTCCTGCTCATGCAGCACGATAGTCTTGGACTGGACAATGTTTTGATTTTGAAGTGTCTAAAGAAGGAGGAGGAGGAGAAGCAGGGATTATGAATTGGTAGTCTTTGATCTCTAAGCTGGGAGACTCACCTCAATTTCCCGCAGGAGTCGCTTGATGTGCTTGTTCTTGGTGTCAATATTATGCAGCAGCTGCTCCTGCTTGTCCAGCTCGGAGAGTGGATCCGAGGAGTCCTTGTCGCTTGCCTCTGCCTGCTGCGCTGCCTCCTGCAGCTGCTGCTGCTGCTGCTTGATCTCCTCCGTCAACTATTAGGATAAGAGTTGGACTGGTTCTTTCGGTTTTTAAGTAATCCCATGACTCACCTCCTTCGCCTTATGCTTGAGGCCATCTCGCTCTTGCTCCAGCTTTTGCACCATACGCTTGAGCTTCTCGTTTTCATCCTGCAGTCGTCGATCGCCGCTTTGTTCCAATTTCTGTGCCAGCTGACCCTTGTACTCCAGCACGGCCAGGGTCAGTTCTAATGTTTTGCGCAGCGATTTCTTTGGCAGCTCCTCCAATGTGTCCGCCAGCTCGAGCAGCGTCTCGTACAGCTCGTGCTTCTGGCGTGCATTGAACTCGCGAAACTTTCGCACTGATACAGTCTCCGGTATCTCCATGGTGGCTCATGCCGGGATTCGGCCAACGTCAAATGCAGCCTGCGTGCGTCCTGGCGGTTCGTTGCGTTCTGAGCGATAGAAAATTTTGTGCTCTGCCACAAACTGCTCAAATCGCTCGCTTTTCATTTTTCAATGTTTTATTTGCTTGGGCCCAGCCGTTGCCATGACAGCTCGGTCAAAACAAACCCGCTCTCGGCTCTAGCTCTAGCTTTCGATCTACCTATCAGTCTCTAGGGGTGCCACCGACGACCAACGACGACGACGCTTGACTCACTCACGTGCTGAAACGGAAACGGGGGTGCCAGCGACTGGTAATGACCTGCCTTTGTTTTTGTTGGCATTTTGTTTTGCTACCAGCTTCGGTTGCATTGTCCTCATATATGCTCACATACATATGTATCCATATATATATATATATATGTATGTATGTATGTTTATATGTGGAAAGTTTTTTGACAGGATAATTGCCACCAATGCACAGTGTGTCGAAACGACAAACTGCCTCAATTTTTAAATTTAAACCAATTTTTATATAGCTCGATCGATCAGGAGTAAAGCGAGAGAGGTTGCTGCTACCTATTGATCAGTTATAGGGAAGATATAAAGCTTCCATTGGCATACTCAAATCTTGGTAGAAAAGTCCTTAAATAACTTAATTTAATTAAATTAAATAAGTCTACGTTTTATTATGTATTTTATTATATATTTTGAATTTGAATCAAATTTATTTTTAAATTTTCTATTTACTTTTTGGCTAAACGTATTAAAAACTAGTTTAAAAGGGGATCAGTAATTTCTTAACCCATTAGGAAAAGCGGTTAAAAATGGTCTTATCGTCGCTTAGCCCATTAAAAATAGGTGTTAACGTGGTTTATTAGTCCCTTAACCCATAGTATAGCGGGTAAAAAGTGAACAAAGTTATTTTTAATATATTCTTTACATTTTTAGTGCCTAAGCTTATTAATAAATGGGTTAAAAATGGTTAATTAGTTCTTTTACCAATTGGAAAATGGGGTACAATTTGAGTTTTCGTCCCTTAACCCATTGAAAAGAGGTGTAACCGTGGTAGTACCTTAACCAATTGCAAACCCACTTTGCAAAAGTGGTCTGTTCGTCGCTTAACCCATTGCAAAAAGGATAAAAAGTGCACTCTTCGTACCTTAACCCATTGGGAAAAGGGGTTAAAAGTGATCTATTGGTTGCTTAACCCAGTGGATAAAAATTGAACTATTCGTCCCTTAACCCATAAAATTTGACTATTTGCCGCTTAACCCGCTGGGAAGAGGGGTTAAAAGTGGACATTATTTCGTACAAATGTGTGTAACAGGCAGAAGGCAGAAGCTGCGACTCCATAAAGCATCTACTTGTATATATACTTGATCAGTATCAAAAGCCGAGTCGATCTAGTCAAAACCGTCTATCCGCCTGGGCCTATCCAGATATTCCATCTATCCGGATAAGCGCAAGCATCTCAGGGATCACAAGAGCTAGAGGCAACAAATTTGGATTGTAAGTTCTTAGATATATTTACGCAGAGTCTATATAAATGTGTCTGTATGTATAGTACATGGGTTAAGGATTTCTAATTTTCTAATGTTTGTCCCAATGTGCAGAGGCAACGTCCTTTGCTTTGGGGCTCGGAATGGGGGGGGGGGCGTGGCTATAAACAAAGGTAACCAGGAAAGTGTTAATTGGTAAAGTGTCAATGTCAGAGTAAAGCGCGAATTGAAAAACCATTCGAGCCATTTTTGTTAGCCATTAAAATGTCTTGAAGGAGAAGGTAATGGGGCTCCAACGTAACGGTACACTGACAGCTCGTTGAGTTGGCGTAACAATCGTTGTACAGTTGTCAGCTTTACGTATGTCCAAATAATTGAAACTAATGGCAAACGACTTTGGTTACCCCCCAATTTGTGGACTCGCCCTCTGTGAATAGTCGCACTTGTCCACATAGCCCAAAAATTGAAATAATATTTCACTTGGCCAATTAGGACAACAGTTTAGGCCTTCATTAGTACCAGCAACTAACTGTTTATCCCACTGACTCTTTTTTTTTATTCTTAAAACATAGTTAGGAACTGAAGTTACTAAAGTTCTTAGGAATATCTGAAAACAGGAATCTTTTTAGACGCACACACTGGTCATTTCCTCCTTTTTGTCCTTGGCATCCAGTTGGAGGAGCATAAACTCATAGTAGACCAAGGTGGACATCATCTGTAATATAATATGTCATGTTAATGTCCTTGATTCCAGGCCAAAACTTACGCCAAAGAAACTCTGCCGCGTCAGATAGAAGAGACGACATCCAGAGAGTCCTATATACTGGCTGGTCAATTGTTGGGTGAACCGTTGCACCTCCTCGGTCCAACTATCGCTGGGCACCGTATAGAGCACCTTAAGGGGCAGCAGCGATGCCTCATGTATTCTCGAGGCGCACATAAAGACCAGACAGGTGCGACATAAGAGAAACAACAAGCTAAACCAGAAGTAGGCATAGTTGATGGGATGACGGAGGATCCTGTAAGAAAAAGCTATAAAGGATTCAACCGGAATCAATAACAGTAAAAGACTTACGTGAAAATTGCCAATAATCCATTGCAAATGAAGTAAATGTTGTTCAGACACGAGAGGAGAACAATATGCGACATGTTCGCCTCGACCAGCTCCATGAGATCACATAGAAGGATATGATGCATACGTAGTTCATGCCACAAGACATCCGGAACATGCTGACGGAAAGTAATATAAAATGATCATAGATAGATCAAAGGATATACTACCTGATTCCCAAGTGCTGAGATGCGTGTGGCAAATTGTCGAAAACGTTCGGATAAACCAATGCTGATCAATATAATAAACGCATCCATAAAGTTCCAGATAAACGTAAAGGTTCCGCTCAAGAACTGAAAGGATATATCAAAAGAAACTTCAGGATATCTTAAAAATAGTTCTTCATACAAACGCATAGAATATGACAATTGGATTATAGGGTAAGACCTCAAAGATATCCTCGAACTCCTTCTTCATATAGTCGCCAAAATAAATATCCGTAGAATTCGTTTGACATTGTGAAATTTGTATATGATAATTTTGATATCCGGATATATAATAAAGGATATGCTCAACTGTGAAATGAAAATAAGGATTCATTGGATTCATATCTAAGCTGGAGTAGGTACTCACGTAAGGCCAGACCTCCCAAGGAACCACCTGCGACAAGTAGCTTACGGCGTAGAGTCTGCTTCGTTGACGTATACGGCGGAAAGAGCATGATGACATCGATATTGTTCCAGGGCACAATGAGGCGGTGCCAGGAACGGGCGAAACATATGAAGTTTATGCAGATTATCATGCCACTGGTAAAGAAAACCAGGCTAACTGTGAAATCCAATAAGAGTCATACGTTTATTCTTATTAGCATTTGAAGGCCGACTCACTCATATTCTTGGCATTGATTCCGCCGTGAAACAGTTTTCCAGCTCGACCCAAAGTCTTTAGGCCACCCAGCAGCAAAAAAATTAGAGAAAAACACATGCCGGAGGAACGTAGCTGAAATTTTACGGCCTGAGGATCCTTGCTGAGGACATTGGTTAGCGGCATCATGCCGAACACCTGCGCCAGGCAGAGATCTGTAAAGAAGTTCCTTGTCATATGGATCGTTACAAGAACTTCGCTACCTACATGGTCGTATAGCACGATGGAACGTATCGAGTTGCTCCAAATCTTTGGGATTCCTGACACAGCGCCATTTCCGTGCAGCATTGACACGTTGCAGCTGCCGCTTAATCTTAAGTTGCCACAATATGTTAAAAGGATCCCGTTGAAAGGAACGTTTGACTGCAGCTTTCCGCATGTTGACTGAGCTCTGGCTGCCGCATGTGAAATTCGCTAAGCCGATTTTCCAGCTAATTCATAATTATTGTTTACGAGCTCTCCCACACACACACACACACACACACACACACACATACACATACAGACAGGCACACCCACACACTCTAACTGCAATTTTCATTTACGGTTTGACAAATGTTTCAATAAATATTCTTTTTAGACGGCAAATGTAAGTGTCAGGCTCAGTGCGCAAATGTCCGGCGACATGGAAGGACACGCAGGTTGGAAATTGCGGCAAATATTCAGGAAGAAGGTGAAACAGGACGCAAATAATATGGAGCTAAAGCAAAGGAACGATGAAGCCGTTGATGCTAAGAGTAGTGTTAAGCCCACGGACTATGAGAATTTGGAGATATTCCATCGTGCCATTTATCCTAGTAAGTAGATCCTTAAACAAGGATGCTTTTACAGATTTGATCCTTTTGTTTAGTCATGATATTGGGTCAATGTTTCGCCATAATGCCACTGACTGGCATCTGGCAGGCAAATCCACGCCGTATACGTTTCCGTTTCAAATCCCTTCAGATGATATTCACGTTGATCTTCCTGGTGGCCAGCTCCGTGCTGACGCTGGGCATGCTGAAGCATTTGCTAAAGATTGGCGTTACAGCCAAGAATTTTGGTAGGTTTCTAGCTTCAATTGGAATCTATGGAGATTAATTATGACATCCTTCCTCAACAGTTGGTCAGGTCTTTTTTACCTGTGTCATGTGCGCCTGCATTTTGTTCATAGATCTGGCGCGGCATTGGCCGACTCTCATCAGATATTGGACACGTCTGGAACTGGTCTTCACCAGACCACCCTATGAGGTGCTTAGCCGTAATCTGTCGCGAAGTGTACGTTTGCCAGCTATAATTATCATAGGCATGTCCATAGGTAAGGATTAGGCCAACTGATGACAACGATTGAGGCAGAGTATGTTACTCCGTTTCCTTTTCAGTTGAACACGCCATGTTTCTGAGCTCGGCCATTATTACCTTCCAACGACGCGTACAGATCTGCAGCAAAACCGGCAATCTCACCATGACCATATCCTTCGATAGCTACATACAGACCACCTATGATTATGTGTTCCAAGTGTTGCCCTATAGTCGTTTTATAGCAGTTTACATCTTGGTAAGCAAATTCGTAACGTCTTTAAGATCTTATCTCATAATCCTCTTGAAGGTGGTCAATGGCACCTGCACGTTCATCTGGAACTATATGGATCTATTTATAATGATGATCAGCAAGGGATTGGCCTATCGTTTCGAGCAAATTTCCACCCGTATACGAAAACTGGAGCATGAGGATCAGGTGCCAGAGTCAACCTTCATAGAGATCCGGGAGCACTTCGTGCGCATGTGTGAGCTACTGGAGCGTGTGGATAATGTCCTGTCCAGCATCATACTCCTATCCTGTGTGAACAATCTGTACTTTGTTTGCTGCCAGCTGCTGAATATATTCAAGTAAGAAATCGAAAGATGCCTATCCCTGTAGCTATATCCTTATATTATGCCTTTCCAGCAAACTGCGTTGGCCCATCAACTATTTATACTTCTGGTATTCCATGCTGTATCTGGTGGGTCGCACAGCTTGCGTATTCCTTACGGCTGCAACCATTAATGATGAGTCGAAGAGTGCGCTGGGCGTACTGCGTCGTGTGTCCAGCCGCAACTGGTGCATCGAGGTGGAACGCCTCATATTCCAAATGTCCACACAAACAGTCGCTTTGTCTGGCAAGAAATTCTATTTTCTAACCCGTAAACTTCTCTTTGGCGTACGTACGGCAATTTACAGTTGTTTTTCCACCCGTATTCTAACCACCAACTCCATCCCCTCTCCATTTAGATGGCTGGCACAATAGTCACCTACGAACTGGTGTTGTTGCAATTCGATGAACCCAACCGCCGCAAAGGATTGCTGCCCTTGTGTGCTTGAAAAATGGCAACGGCAATTCCAATTGCCATTTGTCATGTCTGGCAGCCTGACAAGCTGACAGGTGCCGCAATTATCCTTTAAACTCTTGTAAATACTAGCTGCTAAATTGTATTTAAAAAAAATAAACGCCACCACGCCCCCTAATCCGGCAGCCCTATCATACCTCTTACACACACACACACCTTCCTCATGCCACAGGACGAAACAATTTATCGCGCAAGCTAACTATAAATTTTTTTATACTTCACTTTGCATTTTATATAATTTTTTTCAGTGTTTTCTATATATATATTTTTACTTACCGGTTCCAAGGACTTCCTCAATTTATAACTTCTGTTGGCATAAACATCCATAACTCCAGCCAGACAGTGACATGGCTGGACGCACTTCTATTGCTTCTGGTCTCTGGCAATTATATGTCCTTTAAATGTTTTTTTCCATTCACTGAAAAATCTGAAATAATATCCAGGACATTATTACATAAGTATAGGCGAGATTCTGGTACTCACTTGACTTTACCACATTGCGTATCATCTTGGTCATATTTATTAAATCCTCCAGTGGAAATTTGCTATAGGAAGCCAACAGTCTGCAGCATTCTTCCTTTTTTATTGGATTTCCTTCAGTTCAACAGAAAACAAGCAAGCCGTAGCCTTTCTCATTAATATGCATATGTGCCACAAGCAACTACTTCAGCTTGCCCCACCCAAGAGCACCTTGCACCTTCCCCCCCTCCCTACGAATCTAACTCTCTTTAAGCTATACACTTTTTCCGATGTGCAACATCAGGTTGTATTTCCACGCAATGAGATGGAGCGTGGGATGCGATGGGAGGCGATGGGATGCAATGATTTCCGTTGGGATGCGATGGGATGTGATATACATGCATTGCCTACTTCTGTCGGACATCGTTTAATTGGGTCAACGCACTAGGGCAGGAGTTTGGAGCCTGGAGAAGTAGCTGTAAAGAGAAGAGCAATCAAATTGAGACAGGCAACTACTTAGCTTAATGTACAGCCAAAGTGATAGACACAATGATAGTGACAGCGAAAGAGAAAGAGATAGAAAGAGTGCGAGAATCAGCAATAAAGAAAAAAAATTGGGACAGGGAAAGTGTCAGCGTTAGAGAAGGAGATAGGTACAGAATTAGAGATAGAAACAGTAACAGAGTCAGCTATAAAGAAAGAGAGAGGGATAGGGAAAGAGTAAGCGATAGAAAAAGGGATAGGGACAGGGAAAGAGTCAGCGAAAGGGAAAGAGATAGGGACAGGGAAGGAGTAAGCGAAATAGAAAGAGATAGGGACAGGATAACAGTCAGCGATAAAGAAAGCGATAGGGCCAGAGAAAGAGATAGAAACAGAAACACGTATACAAAAAGCAATAAAGTAGCTTTTATGAATTTAGCAAAGGGCAAAGCAAGAAACCAAAGCCCACACATAATTCCCCGAATCCCGCTAACACCCCTAAAGCACACGACTGCTTACAGCAGTTTGGTGTCCTTGGGGCAAGGATGTTTGTCAAGCGTGTATATGGTAAATGGTGCGTGCTGAACAAGTGCAACCAGTCGGCAGTAGTCAGGGGCAACACATAGATTAAGAACACACACAACTGGTGGGCGGTAGTGTCAGACATACGAATCGAATTATATGGAACAAACAAAGACATAGGAAGTAAACCAACTAGAAACGTTTGCGGATGCCACGCAAAAAGTGCCTCAAGCTGTCGCGACGATTACCCACACAAAAATGCTCATGCCAGAACCACTCGCCAAAGATAACCGTAGTTAGCCTATTACATGGATTATGTAGTATGTGTTGGTGTTAAGCTCACGAGTTCTTGTTTTTGTGCCTATTTCTGGATTGTGATAAATTGCGGTTACGATATAGGAAATCAGAAACTGTTTTGAACTTCTTGCAGAAAACATTTTTTTTTCTAATATGCTGCGATTATTTTCCATTATCCGCAACTCGCAACTCAGCGCGCCTAATGTCAATGAGCATCTAAAACTTAAAATGAATCGCAAAACAAAGTAGTATCAAATCGGAAACCGATACGAGAAGCCAGAGCCCCTGCCGAGCACCTGCAACTGAGAGCAGTTGCCCTCAATGTTGACCCTGTTGACGGCGACGCCGTCGGATGGACACGTCGGATGTGACTGATGCGCACAACTGAAGAGTTCTTCTATTGATAGGTGTGGGTCTATCTAAGCTGAAACGGATGGGAGTTTTATCTATAATCAATGAGAAGTTAACCAGTGATGAGGATTCTTTATAAAACTGTAACAGCAGCGTCGGGTCATTAACATCAAACATATCCACAACATAGATATGTAAGTTTTTTATAATTTGACTGATGTTTATTTGAAAATAGCTGTCATATTTATCATATTTATATCGATAAGTAGCTGAAACGAAAATCTAAGTTATCGATAGTGGAAACTAGATCAATTGGCCGAAAACTACATACATACATATATCTGCGTATAATGTGAAGTATTGGTGCCTCGCATGTTGATGCTGATAAGAAACACACCTATGTACATAAAGTATCTTACATGTGGCAAACCTTATCACGTGCTATTACATTTCTTGCGTATTGAATATGAAAAAAAAAAAAAAGAAAGAAAAAACATACGCCGTGTTGCACATCGGGGCTGCTACCACTGCAGCTCAAATGTTTTATGCTGCTCATTTTAATGCAACACGGAAAGAAGAGAGAGAGAGCGAATGTGAGCGTTGCAGGGGTAAGGGGAGAAAGAGAGAGGGGATTGATAATGTGTACACTGTATACTACTTGGGTTTGTCGAACTTGTCGCTTCGGTAATGAGACGCGAAATCAAATTACAAAGCAATTAATTCAATATTACTTCAGAGCGCAGCGGGTTGTAGGATGCAGCTAAAATCCTGACAACTTTTTATATTTTACCTTTTTATTACATTTTCTTGTATTTCTCTTTCTCCCTTTCTTTGGTAACATGTGTACGTTGCAGTAGCTCATGATGTTTGACTGTATATTCTTTCTTTCAGATTTTACAGCATGGTTATAGTCAAGAGTCAATAAAACTTAAAGAAAGTTTGCCATACATAAGTTTAATACTAATGTTAATGCGAATTTTATTAAATTTGTTTTTTATTTATCATAAATTCGCATGGATTGTTTGGCAATTCATAATTGAGAAAATAAAAATAATATAATTTTACATTTAAAGAGTAATTACTTGCCCGAGCGTTGATACCATTTACGATTGGCATAGGCTAAACCGTCAAATAAACAGCTCGATATGAAACATCATGACCTTAATAGTTTAGACACAGAAAAAGTATACTTTGATTTTGTTTTAACTTTTATCTGGCATACAAATGTATTTAATGGTAAAAGAAGTGTAACTATTCCAAAGAGCTACAAAAAGGCGATTTTAATATTCACAATTTAAGAATTTTAAATTTGTAAGGCAGCAGCGGTAAATTAAAGATGGCGGTCATGCGCGCTGTTTAAAAGCCGTTGGTGACAGCTGACTGCTATCGATATGTATAAACGATAAGTAATAACTTGAATGATACATTTATAATGATCGGCATAAATATGTAATTTAAATTTTAGAAAATTCACCGAGCTTTCATAATTTTATAACAATTGCTAACATTTTAGCTTTTTCGCAACGTAAAATAAATAAGCAATCATTCGATATAAGGTCGATCAACGCAAGTTTTCCAACTCTGCGTGCGAGTATTGTTAACACTGGCGGGAGAACCGCAGAAACCAGAATAGAAAGAAAACCCAACTGGAAGGCAAGTGAAAAGGAGGAAATAATACACCTATGTTTACATTGCTATGTCCAAGCGCAACAATATAACCTACGTAAAGCCACAGGAACCCAGCTTTTTAGCCAAACTCAAGGCAGAAGTCGGCTACAAAGAAGGGCCCACTGTCGAAACAAAGGTAAGTTGTCGCCGCTGCCACCGATATTGAGTCAAAACAAAGTGCCCCGCTCATGCTCAGCTTCGTTGCAAATAAAAACAGCGCAAGAAACTTGAAGAACGTGACCAGGACCAGGAGGACTACGATTCCAGCGAAGAGCGTCCGGAACGTGAAGACGAAAAGCCACTTATTGTGGTCCTAGCGCGTGGGGATCTTACGGCTGACGAGGTGGCCCTCGAGCAGCAGCGCATAGCGAAAGGTATGCACACACACACATACAGTTTGTATGTATGTATATATATATATATATATTTATATGTATGGTTAAGTGTGTACGTTTGTATATGTGTATGCGTGTCGGTGTGTGCGTAGGTAGGATGTAGTTATCGTCTGTGGCAGTTTGGCTTTCAGTTCAGTTGAGTCAGAATCGAGCGTCGGTCGCTCGGTCGCTTCCACGCTTCTTTAACGCTGCCGCTTTCTGCCCTACAATACACTGTATGTATATATGCATACGCGTGTCTGTGTGAGTGTTTATATGTGTGTGATTTTGCAATTGAAATTTGAAATTTAAATGAAACATAAACAAAACACAGTCGAAATACGCAAAAGTGCACCAAACCAAAAAGTGTACATGAATAAATGCCGAGTTCCACATTTAAAATCTTTGCGGGCAGTTTTAACGCTTTTTTCAGCTCGATTTTCGATTCTTTTTTTCTTTTTTGTATATCGCGGTTTGTGCAAAAATATGTTGCATTTCCTAACTTTCCTGCTATATTTTCAATGGGAGATTCGTTTTCATGCTAACTTCGATTCTAACCTCGAAAGTGTATTGTTGTTGTTTTTATTTAATATATTTTTTTGAAGTTGAAGTTTTAGTGTCTTTGCCGTAAGCCACGCCCGCAACGCAGCGCCCACTGGCGTCTCTATGACAGCAGATCCAAATGCCCCGTTCCAAATGCCCTTTCCTTTGGCTTAGATTATTGCAATTAGTGTGGCAATGCCAGCGGAGCACCCTCATGCACACAGATAGACATACACATATACAGCTGGCGCAAAGCATACACACTGACATTTTCATTGGGGCTCCGCTAAAGCGGAGCATGTGATGAAAATCATACTCAAAGCGGAGCGCACGATAAAGCAGCCGGCCAGAGAAGTTAACAAATAACGGCGACCCACAGCCGCCGTCTCTGCCGTCGCAAGCCGACAACAGCTGCCGCTTTGTTGTTGTTGTTGTTGCTGCTGTTGCCGTCGTCATCACCCCGCCACCGCTACCGCCTCTGCTACCGCCGCCACCGCCGCCGCTGCTGCTGTCAGAAGACCCGCGCAGAAAATCGGGTGAAAACGTGTGAAAGAATGAACGAAGCAGCAAAACGGGAGAGACAATGATGAACGAAACAGGCGAACAAAGAGAGTACGGCAAGTGGCTTGACGACGATATATATGTACATATATAATATATATATATATATATACATATATTTATATATATGTATGTATGTACATATGTATAGACGAAAGGGGGCAGCGGAGTGCGGCGACGGTAGCCACTGTCTTGTCCGTCTGATGGTCTTCGTGTCCGTTGGGTTGCGATTTTGAAGGTGGAGCACTGCAACTCGCTAACGCTCAATGTTGCTTAGGGGAAGGGACGGTGCTGTGGGCTGGGACGCTGCGCTGCAAACCGAGAAAACGCTTGTACTGGGCAATATAAGTAAAATATCTTTTCTATCTCATTTGGGGGAGGTGGATATGGATACGGAATGGGACGTGTTTTTTTTGTTGTTGTTGTCGCCGCTGCTGCTGTTGCTGCTTATGGGGGCGGTCACTGCAAGGAAACAGCATTCGCCGTTGCAGTTGCCTGTGTGGCACACTTATTCATTTAGCTTCTAAAACAGATTTATTTTATTCTACCCATATTCAATAATATATATATACATATATTCCATTTGCTCTACTTTTGCTAATGACCAACTTCTTGAATTGCAGAGGAAGCTGAAAGACCCGCTGATTTAAGCCAACGAATTGTATTCAAACAGCGAGTTAAAGAGCCAAAAATTGACTTAAAGGATAACAGTGAAAAATCCAAAGAAAACTCCTCAAATAAACGCAAAAAGTCCTCCAAGGCCAACAGCATTAATATTAAATTGTCATTCAACGAGGACGAGGAGGACGACGACACAGTCGAGGATTAGACCAAATATAGCTTCTTATCAACGCATCCCATATTTGAGTCCTGTCACATCCAGTTAAGAAGCTCCTTTTTATGGTTACCCGCTGTGAATGGTTAGGTGAGCACTGAAACATTTTACACACATACAAATCTGGCTCATACATCTGTAAGTGCGTGTGTGTGTGTACATATGTATATACACATACATACATACACACACATACATATATATTGAATCTAAACTGCGCACTTAGAATTGCCGTATAATATATGTTTGTATGTATGCACGTTACTTACTTGTATAAATACATACAAACATTCATGCGTACATCTATATTAATATATTATATACATATATATGTGTGTTATATATTGATTATTGTGATAAATGAATTCTTAAGTTTCGCGTATCTTTTGGATAATTGAGAATTTAAACTATTCGATAAATTTGTGTTTTATCTGTAAAACCGTTGAAAGCTGTAGCTAGAATATATAACCCTTGTTTGTCTTTCTTTATGTCAATCGAATAGTTTCTGTATCAGTTTTATTTAGTTGCAAAAATTTTAACTATTTTTCATTACATTATTAATTGGTATAAAACTTGTAAATCTTAACATCTCGAGACAACTGTGAGTGACCTTGTGTGACCTGAAAATACTTGATTCATTCAACAGGGTTTAAAGCAAAATCACTAAGCCCCTAATCCCCTCAAATATTAATCATGTTTCCCATGAAATTTTGAATGATTTGCAAATACATATGGGTAAATTATATAAATAGCTTCATATTTTAAAACATATGATAAATGCATAAATGTAGACTGTGTTATCAGAAGAGAAAACTGTAATTAACAGTTAATATTGTATATATATGTATGTGTGTTTGTATATTTTTGCAGATTGAATATTAAGTTATTGAATAAAAACAGCTCAAAAGTGGTTAATATTAACCTTTAAAATTAAAAGCTTGTCGCAATTTATTTGTAAAAATGTATCTTAATTAGTTTGTATCATAGTCAAGGTTGGTTAAATTCTATTATAGCAAAGGTAATAAGTATTTGTTCTGAGCTTGTTTTCATTTGTAGCAAGTATTTACATAAATGTCCTTTTACACACAAAAATTAATCGACAGACAGCAAGAAATTATCTAAAGTTGTATTAAAAATGTATCCAAATTCGCTTGACAACCGACGGACGATGACACAACAGAAAAGGTCACGTGTATGTATAACATAAAAGTCTTGTTATCGTTTCACTAAACTATTATTATACCGATAGTTGGTTGGTTTTAATGAATCCCGCAGCAGAAGTAGCAGCAGTAGCAGAGGTAGGCGAATTCCAACTTCTACCAGTTGCCAGTTGCCGATCAACGGGGGTGAGAAGCGGCTTACTTTCAAATTTGTACTTGCATATAGACCAAATCACACACACATATACATATACATATATATGTATATAAATATATATATATATTCGTACATACAAATATACACTTACACATACGTACAGAATATATATATATATATACACTTACTCATACACTCACACACATACAGTGCAAGCAAACATCGCACACACATATACCTTTGTATGTATACATATATATATGTATGTTTGTATGTATGTATATATGAATGTATTATATTGGCTCATAGCATATGAGAGTGACAGAGAAAGAAGCAGCGTAATCTGAAATAAGTTGGGAAAGAAGAAGCATCAGCAACGCCAGCAGAAGTATCGTGATGAGTATACAGTTTTAAAACTTACAGACGGGGCAATCGCCGCTTTGCCTATGCTTTCTAGACATCATATATACCATATATATACATATATATATATATGTATCTGTATATATCTTAATATGTGTGCGTGTGTCAGTGTGGGGGAGCATTCAATATTGGCCTGATTTTGAATTGTAACAATATCAACGTACTATTGTCATTCATTTGCGCGCGCTATTTTCAAATTTTTACGCGGCGCAGATACAAGATGCCGAATATCTTAAAAAAAATCCATCAAATACGCCGGCAACAGCGACAACATATACGTACGACAACACAGGCAGTAGCAGCAATGCCGTTTCAGTTTTGTTTTGTTCATTTCGTTCGTGGCGCGCGTACAATTGTCAAATTTGTTTTTCCCTCCCATCCATCCATTCACATGGGCGCGCTCCAATACTACAACAGCAACGACCCACCGAACAACACACAAACACACGCACACCATGACAACGGTTCGCTTGCGCTTCACATTGCCATTCGCTATTTTTGAGCGTAAGAGCTTTGACCAAATGACTGCTCTCAGCTTGCTCTCTTAGTGCGCAACATGCACGTTGACAAAGTTGGCGCTATGTCGTTAATATTTCATTTTTCGCTGTTGATCGCTGTTGATATACGCCGCAACTTGCGATAAAAGCACAGACTTTAAATTGCAGTTGAACACTTCCGAATTGCACCTGCACCAGTTGCAAATTGCAATAAATATTTATTGCAATTTTATCGATTGTTCGATAACTATAGCGCGCGCTTCTTTTTAGTCACACATGCAACCCTGCGCGCCCGGCTGCCGCCTATGCAACTCTGTGTTTGTAGCGACGTTTTTGCTTTTTTCCGCTTCCATTTCCAGTTTGCCTTTTTGTTGCCCCCGTCTGTCGTCCGTTTTGTCTCGCTTTGGCTCGGCGTTCTTTTTTTTTGTCGCTCTTTCCGTGTGTGCTCCAAAATCAAGAAAACAATTTGTGCGTTTAACAGAGATCCTTTATTTTTGTTGTTTATAAACATTCGTGTTGTCATTTTTAAATTGCAAGGAACAACAACCTGCCATTGCCATTGAAGTGTGACGTAAAATGTAAATTGTAAGTTAACGCTTTGTTGTTTTCGTGTATGTTTGGATTTGAATTCGATTTTTGTTATTGTGTCTTCTGTGCGGCTCTTGTGCAAAAATTATAGAATTAGGTTTTTCTTGTTTGCAACTTGCCTAAAAAATATCACATTGTTCACGCAGACAGACATAAAGACACACACTACTACACACGCACACACACACAAATACATCAATACGCACACACTCACAGATAAATACGAACACATACAGACACAAGCGCAAACACGCTCCTGTACCCACCCGTACTCCACTCCACGCCGCCGCAAGCTACAACTACAGCAGCTAGCAGCAGCGAGCCACAGCCAACCAACAACCAACACAGCAGAGCCAAAGCCAACGACGTCGTCGTCTCACCGGCCGTCTGTCTGTCCGTCCCAGCGTCTGCGTGTCCGTTTGTATCTACATACAAACATATATATAATTATATATGTATGTGTACATATATATATAATATATGTATATATTGTACATACATATATACTTGTATGTGTGCTCGTTTTGTTGGTGCGCTTTGTATGTATGTGTGTGTGTGTGTGTTTGTATGTATGTCAATCGTTGCTGTGTGCTCGGTAACTGCTCGTCTGTATGTTTGTATGTATGTAACAATGTCTGTATGTATTTGTATTTTTGTATGTTTGTTTATGCAACACGGCATATATATCTATACACAGAAATACATATAAACATAGATATATATATATATATATATGCTTGTATATAATAAATATATTTACATATATATATATATCTATAAATGTACATAACTTACATGCCGCACAGAATTTAATTACATACTTATGTACATACGTAGATTGGTATACATAATAACTGTGCAACATTACATACAAATAGACTTATATATATGTATGTATGTTAGTATATATGTACCATTAAAGTATGTACTTACATACATATTAAATTGTATTTTAGCTATAATCCAATATGGCAGCCATTTTTGTCTCAATTAACTCTTTTTTTTTTTTGGTATAATGCTGCCCCCCTTTTTAGGGTAGTGGGGTGGGGGAAGGGGATAGGGCTTAATTCACCTAGATTCGAATTTTCTTTGCAATATTTCTCCTTTTTTTTTTGGCAATTGTTTTTGTGTTTAGACTCTTTGATTTAGCGCTCTTTATTTTCAATTCTTCTTTAGTCGTCACTTTCATTGCTATTTACGCTTTAGTTTTTCATTCCTAGGTGCCAAATATTTCCCGGTTAGTTTTATGCAGAGCTGTCAAGATTTGTAGCTTATCGATTTGCAATTTCCAGCAGAATATTAAAACGATATTTATCGATCATTTCCTTTGACAGACATCCTCTACAACGGAAGAGTAGCAGCAGCAGCGACATTTATCTACTAAGAGCCACATTCCAAAATCAACAGAACAAAACAACAACAAATGACTGAAGTCGACGTCGTCTTGCCGGAGGGCGTTGCCGAGCCCACAACCAAACTACTTGCCAAAGGAGCAGCAGAAACAACGGCAGCCAACGAAGACGACGGTGACAACAACAGCGGCGCAGAGCAAGAGAGTGACCTTAAGTCTAACTTGAAAACAGACGTCGAAAAGGAAGAACAAGACGAGGACGAAGAAGAAAAGGAAAAGGAGGAGAAAAAAGAGGAAAAGGAGGTGCAACAGCAGCAGACGAATCAGCCAAGCAAGGAGGATGAAGTGGATGCTGTGATAGCCGCCAAGCTGCCACTGGATAGCATCAGCAATAGCAACAGCAACGATGATTGCAAGATTGATGAAGATGCGACAAAACCATCAGAAGTAGAACCCATGGAAGTGGATGACACCGAGGAGGGCGAATCAAAAATAAGTAGCTCTAGTTCCCCAGAAAATGGCAAAATAAAAGAAGTAAAGGTTGATGTTAAGGATGATAAGCAACAGGAGATAACCACCAATGGTGATCATACAGAAATCGAAGAGGAGCAAGAGAAAATCGGCAGCACAGCGGAAAACAGTTGCGATGCTGAGGATCCGCTGGATGCTGCGACACAGCCCGAAACAGATAAAGATGAGGAGGAGAATGAGTTAGTGCTTGATGAAACGAAAAGCATTAACGATGTGGATGAGGTGGAAGAAGCTAGCCAGCAAAGCGGCACAGCCAAAATTGTAACGGATTCAGAACCCGAAGCAGATGCGGATACGGATGCAGATGCAGTAGCGGAAGCGAAAGCAATGCACACAGAGAAAGAGAAAATTGTGGAGAAGAAAGAAGCGGTAAATGGCTTTGTTCAGAGCCCAGAAGAAGCTACTTCAGATGAAGCCAAGTCAAACGGACAGGCCACTCCAGCTGAAGCTGCGAGAAGCGTCACTAACAACGATGATGCTGGTGGTGTAGTTAATTTGGATGATGACGACAGCGATGAGGAAACGGCGGAAGTGACTGAGCAGAAAAAAGCGCCAGCTGCCAACCCAAAATCCCAATCTCCTAGCAAAGCAAATCAATCGCCGGCCGGCGCCTCGAGCGGCTGCGAATCCTCAGATGATGCGGTGCTAATCGCTTCTGACTCGGAGTCAGAAACGGGTCAACGACCAGCGGTTTTATCCACAAAAAAGGTGTCGCCCGTTGCAAAGGCAACACCACCGCCACCACCACCTCCAGAGGACGATGATGATGATGACGATTGTGTGGTCATTGAGGACGATACGCCAGCAAGTATTTCGCCCAGCGAGCAGGCATTAAATAAGCGCAAATTGGAACTTGACGATCAACAGCCAAGCAACAAGCGACAGCGCAGCTCAACGCCATCTGTTACCGTAAATACAGGAGCTAGTGGCGGTGCGAGCATTGGCTTAGGTCAGCTGACCATTAAAGATGCGCGCTCACTTATGCCACATGAGACAGGGCCAACGGGTCCTATCTATCCGGTGACCATTACCAATGCTTCCTCAGGCTTGGCAACAAACTTGGGTAATGCCCCACCCAAGCTTGTTCCCATGTCAGGTGTTAGTGGTGCAACAGGAGCCGCAGAGCAGCTTAATTCACTTTCGCTATCCCTGACTGCCGCTGGACTGCCAAGCATGACGAATAATGCAAACTTGCTGCCGGGTCTGACGGACGACATGTTCGTTTTGGAGGCACCCTCATTTATAGTCCCTTACATCTACGAGAAGCCGCCCAATGACAACATCCGTGAGGTCGTCAAAGCCATTGAGACAAAGTATGCGCTTTCGCCGGAAGATTTGGCTGTGGCGGATAAAGTCGATGAGTTTGATATGATGACCGAACAAAATAAGGAGGATAAACCCACTACAGAGGAGGCAGCGAATGCGCAGGGTAAAAAGAAGAAGAAACGTGGTGACGACGAGTCCTGGTCTGAGCAATCCGATGAGGATGATGATGAGGACGATGACGATGATTCTGAAACGGGAGTGCGCACCAAGGTGCTTATCAAAGAGGCAAATGATGATCTAACCGCACTTAAGGGTGCTATTAAACCTGCTGCGGCATTGGCCGCTGCTGGTGGTGTCACCTCCGCTACCGCATCCAAGCCTGGCCAGGAGAACTACTTTGAGAGTCCATTGGGTAAATTCTTTATGGACATTGGCGTTGGATTAGTCCAGGAGTATGTACAGGCTGATCTCCTGCGCTTGCAAAAGCGCAAAATGCGTAAATCACTCTCCCGGGATCCCAAGGACTTTGAAATGGCAATCAATGCGCTCAGTGGAAATCTGCAGGCATCTAAGACGAAAAACGCACCATTCAAATTCACAATGAAACGCTGTGAATTCTGCAACTTCAAATCTGAATCCGCTTTATCCATGGCCAATCACTATGAAACGCCGCACATGAATGGTGTCCTATACAAGTGCAACTTTTGCACCTTTGAGATACGCAACGCCACCGAAATTGTCTACCACATGGAGGCGGTGCACAATATCAAGGCCCGCCTTATAAAACCGCTGCCATATCATCAATGCCCCAACTGTGGCTTTGAGGATAATGGAAAAGCGAAATTGGCACGCCATCAGCCTGTCTGCGCCAAGAAGTTCCGACCCGAACTGAATCTGGCGCCACCCAACGATTGGGAAGCACCCGCCAAGATACCTCGTATCAAGCCACGTCACGGACTTGTCGGCACGGCCACTGCATATCAGGTAATTATACATATAATGGATACATATAAGACAAGATTTGTAAAGGAATTATGTGATACCAAGATGTTAGATGTAAAGGACCAATCCCTAACATACCTTAAGAACTCGATATGAAAGATATATCCTTTTCACATTCCATTAGCTCAGCTTGAGAAATCAAATAAATGGCCTAAGGAGTGTAGAGAGCAGCCTCACTTTCAAGTGAAAGTATTATTGAGTCCTATAAGCGTATCCTGCTCTTTTAGAAGTATGCTAGAAAGAGTCGGCATACATATGGTCTAATAAATGGATGTGCGAGAGGGAAAGGAATATGGCTATTTCACTCGCCTCAAGCCTTTGCGCAAACAATTAAAATATTTCTTTGGCTTCTTCGAGTAGAATCAACTATTAATTTAGATTTGATGGGAAATGTTTATTATTTAAACATAAACAATAATATATATATAACTTTCCTTAATTTCACTTTCTTTACAACTTTAATTAACTGTCCTTTCGTTTTGTCCACAGGCAATGGCAGCGCAGGCGGCGGCACAGAAGGCGGCTTTAGCGACTATACAACAGCAACAGGTTGCAGCTCAAGCACGCAACATACAGGCACGCAACATGCAGGCTGCGGCGCTGGCCGCACAAACTGCGGCGAAGATGCGACAACGTGCACCTCAACTAACGAAGGCGATTCCCAATACCAGCATCGTTAGGACTCCAGCACCTGTACGTGGAGCCATTGGATCCAATGCGTCTATGTCGCTGCCAAACAGCTATCAGCTGGCTGCCGGACAGCTTGTACAGGTAAGCAGGTTCAAGGTTAAAGAAACATTCCAAATGCTCACAAAATGTTGTTTATATGTTAATAGCAAGCGTCTAAGAAACCCGTAGCCGGTCAGCCGAGCATCTCAATAACGCCACTACCTCGTCAGAATGCGACCAGCAGCGGTGCGTCCGCTGCATCGTCCAGCAAAGTACCAACTGGTGCCGCAGCAGGCATGAAGCCTGGCCAGAGCCCCAGCGGCAACAACAAAGCGCAGTTTGTCATCTGCGAGATATGCGATGGCTATATCAAGGATCTGGAACAACTGCGCAATCACATGCAGTGGATGCATAAAGTGAAGGTAAACTTTAACTCTTTCCCCCTCAAATCCCTCAAGCTTTTATTTAATCATGTTCTACTTTATGTTGTTTTAGATTCATCCCAAGATGATCTATAATCGTCCACCATTGAATTGTCAGAAGTGCCAATTCCGCTTCTTTACGGATCAGGGCCTCGAAAGGCATTTGTTGGGCTCACATGGACTGGTAACAAGCTCCATGCAAGAGGCCGCCAACAAGGGCAAAGATGCCGGTCGCTGTCCTGTCTGTGGCAGAGTAAGTACCACATCTCCTCCGCCTCACAAGCGAAACGAATCTTAATCTGGCGTTTTTCTGCTTTTGTAGATGTACCAATGGAAGCTACTGAATCACGTATCGCGCGATCATCACATGACCCTGAAGCCCGCACATTTATCGTACAAGTGCACAGTATGCACGGCTACATTTGGCATGTACAAACAGTTTGAGACGCATGTATATACTGCTCACAGTACTGTGGCCCGAAAGGCAATGGACAGCAAGAAGAACAGCGCACAGTCCGGTAGCAGTAGTAGCGGTTCTGGGCTGACGCGTAATTCATTGGGTGCCGCCAACGATTCGCTGTTGAAGCCGCTTAAGATCAACGATGAGATCACCATTATACCACAGCCCGCATCAAAGCCACGCATCACAAATATGGAAAGTCATGTTATAGGTAAGTCAAAATAAATAACTCCATAGGATTCTATACTTATTAATCTTCCGTCTCTCTCTCTTCCATCTGTATCCATAGATTAAACGGCGAATTGGATCAACCAAAAAACCTAATCTCGCATAGTTTTGCTGCAGCACTTGGCGGCGTGTTAAGATTAGTTTCTATGATTTTTAGGCTGCCCCGATGCACGCGTATATGATTTCTCTTAGTAAGCCAGAGTTGTAAAAAGCGAGCAGAAGATTAGTAAGAGAACCAGAAGAGAAACCTAAAAGTAAATAAAAAAATGTAGATTAATAAGAATGAAAGTTACCGATTAACAGATTAAACATGATTATAATTCTACAAATTCTATACAGCAACAGTTACAGTTAACATTTACAGATACGGATCCACAGATAAAATACAAGTACATTTACAGATACCGATACAGATACAAGAAAAGATACAGAAACAGATTCATATACAGATTTATATATACTAGTTACGGTTTAGTTGATATACGTTGGAGTGTGCACATAATTTGAAATTGTAGCTACTACTAATAAATAAATAATTAATAAATAATACCATGCATAAATTACATACACACACACACACAAACCACACTAACACACACCTATACACATATTAAATTGTAAAAGAAGCCGCTAGAGCGCATCGTCTATATGACTATGTAAATTAGTTAAAAACTAAATATTATTTATACTATATACGAATACGATCTATATAAATGTGCGTTGCAGTATGTACATATTTATAACACACAAACACACACACACACACACAAACACTCACACACCCAAACACACACACACTAGATGGTATATTTGGTCGCCAAGACACATCGTTATCGATATCAAGATGAACATCAATATCGATATCGATGTGACGGAAGAGAAGCGCGTTAAAAATTTACGTAAATATTAATTTATGGCCAGCAGGGTTATGAATGGGCGGGACATTGGGGGCAGATCAGGGCACAGGGGGACTTATAAGGTTATTTTGGGATTGGGCGGGATAAAGCGGGGGGAAAACTTTTATTCGCGTTTGTGGATTGATTCTTCTGCTTTAATCTCTGATCTGAGACGTTCAACAAATTTTAATTTTTGTGTACAAGCTTAAACTTTATATTTATAAATATATATATATATATATATATATATACACTTATGTGTATATATACATTAAATAAATATATATATATACATGTGTATATTTAACCATATATATATATATATATATATATTACATATATCTATTATTATAAAATATATCATCTACTAGTGCTTAAGAGACCACATGTACTACAGTTAAAAAGCTAAAAACAACAACACAACAACAAATGAAAATGAGAAAATTAAAAACTAGTTAATATATAAAACAAACATTCGTTTCTATGCAATATATATATATATATATATATATATTCTAGTTATATCTAGATATTTCTGTATATATGTAGAACTCATTTTTGGTTTCCTTATTTTGTTTATAGATCGAATCGGAAAATCGCACGTTTGCTTCTAATTATAACACTCATTTGGTGTATTCATTTCACAAACTTGAGTAAAAAGTGAATGTGATTAATAGCTAATCTTTGGGCTTTACTTTTGTACTCGGACTTATAATAGAAACAGAGTAGAAAAACTTTGCCAAATATTCTTGAGTCACTTCCTCACAGACTCGGAATGAAAGTAAAAATTTTCCTTGTTGATCGTTTTTAGCAATTAGCTAGAGACTATGATATATCCAAGTTGCTGAGTCACTATTTTTGTGAACAGGTGAGAAGTAATGGAAAGCTTTGCAGTCACATGAGAGCTCGAGCTGAACCGGAGTGCGGGAGGCGTCGCCCCGCCCCAAGTAACACCAATTGATAGCATTTACCTAGCACTAATGCGATTTTTGATTTTTATTTTTCGTTAAGTTTAGGATACAAAAAAAAAAAACAAAAATAGCGAAATTCCAACCTTGTGAATTGACCATGGCAATGTGTTATAACATTGATCTATGGGCCTGTTGATCTCGTCCTCATCCAGTCTTTTCTAACACTGTAGCTACTTAGACTTATACCGACTATGGTTAGCTATCCTTAGAGTTATTATTGTTATTATTAAGTGGAGCACAACGCACTGCAATACGTTTTCCATTTTCCGTATCATGTCATTGTTTGTGCGCGTGGCTTTTAGTTATCCTCAGATTTGGAGTCCACTTCATTGGAGGCGGCGGCTGCGCCAAAGGCGCTCAAGGCGTTGGTGGGTGGAAAGAGTTGGGCAGCATGCGTCAGTTTGGATAACGCATCCTCGCTGAGCAGCTGTGGCTTCTCCTCGGCGCTTGTATTGGATCGGGTTAGCTGATAGAAGGCGGTGTCGCTGTGTGTTATGTTGACAATGCTGCCTGTTAGCGGCAGGGTCTGGAGCAGCTCCTGTGGGCTGCTGAAGGCGCCAATGTTGACAGGTGCAATGCCCGTGAGCACTTGACCGGAAACGTTCGTCTGTATGGGCAGCGGTATGTTGCCCAGATCGATGTGACTCTGATTGGTGTGGGCATCGTAGAAGGTCAAATCCACACGCTCCTGGCTCTCGAAGTCCGTTTCATTGTCGCCCACCTCAGTTAGAATGCCAATCTCATAGACCACCGCCTTGACCACATACCTAAGGATTGAAGAGGAATAGAGGATTTAGATATGGTTGTGGATATGGGAAAATATGACTTACAGATTCTTTGGCGTATCATTGACGCTAGCCTGCAGCTGCTCAATGGTGGCATTGTCTATGCCGGAGCTTACGTCCAGCACGGGCAGCGTGCATCCAAAGGCCAATAGCATGCCCAGCACGGCGGCTCCGAGTACGGCATGATGTGTCTGCATCTCTCTTGCGTTAAGATAACGTGACTCTGTGGCTCTGGGAATACTCGTACAAGTGACACTCCTCGAACTGACGACGGCGACTATGTTAAAGATTGCCGGTTTAACTCTACTCTCAATCTGTCTGTCTGATCCCTTGCCTGATGTTCGCGTGTTTGAGCCTAATTAATGCAGATCATCGGCTTTTATAGGCATCGCCAATATTGGCAGCTTCTGGCAAGTGCGAGCCGCGATTCCGCGTAATTATTGCCAGTTGTTAATTGGCTGACAGGTTTGGTCGTTGCCTGTTGCCTGGTGCTGCTGCTGCTGCTCCTCTTGCGGCTCCGCTGCCACCCCTAGCGCTGTGTCTGGGCTTCAGGGCACGGGGCCATCCATCATTGTTTTTAGCACTGTTGCTGCCAGCTGCAGGCTCTAATTAATTGTGCCCGTTTTGTGTATCGATATTTGAGAGGCCGTCTACGCAAATCTCAGCTTGGTGTAAGATTCCACCCGTAGCGACGCATCACCCTTTGCCCAGAGCCCAACGCCTTTAAGCAGCAAATTGGTCTGAGAATCACTTCAACGCCTCGTTCGTTAATATTGATTTTAGGTTGTTTTTGCTTTTGTCGTTGTTTACCTGGCCACGGGCCCAAAAATAGGTTTATAAACATTGCGCTCCCACTGACGCACTTGCCTGCATGTGGCCTGGACACGCGCCCGTCTGACTGAGACGCCAGATTACGCATTCGCACCGTATGACGTTCATTCGGTGCAAAAGTTACAAAGCCCAAACAAATGTAATACAAATTATAATAATAGATTAAATACTTATGTTAATAATACTCTTGGATATCCCATAAATATAAATAAATATATATAAATATATGTATTGTATAACACTCATACGCAGCGTGTACCTGAGTAAAAATATATTTGATAAAAAATGCATGAAATCGTTTAAAATTCGTTTATTTCTAACACATGTCAAGCATCTATCGGCATATATTATGACAATTTAAGCTAATATTAATAGATAAAAGATATAAAATATAATTAATTGAGCTGTCTGTGCAACCGTCAAAGCAACTTAGCGCAAGATACAACCGCTTGAAGCTGCTTCGTGCCACCACAGAACCAGACGAATCTCGACTTTTCATTCATGATCCATTGTCTCGGACTTACAGCGTTCCAGCTGTGCTTTCATCGGATGATTCTTGTGGAGTTACGGAATATTTGAATATCTTTTCGCACTGTGAAAATGACTCAGCATCAATTATGACTTGTTGGGGAAGTTGCGCAGAGATACGAAAATAATACAAAATTAAATTTGTTTTTATTTTAATTTATTGCTCTTGGAGCAGTTTAGCAGTTAATCAAATCAGAGGGCCAAGTACGAGCAACAGCACGAGACACGCGAAACCCCTCGAAGAGTGAAAATCAATTCAAGTTCTGTCGCATGCTAAACAAATAACTGTGACCATTATATTAGAGGCTTTTTAAGATGAATCTCGGATCAATCTTTTTCCGCAATGCATCAAATAAATTAGTCAGTCGAATTTCACTGTAAATAAAATGGAAATAAAAATAAAACTTTGGCCAAGTAAACAAGTCAATATTTAAGAGTATTTCTTGGAATCAATTAAGACTATTAATAAACATCAGATTTAGGCTCAATATATAGCAATCTACTGATAATTATTTTGATCGTAAGTATAACCACAAAAAATAGATGGCCATTCCTTGAACATATATGATCTATGATAAATCAATCCTAGATTGAGATATAAACTTATTTTCTATAGAACTGAAGGCTATATCTATTACCATTAATTTGGTAAGCCCCTTGAAAGAAACACGAAAAGAATCTGAAGAGAAAAATTGAAAAAATTAAATTGAAATAAAATTAAATTAAAGGAGAACTTGCAGGTCTTCGAAACAGAATCGCACGCAATCGCCCAAACCAGTTAATAATAAACAGCGATCGGCTTGGGCCACGTTTAGAGAGTGCTAACTGAAAGCTTAGCTCAAACTTTGAGGCTTTAAAAACTCGCACACTTCTCATCAGCGAACTTATTATCAATCTGGACTTTGCGGTGAAAACAACTTTGAAATAAAAATATTAACTGCGAGAATAGCGACAAAACTGAGCCATGAAGTGCGCTTTGATATTCACTGTGAGTGGCAGCTGGGGGCATCTCTGGACGTGACCGGTGATTTAATGTTCTCTTTTCCATTTTTAGCTGCTGGCAGCTATTGCCTCCACCAGCTTTGCTGCACCCTTCGACTTGGGTGATCTCTTTCCGGGATTGAGGAATGCGCCAATTGAGCCACAGCAGGACAAGGACCAGGATGTGGTCAAGCGTCAGGTGGTGGCCAATCCCGATAGTGGTCTGAAACAGATATCATTCCAAGGATTGATCGGTGACCTAGAGAACAGTCTATTCCAGTCAGCGCTCAGCTTGAACGGTGCCAGTGCTCCGGACAGTCATGTGGCTGAAATTAAGCCCGATCAGCCGGAGTCCGATGAGAGCAATGTTCACAGCATTGCCAAGCGCTCAACTGAAACTGCGCCGACCACTGAGGCAGCTGCCTCAGAGGATGCACAGGAGCGTAAGATTCTGGTACAGACCACAAAGAAGGTGCCCGTGACAGACGAGGGTCCAGCACATCTGATCATTGATCGTGTCTCGGTGCAGCCACACGTTGGCGGCTCTGTGCCACTGATACCCACATTCCAGGTGCATCACACCAAGATTACCTCGGCTACCATCAAGGAGGATGGCAACAATGACAGCAGCGATGGCAAACAGACTAAGATCAGCATTACCAAGACATCCATAACCTCAACAGCCCCAGTGGAGAGTGTTGAGACACAAAGCACCAGCACCAGCACTAGCGCCAAGCCAGAGGTGGTCAGCAGCAGCACTACAGAGCATGTCACAAGCAGCAGCACCAGCGGGGAGAGCAGCACCACCAGCAGCACCACCTCGGAGCAGCCAATTGTCAAGCTGAAGCAGGTCGAGGAGAAGCTTAAGGCTAAGGTCGCCGAAGTGGAGGCAGAACCCGTCATTCTAACCGCCCGAGTCTAGAGATTGGCTACTCTAGTTCCAGCTATCTCACACACGCACACACACACAAACACACACATATATATATATATTTATGTCACGACAAGTTCAATTAAAGTCATGTGATTTGATCTGAAGCTTAGCAAATGACGCCTCTTTATTTAAATTTAAAATTCACACAAAAAATCGCACGCTCGCCCAGCTCAACGGGCGGACGAGCTGCGTCTTGCGTCGTTGGGCGGGGCACTACAGGTATTTCAGAGTATCGTCGAGTCGGCCAAATTTCAGACTCTAATTGTAGACGCAAACATCTATTAGTCTTTCGATCTGAAACACACACACACATATTTGTATGATATATAGTATATATATCTATGCATAGAATCGATTCAGTCGAGCATGAAAATATTCTCAGGCAATCTCTCTGTGAGACCTAGTCAAATCTCTCAGTAAACATATATACCCATATACTGGATAAATATTGTAAACAATTTTCATAGAGTCTAACTTCAATTTGGGTTATTCAAACATTACCCAACCATGTAGGTGTGTGTGGGTTATCGCGAATTTGCATTAAAGAAGTGTTAATCAGATATCGGCGGTAATTTGAAGAGTTATTTGAAACGTAATCAATTGAAGTGGATCAAGCATTAATGTGATAATTTAATACTCGGTTTCTGGAGAAAAGCTTCAGAAGAAAGCTACAGAAGCTTTATTATTATCTCGACCATATCAGATTGACCGCAATTGCCTTCATTCGATTATAATTAGGTAATACAGATTGTGTGGCTATATGCGATAATACAGAGGCAACTGAAAGCAATAGTATATCACATTGTTCGTTGGAATTCTCAAGCAGTTTAGGTAGCACTAATGTAATCTCATTTATTGCAAAACTCACGAACAACAACAATTTCAGCTAAATGTATCTTTAAGTATCCTTTAAAGTATCTGTTAAGGTCCCATCGCAAAAACACCCGAAAAAAAAACAAAGGATCCCTTTCCTCCACAGGTTAATGCCTTTGAATCTGGTTTATAATCCTGTTAGCTAATGGAGTTAATCTGTGCAATTGCCGTGATCGTTCGGCCAAGATGTATCCACTATCGTCTACTTGAGCACGAATTATAGGAAAGCACAATCTGTGGCAGAGTCGTCGCCTGACGACATGCGTCATCTTCCTAACACATCCAGCTTTGCCATTGATACCCAGAGGATCCTTTGGAATTACTCCCAAAGCTATAGAATGTGCGTTTTCAGCGTTTGGCCGAGCTCTGACGAGCTCCGCTGGTTGCCCACGAATTGGAGACACCCCATCTTCAGACTCCGATTCATACAACACGGTGTAGCGAGGTTTGCTCGGAGTATCTTTCAGGTGAAACAGCATTTCTTAAGCTCTTGAAGAAATATGTTGAAGGAAAATGAAAGAAATGTATTTTCTAGGTGTTTCGTGTTTGTGATTGACGAGTTTTCAGTTTGAAATGAGCTCGCAAGATGAAATCAAACCGATCTAAGCTTTTCCGAGCTACTTAGCTTTTGGAATTAGTTTCCCATTTTCATTTACTCAGTTTCTATATATAAATTAAAAAGTTGTTTCTCTATTGATATTACATTTTTCCCACTGGAGACGATTAAGTCGTAAATAGATAAATAGGAAACTCATTGAGTCATATTTACACTGAAGTTCAGGAGCTAAACTGCATCGAGAGATGGACATAGAAGAGTTCTCGAAATGTATCTGCGGCAGCTGCCTTGTTGGAGGAAACATTCTGATAATTTATCTTATCTCAGTGCAGCCAAACAATGTGGGAACTGATCTCCACATTCCAGGAGGATTACATTAAGATTAGCTGCCATTAGGAAGGATGTCAACACTGAGAAAGCGAATCCTAACATTGAAGGTTCCGTTGGAACTGATCTGCACATTCCAGGAGGATTACACTAAGATTGCCTTGGATGTCGATATTGACAAAGCGAACTGATGCTGGTCAAGAGTCTAGGCTTGGAACAGTTCTCTATTCGACTGATGTATAGATATATCTTTTAATTTTTCTTCGTACTTTTTATGCGTATACAAAATGTATCTCTGATCTGCCTTATCGGGTTACAAATTCCTTATTCCGGGTCCAATATAATACATGATTCTGATTTCGAATTCTGTTGACGTTGTGTCAATAAACACATTTGATAGCTGGGCATAGTATCTGGGTACATTTCTTGAGCACATTGCACTGGCTGCCTAATTGCGCACTGAGTCATCTTTATGAATGCGAATCTAAATACCCCCTAGATACCGCACCCATACCCTGTGCAGTTCGTCATGTCGGGTATACACGTATCAATCAGAGCCCAATTGCTAAATTGATAAACAGACGAGTGTGTTTATAGGGGGAGAGTGGATGGGAGGGTGGCAGGTAATTCGGATTGCCCACATGACTGAAGAGCGGGCATTAAGTATACGCAACGTGGTGCCAAATTGAAATATTGAAATAGATTCGAACAGTAGAAAACGATAAAGCAAATATTTACTTGACTTTTGCAAAACAAATAATTAAAGCTATTTTGGCGTACGCCTACATTTATTTTAGTCTTGCTCTAGAAATACGAGTATAATTCTTATAAATATAATTATAATATTGTATCTACAAGTATATGAGTATAAAAAAATGATAGATAACGGCATTTGTTTGGCCAATTGATAAGCGGCATGTGTTATACTACGAGTACCCACTACCAGCATTTGTAATGTGAGTAAACTGGTTAGAAGAAAAGCCAAACATACAAAATATTTGCCTGCTGACTGAGCTGCGGTTGCCCCTGGCCTAGTCTTTGTCTGGGCCCTCTCGTACATACTGTATATGTTATTGTTGTTATACAATATAAATTTTTGATAGCAAGTGTTACCCTTAAAATTTCATTAGGTTTATCTTATCGTGACGCAAAAAAGAACAAAAACAAAAGAGCCAAGAGCAGCGGCAATTGCCGATGGCCGTTCAATGTCGGATGAGTTGCCGGCTACCTACAACTCTAGCCAAAGCTCTCTCAGTCCCAAGGAAGCAGCCAGCAAATGCGCTTCGCTGTTCCACTTGTCCAGGTGAAAAACTCCACAATCGCTTTGACGATATTATAAAATTCTAACGGTGAGCGTGATAACAACAATACAAAAAAATACACAAAAAGAATATAAAAAGAAATTGTTGTTGCAAGTTTATTACAAAGCGCGTACTCGCTTTTTTTTAAGTGTACTACTGCTGACTCACAAGATTTGTGATTGTGACAACAACAAGAAGTATTCAAATGAAAAATCCTATATACCATATATATATTTATATATATATATGTTGCGGAAACTCATTAAACTGATAAGATACTTAGAATTTGGCAAGCTTTTCGTAATTTTTAATTGAATTTCTTAAGCCTATAAAAGGTATTGCGTGTGCGGCCTTATCGAGTGCGCGGCAGTCTTAGAAATACCCATTCCACATATCCATTGGGAGATCTTCCAGCCATACAGTTCACCAACGAATCCCTAACAACATGGCTGGTGTCAGCGTGGGATTCGCCAAATGCTTTATGCTCTTTATGGCAGTTGTCATACTGGTAAGTTTTATTACCAACAACATGTTTAATCTATATCAATTTACTATATATATGTACATATCTGAAGTATCAGCATATGTTCTTGTAACTCAAGTTCTATAAAATAGTCGTATTAAAGCAATTGATAAGCGTCTCATTAGTCATCCTACAGTTATAAAACTTGAAAATATACTTCTATACTCAATTCCTATGGATCATATAGTCTTTTGGGGGGAAAACCCTGTCAGTTGGATATATACAAATTTTGGAGCTATCTCTTTTGTTTATCTTGGTTATTCCTGGTACATGTGTCATGTGTGTAATTCGCATTGTTTTTATTTTTTTTAGAGCTTTTCTAAGAATGATTAATTAGTAGTTTCTTATCAAAAAACAATTCGATGATTGATAAAGTTTTACAACAATTCCGAGTGCTTAGAGTATATAAAGGATATAAAAAGGAATAAGTAAAGGTTTAAATATCTGAGAATATTTAAGAAAAGGTAGGAAGAAAAGAGATCAAAGTTGTGGTTCCATTTAGTGTAGAGAACATCTATGTATTTATATATATATATATATATACAAGTATGTATGATTAGTAAGGAAAGGTACAGATTATATTTAATTTCAAGGAAAATTACTTGTATACATAATAAAAACATAAATAAATAAATATATAATAAATAAATAATAATAAATAACTTAATAAAAAAATAATAAAATAAATATATAATAATAAAAAATAAATAAATAAAATAAATAACAATAAAAAAAGTTATTAATAAAATAAATAAATAAATAATAAAACAAATAACAGTAAATAGTTTACCAAAATAATAAAAAATATAAAATGAATAAATAAATAATAAATAAATTATTAAAAAAAAATAAATAATATTAAAAATAAAAAATATATATTAAGTAAATAAAAAATAAATTAAAAAAAATTATAGCATTATAGAAAAATAATAATAATAAATGGGGAAGCCCCGCCCCTACAAAGCAGCGAAAATTGAATTCGTTATAGTCCAAAAGCTTTGGATGAAATGGAAAGGATTGACATCCTTATAGATATTATAAATGATAAAATAAAATACATTTGTTTAACTTTAACTTGAACTGATAACAATCCTTTCGCAGGTGCAAGGACTCGCCTATCTGGGTCTCTCACTATGGGGCATAATATTCCGAGACTGCCAGGCGACAGCGAATATTGCTGAAAATCCTTTCAAGTTTGCCATGGACTTGATATACTTTGTGGGTAAGTAGCATCGATATAAACAAGGAGCACAGATATGACTCATTTCCCCTTATAGAGGAGAGCTGTGGTTCGCCGACATTGGAACTTATGAACACACCCATCGAACTGACGATGGACTGGCCGAAATCCTATGAGGTGACACATCGCGAGTATATATTTATGATAACCTATGCGGTGATCAGTGGCTTGTGGGTGGCCTCCTCGGTGCTAATCATACGTAAGTTTGAATCCTAATCACATAGTCAAATCCGGTTTAATATATTTCTGTTTAATCAATAGTTACCCTGTGCTTTGCTACCACAAAACTGATTTCTGGCATGATCTATTGGCCCTGGTTCCTGTCTGTGCTGGCCGGCTGCATCCTGGACGTGGTCGCCACGGTTTTTCATGCTTTAGACATAACCAAAACAACCGTAAGTTAATAATTTCATTTACTTGGTAGTTATCTTAACTGATTCACTTTTGTAGTCGCTACAAGATGCGTTTAGCTTTGTGGGTGCACAACCACCAGCAGATATGAATCCTGACGCTATGAGTTTGTTGGAGAGCTTTGGCGTCTACTTCTCCACTCCCTCTGTACTGCTCCTTTGCCTTAGCTGCCGCGTGGTGCTCATTTGGCTGCTTAACCTGATTGGAGGCATGTTTTGTCTGTCGCTTTCCAATGTGCTGGCCAACCAAACGGCAGCGTCAAGGAATGATAGTCATGAGGTGGCGACACGGCCACAGACGCCAATGCCTGTGATGTATGTGGAGGAAAAGCCACAGCCCACGGCGCCCATGTCTACAACTCCGCAGTTAGAGCTGGAGCCACAGTATTCGGAGCAGATCCGTCCCAAGCCATTGCCTATTATTATACCAGCACAGAATGCGGAGATGATGCAACGACAGGACTCACGGTATCAGCCCAGCGATCGCACCACGCTCCAGTCACCAGTCCTGGTTCTGCCACCCATACAACAACAACAGCAGCAACAGCCACAACAGGCTCAGACAGATATTAACACTTACCGGACTACAGATGCACATCCGGATCATCTGAATTATCCACTCTCTGAAACGCCATCGCCACGTCCCACATCTCCAGCGGTGCAACAGCTCTCATCCGGCTCAGCGCTAAACAGTCGCTACTCAGAGATATATCCCATACAACCCACAAATCCACGCGTCAGCGAGGAACTGCGCAACCAGATGCCCTGGTCGTATACGGGCATGATAACCAAGCCACCGCCGCCACCACGCAAGCCACAGCAACAGGTGCAGATCTATCCGCAGATACCAGAGCCTGACTATGCGGAACACTAGGTGCTTCTACCCAACCCCACGGCACGGAGCTGATTGCGAGTTAATCAGCCTGGTTGCAACAATTTGTGACTTGTTTTGAGTTATTGTTATCTTTATTACATATATAAAGCTAATGCACATGGCCAATTGTTTGACTTATTCCCACATCCTTTTCATTTGGGTAATGCGTCTGCAGCAGCTGTTTGTGGTGCACATGCTCCGCCACCAGTTTTAAAACTTCACTCCTCTCCAACTCCAATTTTTCACCACCGCTTAAATGCAGCTCCAACTTGGGTGCCTCTGACTGAATAGCCTTGGCGCCAACAACAATTGTCAAGGGGTGTCCAAGGCGTTTGGCGTCCATCAAACGTTTACCTATAGTCAGCTCTTTGCGCTCATCATGCAGCAGCTCCTGAGCGCCACAAATTTGAGAAAGTTGCTGCACTAATTCATTTTCTATGCGCTCTGCTGGTGCTTGCTCCCTGCTACCTTGCTTGGGTCCAATTAGGCAAACATCATACGGAGCTAACAGCTTGGGCCAGCGCAGCTCTTGTTCCGTGGAAAGTACCTCTAGAGCTGCGGCGATTACGCGCGTAATGCCAATGCCATAGCAGCCCATAACAAGAGTCTCTGGCTTTCCCGAGGTGTTCAAAAAGGTGGCGCCCAATGGCCTGGAGTACTTATCACCCAGCATAAAGGTGTGCGCTACTTCTACGCCGCGTACATGACTTAGCTGGGAGCCCTGACAGCTGGGACACGTGGTGGTAGTTTCTGAATCACTGCCAGACACTTCAACATTGCCTGCATAGCCACAAGTGCTGCACTGAATCAACGTATCTTCGCCAACTGGTGAAATGTAGTGGTATTCATGGGATACGCTGCCACCCATTATCCCCGTGGCAGCCTCAACTGGAAGCGACAAAGATTAGCACATGACTTAAAGTTTAACAAGCTGGCAATGCACCTTTGACAAACGGAACCTCCAATTGCCTGAAGAAGTTGTTGTAGGCGTCACTAACTGTTGTGTAAGTCTCTTTTGCTGCCTCCTTTGTAACATCAAATGTGTACATGTCTTTCATGAGAAACTCTTTGGCTCGCATTAGGCCAAATCGTGACTTCAACTCATCCCGAAATTTGGGCCCAATCTGAAACAGCCGCAAGGGCAGCTGACGATAGGAAATTGGTGATGTTGTGGCTAGCATGGCAGTGACCGCCTCCTCATGGGTCTATAGAGAATATTTGTAACAGCAAAAGGGATCAGTAAATAGTTGTTAAGCATTCGGCATACTCACTCACTGGACTCATAAGAAACTCTTTGCCGCTCCGATCGCGCACCATATAAAATTCTGAAATATCGCCCTCCAGTCTACCGGTCTTCTTCCACAGCTGTGTTGGTGTCAGGACGGGCAAGCTGATCTTTTGGCCACCCGCCTCCTGCATATTGCGTTGCACCAGATTTATGCATTTGTCCAAAGAACGCTGTGCTATAGGCATCACCTGGTAGGTGCCATTGCTGCCCGACTTCACCAGGCCAAGTTCGGTTAAAAGCTATAAAAAAAGAATACTTGAATTTTTAATGATGCTTTCGTAACAGGCCCTACTTACCTTTTGACTGCGTGACAGTTGTTCCGTTTGTTTGACAACTGCATTCTTTGGTGTGACTAGAGCTGGCCAGAAGAGACGCGAAGCTTTATTCATATTTTATTTGCATTAAATAAATGGAACAAAAGACTTATACAAAAAAAAAAAAAGGCGGCAAATGCATAAATCACAAAGCTAATGGTAAACAGCTGTTGCGATGATTTCAATGTAAATTCAAAACAAACTATCGATACCAGTAGCATATCGATAAGAAGCACTTTTAGTAACGATAGTATAAATAATGTAATTGTTCTATTGCTGTAAACTTATATGTTATATTTATAATGAGAAAAAACATAAATTATTAAAAAATAATATTTATATTAAACGTAAAATCTAAGCAGCTAATGCCATAAATAAAATTTAAATAATAACAAACTATCTATCGAACTATCGGCAACTATCGTCAATGCGTCAAATAACATGCATGATGCCGGTGTGTTCCTTTTGTGTTGTGTAAAATTTGAAATACAATAATGGCATCCAATTATAAGGAGCTGTTTAAAAAGGGTGTCGATCTCGGCGAACAGCAAAAGCAGCGTCAGGTTCAGCTGCTTTATGAGCAAAAGCAACGACGGCAACAGCAACGCGAGGAACACCGCCAGGTGCCGGACTCGGATGAAGATGAGGAAGATGACCAGGAGGAAGCTGAAACGGAGCCCAAGCAACAGAGGCAACGTACCCGCTACAGGAAGAAGAGCAGTGAGATCAGGAGAAATGGGCAATATTTTAAGGTGCAGCAATCGGAGTGGCTGCGACAGCGTCCAGAGAATCTATGCGATTGGCTGCTTTTGCCGTGTCCAGTGGGCAGACGCTGCTTGGTTATGGCCAACCATGGACGCACTAAGGTGTACAATAAGGCGGGTCGAATCATCATGCAGATACGCACGCGTTTGCCGGGTGACGGCTATGTGCAGAAGTCCAAAACCGTCCTAGACTGCGTGTATGTGCCGGAATTGGACACTTTTTATGTGCTCGATGTGATCTCATTTGGCCATCAGCAGCTACTCGATTGTGATGCAAACTTTCGTTTCTTCTGGCTACGCTCACGGTTCGATGAGCGAGACGAACTTAGTCAGCGTAACAATCGCAATGAGAGACCATTTAAGCTGCTGGATTACTACGATTTTGAGGATGCCACCGCTGTGGAGCAGACCCTGAACAGATACCCGCAGTGGGAGGCAAATCAGCCGCAGCTCGATGGTTTCCTCTTCTACCACAAAGAGGCGAGTTACACGTGTGGTACAACGCCGCTAGTCTGCTGGCTGTTTGCCTTTATGCTGCCCGATGTACTCGATCTTCCCGTGCACGATAGCTATAAGCCGCCAGAGGACTACCAGTCAGGTGCAGCACTGGATTACATGGATGAGTTTGACAAGAAGTTGGTGACGCAGCGGGACGAATACAGAAAACTCGGGAGAGAGGCACGTAAAGCGAAAAAAGAACTTGGTACGACTGCTGCTGCTGCTGCTGCCATGGATGAGGGACAGGACGATGAGCTTGAAGAATTTGAGGATCTGCGAAAATTATTGGATTACCAGCGACGCTTGGAGCTAGGCGAACTTGATATGGATTGCAGTCCGACAACATCAGCTGTCGGCAGCAGCTGCTGAAGTTTACTGCTGTTGCTTGTGATTAGGGGTACGAGCTCTAGTGGTGGCTGGACAAACGCATGCGCACTGCACACTTCGCACCCTGGTCAGGACTCAGCCCTGAAAAAGCCCTGTCAGTCAATCGGAAGTCAGCGAAAGTTCATTAAAACACTGAATACATCTATAAAGAAAATTTAATAAAATGGTCATACAACGCAGTTGGAAGGTCCTAAGCGATGCGGTAAGCACAGTGAACAGCTCCGCGGTGAGCGATGGCTCCCCAGTGTCGCCTGGTGCCATGATTGTCAATTCCTCATCGGACGATTCAGATTGCTCCAATGAGACAACGCTCTCAATGGACACACGGGTGGCCAGTCCCGCAAGGCTTATGGACACCGAATCAACCACTGATACGCTTACCCTATCCCTCCCTGGCAGCGAGCCTACATTGGTGCGTAGTTTATTAATTAAAATAAAATTAAATATACATATGTATGTATAGATATATTTTTATATACACCTGCATTGAGACATGATACCCACTAAAATATAAGATGTGTTGAGTTTGATTTGATTTACACTTTTTTTGTTCTTAATAAATTTTGATTTTGTTTTTAAGTGTTCCAAAAGCTTTAAGCAAAGGTGGATGAAGTTAGTGCATATTATATATATATAAAAATTGGGAAAAAATATAAAATAATCCCAGCAGGATTATCACTAAAATTGTAACTTCAGGTGATGCTAAGTGAAACTTATTAATAATTCCAATGGAAGCTAATCTTAGACTCTTAAGAAATCGCCTTAATAACAAATTTAATATCTTAAATCAAAATTAAGAGAAACCTCATAAGCAATGTCCAGTGGAACTGAGTGAATCTATTAATAATTATATAAATATACCATAAATATATTGATTTATAAATTAGTTTATATATTAAACATATATACAAAGCATAATGATGTTTGTAATTGATGTGGTTGGTCAGCTCCATCCGAGAAAGGATCGGTGTCCTTGTTTCTTAAAACTGAGAAATACCGATAAGGTGTATACCTTATCATACGCCGTGAACTGAGAAGCTATGGAAAAGTTTTTGAAATTCGACAGGACTTACAGGACTTTCTATCAAAATAATAAGGATACATATTCAAACACGATCATTACCTACTGGGAATACTTCACAATGATGCGCTCTGCACAGAAATCTTTAGAGAAACATTTTTCACGGAAATGAGCAGGATGCAGCATGTACTTCATGGTTGCTCTAATCGGAGTACAGGGTATCTGGTGGTCGAGTACTTCCGTATAGTTCCTAATTGTTAACCTAGATTTATAGTTTCAAGATTAGTTAAGAACACAATTGTGATTTGGTATCCAATTGCTTAACAGAAATATGTAACCACCATGGAGATGGCAGAGACAATGATGCAGCGCATCCGACAACGCTACAATTGTGGTCACAGCTCAGAGAGTAGTGGCACTGCGGAGGCAACCATGCGTGCCCTGGAGCTTCTGCGCATTAGTGTGCAGCAATCGTTTGATATGGAGGTCAATGATATTATCAAACGCTATATGACGGTAGATATCCCAACAGTAATCCTTTTAATATTTTAACAAACATTTTGGCTGTTTCTCTATTTTTAGAACTATTTCAAGCCGACATTTGCTAATATCAAGGAGAATCTTGGCCAGAATGCGGTTAATGAGGAAACACTGCAGAAAATATCATCCTGTGCTCTGCTGGAGAATGCCAAGGGACAATATACCAGTTTTGTTGTGAGGCAGCGTCCAGCCGCAGCAGCAGCAGCCGCAACAGCAATGGCCAACGAACAACAGCGATTGGCTTTAAAGCGTCCAGCGAAGACGCATGAAACCAAGGATACCCACGCTGCGAAATCGAGCAGCAGTCGCGCAACTACTTCCGCTTCTAGTAAGCCGCACACCATAACGTCTGCACAGTACCACCAGCAGCAGCAGCAGAAGCAACAGCAGCAAAAGCAGCAGCAGCAACAGCAACAGAAGCAGCAGCATAAGGAGCAGCAGCAGCATAAGGAGCAGCAGCAGCATAAGGACTATAAGGAGCATAAGGAGCATAAGGATTATAAGGAGCATAAGGACTATAAGGACCATAAGGATCTTAAGGATCTTAAGGATCATAAGGATCTTAAGGATCTTAAGGATCTTAAGGATCTTAAGGATCTTAAGGATCATAAGGATCAACAGCAGCCGTTTTCAATGCTACGCTCGAATATTGTAACTGGTCTATTGCCTACGCCAGTGCGTCGACAGATCTACTGGAACACCGCACAGATCTCGACCAGCACGAAATTTGTTTTAGATGTACAGGCGAATCTGGCGTTTGGGTTTAGCATGGATGGCAAGGAAATGGGTGGGGCCAGATTGGCCAGCAAGCATCCGGAGATAATACGTTATCTGCCGGATACAGATGATCGGGAGTGGCTTGCCCTGCGTGGCATAATCCCTTCGGAGAATCGGAACTCGCGTTTCTTGTTTCTGATCTATGATGAAGTCTGTCGGCTGCAGCAAACCCATGAGCTCTACAGGAACAAGACCAACATCGATCTGAGCATGATGCTCACTTTCAATGTGACCGAATCCATGATACAGAAAATGAAGATGTTCTTTGTGGATTTGAATATCAAGAGTCGTGGGCTGATAACCAACTCCTATATATTGACCAGCAATCCCATTCAAATGCAACAACAGCAGCAGCAGATGCAATTGGAAAGCGCCAATCACAACAGTCATCTGCGCAACGCTCTGCTCCAAGGTGTGGCCGCCCAGGCACAGGCGTTCAATCAGCCGACGATAACGACGGAGGAGGAAACAGTGCCAAAGATTGAGCCTGGCCTAAGCCCGCTGCCCTGCTTGCAGGGCACCGTCGTTGGCAGCAGCACCACCAATCCCCTAAAAGGCAAACTGATTCCCTGCACCACTACCCTCAGCAGCTCCACCCTCAACAGCTCCACCCTCAGTACATCCCATGCTACGCTAACGGCTCTGCTCAAGAGTGGAGCTGCTGCTGCTGCTGCTGCTTCAGTTGCTGCCGCTGCGTCTTCCTCTGCTTCTGCTTCTGCTTCTGCTCCTGCTCCTGCGCCTGTTTCCTCTCTAATTACGACCGCTACAACAAGCAAGTATCGTAAATGACCCCGATTCAAATAAGCTAGCAATAGCGCTCTTACTTTGTCTTTAAGTGTTGTGCTTCGAACCCGAATTTTGTTTATTGTTCTTCCAACTGTTTCGCTATCATATCGAAGTATTTAAGACCATCAAGAAATTGGGATTTAGTGTAGTTTCTTATCACTTGAAATGTCCATCTATAGATAACTATGTACAGAGTCGAAGTTTTACTTACATTCCCAAATCCCCAATCAAAGTTCAGCAATTTTATTTTCAGCAATGAATAAACCGTTGTGTTAATTAAAAATATTATTTTTGATATACTCAAATCGATTAGGATAGGGTACGATACGGATAGAGCTCTGGTATTGTTCAAGTGGAAACGTGCCCGACCTCTACCCTTGCTCTAGCATGATAAGCGTCCGTCTATTGCTGTCTCATCTTACAGGTCTTAGCCAAACCCCTTAAGAAGGGTATATTAATGTTGTGCAAAAGTATATTACAGTTTTTTTAACCTATATCAAATATATATGCTTGATCAGCATCAATAGCCAAATAGTAATTGTTCTTCTATTCAAATTATAGAGATTATAGGAACTATACATACGATCCCCTACGCTTGTACCCTACACCGTTTAGGTCTGTTTGTAAAATTGTGAAATATTTCTCCAGAGCCGCCTACAAAAACAATAAAAGTGTTGCAAATGCACAAATAATCGGCAATATCTATTATTATTATCATATTATATGAGTCAATAACCGATCTATGTATGTATATAAGAATATATGAATATACTTTGTGTGTATGTGTGTGTGTATTATTGACATGGATTAAGGGTAACTTGTAGCTGGGTGCACTCCACGGAGCTAGTTTTCACTTGAAACTAGTTTTTCTTTAACACCTGTCGAGGGGTCTCGGTTCTACTCGAAGTCTAAGAAAAGGATATTTATAGGATGTTATAGTTTTGGCCATCCAGAAATACATTTATATTGTGACAGTTGCCTGATTGCCTTAACTTGGCCAAGAGCCAAGTACTCGAATAGAAGCAATCTTTTCGATGTATTCAATGCTTTTCACTCGCATCTCTCGTGCATTTCTTTATGCGTTGTCTAGCGTACGCTTCACTGGGGCATTTCTCCATGTCTCGTGCAACTGCTTATACATATATATATGTATCTATATATACATATATGTATAAAGAAAAATGATATATATGTATTTTGTATATATTGGGAGAACGCAACGCATCGTATTATAGCTAGCTATAGGCGATTCATGCAGCTTCAGCCTCGGCAGCGCCAGCTACGCGTTCCCTGCTCCTGCTTGGAACGTTGTACTGATCGCCGCTGTGATTGCTCGGTGTCTGTGGAAAACCACTATACGGCTCACATTCTGCTGGCATCGCCCTCGTCTTGAACGTGAACATGGATGGAATGGTGTGTGGCGATCGTTTTAATTTTGTTTTTGATCGCGCATTTACAGTTCTTTCTAAAAAACAATAAAATTCAGGCATCGGCGTGGAAAAGTGCTACATATGTACATAGAAATGTTTAGTATATATATAGATATATATCTTTGTGCATATTCCGAAATGATTTCTGTCTCGGGGATCGTATTCGTATTGCTGTTTGCTTGTATGTTTGTGGCAAGTTCAGAGACAGTCGATCTCAATTTTTTGCGCTATATTTTGGAAAACGCAGCCGCGTTGCTTCGTAGTAGGCACGAATTCTCCGAGGTGATCAGTTCGTAATATCTGTCAGATTCAGATCAGATCAATACATATTTTTTTTTTGTGTAGTCACTCAATACAAAACAGCAGCAACATGAGCAGCGTGGTAAGACACTATGCCATATATGGAATATAGTTTCAGTTACTCAAAATCAAATCCTTTTCAATCGAATATCGAATAGGATGAGGATCTGACCCCCGAGCAAATTGCCGTTCTCCAGAAGGCATTCAACAGCTTCGATCATCAAAAGACTGGCAGTATTCCCACCGAAATGGTTGCCGATATTCTGCGTTTGATGGGTAAAGAACAGAATTTCTATAAGAAATTTCTGAATAACATTTAATCGAAATTATTATTCAATTTATATAGGTCAGCCCTTCGACAAGAAGATCCTGGAAGAACTGATCGAGGAGGTTGATGAGGACAGTAAGTACCCAAACGATATATACATTCATAATATGTATACAGAAATTTGCTGATTCAGAGCGGGTCATTAGATTATAATCCCCATTCCGTATCAGTTAAGCTATATACATATATTGATATATATTCTGATAGGCAGCGCAATATCATTGCCATATTTCATTTTGACAGTTCCATAAATATTTTTTGCCGATCACTCGCTGTATTTCAATTGGAATTATTATTGTTGATTTCACAATTTATCAAGTACGAATATATGCTATATGTATTTATGTATGTGTTTAACTTTGATTGCAGAGTCTGGTCGCTTGGAGTTCGGTGAGTTTGTGCAACTGGCTGCCAAATTTATTGTGGAGGAGGATGCTGAGGCTATGCAGAAGGAGCTGCGTGAGGCGTTCCGTTTGTATGACAAACAGGGCAATGGTTTCATTCCCACCACCTGCCTGAAGGAGATCCTGAAGGAGCTCGACGATCAGCTCACTGAACAGGAATTGGACATTATGATTGAGGAAATCGATAGTGATGGTTCCGGTACCGTTGATTTCGATGGTGAGTTGCTACTTCCTAAGCTATATCTATATATATATATGTATGATGTAGTATAGTAGATATGTATTTATATACATATTCGATTCTAGTAGCTTGCTAGAATTTCTCCCACGTAAACACACCCACGATTTGTAGCATTCATAGATTTGTGTAAACATCAGCTAGATGAGGCTATGACATCGCTTCGGCTCTGTTGATCTTGAGTTCTCGATTATGACAACCTGATCGTTTTGGAGCATATCGATGCTATTTATAGGATTCCCATACACACATATGTACATATGTATGCATGTATGTGAGTATGGAAAAAAAATGAAAATAATAAATAAATAGTGGCGTGTGGGAGTATATGATGTTGGGCGTGGTTCAGGGGGTTTGAGGAGGTTTGCGGAGGTTTGCCGTATACCAAATTTCCATGTTTGTTTTTTCTTAAATGTTAATGGATACATGTGCATATAATATTTATTTATAAATGCATATTACGCTTCTCTGGCTCTGGCGTTCGGTTTAATGTCTGTCATTTTGTTTAATTTACAGAATTCATGGAGATGATGACCGGCGAGTAAATAAGCGCAGTCCCAAGAGTCCCACACACACACACACACAAACACACCACACATACACGTACACACACACACACAGATACACATACACAGACAGACACCAAAAACACATCCCCACGGACATCAACACACCTGTTGGGCACACGTTTATTTGTTTATATTTGCACATTTGTTTCATATCGTAAACAAATCCACGTATTTAAATTAAAAAAGAAAATGCCTTAATTAATAGCGTTAAACATTTTTGTACTACTTTTTATACCAAAGAAAAACATAATTATAAAAGCTAAACAAAACACTGTGTATGCAACAAAATAAAAGATAAATAAAATAAAAGTAAAAAACAAAAACAAAAACAACAAATAGATTCAAATATTATGGTTATATGTGTTATGCTGTCAATGCCAACCGCGTACTTGGCTGATAAACGCTACGACGACGACGACGACGACAGCAGCGGCAGCGGCTGCGACTGCGACTGCGGCAGAGGTTATCAGTGAAGAGCGAGCGCGCACCTGAAGAAAGCTAACGATAAAAGCTCGTCAAGTCATAACTACGTTAACATTACACACAATCGCTTGGCGCTTGACGCTTAACGCTCACGTTGGCCTCGACGTTTCCGTCGCTGCTGCTGCTGCTGCCGCCGCTGCTGCTACTGCTGCCTGCTGCTACTGCTGCCTGCCTGCCATTGACCAATTCAACGCGCTGTGGCCGTTCGACTTGACGGCGTTTTCTTTGGGCCGTCGTCATCGGTTTAGTTGCTTGGCTGTGGCTTTTGTGTGCGCTTGCCGTTACTCGTATACTTCTATAGCTGCTGCTACGGGTACACTTGTGATCGCATGTGCACCCACTAACCAATTTACCATAACTCAAACGTACACGGTGCTTTTGTATTGTCCCGTGATACGACTACTCGCCTTAGTAGTGAAGTGTGTTTGCAATTGATAATAACAACAATAACGAAATATTAACATAATGCCGCAGAGGTAAACGAAAAGCAGCTTTACACTACCATTATTATATATGCAAATAAAAAAATATATATATATATGTAAACCTATATATACATTTATATATGGAAACACATTTACAATATATAGATATATATATAAATGTAGGGAATAATAAACCTGTGTTTGTTTTGGCATTATGGGAGCTCAAGAACGTGTTAAAAAAGGCGCCGCGACTCTTCGTGTCTATAAAATTTATGGCCAAATAAATTCTTAAATAGACGTTGATATTTTATTTTTCTTGACATTGGCTTATCAAATGAAAAACAAAAAGAGCTTCATAAATAAATAACTGTTGGGCTGTGAAAAATTTATGCGCGTGTTTTTTGTATGTGTGTGTGTATGGGTATCTGTGTATAAAACGTCAGCAAACATCAGCATAGCTTGATAAGCACCTTTGTAATTTTAGCCCAAAAGCCAATGCCATTAAACTGCTGACACGCGCGCTGTGGGAACCCCACTGCATTACATGCAGTTCAAGCGAAACGGGTAAATTTCGTTGAAACCAAAAACCAGGCGCAATTCGTCAACAGCTGCTCCCATGAGTCATTCCGGGGAGACGGCACAGTGGCAATAACAATAACAAAAGCATTATGGCAATTAACACTTCACACTGAATCAAATCAAAGCCAAAACCAAGCGCAAATATGATAAGGCAAAATCAATTTGTTATATTTGTGCAAGCAAAGATTAAATAAAATAACGTGTTATTTGTATGTTTTCAATAATTTGCAGCCCGACAACAAATTGGTCTTTCCAACCGCTACATCGACAGCGTAGTGGACAATTCCAGCACCATGTGCTCAACTCGGTACCGGAGACGGCCGTCTTGACCACACCCCCGCCCATACGCAAACGTAAGTACTATCAGCAATTAAGAGGTTTTTAAATATTTAAATAGAGCGCGCCCTTTCAACCATTCACATCAAAACGCATTTGCTCTATCGATGCAAGGCGATGAATCGATAGCAGCCAAATTTGACGATATGATAATTGACCGGACTGCAAGCTGCACTAGTTTAAAGAATTTGTTAATGTAATGTTAAACAAATCTTAAAGAAATCAATTTTTTTGTTTCTTCATAACTTATGCAAACATCTAATTTGTTTCTCAAACATACCCAATAAGATAAATCTAAAAGGCCTTAGAGATGGTATGTTACAATACAAGCACATCTTTCTATAGCTCGAAACGAAGTGTTCGTTTTTAGTTTGTTCTTTCATTAGCAGCAGCGGTGGTTTAAATCTATTATAATGAATTGACGAAATATATGAAAAAAATAAACAATTCAAACAAATCTTCACATGCAAATTACTTTATGTTAGGACAATCGATTAGTCTGTTAAATGACTGTGGTGCTCTTCTATGGCTCTGTTATTGTGTTGTTAGCAGCTGTTAAATTCGAATTCTAGAGTCATTCGTAGTTTTTCTTTCAAACTAGTCGCCGGTAGAACAAAATTTTCGTCATACTAAATTTTGCATGATTGCGTAAACAAAATTAAATTCCTTCAAAATTTGCAAATGTAAAACACGTAACGGCAGTTTTCCAGGAGAGAAGTAGTATTCCCTGTTATTAACATTCAGCCAAATGTTAAGTGTTGTTGCTGTATGTGTTTGTAAGGTAATAGCAACAACGAGCGAACGCAACAGCAAATCGCGGCGCGTTGTTGTGTTTGTTTGTCGTTTGTTTGTTCATTCATGAACATCACCAATTGTCAAATACTATAAACAACATATCTAATAACATTACAGCGCTTTCATTGCAAATTGCTGGCGTTGCTGCTGGTGGCGCTGCTGCAGCATTTGGTGACAAAAACAAACGGAGATACATAACAGCGCGCAAGAAGGCCAAAACTACAATGAAAATGCTTGTCGTTGATACGGAGCGAGAGGAAGCTCTTAATTTGGTATGTGTGTAATTAAAAATGCAATGCGATTAATCAAGTGCGGTGCGTGTGCTATACCTAATTGATTATTGATTGTCTTTGTTTTTGTTTTTGTAAATGTCTCTCTTTCACTCTCTCGCAAATGCCGATATTATTGATTTGTTCATGGAAACGTGCCTTTGCTCTTTGTTTTTGGGGCAACGACGACGATGACGGCGACGGCGCTATCGCAAAACTCATACCCACACCCACATCCACAACATTACAACTTCTCCACATACACTAATACACCAACTCACATGCACATACATTTATATACACACATACATATACATATATGTATATATATACATATATACGTATATAATATACATGAATATGAATGTGCAAATATTCTAACAGCAAATTGAATTTGAGTGGGTGCTGCGACAAGAAGTTCATGCGATATTAAAGCAGTTGCGAACTATTCTGGTTGTAAGTAAAATGTCACTTGACCTAACACCTGTCCTCATTTACTTATGTGTCCTTATGAACTTTGCGATTTGCAGGAGTGTGCTCATAGATTTCCTGTGCCGCTTTATGATAATGAGGGAAAGAAGACTGAAAAGTTTATACTCAGCGTTTCGCCCGATCAATTGAAGGCGGTGCTTACCCTGACGGGTGATGCCATAACACAGGCGGTAAGCTGTCGACTTATTACAATATTAAAGTAAATGCTCTAGTTTTCGATTGGATTTTGCAGGATATTAGCTTTAAGCTGTGTAAGGCACCCAGTCAAACGCAACGTACCTCAATAACCCACGATTCGCCTTGGAAACTGCAGCAAGTTCAGGATGCTGCCAATCATCTTCAAACAGCAATCAATCACATTGACGACGTTGATGATTCTTATCACTTCAAGTGAGTGTGCTGTTTGTTCGGGGGTTATACTAAAGATTGTGCGTTTATTTATAAATTTGTGATTTTACAGAACCTCCGATGAAGTGCTCCATGTGATAGGAAATATTCTAGATGCGCTGCAGCGCGGACGCAATAGCCTGCTAGTGCCGAAGAAGAAGCCAATTGAGGAGCTCATCAAAGGACGCAATATGAAATCACTTGTGCCTAACCTGCCAGAGGATTTGGCTGTTAGTTTTTATCTTCAAAGCCATAAGCTCATCATTGCCGTCTATCAGCTGTTAAACAATCAGGGAACGATGCAGTTCGACTCGCGACAAGCGGAAATAGGCGTACAGTGGCTCAACGATGTACTCCTCCTACTGATGAACGCCCAGAAACTGTGTCAGCAACTGAAGGACAAGGTGAGTGCGAGTACTTGAACTGATAAGCTGATGCTGCCTTCAATGGAGCACATCTCTACATCTGTCCCAGTCCCATTTTGCCCCGCAGACAGCCCAAAGTACATGCCAAGTTTAATTTAGTTATTGGCAGATTGCCCACATCATTATGCAGTTTTTGACTGTGACGCAAGTTGCCAATTAAACTGACCAACGTGAAGTATACATCAATATATATATGTATATTTATATATATAGCTTAAATATAGAATAAATATATATATATATATATATATATATATATATGTATGTATATATATGTATGCATACATATATATATATAAATATTATATGTACATACATGTATGATTTATGAACTATTTTTAATGGTTTGCTGTTTCCGCCTTTTGCAGATCTCGGTGTTTTCTGTATATAAAGATTTTACAGTTGGTTCACGCTCACCATCAGCATTATCGTACTGAGTGGAAGGATAAATAAGTGTTAAATTGAAACACAAAACAAAAACAATAACAACAATAATAGCTGATAATGAAATTGTACTTGTAATAGTTAAAGTAAATAATGTTAGTTAAAGAGTTGCTATTTGCAACAATCATACCGTAATACCTATTATATACATACATACATACATGCATACATACATATAAACATAACATATTTACTATATATACAAAGCTATATACACCTAACTAGTTTAATATACACAATCAACATTCATATTGTTCATAGCGCGACAATTTATTATTATAGATTTATAGAATTTGTTTTTCATTGCTTCATGTCACTCCAATTATGCATCTAAATGCAATAGAATAAATATATTTACTATGTTTGTATATGTAACTAAATGAAATTGCTAGATAATTATTAATGTTTACTTATAGTTTGTACGAGTAGTACGAGTGTTTGCGTACACTAATATTTAAATATTAAATGTTAAATGTTCCCATCTATGCAGATGAGGATGAAGAATCCATGAAGTAAATTAGTACTTAACAGATTAAAATACACAATATACACACACACACACACACATACACACATATATATACATTAAATATGTTATTAAACCTAACGAGTAATCTGGAACATGAACATTAATAATTAACATTAACGCAATAATGTTGTAATAAACCAAACAGAAATGTGAACAGAATTTTTAATTGTACTAAACACCATTTTGTATTCCAAGTATGTATGTGTTGTTGTTAATGTTTAAGCGCGCCTAATTCTAATCCAAAGTCATTTGTATCGACGGCCTTTACTTCTCGTTTACTTTATATACATATATTATATTTAGATATACTCGTATATGAAGAGGGATGCAACGAAAACAATTACCAATGTACTTATTGATTATTGTAATATGCTTGTGTAATTAACACACAATTTAAAACAAAACAAAAAAAAAAACAATAAGAAAATTTAAAAAAGAAAAACGAAAAATGAAAAGAAGATGAAACTATTTATGTAATCTGTAAGCCTATTTAATGTCCATATTCATTTAATTGTTGTTGAATAAAAATTGAATTTTACCAAAAACTTGATGCTGATCACAAATATATGTATTGTTAATCTATTTCTGCATTATACATTAGATTGCAGATATTCCTTACACTCTTTGTATAAGCATTTATATATATATTTCAACAGTTATTCATTTTCTATGTGCTTTATTTTTAGATTTTGTGTGGGCAACGACACGAGCAAGGATGAATCGATTGGAGCTCCACTACCTCAACCCCATTAACATCAAGAACAGTCACTAATGACCTAATGCTCTGCAAACCCCTTGCTGAAGCATGCGGATCTGCTTACGCCACGACACGTAGGGTTTGGGTTTGGTGGACTACTGGTACAAGGGCAAGTTGGAGGCACATCAGAATAATACTAGGTAAACTATTCTATTCCCGGATATCGCAGTTTTATAGAATAATATAATTGCTAAATTCTATAATGTATTATATGGCTATAACGAATATGTACGTCATAAATGAACAAATATACAGTAGACGTCCGGTTTAACGAATTCGTGATTTAACGTACTTGGCAAATTTTTACATTGAACTCTTATACTCAATTAAACGAGCGAAAAGGGAAATGTATGTATGTACATACATGCATGCATGCATGCATACATACATACATCATGCTTACATAATACATACATCATACTTACAACATACATCATACATACATACATACTCACCCACACTTATTTATACACATACATACTTACCCGCACTTATTTATACACATACACTCTCACCCACATTTACATACATACATTCTCACCCACACTTACTTATACACACATACACATTCACACAAGAAGACACCAAAAAAGCATGACCTTACACGAGCTTAAGTACGACATTTGAGAATCGAGGAGAAGGGCAGCTGACTCACTTAAAACGGGTAATTCTTAGAATTGTTTCTGATGACGAAAAGAAATAGTAGTAGTAGATAAAGTTGAAGGTAAAACGCATTTTTGTTGTGTAAAAGATAATTTTGAATAAAGAACTGAACAAGATATGTTCCATATACTGTATATAATTAATAATTATATGTATATAATAATGATTTTTATACAAAAGCAGATAATAATACTCGAAATAACGAACTATTCGATTTAACGTACAGGTGCTTGCACTTAATGGTTCGTTAAACCGGACTTCTACAGTATATACTATAGTATATAGAAATAGTTATTGCTTGCGTGATAGAATCTTATTGCGATCGCAAATTTATTTAATTTTCAATCAAGAAGACTCGACTCGGCGCCCAAGTTGACTTCGTGGCAGAGCAGAGCAACTTAGGTATCTTGTCGTGGGGTTCTGGGGTCAACTTCCACCTAGGAATGTCTCAGTCGAAACTTATAGTAAATAAATAAATAAAACCCACAAGGAAGGTTGGAAAAATATATTGAAATATGCACTGACAGATTAAAAATTAATACTATTTACTATATATATATATATATATATATATACGATAAGTATTAAACAGAGCAAAATTTTGGTTAGATCTTAAAGATGCATTGACCTTATGCTACAAAGGTGCAGGTTTGCGAACCTCATTTTAATTGATCCCCAAATCACTTTAAATGTGTTTCCAAAAATTTGATATTTCTATAATTTTATATGCAAGTTTTATATTAAGCCCATGATCTTAGACCTCAAGGTTTATTATGACTCGGACTCCCTAAATGAAGAGGAGTTGCTCGACCTTCCTGATGGTGTGGAATAGTTCTAGTAATCTTGACTGGCGCAGCTTATATCTCAGCTGGAGAGATAAGTTCTCTGTCTGCTTATAGTTAGTGCGTACGAGTTTACAGTGTCTCCCCAAAGTATGCTACATGGTTTTAAAGATCGCTTTGAACATTTAAAATGCTTCATAGATAGGAATTTGTGTGCTTCTTCTTAATGTTGCTCCAATTTTTTCTTTGTTTTACACCCTTAGCCCATTAAAAATAGGAAAAAGGGGTGTATTAACTTTGTGCAAATGTATGTAACACAGAAGGAAGCATACCTGACACCATAAGCTATGTATTCTTGTCTGGTTTCAGTAGACGAGTCGACCATGTTCGTCTGTCTGGCCAGGTGAAGGCCGAATTGATGTACAATACTTTACGCAGAGCAAGTTTATTTCTAATCTTGATATTAAGGGTATCTCATAGTCGGGCACACTCGACTGGAGCATTCTTGTTTTTTGTTTTTCTTCTTATTATTTCTGTGTTTTTTCTTTATCATATATAGTACTTACCCGTACATACATATAATACCAGGGGCGTGACAGGTGCCAAAAATATCTTTCTATGTTCCAATTAATGTAAGCATAATGTGCTGAAATGTCTGAAATATGTGAAGTGGGTTAAGTGGGTAAAGTGGGTAAAATGGGTGCACCCAGTGAGGCTGGAAAGGTGTGTGGGATGGGCCTTATATAAAGGTTGTTGATTGCAAAGTTGGCCAATGTCTTACTTTCGCAACGAGAATTGAGAATTGAGAGGAACTTATTATTACGGAGAAAGAAATCACATGGAACTACGAATTTATTGCGCATTGATTGTGGCCATCGGTTTGGGTATGGTCCAATCGGCGGAGGAGCCGATGCAGATAGAGATAGCCGATCTGAGCAACGTGAGTAGTGTGGGCGTCTCTGATGAAGGTGGCCAATCACAGGGTTAATTGCAGGTTTGTGATGATCGCAAGGATGGCCAGCTGGCGGCTCATCCGCTGGACTGCAGTGCGTACTTTGCTTGCGCCCCGGTGCCCACGCTCTTTTACTGCAATCCGGGCTTACAATTTGACGCGGTCAACTTGGTATGCGATGTGCCCGACAAGGCTCAATGTAGGCCAATGTTTGTCGCGACCACAAGTATGCCCAATGTGGGTCAAGCCCCTGACACTGGTATCAACTCTGATTTGGATGTGGACTGGTGGATGCATAAGCCGCAGCCAGTCTTCGTGGCCGTCGATGTGGTCTCTGGTCAGCCCGTAGATCCCATGGATAAGTACGATCCGCAACGCATTGAGTGCCGGCACTTTGGCGCCTACTTCTTGCCACATCCCAACGATTGCCAGATGTACTTCATCTGCGCCTATGGCCATCTGCATCGCCATCAATGTGGTGCTGGCACCCTGTGGAATTACAAGAGCGCTGAATGTCAGTTGAGTAGGAACGCACAGTGCTACGCCCAGGCAGGTCGTGATCCACAGTTGGAACTGGAGAAGCCGACAAGCACAACACCCGGCACCCAAGTCACCATTTGCTACATTGTCAACACCAGCAGCAGCCATGCCATGTCCAGTGAGCGGGAGACAACGCAGAGCATGACCACCATGTCACCAGGCACGAGTAGTAGTATTTCACCACTGAGTGCTCTAACGTGTCCATCGGATCGTCAGAGCTATCTGCCACATCCCGATGACTGTACCAAGTACTACATATGCATTGTGGGCATGCCGGTGCTTACCTCCTGCCCGAAGGGGCTCTACTGGGATCAGAAGGTTGGCTATTGTGACCAGGCCAAGAATGTCAATTGTTTTCAAAATGAATAAATAAACGTATTCATTCGCAGCGACATGAATCACACTCAATTTTTATTCATTATTCACACTTTTACAAACGTATTTTCACTTGTCTCTTATAAAATGGTTGCCATGGTTATTCGCTGCCAAATCTCGCGTCGCCTTTGTATACTCTCTGGGCTCTCTGGTTGTGGCTTCGATTCCTTCCAATGAAACTTCATCGCGGATTCCTTGAACTGTTGCCAAAAGCTCTTGACACTCACATCCTTTTGGTTTTCACCTTCTGAGCCCTGTGCTAGGCCTATATCCCAGAGCAAAAGACACAGCAATAGGCATATAACACTCAAACTAAAGATCTTGCATGAAGCCATTCTGGTCTCTGGATTGTGTCTGCTCCGAATCGCAGTTAAATCTTAATAGCTATCATTGTTCCAAAGACGCATTCCAAGTCAACTCCCTTATCAACGGAAATTTATGAGACTGGCAACTGCTTTACAACGCTTGATAAGATCTCATATTTCTATTCACATATGTATATATATATATATATATATATGTATATATATTTACATAGTATTTACTGGTATCTGTTTATGTTAGATTCACTGCTGCTTTATTTTTCTGTACCATGTGGCAGATAGTTATAGTAAATACTCGTAAAGATTTGTAAATCTTTTGTAACACATTCTCACAAAATGATGACAAAATTACAAAATTACCCGTACTCCCGCGCAGATTAAACCCGTGACTCTTAACATAGGGCATTAAGCCAATTATCTATAATAGGCCGGAACGGACTAGAGAAGTTGAGTGATTCAACGAACGTGACTAGGCACTTAAGTTGACAGGGAGAATCTTGGGACAAGGAAGGAATCAATCCCATTTAGAGGCTACTGTGAAGGACATGGTCAATGGGCCAAATAAAGCATCCAGAAGAGACCTTCTCTGAATGCGAATCACATTTGATGGAAAGGCCAGTCTGTATCTTATCCGCGTATCAGTTTATATATATCTATATTTATATCACTAAGCCAGAGTCCTTTCGACATGTCCTTTATCGCAAACCTAACCTTACAATTCTTAAAGTAAATATTCAAATATTCAGTTTAAACCTAAACTTTTACTATGCTGCTTCTTGTCTAGCATTAACCATGTGCATATCCTTAAGGGTGAACAGTGGGAAATCCTTGCAAATAGATGATAGCAAACATAGTTTGAATCATTTATTTTATTCACACTAAGCCTGAGGACTTTCACAAGTGTAAAAGCTTAAAGCAACATTTAAAGATATAAATATTTACGCGTAAGTTGCAAGCAGATGTTGCAAGCTGGTGTTGCAAACCGTTCCTGGGCCAGGGCAGCAATCATCTTGATAAATTGTGCAACTGCTTATGTGTTTTTGTGTCGTTTACAGCAATGTCCTTGACAGTTGCACCCCCACTGGGCGAGCTGCTGTTGCCACTGCAGCGTGCTGCACTCTTCTATCCTCACATCGTTTGACTTTAATCTTTATCATTAATTAAGTCAACTTGTAGTAGTCGGGTATGCCTGACTACGTAGATATCCTCTAGTTGAATGTGAGAGTTTACAACATTGAACTCATTAATCGGCGGTCCCACTGTCTCCTACCCTAGCTATCCTTTAAAGGATTCCACATCCTGAAATTTGTATCTGATTTCAGATTTCAGATTTCAGGAAGTGGAATCCTTTAATGGATATTTATAAATATATATATATATATATATATATATAAGAAACTAAAATAAAATAATTTATAACAATTATAATATAATAAAAAAATATGTAAAAAAAATTTATTAATAAATTTTTAAAAATACAAATAAAAATAAAAATAATAATGGGGTGGCAGTCTACAAGGAACTGTTAGAAAATTTATTAAATTTAACAACGTACTCAATAGAAAATGTAAATTATACCAAGAAAAAATGTAAATGAAGAATGAACATGTAAAAAAAATAAAAAATTCATAATAAAAAATAAAAGTAAATAGAAATTGTCATCGATGGCAGAATTTCGAATTTTCGGATTTTGGCTCTGCCATTGCTAGAACTTTAAAAACGAGAAGGGGTAGCAACCTACAAAGGGAGTTACCTCTCCTAACACGCCTGTAAGTAACTAAGCCTCTGATCAAGAGAAGCTTACTAAAAAACAAGTACAGTAAGAGAAAAGGCTGCTGCGATCAGCGTACGATGGAATTAAGCCAAGTATCAGTCTCAAAAGCAGCTCAAGTCTCAAGACGTGTTCGACGTATATTTCTGTATTAAAATAAACCGCGTGTTTTTTTATTTTTCAACACCTTTCGTTGGAATTGGTAACTGGCAGGAAAAAGTGCCAATGACAAGGAAGAAACTACGTGGATTTTTGGTTATAACTTTAATAAGTAAGTGCTCAGTGCCAATAAGTGGAACCAAAAGTTAAAAGTTAAAAAAAAATAAGAATAATAATAATAATAATAAAATAAAATGACGAGGCTCACGAGTGAAACAGGTGCCTATATCCAGTATATATACAGTAAAATATAACTGTTGATGTGTATATATGTATGTATGATCGTACGTTTAAGAACAGAAGAGAAGAAAAAACACACAGCTTAGCTAGCTACAGGTGAAACAACAGTTAGAGTTGAAACTTAAGTCAAACGTAAGGCTCATCACTGGGTGTGAGTGGTTCTTTGGGAAGTGCAACAGTCCTGCACAGGGACTTAAAACTTAGCACGGTCTTTGACCAAATTAACACCCAGTCCAGTCGGTATAATGAGACAGACAGAGAACGCCACAGAAAACTATTACTATATTAGCTAATGAGCTGACCAGGAGAAGACCCCCGCTAAGGCTTAAAAGGCGCCATCCGAGGGATCTAATACTTCGCTCTACCAGAAGAAATCTTCGCCAGTCTACTTAATGTCTGTTGTGGAATTCACTATATTATAATTTGATTGATAATTAACCATTAAGCCGGCACGCCTTAGGCTGAAGACATAGATTATAAGGTCATAAAAGGGATGAAGATATCCCAGTGTATTTTAATAAAATGAATATCTAAAAAAAAATAATAGTAAAACAGAAGTTGTAAAAAAAAATACAAATAAAAAATAAATAAAATATATATATATAAGAAAAATATATTTATCGTATATAACTATATACAGTATATGTATGGTGTAACGGATAAGTTGACACCAATGCTGATCAAGAATATATATTCATTCACCATGTACTCACTTGCCCGTTTTTCCCAGAGAAAAGACAAATAATTTTCCGGTTTATCATTAAAACTCGTCGAGAAAAAAAAAATTTTTTTTTTTTAATTCATAAATTCTTTAACATATTTTATGTACTTATATATAGATATTTACTGGTGTAAATAAAGCTATATTTTTTATTACGCCCATACTAGGATTAGTTATTGTATTCCATTAAAAATACATAAATAATTTATGTGTATATTTATATATATATATGTATGTATATATAAATGTTTCTGTTAAATATATTTATTTATATATAGATGTGTTTGCTTCTATGGTATGTTAGTGGTCTGTGGATACTAGATTGGACTCTAATTTCTAAATATATATATATATATTTATATATATGTAATATGTATATCATTGAGTGGAAATAATAATCCTAAACATAAATTAAGTGTGGTCTGCAGAAATTTTAGAATCAAATCAAAAGGTATATATATATATATATATATCATCTGGTGTTAGAAGTACTCATATTAGAACAGTACAGATAGTGTGTATACGTTTATGTATATATATGTAGATGTGTGTAGATATGGGTGTATACTTTGAATACATTTTAAATTGCACACTAAATAATACTGTGGGATTAGCTAATATTTATCCACTTTATAAATATATATATATATATGTGTGTTTGTATGTATTTAAGTGTGTTTCTATGTTTATGTACCTATACCATTTATGTGTATGTGGGTGTGTGTGTGTGGATATAAATGGCATATTGAAAATATGTATTTAAAATACGTTTCTTAAAGACAATTCAATTGTTATCGTTTTTATTCAGTATATGTATGTATGTAGGTATGTGTGTATACATCATTGTAGTATTGTATGTAAATGTATTCCAATAACTTATGTTTTTTGTACATTTAAAATAAGTACAGTTATATCTTTAGGTTCTATTAAGAACCTCCTTTCTCTCACTTTAAAACTTAAATATTGTATATGTATTTATATATATCTATATATATTATTAATATATCTATAGTTATAGCAAGTATTCACTAGGGTTCAAATAATCTTTAATCTGTTATTCTGTGAATTATTTTTAACCCTAGAATGGTTACTTAACGTTCAATCGATAAAGCTCAAGAAGTGTCCATACTTTAGGTATTTTCTAAAATATTTATTTTACGTTAGGTTTTTTTTTTTGTTTTATTTATTTAATATATATATTTTTAACAGTTTCCTTTATTTTTAAGCTTAGAGCGCAAGAATAACAACAAAAAAATAATCAAAAAAAAACAACCACAAAACGATGTTCATCGTCTCGACGAATACTGCCCATTCTAGGGTTAATGAGAATATACTCTTTCTATTGTAGGTGCTAGACAGCAATATTATAGTTACACTTTTGCTACTCTATATACGAATGCATTCGTACTATATATATATATTTTTTTTGCTTGATGCATTGTTATATTATAATACATAAATAGGTTTGTGTTATTACCCCAACTAATTGCTAGGGGGCTATACATATATATTTATATCGCATAATATTATATAATATAATTTAATGGCAGGAAGAGCTATATATAGTCGTTCCTTAGGCACAACATATTCTATTGCAAGCGATTTCCTACTTAAAAACAAACAAAGACATAAACAGTTTTATTAATATAATCATATTTTTATAATCAAAGCTTTTTTTCCCCAAACTATTTCAAATTTATCTGAAATTTGTTTTTGTACATTTTGTTTTGTTTAGTTCTTTTTTTTTTTTGTTTTAATAGACTTGCTTAAAGCCATGTTATGTAAATTATCACATATTTTAAATAGCTTATCCGATTCAAGGTCAAGATTTATAAACATCAAAAGAAACTGAAATATTTTTGCTTTTATCTTTTCTTTTTAAGATATGAAAATAATCAAATCTCAACCTCGAACCAGCTTTATACTCTAGCGGGGTCGCTAACAACTAATATTGGTATAATAATATATATATTTAAGATATAACATATTTATTTAAGTGTATATCTCTAAGCATTGAATGTCTTGAAAATTATATATTAGGCTATAGGCCGGAGATATTCCGTTACATTATACAAAAAAAAAAAACAACTCCCAAAAGGATGTCTTATAATACAATTATTTCATTATATATATATTTCCAACATATTTGGATTATTATTGTTCTTCAATTATTTTCGTAATGGAAACAAACTCTATATGTTTATATAAAGATTTAAACATAGGATACTACAAATTTTGTATGTGTGTGTCTATTTATATATAGATATGTGTGTGTATCTTCTGTGCGAACCGACTGTTTAATACCCTTGCAAACATAATGGCATAAAGCAAAGGAATCAAGGAAGAGAGCATTGATAAGGCTTAATATATATATATAAAAACTGTAGAATTCAATGGAAGCTAAACAAGATTTAGACTTTTTGTATAACAACTCAATTGAACTATTCTTACTTAACATAATTAATAAATATCGATGCGACTGGCCGTCAACAGCTGGTCTTCCCGATCAAAAATATATATATATATATGTATATATATATGCACAACAAAGTTTACAAAAAATTCAATCCTAATATATAAATCAAACAATCAGATTTGATTAAAAATTAAATTATTCTAAGCGAATGGGACACCTCACCCCATGCTTAGGACTAAAATAATTAAAACCTAATTTATATGTATTGCACGATATCTATATAAATACACACACACACACGCACAGTACGGCAGCGCTGCTGCTTCCCCTAATTGGAGCGTTATAATAACAAGCAGAGCTTAATATTTGTACCAAAAATTAAAATTGTATCTTTTTTTCTCATTAAAATGGATATTTTCATTTGTTTCTCACAATTTGAACTTAAATTTTGTTATTAAAAAGCAGGCCGAATGTTCGTCCGATCTTTCCAATGGCAGTTATATATAATAAAGTGGTTCTTATTGGTTTGGTTTGGTTTGGTACCTTGTTATTTCGTATTGGTATTGGTTGCTTACAACGTCTATGGAGTGGGGATCTGGATCTGGATCAGGTTCAAGCAATATCCTATATAATTTCAAAATCAGGAGACTAGATTGCAGCATATAATAACAGGGACCGGTTGACCTGATCCAATATGTTGTTGGGGTTAAAGTTTAATAAAAGCAATATATATATCTATATAAATCTGTATATATGTATATATATATATTGTATGCATATATGGTAAATAGAACAGTTAACTACATATACGTAAGTTCCTCATTTGATGAATAACACTGGTAGCTCTTAAGCACCGCTTCTAGTACTACTTGGTAAGTATCGTATAATAGATATTTTCTAGCATATCATACTAGTATTACAATATTACAGGTATATGTATATGTATATGTATATATATATGTATATATGTATGTATTTATAGTTCTATAAAATATTACAAATATAAGTGTACTTACACACACACAGACATTATTTATTTCTATTTCTATTTCTTGTTTATTAGGATCTCAATTATAAATTGTCTTTTAAGCAGTGTTATATGGTTTATTGGAAGAGTTATCTGTTATCTTTTTTGTTAACCTTTTACTTTTTATCTTTTTTCTATATATATATATATGTATATATATGTGTGTATATATGTATGTAAGTTTGTATTTAACATATATATATATACGAGAGTTACAAGTATAGATTTGTAGATGGTTAGACAATAAGGAATGGGGAGCACTTGGTTGGAATGTAAGTTATATATCGTAATATATATGTATATATATTGGTTATTTGTTTCATATTTGGACCCAAAAGTGCTAAGACCACCTCTATATTTTGTTTTAGCAAAGCTTTTCTAAAAACTCGAAGGTTTTTGAGTCAAAGAAAACGGAAAAATAAAATAATAAATTGTTATATAAATACACACTCTATTAACTATATATATATATGTATATATATGTACTATATATATATACGGTTATGATCGGGTATATACCCGTATTATTTGTATAATTTGTTATTGCCCAAGTGGCTTCATTTATACGTCAGTTTCATTGCTCAAGTGTCGCTGAAGGTCCATAATACCCTGTTTAACCGTTTGCAGGGGCGTCTGGTGATGGGATATCTGTTTTTGGAGCAGCGGCGGGGGTATCGAACCCAATTGATTTTCATTCGGTAACAGCGCCGTAGCCGAGGATCCCGGCAAAGTATTGGCTGGTATTGTGCTGGGCGAGCTGTGCTGTGATCGGGGACTGGGCGGTGTCGGTGTTGCGGGAATTTGGTGCCAATTAATACTGTTCTGGGAAGTGATGTTGCGCGTCTTCAGCAGGGGTGGGTTCTTCGTTGAGGTGGAGAATGCCATACCACGTCTTAGCGGCACTCTAGAGACATGGTAACAGGGCGCATTTAGGTTGGTGGATTGCATACATTGATCGATAGTCGATAGTTGGATGTGGTAATTCGATAGTCATTCGATCATTCGAACATTCGTTATGATGAGGACATGGCATGAGACATTCGGGAATGCAAGATTAATAATTGTTTTATAGAACGAATATATGTATATGTATATATGACATGTTTGTACATGATGACTACATAATGTACATAATGTATATGTATGTATAGTAGTTTTGAGGACTCTGCGACTCTATCAAAACTGTTCCCATATTTTACGGACTCACCTAGTTGGGCTCGGTGGTGGATAAGAAATGCCGCGATGACTGGGCGACAACAATAAGTTACCCGAGTGACTTGTAGTCGTACCCGGCACAAGCAATGTATTGTTACTATAAGTATGGTAAAGTTAACTGGTAAGAGCGAGCAGACGAACAGCGACGCCAGAGACTACGTAGTACAGTAAAAACTATTTAAGCAAGAATCTATTTGAACATAAAAGTGAACCGCTTGCAGCTACAACGAGTATGCAGTACATACATACATGTATGGATGTATGTGTACCACTACGTGGTCAGTCGATCAAAAACTAAGAGAGCAAAACGCAAGAGCACAAATATTCAAACGAAGAGAAATAATGTTCAGCACTGCCTGCATATGGTGGATTAGAAGAGCGTATGCGCGTGTGTTGTGATGGTGGAATAATAAAAAAAGATGGTATCATGCACAATTGTAAGTTATCTCATCTTTCAGGTACCAGTTGAAATTATCGTTAACAGATAAACTGGATACATTTTAGTCTTTGTATCGGTACATAAATATAAGTATCCATAGGTTTAGTAATACGAAAGAAACTAAGTAGAATGCTAACTGCTTAAGTTCCTGTCCAAAATGACTATAAATAATATATTTAGGTATATATTATTGATTTCTGTTGGCTTTCGATATGGAAGAATCGTTATTATCGATCAATTCTTCCTTTACAACTATCAAAAAGCCTGATCCTGTTCAAAGACAGCAGGCCATCTACCTTTCTCTGTCAGACTCTTGAAATAGAATACCAAATTAGACGAAGACAGACTGATTGTGTTGCCTATCTTTTTGCACTCACAGATTCCTAACAACTGGTAACTTTTCTTACACGAGATCTAATCATGAGAATTCCACCATGCAGGTGGTGGGTATTAGCATGAGACCGCCTTGCATAAATTCACCATGTGTTGTGTAGCGAGCATATGAGGTGAGTTTTCTTTTAAAGCGATTAAAGGCAGATGAGAGATTGAGACTGTTGATGTTTGCTTGGATGAAAGACAGAGAGAGCAGAGCTGCACATAGTTGATATTACAGGTACGGTTACGGGTACAAATAAAAAAATATTTATTATAAAATTATATTTGCTTTACAAATAAAAATGACTAAATATTAAATAAGGCTAATTATGTGTATAAATATGCTGGCTTTAGGTGTACTATGTACTATGTATGTAATAGGTAAGTATATGTATATACATATATATATATATATGTATATATATATATATATATAAATATATGTATGTGTATATGTATATGTATGGTATAATACAACATTAACGACGTGTGTACGGACGGTCTTATAAACGTATACAAATGACTGGAATGTGCTTATCAGAGGATGAAAGTGGTGAATATGCACGGATGATATGTTATGGCTTGCTCCGGTGCTTCTATTAAGCAGGAAGCTTGTCATATGGTCTGTTGAGCTATGCCCGCTACGAAGGAGACTTACGTTTGGATGTGTTGCAAGCTTAGATTGGGCAAACTCTGACCGAGGTGGTTAACTGGTTGCACGGATAGAGTATTGGCCGACGTCGAGACCATCGTTCCAATCTTTGGCTTGGGCAAGACTCCAAACAATTGCTGTTTGCCCTTCAATTGAAGTCCATGGCTCCCTGCAGAACACATACCACAGAAAGATGAAGATGTATATTTATAAAAGAGTTAAGAACATAAAATAGGGTTGTTAAATGTTTAACAAGGCTTACCCATAAGACTGGAACCCTCATCGCTGGACAGTGAGTTAGTCTTTTCAAAATCAACGGATATATTCCGTGAATCATTTAACTCAACGCTGCCGCTGTGGCTGTTGTTTGCGCTGGACACATGACTGCAGAGCGAAGAGTTGATCGGTGACTTGCGCACGCCCAATGAGTCACCAGTTCCACCACTGTTGCCGCTACCACCAAAGCGAAAGCTGTCGCCTCCAATGATCCCTCGCTTTAGCCGCTGATATATGGTCTTGGCACGCCACAAGGCATCATACCAATTTTTGGCCTCCGTGCATTGTAGCGTGAAGGCTGTTGTCGCGACCTGGAACTCGTTGAGATAGACACAGTTCAGGGTATTGTTGTGGCCCAGTTGGACGATCAGGTGATCGGTGAGATACGGCTGGCGTATAACCTTGAGTGCACCCAGTCCCTTCTTGGCAATACTCTTGCAGACGAGCAGTATATCCGTCAGCAGAAAGCAATGGACATCGCTTTTGCCGACATTGTCCTTGAATTTATGATCACCCTCCATGAACAGGTGACGCACCTGGAACGATGGACAGCCGCGCATGGGTGCGCACAGGTCGATCATCTGAGTGTGCTGTTTGATCAGCTTGTCCAGCACCTCGTTGTTGGTGTCCTGCGTCGAGTTAGGTTAGGTTAGTAAGGATTAGGATTTGGGAATAGGGTGAATAAATATGTGTGCGTTGAGTACTTACGACCACATCGTAGGACTCGATGCGTGCCATGACACCCTTGAGGCGTTCATTCTCCTGCCGCATTGTCAAATGGTTGTTGACACTAAAAACAAAATTTTCAACGCTGTGTATCATCACATCCATGGCCTCAATATCGTCCACATCACTCATATGCTTCTTGATAGCCGCAAGCAGGAGACTATACTTGGTCAATCTCTGCATGGGACGAACCACGATGTCGGCCAGCCGCAGGCGATTGCACATCTTTTGTGACTCGCACCATGCCAGGTAAACGGTGAAGAGTGCGTTATTCTGGTTAAGTTCCTTACAGTAAAACTGGCAGGTGCTCTGCTCGGCACAGTATTCCTACATTGGCGGGGATTCGATTAGATTGATTCTTTAAATCAGTGAATGATGACAGTCAGTCAGGGATTCTCACCTTGTAGGGGGCAAATATTGAGGCAAACATAATGAAGCCATCCTGGAAGAATGCACTTCTAAGTGGCTCTCGTGTCCTGACGCTATGGGCAACCATCGGGTATAGCCATAGAGTCCAAAATTTGATATTCGCCTCGCAGACGGCGCGTACGTTGGAGAACAATCTCTTCTGATTGACATCAGTCAGAAGGCGTTCCTCCTGCACCGCCTCCAAGCAGGCAAGAAAGAGCTGTAATACAAGAGGAACGCATTTTGTATAGTCCAGATAATCCTGTCGCCAAGTGGACACAACTTACATCAGTGACCGTCTGCAGGGCATGTATGTAATCGACTTCAGTGGTGACCAGCTCCCATATGGCAGTTTGTATCTTAATCTCACTGTCACTCATGGCACTGCTCTCGACAAAGTCCCTCCAGGATTTGCCCATGTTTTGCAGATAGTTCAGTGAATCTGCTAGCGTCGGATGCACAAAGCCCAAAGCATCTGGACGCTGGGGTACACCATTCTTGGCATAGTTGTCCAGTAACACGTACAACTGATTCTGTTGCGGATTTTTACCAAAAAGCGAAGACCAACGCTGCTTTGTCTGTTTCCCAGTTGTCGTGGTCGATTCGCCAGGCTCATCCGTCGAAACGGACGAATGGAGACCAGTTGCTGCTTGCCCGGAACCCTATACGAATGGAGTCTATTAACCAACTATTCCCCTCAAACTGGACAAGCTCTACCACTTACAAATGATGCCGCTTTCTGTAAGGTCTTGCGACTGCTGTCCCGCTCCGTTATAACCAGATGATGTCCTGCCAAGCTATCAACCTCAGTATGCTCATCCAGTTGATTCATCAGACCCGGAGGACCTGTCAATAGTTCAAATATAATTTAGATACAACTTTCTTTCTATATCCTTTATATAGTCGTACCTGTATCCAAGTAGCTGAACGTAGGATTATTGTCTATAATTGTGATCTGGGAGAAGTTGAGGTTACGCCGGTGCAGAACCTGCTTGAGTGCATTTCTATAAGTATAAAGAATCCGAATCAATATCTTATATATGATCTATATATATATTTGGGGTACTTACAGTAATGTTATGCCCTTGGTCGCCGGTATAAACTCCTCGTCAAGACATTGCGTGGAGCCCAAGCAAAAGGATACCGAGAAATATTCCGAGCTTGAAACCTAATCAAAAGTATACGAATATATATCCATTATGATCTGTATAAATAAATTGTAGCTGTCCCTGTTTGAGATACGCGTAAACCTTTGCTCGCTTTAACACTTTAACTCGAATGGCCAGAGCTTTCACTTAAGATTACTGTAGAATAAGTTGCAAGAAAGTGTGCAAGGATAAGGCAAAAGGATGCGTCTGCTCAAAAGCAGGAATGGCTCTTAGTTTAACCTACGAAGCACAGGGGCTTGAAGGTTAAGGTCGAATCTTGGTTGAAGCTGAAAGCTTGAACTGAAAACTGGAATTAAATGGACGCTTTCAGGCAGGACAATGCAGCTAAAAGGATTAACTCTGTACAAAGTCAAAGCACAAAGAGAAATCAGAGACTGGAAATCAATATATATATATATATATATATATATACATGTTCTAAATGCATCTAGAATAAAAATGCATCAAATGGTTTTTCAATTGAATAAAAACAATTAGAAGTGCTCCACCGAGTGTGGTCGCCGACAGGATACCCTAAAGCTACATCTGATCCTAATGCTAATACATATGTAAATATATTTTCATTGGACTTGCACTGATTCTGTATACTATAAGAACTGTGAAGACTGATCAGGTATTTATAAATATATATATATATAGAATGAAATGCTGTCTGTAGCATAATTTTTCACAATTTCCGACTATCCTTTCTATCCTATTTTAAGTATTTGCCGATTACAGGGTATCAAAGGGCAACAGTTGCCATCGCTGACCTTACAAATAGTATGTATATATATATATTGTTTTTTTTTATGTATATATATATATATATATATATTTGTGCTGAGTGCCAGCAGCTAAACCTATTTGTGAATTCAATAATAAAATTCTAGTAGAAAAATCGTGGCAACAGAATGCATACAGTTGGTCATAACTTTGATTGCCAAATAGTATAATAAAGTTTATTATATAAGCTTAATAACCCTATCGTAATATGCCCAGATGTTATATACACATATATATATAGAGCTATATATATAGTATATATTTGTACAAGCAGGGAAAGGATTGTTTTGGAGAACGATTCCCGTTTAGTACTCGTAGTACTAATAAATATAGGCAGTTGCTGTTGATTCCACGTACAACAACAGGCTCTGTCCTTTTTGCTGTGTGTGTGCACACACACACAGGCACTAACACACTTACACACAGACACCACAAACACACACATACATACAAACACCCACTCAGATGAGGGTATCTGAAATGTAGGTGACTCACCTCGCTGCGTGTCAATAATGGTTTCTTTCGATGTATTAACGATGACTGCTTTTTGACTGGCGCCGCCGACGACGAGGACGACGTCGCTGGAGTCACGCTCTTGGCTCCACCATTATAAAATATGTTGCCCGCTGAGGGCTTGTCGCCGTATGGGCTCAACGTTGAGATTGAGGTTGAGTTTGTGGATGAGACTGCGATTGGCAGCGTTGTTGCCAAAATGTTGCTAACACTACTCTGCACATATTTAGTTGAGGTTGAGGAGCAGGAGGAGGAGGAGGAGGAGGTGGGTACCAGATAGCTTGTCGCAGATGCACCACTACCACTGCAGGCTGTCACATGCGATGTTGGCATATGTGAATGCTGGGCATTGGTGTTGGAGTTTGAATTGGAATTGGAGTTGGAGTTGGAGGAGGAGGAGGAGGAGGCGAACGACCGATGGCTGCAGCGAACATTTGAGGCAACGTTGCTTCCAACACGACAGCTGCTCGGTGAGAGCATGAGAGATGGTGATCGACGTACAGATTGTTGTTGTTGTTGGGCTTGTGTATGGCTGGTTGTTATGGTTGTCGGTAATGTTGTGCTTTGTGGAATGATGCAGTGCGTCGAAGGCGCCTGACTGGCCTTGAGGGGATTGCGATTATCCCCCTACATATGGCAAGTGGTGTATATATATGTATGTAGAGTATATAGAATGTAGTAGCAGGAAGCAGCGAGAGTAGGGGAGAGAGAGAGAGAGAGAGAGAGAGAGAGAGAAGAGAAAGAGAGAGAGAGAGAGAGATAATAAAACAGATAGAGAGAGAGATAGAGACAGAGCGTGAGTATGCATAAACTGTGTACAGAAAAAGGAAACAAAAACCCGATAAAAATTATAAAAATGTTCAGCTTTAAATTAAAAAACTTTCACGAATTCGAAAAAAGGTTCAAATAAATAAGGAAAGATTATATATATATATACCATAAGGATATATCGAGGTTGAGGTGTCTATATATGAAGGTTCTCTTGGATCAAAGTTATCTGACAGACCGGACAGATATATATAACAGTTTCCTCAAGAAACTTAAATCCTTTATAAGAGCTCCAAGATGTCCAGAAATGGAATTCAATAACAGATTGGAAGATTTGTCAGTTTTATTGAATTACAGTCCCGGACAGATGTGATATGAGGATGGCTTAGATGATAATGAATATGATTGGTAATTAGTACAACAAAAAACAAAACAAAAAAGAAAGAAAAATAAAGGAAACTAAGAAAAACTAGGGAAAAAGAAGATAACATGCCATAAATCAATGACAATCGCAGATGCGACCAACACACACACACACACACGCACACACGCACACACGAAATGCTAATTAAGAAAGAAAAAAAACCGAAAGCCAAAAACCGGAAAGGAAAACAAGTTTTTATATGTCCTCGATGTGTGCAATAAACGAAGGATAAGAAACAATTCGAGCGTAATTGAAAGCGAATAGAACGTTTGCATTCAATGCAATTGAGTTAACTGAATAGTTTTCTCAACTGATTGGCCATGTCCCCAAATGTATATCCATATGCTACGACCCCACCCCCAGGGCACTGGCAGTGGCAGTGGCAGTCCCAGCCCAGCCCATTCGCTACCCAAACCCAAAGGCCACCCACTTACCACATGCGTCTGCTGCTGCTGCTGCTGGTGCTGCTGCTGTTGTTGCCCAGGTGACGCCACTGACGATGATATGCCAGGCGATACGAGGGCTCCTCCGGCGCTGCTGGTCGCAGCTGTGGTGGGTGGGACAGCAACTCCGTGATGGCAGGGCACCACCGTGTCAAGGCCATCCAAGTGGGTAAGACTTTTTGATTTCAGCTGAAATGAAATAAATTAAAAAATCAAAAACCGAAGAAAAAGAAGAAAAAAGCAAAAAGAAACTGTTTGTGAGTGACAGAAATCCATTTAACGACTCTTCAACCACTGTCGATGTTTATAATAGAATTTCTAATGTAACGCAAAATCGGCGGCCAATCCGTAAGAACTTAAAGCCACAAAAAAAAATTTCCATTCCGATTTCAATCAATACGTCAGAAACTAGAAAAGAACTTTAAGTTTTTTCATGCTACCAACAGAGTATAAACTTGGCTTATATAAAGCTTCCATTTTGCTGCGGCAGAATATAATTCCATCAGGTTATTCCAAGTGTAAAACAATCTCTTTAAAGACTTAATTTCATACTCCTACTCGTTTAAGTACTCGTAATGCAATAAACAGCGGAAACGCAACGGATTCCACAACGTCTTCCGCCTCGACTGAGGTCCTGCCCGGGGTGGGGCTTAGGAACCTGTGCGCTTCCTAAGATGTATGTTATTATTACAGATTATGCTTTTGATGTGCTTAAAGGATTTTCTTTGTTGCTTTCCTGATTCTCCTCTCTCATTTCTGCTGTCGCATACACTTACTATATATAGAATGAACCATACATATAAACATATATATATAAGTATAAGTACATAAAAGTCTCAATTGAGACATAAACCACATATTAAATTTTCTTAGTTTTCTGCACCACTCCTTGAACTGAAGATTGACTTCCTTTCTATATATATATGTTTATATGCACGTCAGGACTTAAGCATATTATTCATATGTTAGCTGAAAAGTACTTGATATTTATAAGATTTACGTTTCCTTATACTTTCTTGGGCTAACTCGACTTTTAAATTGTAATATTAGACCTGTAGAAGGTTAAAGTATAGAGTAATCTGTATGTATAATATGTATATATAATCTGTAGACATATTCTGTATATATATAAACTGTTTATATGTATAGTCTGTAGATATGCAATCAATATAAGCTGTATAGTCTATACTTTGCTATATTCATGACTATATTAATGACTGTATTCTAAGCTGTATTCTGACTTTCTTCTAGGATAGATTCCTACCTTTAGCCTTAGCATTTTCTAAGCTATATTACTGGCTATTGTAGGCTATATTCTTGGGTAGATCCTTACCTTTAGTCTTAGGTTCTTCATAGCTTTATTCCTGGCTATAGTGTAACCTATATTCTGAGCTATATTCTAGGATAGAATCCTACCTTTAGCCTTAACATATTCTAAGCCATATTCCTGGCTATATTCTTGGCTAGATTCTACGCTATGTTCCTGGCTATATTCTTGGGTAGGTCCTTACCTTTAGTCTTAGGTTATTCATAGCTTTATTCCTGGCTAGAGTGTAACCTATATTCGGAGCTTTATTCTAGGATTGAATCATACCTTTAGCCTTAACATATTCTAAGCTATATTCCTGGCTATATTCTTGGCTATATTCTTGGCTAGATTTTAGGCTATATTCCTGACTATTTTAGGCCACATTCTGGACAAGACTCTATAACAAAATACCGTTTAATAGAACCATGGATACATTTTTCACGACATTTCGCTAACATTTAAGTGTGGCCACAAAAATAAGTAATTTTTTTTTAAAAGAAATAGTCAATGAAAATAAATAAATATATACAGATCCAATTAGATATTTTGTCTACTTAAGCACCAAATTTATATGTTTTAATATTGATTTGGGAATGATAGGCTAAAAGATACCCTAAAGTCTAGTGCTTAACTCAAAACTCGACACGCTTAAGGAACACGGACAGAAGTCTATTTCGGCTTGACTTTTCAAGCTGATCAAGATTATATATATTCTTGATGATGATGTTATCCTTATCTTCTGACGTACTTTAAAACATCTATTATATATCCTTTCTTACCTATTCCTTAATTCCGATGCCTGCTTCGATTTCAATGCGCCTAAGCATAGACTTATTTTTTGGCTACTCTCAGATTCCACTAAGTTTTATTACCCTTGCACAACGTCACCCTGAAAGCAGCTAAATTTAAACAGCTTTAAATTGAAGCTGCTATCTCTTTCCCGTTGCTTTACCCTCTCGCACTCGTGTGTACATATGTTAAGCCAAAGTCTAATAAAAACATAAAGGGAGCATTTGTCAAAGAGGAAAAGCAGAAAAACAAACAAAACAATTTGTTTACATTAGGAATAATTATTTAATCCGTAATCTCCTGCATGTGCCACAGGATAATCTGACCTAACTAAGTACGTATTACACCGATATATATAACCAGTTTATGGTTACTTTTCTTTACTTCAATTTAATGCTTCGGTTACCCTTTTATATAATAATCGAAACTAAATTAATAAATTGATTGATAAATTGATAACAGAAGAGGAACGTAACAAACACCCCACACCCACCCAATCCCAATGACGTTCATAATCTGTTGGGTAATGAAAGTTTGAGCTTTAAATGAGATCCTCAGATAGGTTTGCAGGTGACAGTGAAGTGCCTGCAATTGAGTGGACAAACTAAAGGTAAGAGGTGGGAGCGGGAAATGATAGAGGTAGCAGCGAAACAGTAGGAGGTATTATCTAGGAGGTGGGAGGTGGGTGGTGGGTGTATAGGAGATAAGAAGTACGTCAGAGCAGCTTGGACAGCTAAGATAGGACCTAGAAGACAAAAAGTGGGAAATGGGTGATGGGAAGTGGGTGGTTTGTGGCTGAAGGTTGGTGGTAAACCGTACGGAAAAACAAAACTAGTAGAAAAAAATCAATCAATAATAAGAAAAAGATGCGAATTATCGCCATCATCTCCGACAAAAAGCATAACGAGCACGTTTCAGATACTCGCGGAGCGAAAACAACAAAAAAAAGAACAACAAACACAAAAAAAATATATATATATATATATAAGATATAAAAAGGAGGAGAAAAAGAAATTAAATAAAACAAGAAAAAAAAAGTAGAAGGGAATTGAAAAAGTCTTTATTATCATGTTACTCGTATAAATTCGTTACCAGCGGCAAGGACTAGATGACAGGATGCAGGGTGCAGTGTGCAGGTGCTCAATGTGGTGTACATAAGCCTGGACAGACTCACCTGCAGTTTGCTGGCAGGCGGTGAGACGACCAAACAGATTTTCATTGTGGCGCGAAGGAACTCCTCGCGCTTGGTCCTTAGGTCCGCTGGGACTGAGATGGGCGATGTGGCGTTCGGTAAGAAGGGATTCCGGTTACGCACCAAAATGGGTATAGAATTGGGTCCGTCGGGTGGCGAGGCGGACATTTCAATTTTCTGTGACGGATGCTGTTGCGTAACAATTGGATTATTCTGCTGGTGATGCAGCAGACGCGTCGGTGAGTTCAAGCTGAAGAGTTTACGTCTCTGGCGTCCTGGTGTTGAAGATGAACTCGAAGCTGGGCTAGGCGTCGGTCCTGCCGGATAGCTAAGACCGCTTTCGCTGTATGTTGACTCCTGCGAGCCGGCTCGACTGTATGCGGGTGTCGGCAGCTGTGCAGATCGGGAGCCAGTGGCAGTGCCCCAGCCGGAATATTTGACTGAAGTCACATTCGAATCCAATTGAAGCTCTTCCGATTGAATTGTTGCTTCGTTGGGGTGTTCCTCATCGTCGTAGGTACTATGGTAGGTGCGTGCCGTAATCTCCGGCAGAAACGGATTGTTCGGCGATGTCAGCGTATATTGATAATAGGCGCCAGCATCGCCACTCTCCACAGGTAACATAGTATCTCCATCTGTCTCATCCGGTGTACCCTCTTCGGGAAAGGAGCCAGTATTCAGATCATGTCCGCCACCAATGCCACTGCTACTCGACAGCACATGGGTTGCGCCCAACTGTTCCCATTCACCCGACGACGAATTGTATGAGGAAGCGGTGAAGCCATCATTTGAGTGACCCTGAAAGCTGCGCGAGCTCTCGTTGCTTCCCTTAAAGAGAAAGTTCTGGAGACGCGTTATCCGAACCGAGCTGCTCTCACTGGTGATGCTGCAGCTGCGACTGGCATTGGTATTGCCAGTGGCTGTGCCACCACTGGCTCCTGCTCCAGCGCCTGCTCCTGCGCCTGCATGTTGATCAATCCGATTGGTGCTCTGTAGCTGGGCCTGCTGCAATGCATCATTGCGTCTCTTTTGAAACTGCTGCGACGTGTCACGTTCACTGCTGGTGGCGGCGGTGCTCAATTCACCGCCCATTTCGGCGCTTTGTTGACAGGCCCAGTAATAGATGCTTGTCTGTGATCCCTTGAGCTCGCCTAGCTCGTAGTTACTTTCCAGTGAGCTGCTGGAATTGGTGGTAGTGGTGGCTACACTGCTCAGATGCTGATACGCGTATTCTGGTGGTGTGCCCTCGTCGGGACTGTCCAGCAGCAAAGCTGTATTGATGTGACCGCCAAGTCCCAAGCCGGGCAGATGCAGTTGACTTGATATCGAAAAGGGTAGCCGACCGATGAGATTGTTGTTCTCCTGTTGTGCCTTGGGCAGAGGTGGTGAAGCAGAGTTCTTGGCTTGTACGTCGTCCGGCGGATGTTCACAACGTTTAATCTCAAGCGAGCTGTGCTCTCTGCGGCGGAATGAGCGTCGCAGCCTTTCCGCAAGTTTTGACTGTTTGAGTGGAGTTTTGTCCTTTGATGACTTCTCCTTGGCCGCGCTGCCAAGGAGTTGCACCTTATCAGTCTTTTCTTTTCGTGTATCCTCCAGTAGTTTTTCGTGCATTGGTGCTGCCTTCAATGTCCACTCTTCAATCAGTTCAGACTCTGTTTCGATAACGATAGTCGCTATTTCCGGTGGTTCTTGGCTATCGGCTAATACTCTTACAATTGGTAGTGCCACAAGGCCACCACCCATTACGGTCGCCCTTGCGCCGTCTTGGTCAATTGGTCCAGGGTGCGTGACCTTGCTGCTATCAGATACTAGATACTGCCTTATATCTTTAGCATGAAGTTGCTTGTATTATTATTATTATTATTATTATTATTATTACTATTACTATTATTGTTATTCTGACTTTGGACCAAAAAATTTCTTTGATTCGTTTTGATTCACTTTAAGTCGCGTTTAATTTCGTAATTAACTTGTTAATTAAATAACTTCACATTAATTTAAGAAGCGTTGATTTCCCCAAGAAACACATTTAATTGTTTTCATTTCCTGTGCCTAAACTAACAATACTTACTTAATTACTTTAAGTATTATCGATTACAATTTCATGTAATCGTTGTTGTGCCTTTATTGCTTAATTTATTTATTTATATTATTAATCGTTGGTTAGCTGAAATAACACACAATAATCAGAATCAGTTTGGGAAACAGAAATAGAAAGAGAAGCAGAAACAGAAACCGATACTGGAAATAAAAAAAGATGATTTGATTCTACTTAAAAAACTTGCCAAGGCTGGAGATCTGTCGTAATGGAAACATTGTCTATATCGCTTCCAACAGATGGTACTCTTGTGATACACATAAGATACACATTCGATACACAAGTGATGCTCATGCGATACTATTATCATACTCAGTGATACATATAAGGAACACTTGCAATCCACAAGAGATACTCATGTGATACACTTATGGTACTAATGTGATACTCATGCGATACACAAGCTGTGATAGAGTCCACAAGGGATACTCAGATGATAATCACGTGATACACATAAGATACACATTCGATACACAAGTGATGCTCATGCGATAATATTATCATACTCAGTGATACATATAAGTAACACTTGCAATCCACAAGAGATACTCATGTGATACACTTGAGGTACTAATGTGATACTCATGCGATACACAAGCTGTGATAGAGTCCACAAGGGATACTCAGATGATAATCACGTGATACACATAAGATACACATTCGATACACAAGTGATGCTCATGCGATAATATTATCATACTCAGTGATACAAATAAGTAACATTTGCAATCCACAAGAGATACTCATGTGATACACTTGTGATACTGATGTGATACTCATGCGATACACAAGGGATACTCATGTGATATATGTAAATATCACTTGCCATTCAAAAAGGACATTCATGCGATATCCATGCAATACATATGTGATGGTTATGCGATACACATTGCTTCCACAAGCGATACAATTTGCGATAGACAAATAATGCGATAAAAACTGAAAAGGCAACACAGAACGTAACTCAATTTTATCCCTTTGACATAAGGTTAACTAGCTGAAAGGACCAATTGAATCAATTTGCGCATCTTTGTGAAAATGCGTCAAAGAAAATGCTAAAAGTAAATGCAGCTGCAGGCATATAAAAGCTGCACTATTTATAGAAGCTGTGCAAGAAATGGCTTCCTGCTGAAACAGTATAAAGAGTTAATTACACGATTGTGTTGCACTGAATGAAGGATATATTTAGGATGTATATTACTTGTATATATATATATAACAATAAGCTGGACTGAGTGCAGGCCACAATTTGCAGCTCTATCGTTTTCACTCTGTACACATTCAAGTACAATTCAACAACCCACAAATTGCTCAACAGAGTCTGCAACCTAGCAACCTGCTGCCATTATTGAATATACAATGTAAATTTACTTAATATCCTTGCACAGATAGATTGTGAATAAAGGAGAATGCACAAAAAATAAAAATAAAAAATAAAACTCTGTATGGAAGGTAATATAATAAAGGGATAAAGTTAATTTAAATTCTTACGTTCATTTCAAATATTTTTTTAACTTGATTTATAAAATAAATAAAAATTCCAAGCGTAGCCACTGACAGTCTCCTTGTTACACGCTCCATCGGCCAGCTTAACGAACTACATATATATGTATATACATATATATATATATATATATATATATGCGTGGTTTATATAGTCGCATACCGTTACTTACCTTAGTTGGTTGGGGTTTAATGAGGCATTTCGATAACGGTTTAGTTTCCCTTTTTTTGCGCGCTTTTCTTCCCCTTAACCAAGTCGTTGTTTATATTATATTTCTACCTCCTGCCTCCTCTTACCATACACTTTTTATTGCAACATTTTGCTGCTTCCTTTGGTTTCCACGGATCGCCCGGTCCGAGGACCCACAACATAACGCCAAATGGGCGCCGGACGTAACAGTCACATTCGAGTGTACAAACATATTTACGAGTTGTATGGACATTGCGAGTGGTCGCGGTCGGATAAAGAATCAAGAATGTGTGGCATATGGACTTGAATTACCTGCAAAAGGGAAACAAAAGGGGGAAAAACATATAATACTCGTATATATATATATATATATATATTTAACTGACATTAACATATTTATACTGAATAATGTCCTTAATTTAAGGAATCAAATATGCAACCAGATTCCACTTAAATGCAAACCCGAAAACCACTTTTACTTTCCAGCAAAGTGCGGGATTACACTCTCAATTGGCATAATTATTTCTATAGAAATGTAATCTGAACGTTTTCTGATGAAATTTATATAAATAAATAAACATATTAAGTTAAGAAATTATGGTTAACTTTGTTCACATACAAACGAATTCAGTTGAAAATTATTTCATGCAAAACTTTCAGTGCAATTACAAAATGAAAACGTTTCTGTTGAATTCTGTTGCTTAACTGAAACTTTCACCCAATTACCAACTTATTAACATCAATTCTGAATAACTTTCCGAGCAATAAATGTCAAAGTTACGATGTTTTTTTTTTTTGAGCTCACTTCAGATCTCGTACCTAGTTTCATATAAAGAACATATTGTAATATGGTCTTAATATATATAAAAGAAATTCTTTAAAAATGTTTCAGAGGCAATAAAACATTCTCAAGCCTCTCTCATAATCTTGAGAATAAAAAGGAAATAAAATATGATAAATAAATAAAATATTCAAAATAAAATATGTAATGAAATTTAATAGTTAAGATATAAGAAATACTTAGTAAATAAATAATAATAATTTAAGAAAAAAGAAATTAAAAAATTTAAACAAAGAGTACATAAAATAACTAAAGAAAAGGAAGCATATTAAATAAAATATTAATAAAATAAAAATAAATTAAAAAGCTTGTATAAAAACTAATTACAATATATGAGTTAGTAATAAAAGATATAAAAACTAGTAAAAAAAATAATTTAATTAAAATAAAGATGAAAAACCAAATGAAGATAGTTCTGAGGTTTATAAACTGCTGCAAAAGCTCTAATTGAAATAAGTTATTCGAGTATTGCATAAGACCCAAGACATATACAATGCAGCGTTTGCAATTTGTTCTTCCTTTTGAAGACATAAAGCAAAGCCAACAGGCTGTGTGTGACCTCTCCTTGGACAAGGACGAACATCTATTACGCGCGCAAGTTCCAGGAAAATCGTGCAGTCAGACAAACTCAAGCGGAACTACCTCAAATTCTCAAAAGAAAGCAGTAAAGTGACAGCAAGTAAAAAAAAATGCAACAATTGTAAGAGTACACTGCGCAAAACTGACCTGAAATAGAGACAAAAAAATTGTCAAAAAAAGGAAAAGGCTGAAAAGGTTGAAACACAAAGCTGCACTTCTAAAATAACTCGCTTGAAATATAGGCAGGGCAAATGGAATAGAATATTTAACTACACGTTGAACTGAACACGGAAAATTGTGGAATATAAATTCGTTTTTTTTATCTGAAATGCACTCAACATTTCCTCTTTTCTTTTCCTTATTTTTTGCCTTTTTCCGAGTGTCGAATGCACAGATACAAGCACACTTAATGTCCACTATCTTTACGGTCTGCCAGTTCGCGATTTTGTGTTGCCTACATTTTAGGGCAGATTTCAGTGAGTGCAGCGAGCAGCGAGCAGCGGGCAGCGGGCAGAGAGGCAACGTGCAACGTGCAACTGACTGTGAATCCGGAAATTAAAAATTTTACTTTGCCCCACTTTAATGTAATGACCTCCGAATCAAAGCTAAGTGCTGCGTTTATATTGTATATACGAGTGTGTGTGTGTATTTATAGTTGACACAATGAAAACGGACTAATGGCATAATAAAGTTTGTGAAAATCTTTTTTTTAGTGTATGAGAATGACAAATATAGAAAGCGATATCTCTGACACTAATTGACATTAATTTGCAGTCGGATAAGTTTGTGCACTTTTATCTGATTAAAAACGAATATATCTCTAATTTTTCCATTCTGCTGATGAATGAAAGCAGCTGGAGGCAAACCAAGAGGAAACCCATATATGTTCGTATGGCAAGTCTAAGTCTGAGGTGTCTAAAGATGCCTCTTTGAGTAATTAAGAGATTACTCTTTGCACTCTAGGCACTTGCACTTGCACTTGCACATGAAAGGAATGAAAATATCGATTCAGATGGTGCAAAGGATAAGCGCAGCATAATTAGTATAAGAGGAACATCCGATTTGTAAAGGATAATCTCAACATGCTAAGTACCAACGGATAGGCTAACTTGTTTATGAAATTAGGGGAGATTATTCAATGCCTCGGCACTTGCGTGAAAGGAATGAAAGGAACATAATGACCTTAGATGAAGAGGGCCATGCAAAGTGGGCTTTGGTTAAAAGGAACAGTCGATGCGAACAGGATAAGCGCAATATGATTATCCTGAAAGAGAAAGATCCCTAAAATGAGTAAAACATAAGGATAATCCTAATAGGAACAACTCATTCGTTATCCAGCAACAGATTTCATTTACATTTCATGTTTTGTCTCCTACTGTACACGCCAGCAAGTTACTTCGATTCTTTGATACCAGAATACGCGCTTTCATCCATTAAACGCACACATACACGCAGTTTAGACCTCGTTTTAGAGACAAAATAGTTTTGACCCCATTGCACTAGCGTTATTAAAAACCCATTCCCAATCCTGTTGGGTGCGCTAGCTCGGAACTCAAGAATTCTTGTAACAATTATCGCGGTACACTGGGGGCTATCTAGGGAGTTCAAATGTGTTAAAAGCATTCGACTCCCCCGAAAGACTGGAATATTCTAAGGTTGCTTCGAAATCGATTTAAATGTTTAGCTTGCGTGTTCCACGACTTACAACAAAACGAGTACACACTGTGCTACTGGCACTATGAACCGCAGTACTCCAACCTTACCAACCTTTGATACCTGGGCCTATATAGAGTGAAAGGTATATGTGTGTGTATATATGCTGTGTCTTGGCTGTAACAGCTATAAGAATGGCCAAGTCAGAAGTGTTTACCTAGGAGATACCGTAGACAGCATAAACGATTACATATTGATAGATATGTTCAGATATGCAAATACTCTATTAATGCTGATAATACGACTACACTTCGACACTTGTGTGCGTGTGTGTGGTGTGTGTGTGTGTGTGGTGTGCTTTGTAAATCTGAACTATACCCTATAGAAAATGTGATTTAATTAGAAGGAGGTATGAGCATAACCTTCTCCTTTACAATTTCAATTTTCTTAAGTTATCCGTGCACACTTCAGACCTGTCAAACCTTTACAAGGGGGATTGGCCGCATTGGCAGCGGGGCATTTTCCGGTTCATTTACGCCGTATTTGCATTTTCTAACAGCTTTTCACAAAACCACCATCAACAAAAAAAAGAAGAAAAAAAGCATAACAATAATAATAATAATTACGCAGTTGCAAGTTTTAATTTCCGTTTCTGTTTGCGCAGAAAAGTTAAAGTTAAGAAACCCTAAAAATCAAACAGGCTTTGTTCCTTTCAAAACTTTACAAGAAACAGAGAATATCATAATGATGATGATGATGATGATAATAATGATGGTGTTATAACAAAGTTTATGGAAATTTATATAAAAGCCTCAACGAAGATATACAACTGATGTATAACTTATATAAAATAAATATATAAACTTATATCCTGATAATCATATTTTCATACGTAAGAAATTTAGTTCTGGTTACGGAGAAAAAATGAAGGATTTCTTGCCAGGAACCGTATATAATTCATATGATTATATACTGCTATTGTTATTTTTAATAAAAGGAAATTATTTTACTTGGAATAACAATTTTATTATTCAAGAGTTTTTCTTGGAAGTTCTCTTGATAAGTTTTGGAATATGTGAAAAGCTGTTGCTTTATGATATTTCAAGACAACTAAGAAGTAATAATAAATATATATAAATAATATAAAATAATAATAAATAAATCGAAATAAAAATTTTAAAATTTACCATCGATTGAAAATAAAATAAAATAATTGGTATTTTTCCAATATTTCCCTTTTTAATATAAATGGTTCTTCATTAAATAGACAAAAATTACAATATCTTTTATTTACCATTAGAAACTTCTATATAATTATACTTAAAGAGCTGGTTTGATTGAAACTCGATATAATAAAAGACCCTGCGTGTGCTTAATAATACTACTAAAATACCACTTATTTTTGAGTTAAAAAACATTGGCAATAATGAAAATGTTTGGAGCAAAAACAAAATTAAAGCTAAAACCTATTATATTAAAACATAAATAAAAAGAATTATGTTTATTTAAAGACTTTTTGTTTGATATTTGAAACTGTAGAAGTGAGTGTAATGATAAGTAATTAGATTTAAAATATGACTAATCTATTGAGTCCATTAATGGATTAAGGGGTATCTGTCGGCTGGGTATGCCAGCATCAGTTGCCGCACTCTGTTTGTCTGCTCTAGAATAATGGCAATGTGGCACGCGACCTGACAGGAAATTGAATGCACTGCAGTCAAATAGAAAAACCAGTGCAGGGTGAGGCTCCGGGCCGGAGCTGTGCGCTGGGTGCAAAAGGCCGGGTCCGGGCGCTGTAGTGTTCGGATACGTTTTTAGGGTACGGTACGTGGAAAAGCCAATCAGCATATATTTTCTATCGTAGTGTGCATATACGAGAGCACCATATACTATATACTCGTATATGGGTGCATACATTTTATGGACTCAGTGATAGGGAAAACATGCAACTTTGTCTTTCCCTTGAATAGAGAATGACGGCAATGAGTATTAAACAAGTAGTACGAGGTAATCGAGGTTTTGCAATAGCTATTTTAAGGGCCGAAAATAATCAATGTTTTTGCATTATTTACCCAATCAACTTGAAGTTTACATGCTATGGAAACTACATGCATCTCATTCATATACTAGATAGATTCACATATTGAGTACTCTGTGCCCCAGGTAAATAGACGGATGCTATTCCCATCCAGTTACGAGTGATTTCAGTTGATTGCGTCTATGCTTTCTTTCACACAAATACAATACGAAAAGTTAAGTGCATTAATAAACTGTTGGAACTATAGAATTCAGTCAGTATATCATATATCCTATATCCTATATCCTATATCCTATATCCTATATCCTATATCCTATATCCTATATCCTATATCCTATATCCTATATCCTATATCCTATATCCTATATCCTATATCCTATATCCTATATCCTATATCCTATATCCTATATCCTATATCCTATATCCTATATCCTATATCCTATATCCTATATCCTATATCCTATATCCTATATCCTATATCCTATATCCTATATCCTATATCCTATATCCTATATCCTATATCCTATATCCTATATCCTATATCCTATATCCTATATCCTATATCCTATATCCTATATCCTATATCCTATATCCTATATCCTATATCCTATATCCTATATCCTATATCCTATATCCTATATCCTATATCCTATATCCTATATCCTATATCCTATATCCTATATCCTATATCCTATATCCTATATCCTATATCCTATATCCTATATCCTATATCCTATATCCTATATCCTATATCCTATATCCTATATCCTATATCCTATATCCTATATCCTATATCCTATATCCTATATCCTATATCCTATATCCTATATCCTATATCCTATATCCTATATCCTATATCCTATATCCTATATCCTATATCCTATATCCTATATCCTATACTCACTTTATAAAAAATTCTGTCGCACTCTACGTATACGTAATGTCTGCTGGGGAGGGATATCACGTATACGCACAAGTGTACGTATTGCATGTCTGCGAAGGGTATTACGTATACGCACAGGTGAGCGTATTGCATGTCGGGAGAGAGTATACAATGTTTGGCAAGCGTTTAAACATGTTTCTCCACCACAACATAAGCACATAAATGTTTGTATATATGTAGTTAAGCGTATAATAATCATGTGGTATATGAAGCCTCGAAAATAAGACAGTTTCGCATTGGTGCGCTGCCATTTCTTGCATTGTCTTACGTCATTTGACGTAATTCACGGTGACTTTGCCGCAACGCTGGCAAGGTTAGGGCCCCGGTATGTGTCATCATTATCGCCCTCACCTCACGTGGCAAAAAGCACCCACCATCCATCCAAATACACAAACATACACACACACACACACACACACGCTCGTACACACACCGTACACCGTCAGAAACCACACACCGCATACACAGCTCCCTGGCCCCAGCCTAAGCTAAACACCTAAACACCCCCCTAGCCCACCTATCCGCACTGCCATCCACCCAAGCCAAACCAAACCAAACCAAACCGAACCAAACCATCGAAAAGCCACCCAAGCCACCCACCTATGCGATGGTCCTTACAAGCCTTGCCAATACCAAAATCGATCGTTGTGGTTCCTTTTCGTGAAATGTTAAATTTTTCCTACTACTTCTGCTTCTTCTTCTTCATATTCTTCCTCTTCTGCTTCCTCTTTAACGTTGCTGCTGTTCTTCTTGTTGTTGTTGTTGTTTTTTTTCGCGTTCGCTATATAATTCTGTTTATGTTCTTGTTGTTGTTGTTGTTGTGTTGTCGCTGCCTTGTCTGATTCTGCGTTATTGTTGTAATAAAATTTTACGTAATTCGTAGCTGGGTAGGCCCCCAAAAACAGCCACCCTAAACACCCCCCCAAGCCCATCAGGAGCACCGCTGCGGCCCACCTGCCTCTGGAAAATGTTGCACACGCAAATTTGCCGTGCTCGAACGGCCGTTGTCCAAAAGTTGCCTTTGTTTGCCAATTTTTATGAGCTCCTCACCTGCCACAACAACGTACGGTCAAATTCCCATTCATTTTTCACACGCTTTGCGCACACATACACATACAAACACACTCGCACACGCACAACAAACACACACAGACAAATATACAACCTTAAAGAACAACACCTGTAGACTAATTAATGACAAATTTCTCCTGCTTCGTCTATGTTTTTTGTTAGTGTGTGTGTGTGTGCTTCGTTGTATGTATGTGTGTGTGTGTGTGAGTGTGTGTGCGTAAATTGGTATATAATGAAATGAGAGCCTTACGTGTTCCCATTTTCTATTTGTATTGTTTGCAAATTGTGTTAACGTTGATTTAAGGTGATTCAATTAGTTTTCGGCTTGAATTGTGGCTAAAAGATTTTCTTCTTTTCCTTGGCAAATGGGTTAAAATACGGTTATACTTGTAAGCCAATTAAAGCCAAGTTTTTGTTTTATGATACCAAATCATATTGCAAAGAAGTAATTAACCTTTGTTAACATGCCCATAACAGCCATCATAATTGTATCCTTGAGTAGCTTTAAGCGCCTTATTATCCTTACGTTTATCATCGCGTTTCTTATGATGAAGCTAGACCTACAGATACGAGAGATACTTCTTACTATTAATAGATACTATATACATTAGACGTCCGATTTAACGTACTCTATGTAAAATACACACATACATCATACATCATACATCGTACATCATACATCATACATCATACATCATACGTCATACATCGTACATCATACATCATACATCATACATCATACATCACACATACATACATAAATACATACATAAATACATACATAAATACGTACATTAAACTTTCATCATACATACATCATACTTACATCATACATACATCATACTTACATCATACATACATCATACTTACATCATACATACATCATACTTACATACTCATCCACACTTATACACATACACATTTACACATGAAAACACCAAAAAAAACATGGCCTTACATGAGCTTAAGTACTACATTTGAGAAGTGAGCAGAAGGGCAGTTGACTCACTTAAAACGGGTAATTCTTTGGATTGTTTGTGATGTCGAACTATTCGATTTAACGGCTTGCATTTAATGGTTCGTTAAACCGGATTTCTACTGTACTACACTATATTATATACAATAGATACCTGGGATATCCTAGGTATTATCGAATGCTGGAGGAACTATTCTCTTCATTCTTATCCATATTTAAATAATACTTTCGAGATTTAGATAGAGACGGCTACCTATAAGGGTTGTTTCTTCTATATAATAAGGATACCAAGGGGTTAATTCTTTAGCGAGGCCTGCGATATCTAAGAAACGGAAGAAATGTTTGTTAAGGATATATTGTAGCTATGAGAACCCTTTCTCGCTTAATATCTTTCCTATTCATTTAGTTAAGCATAGTTAAGAGTCCTTGGGTATTATATCCTGCGTTTGCCTATATGTAATATATTTAGTATTTAATTCCCTTATAATAAAGATAGTACAGACTTCTAAATATCATACTTAGGTACGTTTAACTAGAAAGGATGTCTACAAGAAAAATGTTTCATAAATGGTAAATAAAAAGGATAAGAAAAAGTTTTGAATAGAATCCTTAACTATCACATATGCTAGCAGCAATTGAACGACATGTGTAAATATAGTTCCCGAGATTAAATACTTTAGATAGCCTTTAGGGTCTCAGGGAAAAGTATTTCAACTTAACTCAGCGCTGTCAATAGATAATCTTGGCTGTTTAACTTAAAACGCAAAGAGTTTCTCATTAGGGACTTTAACTCAAAGTTGCTTACATCAATATGTGTAAGTGTGCGTGTGTGTGTGTGTGTGTGCGGGGGAAAGGGTGGTTTTCAAGAAAAGTAAATAAAAGGATAATTAACTTTCACGTACATTTGATTTGATATCCTGCATTTGTTTACATGCAAACAAATTAAAAGTTCTCCAACCCAAAGAGACGCGGCTCAAGACGTTTACAAGTACGAATATGCCCCGAAATGAGATTTATGGTTAGGGTAAAGTAAAAAAGCAAACTATATATAAATTCATATTGTGGCTGTTGCCCCGCATGAAACTTAAGACTTTTGATTCATGAATTACACTCATTACTCACAACAATGCCATGAGATGGTCTATAAACTGTTGTACGAGCTTCTAAGCCCAACAATAATAATTGGATAATCATCAAGGTTAAGGTTAAATAATTAAAACGACGAAATGGGAAACAATCATTGAGTTTGAGTTTCCCGCTTTTTGATACCCGCTTATCGCATAGTCTCTGATTTCGTTTCGGTGCAGGACCTTCTCGCTGTGACCTCGACTAAGGACTATAATCTATAGTCGTGCACTCGCAGTTAGTAACAGGATATTATTCCTGTCAAGTATATATGGTATATTGATTCTAGCAACTCATTATAACATAATAGCCTAATTATTCGGAATTTTGCAAGCAAGGCAGGGTGCAAGGATTAAAGGATTATTAGGATCATTATCTGCGAAGCAAAGGTTGCGATTCAACTTCAAGTTTAAGTTACTTTCCAGCTTGTGTATACTTAAAATTGGCTTAGCTGATTTCTGATTTGTGATTAATGATTCATGTTCAGCGTTTATTCATTATGTTAGTCAGACTATTCATGATACAGTCATAAATAGACTCGTATAAATGTGACCTTTAAACTAAGCTGAAGAATTTTAATATGCTGCTTGAATATATATTCACAAATAGGAATGCAATCGACCCGCAGTCTATAGTATGAATGATTGACTAAACTATTCTCAGAAAAAAAGGAAAAACAATTTATAAATACAGATAAAAATCCTAGGAATTATCCTTTACCCGAGACAATTCTGGTGAAAAATAGCAACAGCTAATAAATGATTCATAAATATTCAGTTGCATTCATATATCATCATATATATTCAAATGTATTCATTGCATTCTTTTATATTCATATATAAATATTAGCAAGCACCTAGCCTCATCGTTGGACGTAGCTATTTAGTGGGGGGTGCGTGGTTCGAGTCACAGGTTAGGCTATAGCTGAAAGGTTGATTTCAAATATACCAGATATCTGATACATATATTATATACTCGTTTAATAGCTGCTGCTGCTCTAAGCGAACGCTGTTTTCCCCCTAGTTTGAATAGCTTTTCGAGTGTTTCTTTTTAAATAAATCAAAAATCAGAGTTAAAGCTATATAAATAATTGAAGCATATGTTTCAGATTTGGTAAGTCAGAGTCTGAGCTCAACAGGCAGCCAGAGGAGGCGGACGACGGCAACGCCTTGACTTGGCTGCTTTGATGATCAATAATAAATATATAATATAACCGTAATATATATAGAATGAAATCAGTTGAAAATGAATACAAAATATACTCGTAAATATAAATAAAAGCTACGTAGGTACATAGTATAATAAGTGTGTATACAAATGTCTGTTTATAGAAGAAGCTAAAAGAGCTCATCTATGCAAGTATATAAAGGTTCGATGTAAACAAATGATATCCATTCACTATATAGATATATATAGATATATAATATATATATTCAATTTGATTGTTTGCTTGGCGATGTACACAGCAGATAAACGACAGGTGGATTGGAATGGATTGGATTGAATTGGATTGAATGGAAATGAGTTTTCTTTGCAAGTTAAAGGAAAATTTAACAACAACACCAACAACAACAACAATAACAATGACAACAACAAGAAAAACATAGAGAGAAAAGAAAAGCATCTTATGGAATCCTGTTGCGACTGTGGCCACGCCGCACATTCATAAATAACAGTACAAATATTTATGCTTTGGTTTGTTGTGGGTAAAAGTAAAATAAAGTAAAGTAAAGTAAAAATTCCTCAAACCGTGCCCCAAAAAATGCGGCAATATTTCTCAAATTAAATTTGATTTATGACTCTTGTGCCATCCGCTGCTCCGCCGGAGCCCAAGACCCAAGACCGAAGACCGTAGACCGTAGACCCAAGGACAAAATGAATTATTTACCAGACGCGTTCGAGTTTTGCGTTTGCGTTCGCGTTCGCATTCGCGTTTACGTTTGCGTCCACGTTTCAAGCTGAGCCGAACCAGAACATAACCAGAACCAGGGGCAAAGTCAGGCCCAGAACAGACCAGAAACCGGACATATATTCGTTATACTTATTTGTATTTGCTTGGAATCTTATCAAGAGCCTACTCTTCCCCTCTCCTTTCTTCCTTCCCTCCCACCCGTTTCGTCCCCTCTGTGACCAGTCGCCCACGCTGCCCCATCAATATGACTGCCACGTGCTGACGTCATCCGACGCAGCTGCTCAACTCACACAAAACACATACAGCCTCCCAAGATGTCTGATGTGTTGAGGCCATTGGGACGAAAAAGATAGTGATAGAGGGAGCGACAGAGAGAGAGAGGGGGCTGGGGGAGGCAAAAGTTCCTGGTCATAAATATTTTTTGTAGCTCTGCCTCTATTATACATCTGTTGGTTGTGTTGGTTCTGTTGGTTGCTCTTGTTGGTCCTTTTGGTTTTGTTGCTTTTCGTTATTTTCAGCCTCTGGAGCTTAATTCAATTTCATCGCCATGGAGTCGTACACCACCAGAGACCAATGTCAGTGGTAATCTCACGCTACGTTCAACAGGACCAAAGAACAAGTGGGCTAGCGGTCCACCAACTGTCCAACTGTCCAACTGTCCGCCGGTCCAACTGGACTAACTGGATGAATGGACACCGGGCAAACTGGACGACAGGACACGACTTAACTGGCCCTAAACGAAATTAGCATCTAAATGTTTTGACCATACACGGACAGAGCTGTTAGCCCATTGGCCATATATATCCGCCGTGTAGCTAATGAATATTATAGTAGCCCTCGTGCCACAGAGACAAATGCAAATTATGATCGATTAACAGATACCCTACATAGAGATCAGATCTACTCACGTGGTAGTTGGAGTAGGCTAAACAATTTACGGATTGCAATAGTTGAAAATACTATCGATAGTATCGATAGATTGTAGACGATATAAAACTCTAGATCAATTGAAAGAGAAACTAAAAGTAAATAGATATTTATATTTTATTCATTGAGTTGGGATCAATATTTATAGCAAAACTATCTAAATGTATCGATTGTTATCGATAACTGTAGCTACACTTGATTCCTAGAGATGACCCAAAAAAAACGTCTGGTTACACAATTAGCCAAGCGTATATTATACCCCTTTTGGGTATTGAAATGATTATAGGGTATATATAAAAATAAGTGTGCACTGCAGAGAGATCTCCTGGGTTGCACCAAAGAGTATAGAGTATATTGCATAAAATGAAATTGGGTTATGCATATTTGAGGGGATTGGGCTCTCGCCCTCACACATCCACACATCTGCTGAGATATATATTTAATATTAAGGTAATAATGCCAGAGCCAGAGCCAGAGCCAGAGCAGACCAGGTCAGTTCTGGCTTAGTATGATGTATATCGAAATATAATATTCCATTAGCAAGGTAAGAGCCAAGGTGCCAACATATAAGACAATGCATATAACTTATGTTATGAATGAATGAGTATATAATCTATCTACCGTGATATAATTATCTAGAGTCTTAGAATCTGAAGTATACAATATATAATTCAAGTGTATTAAAGAGTATGCAAGTTTCACCAAACGCTTAATTCCATTGTGGAATCTTAATCAGAAGCAATGCTCTAATGCAACCAAATTTGCATATATAAATATACATATCTACATATATATAAATATATATGTGGTTATATATATACACTTGTATGTACATAAAGCAGCAAGCAGCTTAAACTGTTTTCCTTAAGGACACACCATAAGCTAAAGGACCTTAAAAGTGCATGTCACTTGAGAGGAAATACTCGTAGCTCAATTCAATTCAAATGCGGAAATTTATGGCATAAAAAATAAAGAAAAAAATATAAAAGAAAATGGGAAAAGAAAACTTTGAAACAGCCTTCGGATATATGCGGTATCTATGCACATAATCAAGTGCGCCTATGAATGTGGTAATGCGGTAATCTGGTAATACAAATATCCTTCTCCTTCTTTTCTATTTTTGGCTTTTTGTTTTCTGTTTTTTGTTTTTTTTTTTTTGGTTTTTTTGGGTTCACCTTGGATTAATCTATATAAATTGACTTTACTTACATGTGAATGGATATCGGATTAGCGAGGACTACGAAACATCGCTTGCATCGGGACTAACTCTGCGGGACTTATAGACTCTTGGACTTTCGAGATGTTTAAACTTTTTTGAAAATGTTTTAATGTAATTGTTTCACTTAAATTAAACACTTTGTTAATGTTGCTGTTGTTACTGTTTCTGTACTTGTTTTTATTGTAGTTGTTGTTGTTGTTGTTGTTGTTGTTGTTGTTGTTGTTGTTGTTGTTGTTGTTGATTATGTTTCATTATGTTTAAGTGTTTGTATGTATGTATTGTCTTGCACTTGGTTTATGGTTTAGCTGTCTTTTCGGTTGTTTTGTAAATGCCCTTTGACCGCCCAAAACAAACACAATAACAACAGCGACTATATATTTATATATATATATATAAATATATATATATATATATATGGTATATACATAAAGATATAGATATATGTGTATGAATGGTTATAGTGTAACGACGACAAACAAACAAACCAAAAAAAAAACACAAAAAATGATATCTCAACGTTGCGAGAATGCAGAGAATTCGTAGTGCCTGAATAGAATAGAATGCAGAGTCGCGTAGTCCTTGGTGGTCCGTACAGCCCGACGTTCCGCAACGAACTAATACGGCGGAGCAGACGTTGCCTTGCTAAAAAGGACGATGCCAGCGACCGACGACAGCGAGGATTGCTAGTGTATGTGTGCAAGTGTGTGTGTGTGTTTCTTATAGTGCGTGTGTGTGTGCTAGAGCAAAAGCTGTGACAACATGCTTGATAACAGGATAACAGCGCACAAGGACAAAAAAAATAAGGAGAGAACACGCACACATATACATGCATACACGTCCACGTTGTCCTACGAGTATAAGATGAAACGCTTGCAACTCTCTCTTTCTCTCGCTCGCTCGCTCGCTCTCGCTCTTTCTCTTTTGTTTACATTTTGTACCTTCTCTCAGGGACAAACAATTCATTCAACTTCTACAAACTACTACGTTTAATATTCAAACTTATCGAACACCCCTCGCTTGTTTGATATATGAGAGAAAAGTAGTTCATGCTAATTTCTTTTTCATCGTTGAGTTATATGTATGTAACCGCTCATGTCTCATAATTCCATATTAAACGACTTATACTTGAATTATTCTTTGAGCACACCTCGCATTGAGTATACAGTGCCCCCTCGATAGCGTGCTCACAAGTTGAATACATATAATTTTAGCAATTTGCACTTCTCTTAAAAGTAAACTTAAATGTTCCACAGTGAAACCTCCCAGATTTTCACACTTTTTAGCAAAAGTAGAACTCTGCTTACTGTACTCTACGAATTGTCTTTGTTTTTGCAAGGAATTTAATAAATAAAATATTTATTTAATAAATTAAGTCATAATAATATAAATAATGTGCGTCATAATAATATAAAATAATTAGAGATAAGGCTACATTTCTCGAAGTATCCTATATAGCGAAAACTTAAAATGTCACGTCAACGGGTCGTCCAATATAACCAACACATAAGAAATAGCAAGTTACAAAACGCAGACAAACTAGAAATATAAGGTGTAAAAATAAAAGAAGCTTGAATTTAAAATTGAACGTTTTATATTTGGGCAGAATTCAATCCATTTTTCGATTTAACGAAGAGATCTGACAGTTGTTATAGCGCATTTCAACTATATGTATACATATACATATATAACGTAGAATTAAGACTTTGTTTTGCTACAGACATAAGGTATGTTAAAAGAAATAACAGCATAGTTTACATTCTCGAGAGTGCACTGTACTCTTATTTAAGAGAAAGTTTAATGATGCTTTTCTCTCTCTTTGTTTATTTATGCACAACGTAAACGCTTTGGTCTCGTAATCAGGGCTGCCAATTTTTGGTCAGAAAAAAAAGCTGTTTTTAACTGGAAGACAAGGGGAAAAAAGCTGAAAATTTTCAGGAAAAAGCGGAAAAAAAATCGCATTTTTTAGAATTGACAATTTTATTTTGTAACTTATATTTAGGGTTTTTTTTTACAGAACTGCCATCACCTCATCCAATTCTACGACATTTCTTTCCGGTTCACCTTCGTATGACATGTTTGTCCCAATCATACGTAAATAGTGGTTAGGCACCTGATAGTTAAAACAACATTTTTGAAGCCTTTGCAAGCCATATTTAAATATTAAAATAAGAATTGGTATTCTTCTTTTACTCTATAAAACTTTACCTTATGCATAGAATGCTGTTGATTGTGCTCAGGCTTATAGAATTTCTCAATTTAGATTTGATCAGGTTAACCTGGCTAAAAATCCGTTCAATTTCTGCGTTTGACCAATGGGAGCATTTGGATGGCAACAGTTGCCAGCTCAAAAAATCTGCAGTTGCCACCAGAATCTTTGTAACTATAAACTTCACTCCAAAACTTTGTTGTGTCGTTTATTTGTTCCCATTTTATCAAATGAATGTCATTATATTGGCGTTCAATTTGGGATATATTTTGTTTGTGAGATGCTAGTTTGAATATTGGTGATGGCAATGGTAAATATCGACAAGAGTACAATGAAACAACAAGATTTTTCTATGAATTGTGGCAATCATAAAAAAAGCGGAAAAAAGCCAAACATAGTTCTAAAAAATCCAGAATTCCCGCTTCCCGCAATTTTCAAGTTTGTCCCGCAGTGAGCCTTTCAAAAAAGCCAGATTTGACGGGAAAAAAGCGGAATTGGCAGCCCTGCTCGTAATCAAACGTAAATGCTGTCGCTGTTAAGAGCACTATCCCATGCTTTCGCTTTCGCTCTCGCTCTTTCTTTCTCTCTTAAATGTAAGTGGGGGGCCCGAAGCTTTTTGGCGAACGTTCTGCGATAAGCCATTGGTAAACAAACGTTACTTTCATTCATGGAAGCAACAACACATAAACATATATACATGCATCCATACATACATATGGTATGCATACGTATTATTATGAACGCGTGTGTGTATTTGCATAAACATTAGTAAATACAAACAAGCAAACAAAAAGAACAAAAAAAAACATACATATGTATGTCTGTTCGTATGTATGTATGTATATGCATGACGACGTATCAGAGCGGAGATTCAGTCGAATTAAGACAATAATCAAAATAAAGCAGAAAAGCTTCAAGCGGCTGGCTGGCTCCATGTGCTCCATGGGAATCGAATTGGTTTGTTTGGCGCTGACTCATTTAGCATTCAACGCAAAATCACGGCTCGCAATTTGTAACTGTATATATATATGTATAGTTTGACAGTTCTGACTAAGAATCGTATGCTCATACATACATACACGCACACTTGTACATATATATATATTTATTGAATTGCAGCCACAGCTCATTGATGCTAACCGCGCAAATATCTTAGATATTTATGTATTTGCATTTATCATTCTACAAATGATACATTGCCATCATATACCTATGTACATATGTACATATGTATATATGTATGTACAAAGATAAGCGAGCATACATATGTAGATTTGTATGTATATATGTATGTGTGTGCACATGTTTCTATGCTTGTGCATTTGTAGTCACAGTTAGTCATTCAAAAACTCGATGTTGTGACACGCCTCGAAAGCTTTAAAAGCCGCCTACTGCGCCAGCGCTTGTTGTTATTGCTATTTTGCAAACGAGGGCAGCCCCAAAAGTATTGTGTTTACCTTTCAAACACTCACGTACTAATTCTATTCAACGTTCCAAGTACTCCTCTACCAACTCATTTAATTTATGTATATTAATATATTATATATTCTTGAATGTATTATATATTCTAGATGGGAATTATTACTTGGCTTGATTTATCTAAATCCGTCTGCTTTTATATACTTCTATTTGCATTCATCAAACAGACTTTAAAGGCTCCAAAGCTACATTTCGTTTTTAAATTTGTTCTTATATATTTTTTTTTTTAATTGTAATCTTTTTGGTGTATTTTTTGCGTATATCAAATGTTATTAACATTGAAAGCAGAAACAAAAATATAAGCTGGAATCTTATTCCTGTGTTATGAGTTACTATAGGAGCTTCCCTCGCAAATGCCGGATTTCACTTCTCTCCACCGGCGGCATTGCAGGCAAACAAAAATGACGACAACAATTTGTAATGATTCATCGTACAAACTCTGCGACAATACACACACACACACACACACACACACACAGGCAAGCAGGCAGAGAGACAGTTTTGTATGTATTTACAAACATACAAAGGTATATTTGTATATATATATATATGTATGTAATATATACATAATGTACTTGAAAGATTCCAAATTTAAAATCTCCGCCTGACTTGCATGTGCTCGATTGAGTGGGACTGAAGTTGCCGCAGTTTTTATTATTTTACTTATACGAATGCCAAGTAAAAAATTACCTCGCAAAGAAAGAGAATAAAGGAACGTACTTAAAAATATATGTACATATGTATATATAGATAAAAAATATATATAAACTGTACATTAAAGTCCTACAGAGATCAGATAAATTATGTACAGCAGATTTTATTGTTTCTATATATAAAAACCCAAGGTGTTCTACGCTTAACTTTTGACTTTTGACTCGCTTAATTTTCGTATAGTCTCGGAAGATTTCGTACTGCTTTCAGAATTGGAAGCGTGTTTCTTCTGCTTTAGTCTACGTTTCAAAACAAAAATAGAGAACAACTGAGAGACAACAAACAGCTGAGCTAGTTATTCAGACTTAGTTTCGGATAAAAATAAAATACATAGAAGCTTCTACTCCTAAATATTATTTAAGCGATAGCTGTAGCATATTAAAGAAAATCGATTACAATAATCGATAGTTACAAAAAAAAATTGATTTGCACAAAACGTGGTCAAATGAGAAGAAAAAGAATTAAAAGCAAAGTTCGGTCCCAAATTGTCTTAAAAGGAATTTAGAGAGAAATATATGTATATATCTTGTTTTCCGGTTTTGTTTTCTCGTACTCAACTTTTTGGCTACCTAACTGGATTATGATTACTATATATATATATATATTATGATGAGGTAGGTTTGAGATCTGAATATAATCATCAATCACATTCAATTTGTACCTGGAACATGCCTTAATGGACAACTTATCAACGAAGTCGGCTTGGAGCGTGTTCCTAAGTATTTTTCCGGTTTCATTTCTATACTGAATCATTCAGCGTCGAAGCGAAACTTGAAATTTTTGGCTAACCAAGAGATACCTTTAAGCAATGACTAATTTACAGTTAGGCTTCGAAGATTCTTTAGAGTCCAAAGAACTGAAAGATCTTGTAACGTTTTTTATTTATGGGCTCAAGGCTAAACATTTTTCAAGGTAACCAAGGAAATTATCTAAACAAGAAATATTCTTATCAATGGGGTTAGAACTTGAAGCCAAACGGCTTAGAATTGGAATTGGATTGAAATTGGATGGGGAAGCAAAAGCAAATGTCATCAAGAAGTCAGCTCTGCGGTTGATGACGTAATGACCACTGCTTCCGGCGTAAATATACGTATATATATCGTTTTTATATGGTTTTCGGTGTCGAGTTCTGCGGCTGGTTGCATGATTAATGCCCCCATATAAATGTACTCGAATTCATATGAGCTAATAGCATTCAGATAGTCTTGGAGCCAAAGAAAAAATGAAAGAGAAAGAGAGAGGGAGAGAGAGTTGGCACAGGGACTGGAACTGATAATTCTATGAACGGGCTTAAAGCGATAACAATTTCAACAATTTTGATAAGATAATTTTTTGTAAATGAACTGAAGCAGCAGCGCATGCGCATCGCCGTATGAGTTATTCGAATGAGTATTCGTATGAGTGTATAGGAAACATTCGTAATATATAAACAGTTACGATTTGTAACCCAATTCGAAAGGCACCTGTTATCGCGTACGCCCTATAGCTTATCTAATCTATTACCTGGGTATCTCTGTGTGTGCACATAGATTGCAAAAGCTACAAATTCTTTTAACCTTTTTCCAACGTTTTTTATATCAGTTGAGCGGCTACAGTTGAGGAACGACAACGTAACGAATAGACAAAAAATATAAACGAATACAATAATCGAATAAGTGTGTGTGTAGAATTTATAACAGCAAAATGGTATCTGTGGAAACAATTGGTTCGATATTCATAAAAGCCCTTAAATTGGTAGGTTCCAAAGTAAAAACAACCAAATCAAAGCGACTAAGGATGCTGATTAGCTAGTTAGTCAAGGACTAAAAACGGTTTAACTATTTTTTTCAATTTTTTTCTATTATTTTTGGTGTGTGTGTGTGAGTGTGTGTTGAGCAATGCTACTAGCTGGGCGGCAGATAAGGTGCCGCCTTATCAGCATTGAACTACTCGCTTTACTCTAAGCGTATTAGTAATATTACTCATACGCACTGAAAGTACGGAAAAAAACAAAGTACGGGTCATAAGTGCGGCAGCAAAGTGAAGCAAAAGCTTTACAACAGGGTGTGGCACACACGGATGGATGAATCTTTACTTAGTTCGATTATTTGGATGATTCACTACCATTATATATTTCGATATAATTATAGATCATAAACTTGGTCGTTATATTCCTATATCGTTGGGGCGATGGTGGTGACTTCCTTGGCATTGGTGGCACATGGAATCTGAATGAGGAGAAGAGCGCCGATGCCGAAATCGTTGCATCTGGCGTAATGGTCGGATTCTTTATCTATACGGCTTGCCATACGATCGCCTATCTCTTTGGCACCACCAAGCACAAGGGGTAAGTGAAAGATTCTAGCTGAATTCTAGCTCCTAATCCTCACATTGACTTTCTTTTATGCAGTGAACTATGCGACACCATCATGAATGTGGTGGGCACCTTTATGTGGATCGCCATTGGCGGTGTGGCTCTGCACTACTGGAAGGGCTACATGTCCGATGAGGGCTTCATCTATGTCAACTCGGAGCGACAGGTGGGCATTGCCTTGGGCTCCCTGTGCGTTATCGAAGGTGCACTGTATCTGCTGGACACAGTACTTGCCTGTATACACTACTCCAAGGGCGACACCGACTACACGCAGTAATACACTTAAGGAGAAGCAAGTGAAGCGTCATAGATGAATCGCAGCTGGGGCAACTGCCGAATAACTGACAAATTATCTAAAATATCTTACAAATCACATCAATTCAGTTAATTCTAAGTTCAAATTAGTTTATAACACACCCAAATCGTTTGTCATTTTATTCAAATATATATATACACTTATACATATACATAAATATATCGTATATAGTATATATATATATATATATACATACTAACAACCTAACTATTCGCTCCAGCATCTTACACTTTGGCAAATACAAAAATTCATTCGATTTTTCGTCAAAGCAAACAAAATAAGTTTTCAATTTTCAAGGGGAAGGAAAACTACGTAAAAGAAGCAGGAAACGGATGAACTGCGTGTAAGATCCAGGGAATGGATGTATATTGGGTACCGGATTAACTGGAAAGATGAAATTATATGCTATCTAAGGTTATCATTGTAAAACAACTTCACCTCATTCTAATTTTCTAATTCTCTGTTCCATATATATATATATATGTTATATATACATATGTAATAGTAAAATATACTCGTATATATAAAATATTCTGAGTAAATTTCCAGAACTATTCCAATGTCTTATTTAAAATAAACAGTAAACTTTCCGTAAACTTTCCTTAGCTAAAACTTAGCCCAATTGCAGTGTTTGGCAGCAATATTAACTTGACACAAATGAAACTAATAAAAGCTGAATCAGATATTTATCTATAATATATATAGAGCAGATATATGTGTTAATAAAATATACCTGATATTACCTATACCTCGATTGGATTACAGTGACAATGACGAAAGAAAGGGAGATAATATTTTGATGAAAACAAAATAAGATCAAAAGTACAAAGCATTGGGAAATGTTTTAGTCTTAAGCAATTTTCAATTCCTTTCAGAATCAATATATATATATATATATATCCCGCAGAGCTGAACTTATACCAGATTCCACACCTCTCAAGTTTAATATAGCCAATTAATCAATCTCTTAATCTATCTGATCAAATTATATTATAAATAAGTTCCAATAAGACGAAGCGATCGGAAGTTTAAGAAAATGTTGTCTTTATTTACTTCTTTGCCAAAATCGACGCCTTTATCGATAAATTTATGTTTTTATTGACATGAGTCATCGCGATTAATCGATTAATGCTTGTTCATCTTGAATTTGGAAATGGGTACAAAGGGTACCTAATAGTTGTTCACAGTCCAACCAAAGTTCCAACTTACAGAGTTGGTCTAATTGGATTTATGTACTTTTTTTAATAAATGCTGCTATTAAGGGAAATTAACCCGTTTTTGTTGCCGATAATCGATGTACCAAAAAATAACTTTCAAGTCTAGTAAAGTAATGCCTAGAACTGATCTTTACTTCCTCTAATACATAGAAATTTGTTGAATTTTATTAAATTAGTTATGAATATAATCAGCGTAACTGGTTTAACTGATTAATGATAAAGTGGCGTTGCCACCTTGTTGCAAATGAGAGGTTTCTGGCAATACGTGATCTTTAGCTTGGGTAATTTTCTCTAAGAATCAACGATCACACTGAGTAGAACTTATATTCAGATTGTTCAGTTGAGAAATGGTGCTTACCTGTTTTTTGGGCTCCCCGCGCCCATCCATGGCATCCCGGTGCTGCTGCTGGCGCTGCTGCTGCTGCTGCTGGTACTTAAAGCTATTGGCTCTGGCGACGGGTTGGGCACAGAGCGCACAGCGTCGACTCGCCGTGCCGTCCTCCAGATTGAGTGCATCGAAGAGCATGGGCTGATCCTGAATGTATGAGTTGCGGGAACGTTGATTAAGTAGCTCGAGCGTGCGCGAGTCCAGACTTTCCCGATACACATTATGCACTCTGTCCAGATTGTGCTCATAGTTGGTGTCCAAATTGCAGAAGCTTTGACTACTGTTACGCGAGGAACCGGAGATTTGACGGGTGATCAAGGATTTGTTGCTGCGCTTGTGACGCATCACCACTGTCTTTGGTGTGCTCTCCACCGAGGAGCTATTGGCAAACGAAGAGGTGGGTGTACGCGGACTGGGCAACGCATCCCCCAGTGGCGAGGATGAGTGCGAGTAGGGGGCATTGGTCGTAGGATCGAAGACATTATTTGTCTGTATTGTTTGTGGCATGTAAATCGGTGTGTGCTGCTCGGCCAGGCTCATAACTGAGTGTTGGCGCTCCAGTTGCTTCTCGTAGCCATTGAACTTGTCGTAGTCAATGAATGACATATTGGCATAGCTAACCATGTTGTCAATGGCCTGCAGGGATTGCAACGAGGCGCTCCATTTGGGATTCATTTTGTCCTTCTTCTTGGTGGCGTCGCTGGTCTCGCTGGCACCACTGGTCAGTCCACTGAAGGTACTCCTAAAGGTTGTGATGAATGTGTTGGAGCGTCGCTTTTGAAAGTTCAGCTGGGGATTGAAGGTCACCTCGCTGGGCGTCAGCGAGACCAAAGACGGTTTACGCTGCAAGGCCGACTCCTCGGACTCATCCACTGGCGTCGACGTGGAACATGGCTGAGCCGACTGCCGGCGTCCAGGTGTCTTTAGAGAGTTGGCGGTATCGGCACGACGACGCAGCACGGGGGAGCACGAGTCCACAGTATCACTTTCGGCCAGGGAGTTCTTGCTCGGTGACGTTGGCGACATGGGATCACCCGATTTCTCCAGCTCCTCGGACAGCTGCTCCAGCTTGGGCTCAATAAAGCTACGCCGATTGGGCCGTCTGGGCAATATCATCGAACGACTTCGAGTGAATATGAAACTCGTCTTGCCCGCCTCATCCTTGTTATCCTCGTGCCTGGCCAGATTCTCCTTGCTGCCCGTTATATGATTAAACAACCGCGAGAGCTTACCCCGAAAGCTATTCGAGCGCTCCATTTTCGTAACATTCTCCGTACCAGAAGAATTCTTCAGCCTTTCCGCCTCATAGTGCTCCTTGAGTTTTTGTGTTATATTCGTTGGCCCACTTGTTGGTGAAGTTGTTGTTGTTGTTGCTGCTGTTGTTGCTGTTGTTGCTGTCAACGCGTTGTTGTTGTTGTTTTGCACCAAGCTATTGTTGTTGTTGTTGTTGTTGCGACTATTGTTCTTTGTCTCCTCTGGCCTGGACTTGGCATTGTTATTAACTGATTTTGCAACTAAGCCATTCTTATTGACAATTGTTGTTGGCTGTGTTGCACTTTGTTGTTGCTGTGTTTGTTGCTGTTGTTGTTGCTGCTGCTGCTTTTGTTGCTTCTTGTTTGTCTTTTGAAGTTTCTTTTGAACCTTTACGGTGCTCCTTGCCTCTTTGCTGGTATTCATTTTGTGGCCAAATCAACTGAAGAACCTAGAAAACAAATATACAAAGATAAATTAATACATATATACTATGTATATACAGTGATACCTCGCATAAGGAACACACTACTATTGTTGTGTACGCTCAAAATTAGTTCTTACTGTAAATTTATATTGCATGTAGTAGCAGCTCCCCTTGGCAGCGATATCTCTTATCTATAGTTCATATATATATAAGTATATATATGGTACATACATAGGGACATATATAAATCGGCATTCCAATGTCCATATCATGCCTTAAAGCGAATGTGGATAATGATATCACATTTAGGTTGACTTGTCTAATCTATTTTTGGCCCAACATTTCATATACTCGCTTACCCATAATACTCAGACGAAACAAAATACGGGTCTATACAACAAGGAGGCAATCTCTGTAACAAGGTCTCCCCTCTGAAAGTAACATAAAACATAAGTTTCTGCTCGAATCTCGAAACAAACAGCACGACGACAAGGGCGTAGACAGCCCCCCTTAAAAGTTGGATGCAAATTGGGATTTCGATCTGCGACTTTTGCACAACTCTCAATGTATCGAGTGCCAACGAAAGTTTTGATGGTTATCAATAGATATCGATTAATTAAACCCTAGAGAAGCTAAAATTCATTGAAAAAGATGTGAATCAGTTCTCTTATTGACATAAATATAAAAATATTTCAAGCAAAGACAATGGCTCAGATAAGATGGGATCAAACCTGTTAATCGTCTTTAAGATTTTACGAATTTATAGCTTAAAGCATATATATACCCTCATTCTAGGATTACAGGATATACAGAAAGTACAAGTGGTATATGGGGTACATAAAAGAACTGTTTCCAAATAATCCAATATTTTTATATACAAAAAGGAATCATAAGTAGATAATCATATCCTATTCCGGAATGCAAATAACTTGGAAAACTCATCTAAGGAATATTCTGATTTCTTTGCTAAGTTTAAACATATTTGGGTTGTTGTTGACTCAAACCTGACCTATTTACATTCCATCGAGTGACCTTATATAGATACTTTTAAATATATATACATATATAAGAATGGAATGATCCTTGCATATATCGTCAGTAAATGATAGCGAAGTCTCGTTGAGAGTTCATTGATAAGGTCGAGCAGGAAGAAGCATAAACAGAGGAAAACGCGATGATGCAGAAAGTCTTCGCATGCAGTACGAGTATCATTCAACTCTATATGCAATGTGCAGTAGTCCGTTAGTCCGAAGATAACTCGAAAGAGTCCAATTGGAACGGGGAAAACCCGTGGTGAGGAGAGTTCTGCGGCATTTCCGATTTACTCATGTGGAGTATAGACTGTAAGGATTGATAATCTCTGGGGTATCATTGAACACGAGGGCTGCCTGCACTACTCATTCACACAAACACACACCCAAACACCCACACACACACACACACACAGACACACATAACGCGCAATTGCAAAGCGGACATATGACGATAACACTTTGGACAACGGGTCGACGGCATTGACAGAAGCCACAAGGCAGCAAGCAGAAGGCGTTCAAATAAAACAACTATGAATGCTGCAGTCGAGTATATCCGACTACGGAACTCCTTAACTTAGAAATACATAGACAGACAGACAAGCAATGATTAGATCGAGTGAGCAAGAAAAAATATGTGTCCTTCTGGCTGTTACATACATTTGCAGTAACCTAAGAGTCCGCTTTTTACCCATTTTTCAATGGGTTAAGGGCCTAATGATGAACTGATAAATTGATGAATTGATGAAGTGTGGTGTGACAGGCACAACACACACACACATACACACACAATGAGAAATAAAACGGCAAACAAAGAGCCAAACTGTTATCTGTTCAACCATTTTCCATTCTTTTCTTTTTTTTTCTACTTTCCAGTAAAGCTCAAAAACAACAGTTAACAGTTAACAGCTAACAGTCTGATAAGATTTCATAAAACAGAGAAGAAGAAATATACCAAAGGCAAATGCACTTGTCAATATGTTTATGCCATTTAACCAGTAACCAACTTTATAGACGGCATAAAACCAACGCAGAATTATCTAGTCTCATATGATAGACTACCGGATACCATTCAGTTTCGTATCTCAAATGCACAAAAGATGTAAGTTCGTTGAGTAGAAATTAATCTTAACTGAAATCGAATGTGATGCACTACAATATACCCTTCAATTTAGAACTATCAATAGAGTTAGACCCAAAGTGGATTCGTTTAACTCTACTACCCATCTAAAGCTATTTCCTTAAAATTTCTGATTGGAGTTCTGTTAACCAAAAAAACAAGTATTTAAACAAACTCAAATGGTGTTTTTTTTATATTCAAATATTTAAACTACAAAATATAAAGTTTGTCTAAAATTTTTAGGTACAGGGTATACATTCAAGGAAGGGAACAAAATATGCTAAAAGGTTTTCGTTAAAATCTCTTTACATATACAGTAGAACCTTATACAACGAACTCTTATACTCAATTAAACGAACGAATAGAGAAATATATGTGAACATTACATACATAAATACATAAATACATAAATACATAAATACATACATACATACATACATACATACATACATACATACATGCATACATACATACATACATACATACATACATACATACATACATATATATATATATATATATATATACACATACACATTCACACAAGACACCAAAAAAAGGCATGGCCTTACATGAGCTTAAGTACTCCATTTGAGAATCGAGGAGAAGGGCAGTTGACTCACTTAAAACGGGTAATTCAAAAGATTGTTTGTAATGACGAAAAAAATTGTAGTAGTAGATTATGTTGAAGACAAAACGATTTTCTGTTGTGTAAAAGATAATTTTGAATAAAGAACAAAAAGATATGTTCAATATGCTGTATATAATACATATATTATAATGTATATATTATATGTATATAATAATAATAATTTATATTTAATGTACACTCCGTTTAAGGGTCCTCAGTTGAGTACTCGAAATAACGAACTATTCGATTTAACGTACAGGGGCTTGCATTTAATGGTTCGTTAAACCGGACTTCTACTGTATGTTAATTCTTTTGCTAAGCAATTCCAATTAATATATATATGTATATATACAAACATGATGCTTGTCGAATCGCAGTTATGTTTTCTTTCTATTTGTACATCAAAATTCATCCCAGCTTCACTTCACTTTGGTTGAATTTAAGCTTTTTATCAAGGTTTCTATATCTAGGAGCTCTATACAATGTATGTTTAGTGTATATCACATGATCTTCTCGATCCTTTCTTATTTCCTTTCCCATTTCCCTTCGTATTTCCCTTTCTATTTCCTTTTCTATTTCCCTTTCTATTTCCTTTTCTATTTCCTTTACTATTTTCTTTTTTGTTTTGAAATGCAACAGGACTGTCAAAGTCCCAGCACATGTCCTTTGTTTCTTTATTGATCGGCAGATATAATTCCAATTCGTGTATTTTGGTAAAAAAAAAAAAACTAGATCAATCTGTGTTGCTAAACTTAAATATGTAGTGTGCTTTGGTTTAGGCCAAGGTTTCTTCAATCCAGAAATTCTAATTGGAATACACAAATCATTCTATAATGTAGCCACAAATTAATATTAAGTTTATTTAAATAATTTCTTGCATAGAAGCCAAGTGGGTATGTTTCCAATAAGAAAACACAATCCAATTGAAGGAGATCAATCACTGCTAACTGTAGTCGACACTTATCTATATGAAGTTATTCGATGATGTGTCTATTAGCATTATTTATACAGTTAGGACATGGAACAAAATCGTCATGAAGACTTCGTATATATTATAATTAATATTATATTAATATCTTCACATTAATATTATATATTATAATTAATTATAATTAAATTAACACATTAAGCTAGTATTCGATACTAAAGTTAATAATAGTTTAATGACCTTACTAAATGCCCTCTACATTTAAACAAAGGGTAACTTATATTCAGCTAGTCAGAGAGAATCCGGCTCTATCTTGACATACTACGAGTATAATGTACACTATGCACGCAGCAGCTGAGATTCGTATCCGTATTCGTATGCGTATTATCTTACGATTTGCTCTCCGTTTTCTGTTTACAAACATTGAACGGGTACGAGGAGGGTTTTGGGGGGAGGTTATTGAAGAGTATTGATATTGATTTGAAAACCCGTTTGCGGTTTTAATTGGCTTTTGTTGTTGTTGAAACGAGATATTGACACTGACTGTCCCAATGCATACAATATTATGCTCGTACGAGTACGTTGTGCAGAAGGTATTTAGAGATTTTCTCATGGAAAGTGTGTAACGCATTGATGGACACATTTCCGACTCTATAAAGTACATGTGTACACACATAAACAAATACATATATACACGCACACAAACGTAGAGTAAAAAGTCTGTTTGGAGATAGATCTCCTTATCGGAATACACATTTAGTTGTCAAGAGAGGTTTTTACTCGTACATTGAAGCTTATCTAACGAACAGCTTTCAGTTAAAATTTTAACTGATCCCATAAAATACAACTTGACGTGTATAGTATACTCCTTTCTATGCCGGATCATAATGGGTAGTCCCAGAGACAGCGTTACCAAGAACAAGTTCTGGCTTTGAATCCCTTCTGATTATCGAGTATCAAATATCAAATTAGCTTGAAATTTAAAAACTGAAATATTTCCCAAAAGATTAATTGGCACATATATATGTATATATATATTTGTGCATATATTAATCAACTTGGTTATCTTGTCTCTGGAGCTATATAGATAAAGGTTGTTTAAGGTGCTTATATTTACATACTTTTGTCAAAAGTTGAGAGACTTTTTTCGAAATCTACTTAGTTTTGCGTGTACGGCTGAGCTAATGATGCTGGTCAAAAATATATATACAATTGCATTAAATATGTCTCTGCTGTCTGCAGCACATATTTATATATTTCAAGGGTTTATTGGCATAGCGACAAAATCCAATTGAAATTCCAATTAATTAGTCAAACATTCTCAACTACAAAATATCCTATAACATTCATATATCCCCATCTAAGGGATCATTCTATCACTGTCACACACATATGCACATACACATCGAACGGACACTTCTTATTGGTACAAATTTTCATCGAGTTAGTCAAATGAGTTTACAATTTGATTGACTGACTTAAAGTTGGATTGGTTTTCCAATTTGATTTCAATACACCTAATGTTTATGTGACACTGGAAACCACTTAAAAAGTGTTGGAAATGCTTAATAAGCGTTATCGGCTTTTAGCTGTCTTCCATTATTTGTTGTTGTTGCTGCTTATGAACTTGGTACTTACATATGTGTTTGCATATGTATATGTACATACAACTATATACGTTGCTGCGTTATTATACTGCGATGTGATTTAGTTACTTTGCATTCATTTCATGTATTTACATCTGTACTTGTATTTGTATATTGTATTTGTATTTGTATTTGAAATTAACATTCGCATATTACTGCGACACCGAGGCGACGGCAGCGGCAGCGACAGCGGCCATGGTCAAGTTTTTGTGACTGATTAATGAAGAACCGAACTTTGTAGCACGCCCGAAAAGCAGCAGGAATTTTGCTCTTTGAATTCAAACTACGACTTTGTCTAGTTGTGTGTATGTGTGTGTTTAGGTATATTATGTATGTTTGTATGCGCATATGTATAGAGTTAGCTTTGAAGCTTTGTTAAGTGCATGGCGCAGATGTAAACAAAAGTCGCAAATATTAAATACTACGCTGCACATGCTTCTAATGTATGTATATATATAGGTATATTCATATATGTATTTATATTTATACATATGTTTATATATATATATAATATACTATACTTATATATTATTCCAAGTTTTGAGTGCTATGCATACAATTTTGCGTGGCCACTTGCGCAACTTGACAACCAGCTGACAACCGAGCGCGCATTCTCTTTCTCACACAACTTATACTCCAACTGAGCTCTCTCATACTGGCGCTCTCTCACTGACGAGACGCAAGGCAAGGCACGCTCATCGTTTTCAACTCGTTTTCGTCCGTTTATAATGTATATCATTATATTATATACACACACATATCAACATATGTGTGCATGTATGTAAGTGGTGTCTATGGATATGCCTAAATGCTTAAATTATCAAAAAATGTTTGTCACTTATGTTTCAATTTAAATTAATTATTAATTTCTTATTGGCCTATGTAGATAAATTTATGTTGATAAATACATATTTATATGTATGTATATATATTTATGTATGTACATATGCACATATGCATGTATGTATATTTATATGCAGCTGCGTTCACATTTGTCATCAAAACTTTTTGCCGGTTCCCCTGCCCCACATGCAAACATAAATATACAGATATATATGTTTATATGTATATATTTAGCCAAAGCAACGGGAATTTAGTTTCACTTACCAACCGGCTAATTGTCACAAGTCACTCTTGTTTTTTATCTTCACTTATCATATGGCATCTTCTGCACCTTACACTACGCCAATTGCAAAAAAAAATAAAATAAAATAAAAGAAAACTCTTTGGTCGAACGCAACGCAAGCAACGAACTCCGCGCGCGCGGGTGACTAGCGGTTAACTGATCCCCATTGCCGAAGTGTATCGGGCGCCCCCACAGCTGAGAGAGAACATGATGAAGAGCAGTAAATGCGCTTAACGCGCGTATCCGCTGTTTCTCATTCTCAAAGAGAGCATAAATGAGCAGCTGTGACGTCACGCTCTTATACATTTGAGAAGTAGCCCGCAACTTTTAGTTTGAATAGTAGCATGAGCTTCTTCGAATTGAAATTTGAAAGAGATCTCAAAAACATATTGGAATACCAATCAGTTTTAACAATTTATTCTAATAGGAGAAGAAGAGCTTCCTTCAATCAGTACATATATGTAACCTGTTGCGTTAAAGCGTTCTGTGTAGCCGTAATCGCAGATTTTGTTTTCGTTGCCCTGTGTTAATTAAAGTGTGCATTGTTGTACATTCATACACACACACATATATATATATATATATATGTATATATACATACATACATACGTAAGAACAGAAGTGTGTTAAAGTGCGACGGCGCGACGTCATCGGTTTGTTTTTTTTTATATTCTTATTACTAAATATGTAAAAGTATCTTTGGACACATATCCGGATCTATGAATAATATACTAAATGTCAAAACTATAAACTTTTAATGATATGTGTACCATATGCACGTACACGTACACGTACGCGTATCAATTTTAGTCAAAGCTTGCGATAAGAATTAGAAACAACACACACACAGACATACATTAAAGAGTGCTCCTCTACACACGAACACATACATATATATACTAAAATGGATGTATATATGTATTTGGTTTGATTGTGTTTAACACTCACAGATGTATGTAAGTATTAACAAAAATGAAAATAATATTGAAATCTTAAACGTTAACAGAGCTTGCACCTGTTCAGTCGCGCCGCCTGTTTAATCGATGGATACAAAGTCTAGGTACAGTGAGTAGCTGCTATAGGCGACTTGCGGCCACAATGTGTGAGGCGAGTACACTGAAAAAGCCGGTGCTGTGCGTCGGCTGCACTGTTATTGACTTTGTGACAATCAATTCAAGTTATCCGAAGGAGGACACGGATCGACGTTGCCTTGATGGACATTGGCAGCGTGGCGGGAATGCGTCCAATGTGAGCACTGTACTCCGCCTGCTGGACGCCCAGGTGGAGTTCTTTGGTATGCTAAGCAAATCAAATGGATTCCGTGTACTGTTGGATGATCTGCGTCAGCGTAATATTGCCACGGACCACTGTCCACGGACGGAACAAGATCCACCCTTCTCGTCGATTATAATTGTTAAGGAAACGGGCACACGCACCATAATACACTGCAATAAAAATTATCCGTTTGTGACATTGGAGGACTTTTGCAAGATCGATCTCAGCCTTTACGGCTGGGTGCATTTTGAGGCGCGCCAAGTTGAGATAACTTTGAAGATGATTGAAGCTGTCCAGGCGCACAATAGATTGCACGACGAACGCCTCATTATCTCACTGGACTTTGAGTCACTGTTCGAAAAGAATCTGCCACTGTGCAACCTATGCGACTATGTGGTGTTCTCCAAAGAGCTGGCCAATCAGCAAGGCTGGACGACGGCACAAATAGCTTGCACTGAACTATCACGCTCCCTAGCGCCAGGCTGCTGTCCGGCTCTCATCTGTCCCTGGGGCAGTGATGGTGCTGTCTGTCTGGACTCCGCGCTTGAGTACTACAAGGTGCCCGCTAAGAAAGTCGATCACGTGGTGGACACACTCGGCGCCGGCGATACTTTTATGGCCGGCTTCATCTACGCCAGCTACATGCTCCAATATCCACTACACAAAGCAGTAGCTTTCGCCAACGGCGTGGCTGCACACAAGATCACCAAGCCCGGCTACGATCACATTGCCCAGCTCCAAAGGGACGACAATTCAAATGAACTGTAAAACATTCCTAAAGATTTTAGACAAAAGACAAACCCTAATTTAATTCCAGGACGAATCCTTTCCAAGATACAACTATATACTAGCATTATTCACAAATTATTATTGTTAATGTAAAATACATAATTGTCGTTGGACTAAAAGTTTCTTTTCTTTTCTTTTTTCTTTTTTTACGGCCTTGTGTGGCCTGTAAGTTTTTACAAAATTTACAAGCCTTTGCCGGAGTGGAAGATTGGAAGTGGATTGGGGGAAGAGGAGAGAGAAGGAAGGAGGTAGCATGGAGTGTGGATATAAATATATATATATATATATGGATATAAAAAGAGAGCTACAATTGCATGGGTTGACGTGGTTAGCCACATCAGGTGTCAGGTGTCCTATGTAAATCTGGTGAAGTCCGCGCGCCTGTCATCTATTTCCATGCTGAGTGCTGAGGAGGAGGCATTCCCAATGCCGCTGGACGCACTGTCGCTTTTTGACTTGGAAGTTTGACTCTCAATAAGCTGCACACAAATATAAAAAGAGAAGATTTCAGGTTGATTCAATGGACTCAATGGACTCATAACATACCAGTGCCCGTAAACGTTTCAGTTTCCGTAATCTTTCCAGCCAATTGGATGCGTAGGGATTCTTCTTTTGAACACTTTGGTAAACAAGCGACGCCAGCTGTAAGAGATAAATAAAGCTTTTAGGTAAACAAGGAACGGATAAGTTAATCTTCGAGTTGCCGAAGATGCCACATTCTATGTCTGAAAGCTAACGAGGCTAATCCTCAATTGATTTCCTGGTTTAATTCGACTTCCAGTAAGTCTGCTTGGATTACAGGTACAAATCAGACAAGCGTCTGGGAGTATGCGGAGTGCATCTCTCAGATTGCTTAGGGATTCATGCTTGGGTTTACGGGTTGAGGTACGCTTATTCATTGCCATTAGGAGCAGAGATAGGATATCCTGGCTAGAATTTCATCTTAGATCCTTACGTTTGCATGTAGCGCCATTTGTCGGGCGAGCAGAGGTGTACTACGATCGGAGACTATGCGTGGTCCTGGATGGCAGACAAACTTGGAGATCTCCGGCCGTGCCTTTACGTAGACACGATTCGAGTTAAGTTCCAGAGGTTCGACGATGACACAGGCATAATTAAATTGACCCTAAAGGGAGGTAGACGAAGACAGTTAAGATCGTTTGGAGCAGTTGATGGCATCATGGAAACATACCGATATGGTGTTGAGATTATATTCCTCACCGCTCTCATTGTAAATGATCTTGACAAAGTCATTGCCAATATGCTTCTTCTTTTCATTGCAATTGGGATCCTCCTGGAGATTGGTGGGCATCAATGTGGCCACATGGAAGGTAACCTAAGGCAGAGTTTCTTATTAGATTCGATTATTTCTTGTCATGAGAACGCTTTGGGTACCTGGAGTATGTCATCCTTCCAGATGTAGGCAAACTTGCCATCGGCCCCACTTTTGTCCAATCCAATGAAAAGATTGTTCTGTTCAGCCTCTTTGAGGTTGACTAAGGTACCAATGCTCCGCAGGAATTCCACATAGCGTGTGCTGCCGTAGGAATTGCGCAGAATCTCTGTCTCATTATTGCACTGATTGGGACCAACGTAGAGGACACCAATCTTATGGGTCTCAAATGGTGGCACAAGATCAAGTAGTGCCACTGCCGTTGAGTGTTCCGGACCCACCTTTAGCGGCATCTCTGTTACCTCTAATTGGCCAGTGCTAAATAGCTGGAGGAACATAAAGCTGGGATTCATGCACAGCTTCGGCGGGGCGACACCGAAGCACCGAAAGCTGTTGGCTGTGGATGGTCGCGTCTTCCCGTTGTTCACCTCACGCACAACCGATATGGTCTTGGAACGGCCACGCATCATGTCACCGGCGTTATTATTGTACTCTGAGCCGACGCCGACGACACTATTCCCATTGCCGCTGCTATTGGACTTGGCCAGGGCCAAAGCAACGCTGGCAAGGGTTGACACCTTAGCGGCAGTGGTAGCCGCCGGTTGCTTGGCGACGGCCGCCTGTGTCGGCTGTGTCTGGCCAGGTGACAGTGGTGGCTTGCCAACGGTGTTCAGCTTTAGGGAGGATGACGAGGCCGAGGTTTGGACAAGAGCGGGCTGAATACTGCTACTCGCAACCTGGCTGCTAACGTCATCGGCTGAGTGCTGCTTTGGAGGCAGTGTGCCAGAGCCCAGCTGTTGAGGATCCTTGGAGCCCTGACCTACCAGCTGAGGCGGCGTGGAGCCGGCTATCTCCTCGGGTATGGCCTCGCAGCTGACACGCATATCCTTGGTGCTGTATTGTACGCTCTTTTTCTTTGACGGCAGCTGAGGTTCCTCGAGAGATGGCTTGGTAATCTCCGGTTCCTGAGACAGCGGCGCCGGCTTGGCAGCCAGAAAGGCCTGCCGCCAGCTAGAGGTCATCTCTGGACTGGAATTGACGCGTCTCACCGGATTCCGTGCACGATTGTGGGCATCTTCAAAGGCCAAGGTATCATCATCGGCCTCACAGTCACTGACGCTGCCACTGAGCGCCGCCTCCTTGCCACGCTTGCTTCCAGTTGGCATGCGTGGTATGGGTATATCGATGGCTGCTGTTCCACCCCCGTTGTTACTCACGGAATGAATCTCCTCCTGGCGGTGCAGTGGGCGCGCCTTTGTGAACATCCGGTAGCTAACTTCACTCTCGTCTGCCGCCAACATGCGCGCTACGGCCGCTGCAGAATCTGTTACTGGTGGCATTTCCTGCTGCTGTTGCTGTGGGATCAGCGTATTGTCCGGCCCAAAGACGCCACCATAGGCGGTGGGCAGGAACATTGAGACAATGCTATTGAAGGGCAGATCCTGGCTGAAGCAATCGTTCGCAATGGGATTCTGTATGCGCGTTATCCACGAGACATTACCCGTTGGCCGCCTTATGTAGATCTCAGCCCAGCTAATGGAGGCTCGAGCGCAGACTGATTGACGCGCCCCAGAGGTTGATTGCGTTGAGGGACTCATGCTGGCTGTCGACAAGGACATTGAATTGCCCAGCAGGGATGTGTTGCTGCCCGTGTGAGAGCCCTCGACTAGGTTGGTGGCACCAGAAGCCTCCGGATTGGAGCCGCGTCTTGAGATCGCATCTATTGAGGCTGTTGAACTATTGGAAATTTGACGCGGCGGATGCGCAGTCGCTGCCGAATTCGTTGCGGATGCCGTTGACGATGTTGTATGATCCGTGCTCCCAGCGCTCTCGTTCCCGCTGCTGTGCTGTAAGCTCATCTTAGTGTAACGCCTCTCCCGCTCCGGCGACAAGAGCGGCTGTCCAGCATCGCTGAGACTCTTGGAGTTCAGACTGATGCTGGGCGCCTTGCCCAGCTGGGCACAGCGTTCACACAGGCCATTTCGTGTGGCGCCCGATGGACAGCCGGATGTGGTAATTGTGACCAGATTGTGACCCACCAGCCACGTCTGCGAGACACCGTCCTTAAGCAGATACTCCACAGTCGGCAGACTAAGAAGAAAAGAAAATAATACATAAAGCCAGAGTCTGCTGCGGATGGACTCACCGCTTGGGCATAGTTGGACACGGCGAGAAGGTGTGCCGCTCCAGAAAATCGCAACAGGTCTCAGCTAGCTCTGTGTATAGATTGCGTAGACTGGGTGTCATCAGAGGTCGCATCGGAGCAGTGTTATTCCGGCTGCCACGTTCCGTCAAGCTGGTGCTGCGCTTGCGATTCGATGAATCCTCATTCACATTTAATGTGTTCATATTGGAGTTCTCGCTGGGCAACATCTTGGCATTCGATTGCATCGACTAGAATACAAATGCAAAATTGGCGCATTAATGGAGCAAGAGTCATCTATAGCATATTCACTTACCGACTTGATAAACGGCACACAGTTCTTGCGCAGCTCAAGCTTCACCTTTAGGAACCAACCGGCGATCACATGATGCGCCAGTGATACCGTATAATGGTCATACCGATCGGGCTTTGTGTATGGCAGCGTCAGGGCGAACACGTACAGGTTCTGCATCGACGTGAAGTTCGTGAACAGATGATTCGATAGATGCACCAACACTATCGAAAAGGAGAAACTAATCAAATATAGAAAGGAACAGGCAGCTTCCAGCTATGAGGGATTGCATAGTTTAGAGCGAGATAGATAGATTGCTACGCTACGGCATATAGAGATATTATACAGGTCAGGCTGAACATACGTGAGAGAAACTCCAGCACGGGTATGGCCACAGTATTCGTGTCGGACATCTTGCTCATCTGGAGTAGAACCTCGGGCAGATTGCGCATAAATGCTTCGGGCATCTCTAATATCAATATGGTCATGGCACTGATGCAGACACTCGCGATGCCAGTGAGCAGGCGGTTGTTGAGGGTCGTTATAATGTTGGTGTGCTGCTGCGGCTGGAGACAGTCGTGATAGATGACCAGGGAGGCGATGGCTGGTATGACCAGGGCATGAAATTCATCGGTGGTTCGCTTGAACTTATTGTTGCATGAGGTTGAATTGATTTTGAATAAGGTATTGGCCAGCTCCTCGATGTCATTGCCCTGGATGAGTGCCTTGTTCTGTAGCACTTTCGGCAGCTCGTTGATGACCAACTGAAAGACCTGGTAATCTGCATCCTGCTCCAGACAGCGCATTATCAATTTACAGGCATGCCGTATGGATATTGTTGTGGTCTGCGTTTGCGGCGGCAGCGGTGAGTCAATGCCCAGATAGTGGCTAAACAGCAAGACGCCATTGTTATCCGGATAGCCTATGTGATAGGAGGCATTGGCACGTGCCTTCAGCATCCAGGTAAAGATCTGCAAAATATATAAATCATATGATAGTTAAAGGGAATCGAAATTTGTATAGAACTTAACTCACAGTTCGTCTGACAATGCTCGCATGCTCGAAGACCTTTGGCCGCTCGTAGTGCAGCTCCAGGTGATCCATCAATATTTTGAATACCTTGATGGCATGGGCAGCGGGCGAGCGGTGTAGCTTCATGCTGAAGACATCGGTTAAACCATCAACAGCGGCAACGATGTCACCAACATCCTCATCCGACTTAATAACAATGCTGCTGCTGCTGCTGCCGCCGGCAACCGGTTCCACAACGTTGCCCTCTGCGGCAGCTTGACGCATGTGGTCGAAGGGTCGATTGATGAGCGCCTCCAGTATATCCAAGAGATCCATGCAACGTTTTGTATCACAATGAACCGCAAACTTGGACAGTGCCTTGGCCACCGCCATGCGCACCTCCATATTGGGCTCCAGATGAATCTGTGCCAGTTGAGGTATTACGACGCGATCCAGTATCTCCTCCTCGTAGCTGTACCGATTCTGATTCATGATCTGCACTAGGGAGTCAATCGTCTTGATCCGCACATTCTTGTTGGCCATGCGATAATAGCGACGCACAAACTTGGTCAATATCATTAGCCAATCGGGCCGTGTAGCTGTCACGCGACGTGTTCGATAATCGATGAGACCCAGCACAGATGCCTCCGAGCGGCGCTCTGCCACACGCTCGATGAGATCGTAGATGCGATCCACATTGCCCAATATCTGAGCACGCTCATCCTGCAGTAGCTTCTCAATGCAGTCAATATTCTCATGAAAATTAACCTGTAACTGATCCAAGCGATCCTGTTGAATACCCGCATGCTCTGTAATCAGAATAAGATTGGGAACAAGGATTAGGATTGGAGCGAGGTTTAATTATCTTTAAACATCTTACCATAATACTCAATGTTGTCCACAATCGCCGACATAATGCTACAGATCAGATCCCATATGATCTCCGACAGCTTATACTTGATGACCTTACTCACACTGAGGATTACCTCATAAGTGACGATCACCTGGCGACTCTCGAGTGCCTGCAACGTAATCGAAAGACAATTCAAACTGCGGTCTACAGTCAGAGATCGAGAGTGTTCCACTTACATTAAGGCAACCTGTCAGCACAATTGCTGCATAGATCATGGGCGGCACCTGGAATATCTCATTCGATCCAAGGACATTCATATTCAGGTGAGAAACGGCGCCGCGCAGGAGCTGTGCATCCTCGTACAGGCTGCGATCGTTGAGTATGTTGCACATCATTTTCATGGAATAGTAACCATGCTGGGTGCCCAATAGGTTCTTCATTATCTGCAAGAAGTTAAGGAATCATTGGGATATATATTGGTAAACCCAAAAAGCAGGACCGAAGAACTGGAGAAAGCGATATATAAATATATACATATATGCCAGCAGGAGTAGTCTTCAGCAGGACAGGCTGCTGTCGAAGTCGTGCTGGATTGAGTTATCTTAAGTATCTCTATCCAAAGCAGCGAGGCAGCAGTTGTGGTAGAGTTGGGTGTCGAAAGGATGTATTAAATTTGAGTGTCATATGAAAGGATATAGGATGCAATTCGGAACAAACATCTATCCCTTAGAGGAATTGTCCAAAAAAGTCGAGCCAGCAGCCACCTGAGTCACCCTGTGGAAGCATGAATTGGGAGAAGACGAGATGAAATGATGGAAAGGTGAATAAAGCCGCTAGAGATTAAACATTTCTGTCAGGACCAGAACAAAACTGCTGCCTACATAACTAAAATTCCTCAAGCTACTCTCGTTTAGGATTATACTGATCCAGTAGGCCAGGCATTAGTGTCTTTTGGGCAACCAATATTTAGGCAAATCTTCCAAATTCCAAAGAAAAAAAGCTAAGAGCAAAGATGAAAAAGCAGATCATAAAGGAGTTCATAACCATCAAGAAGGTGCGTCGTTTGCCGCGACAGGAACCGGAACCGGTCGCACCGCCGCCACCACCGAAGCGGTGTCTGCTTGTGGTGGGTCGCTGTATGCTGGACATGATCACCGTGTGCGATGAACATCCCAAAGCTGGCAAGATGCAGCGCACCGAGGAGGGTTTCTGGCGACTCGGTGGCCATGCGGCGAATATATGTAGTGTGGTGCGTCGTCTGGGCACCGATGTCGAGTTCCTTGGCCAGGTGAGCAGTGCACCAGCCTTCGAGAGTCTTACGACCAGCTTCAATGCCCTGGGCATCGATATATCCAACTGTCCGCGCACCCCCCAACAGCCGCCGCATCAGAGCATTGTGGTTGTGCGTGGGCAAGGACAACGCACCTCAGTGGAGTACTCGAATCGTCACCACGAGCTAACCTACCAGCAGTTTGTGGGCGCAGTCGACTATCGTAAGTACTCGTGGATACACTTCGAGGCGAGACATCCCAGGGAGACGATACGCATGATGCAGGCTGTGCACGACTATAATGCAAGGAGCGGAGATGATAAGATTGTGCTCTCCGTTGACTTGGTAAACTTGCGTCCACTTAATCTCCTCATGGCAACGATGGTGGACTTTGTGTTCATACGGAAACAATTCATTACCACCTATGGCTATATGAATGGACGCGAAGTGGTCTGGGCCGTCCAGAAATCGATGCAAGTGGCACGCAAGCGGTGGCTATCGAGGCAGCCCATCAAAACTCCCGATCCAAACGCTGAGGACGATGACCAGGAGGCAATTACTTGCGTTCCAAAGCCACCATCCTATAAGGATCCCACTCTCATCTATGACAATTATACAGAAGGCGCCAGCTGTCTACTGCCCGATGGCGTCTACTTTAAAGTGGGCAGTCACAAGCCCAAAAAAATAGTGGACACCATTGGGGAGGATGACACCTTTGTCGGTGCCTTGATCTATGCCTACCAAGAGGTCAAAATGTCACTCCGTGATGCCATGGAGTATGCGACGCGGGCAACTGTTCATAAAATTTCCCAATATGGTTTCGATAATCTGCGCTGTATGCCCAAAGATCTGGTCAATTGCTATTATACTACGCCCTTTGGGAGCAAATAGCTGAAAGCAAAACATCTGACCATGTGTCCATGTCTTTGACTTCCAGCTCCTGAACTGGAAAAGGAAAACTTTAGGCCGAATCCGCGGGAAAGATCTCTGTCAATCTTGGAAAAGAATCTCCTCTTGAAGTGAGCAAAGTCTATGAGGATCAGAGCTAAATGTATCAATCTTCTCTTGAGGATTAGGCATATCTAAGGAAAACGTAGGGAATTTGTCTTTGAAGTAAGGGTAGTCCCCCAGGTCAGCTGGTGAGCCTGGAAAGGAAAAGTCAAGACGCACAGTCAGAGTTCTGTGTGTTAAAGACCTTAAACCTTGCCTGGAGTTGGGTGACTCTTTACGCTGGTTTATCAAAGACAATAAAGTAGATCAGATATGACAATTACCTTTCGGATGTTGGCAATCAGTTGGTTTCTTCTACTTCTTTTTTTATTTAGCTGGTTTATTATCAGCGAGTATTCTATGTTGGACGATAAGACCCAGATAAGGGCTATGAGATGTGGGATGGTATGGGTATGGGTATGGGTATGATAGGGGCATGATATTGTCAAGACCAAGAAAACATTGGCGGAACAATCGATGGAAGTTTCATTAGAATAAAGCAAACAAATTGTAACCCAAATGTTTTCCCCAAATGTTTTACTCGGAAATGAACTGATAAACTACGAGCACATCCATAAAAGAAGAGGAAATCAGTAACCACCGATCCATTCTACAATGAAGAGCAGTGAGTAAAGTGTTACAATGGGTTACACCTTCGACTATATATATATATATCAATATATCATATTGGGCTTTCAGAGCAACTGCATCTAAACATAATCATATTGCTGTATCTGGCGGATAGATATGCCGCTGCTGACATTGAAACGCGCTGCAGCCATGCACGGATCCGGACACTAATAGTGGATGAGTTGGACTGTAGAAAGTTTTATATCTGCGCGGGATTACAAAATAACGGCAGCTACAAGGAATACAAATGCTCACAGGGTTATCACTTTAGCAGCCAGCAGAAACGCTGTATAAGAGGCAACTGTGTTGAGCCGGCGATGAGTACAAGCTGCAACAATAGCTTGGAACGTCTGGAAGGTGACTGCAGGCACTTCAGACGCTGTTCTGAGCACAATGAGTTCGTGGTTATGCGCTGCTCCAGCGGTCAATACTTTGACGCTGAGCAAGGTGCCTGCGTACCGAAGGCGATGACGGCGGGTCATCAGTGCAGCTGCCTCCTTCCAGAGTACGCAACTGTAGAAAATGCGGAGGACTGCAGCAATTACTATCGCTGTGAGCAGGGCAAGGCACTACTGCAGCAGTGTCCACCAGACTACTACTATGATCCTAGAGTGAATAGCTGCCTGCTGGATTTAAAGGGTATCTGCCAGCCGGCACTACAATTCCAGACGTTGCCGGAATGCGCCAGAGAAGGCAGCCGTTTAATACCAAACACTCAAGACTGCAGTCGATACTATGTCTGCCTAGGCAGCCAGGCCATTGAGTTGAGCTGCCCCAAAGGACATCACTTTGATGTGGTATCGCGCTACTGTGTCCTAGCTACGAGGGTGCAGTGTCACAGTTTGCCAGTCTCCTCTGAGCCACAATATACGATAACTGCGGCGCCTCAGAAACAACTCCCGGCTAAGGTAGTCCATACGGTACAACCGGTGAACAGCAATAAACTAGCATCAAAGTTTCTAATATTTTAGATAACCTACATTTAAAAAATTTTGTTTAAATTCTTTGCATATGAGTTTTGTTTGTGGGCAGCGAAAAACAGTACTAAAAACATAGTAAAATAATATAAGATTTCTAGAAAGGATTCTTTAGATAATAAAACCATTAACTGATTCTATAATGTGCTACAGAATGTATCGAATATATTCTATTCTTCGATAGTTAACGATGAGGTGCGGACATACCTTCAACGATTCGGGACAGTATGTCATGTGGTTAACAGTGCGGCAGAGGGTAACAATGCACTGGTACAATGGCTCGCTTGGGAATATGGTATAGCCGATGAGTAGCTCCAATATGATCAGGCACTGTAGTCCGATTTTATCATCGGCAACGGTGCAACTCAATTCGCAGGCATTTCTGTAAGGTTCAAGGGTACAATATATAAATAGGACATAAATAGACATATATGGCATCAAACCCACTGTACAATTCCAACAAGTATGTCCTTGTCCAGACGTGATGCATTAAATTTGATGAGATTAATCAACATGTCTAGGTATGGGCGCAACAGATCGGCCTCTGTGATTGCTGGTATCCAAAGGAGCATAAACTTTCCAATCTATTTTGGACAATAACAAGCATATTATTATATATTTTACACGATCTGGATTCAAATTGTTAGGTTAGCTTACCTTCTCCTCAAAATTTTTAATATTCTTTCCGTTTTCCGTGAGTGTGTCAAGGAGCTCTAGGAGATGACGTAAGTCCTCCGGCGCCTCATGATTTTGTATAACTAGAAAGAACTTTTCACGCATCAGCGTTATGTTTATATATTGTGTGTGGATGAGCCGCTTGTAGAAACTTAGCGCAATTTGTCGTGTTTCGGCCGGTTTATTGGGCACAATGAGATCGTTTGTTAGATGCCACAGCTTAGCTATAGATGACTGGAAGGAAACACAAAACAGCAATGGATCGTATAAGTTGTTGATCCCCAACACAGTGGAAGTCCTTCTCTGTCAGAGGGTCGCTCTCTCTCTCTTTCACTTACCTCAGCTAACTTGATATTGGGCAAAAGCACGTCACCCAATTCCTTAAGTGTTTTACAACGTTGCGCGATGGGCTGTTCTGGCCGCAATTCATTTTCGAACTCTGGACGCAATGCGCTCTCACCTGTATTTCCTGAGGTGTTATTAATATTTATAAAGCATAAATATTTGCAAACAATTTAATGATGGTATTATTATTTATATGTACCTGCTGCTACTGTACACTTAAGATAATTTTTTATCTTTGATTTATCTTTGGAGCTCATCATTAATCGTTGTATTTACTTTGTAAACAGCAATGGTATTTGTTTAATACTCAAAACACTTTAACTTAAATTAAAATAACAATATGTAAATAAGCACAGCACAGCAATGGCAATAACAGCTGTCAGATGGAAATTAAGCCGAACAGATTACAACAATAACAAGTTAAAATACAAGGGGTACTCCTACGACATTACAGAGTGAACCAGTAATTACTTACAGCGATTCTTGATAGGGGCTATTTGATCTCAGCTTGTCGACATGCTTAAAAATATACAAATGTCACAATATATTATATATACGACATATATTTATAATTTTATATAAAATTTTATCTTGTAAATTTATCATATTAATGTACTATGAACCGATTTTTAGAACAGATTTCAAAATGGTATTGACATAGGAAAATTTTGTTGCTAATTTTTGTTTTATAAAATTAAGGGTAACTAAGTTAAAATTATAAAAAGTTTAATTATTTTCATTTCAGGACTTCGCGAACAAAGTTCTATTGCACAAAAATAATAATTATCGATAAATTTAAAGAACAGCTGTACGCTGTTAAATCTCTATTATTATTCTTGAAGTAAAAGATTGTAATCCAGTTAGCAATAAATTAATCTAATTGGACAAACGTTATCAATTTGTTCCAAACTATCCCCGGATTAAAATAAGTATTTGATGTTTTCATTTTAATATTCCTAGTGGCCATACAAAATTTGATGCTTTGGACATTTCAAAACAGAAGCACAGTAACGGGCATTTTCTTTTTATACAATAAATATATTCGCTGTTAATAACAGTTCAGCACACTGTTGAGTAACTGGATGCCAAAACATATGTTTTAGATGAACTCGTTCCGGAACAATTCCAACAGAACTTCAATTCGTAGCGTCTAAAAAATTTGTGCGAAATAATAAAAGAGAAAAATATATAATATTAAAAGTAACTTAATATATTTTCGCATTAAAAAACAAAATAGTTAAATAGCTTGCATCGTTTTTTTCCCCATTTACCTGCAAACCTACAAATTGCTCACATTTTGCAAAGCAAAAATCAGAAGGCGTACATGAGTTCTTAATTGCAAAAAAGAAGGAAAACAACAGTTACTTGTCACATTTGACGCATCAAATAAGGCTAGAAAGAGGTAAGATGTGAGATTGATATATATATATATGTGTACCTGTGTACATACAAACAAGTATTTTGCGTAAGTATTAATTTGTAACAATGTTTGCCCTAGAGATTAATACGATTATATTTATGCGTAGTCCCACAGACTATACATATGAGTGTATTTTAGCAAGTTTGTATGTAGATATGCACACACACGGTCACACAAGCACACTCACACAAATGTATATACGTTTGTGCGTTTGATGAAATGCAGCTTTATCCGGCCATTTTTGTTGACTGCTTAAATTCACATACATATGTATTGTACACATATAATTTGTTGTTGCAATGTTTTCGAAAAACTTTGTGTTATCGCCATATTTGCATTGCACATACATATACACATGCATACGTATGTGCGTTTGTAATAATCGCAGTTTCAGTTAAGTTTGTTATTTATGTCTGTTAGTTTGCTTAAACTTAGAATTACCTATTTAATATTTTGTATCGAACTTTTAATATTTTTATTTTATGCAACAGACCACCATGAGTACCAGTGAGGATAACAGCAACAGTCCTGCCACCACTCCACAGGAGAATGAACCAGCCGGGGAGCAAACCAATGCTAGGGATCTAGAGAAAATCGAAGAGGAGAAACTCAAGTCCAAATATCCAAGTGGTATGCGTGTGCCTGGTGGACATTCAGCATTCCTTCAGAAGCGACTCCAGAAAGGGGTAGGCTATTTTCTTTTTATTTACCTGTAATTTTTCTTACATTTCTTTACCGTTTTCTTTGGTTTTTTTTGTTTTTGTAGCAAAAGTTCTTTGACTCGGGTGATTATCAGATGGCTAAACAAAAAGGTGGTGGCGTCAAGCAGGTCTTTGCCAACAAGGTGACCACCGGCGAGGCTATACCAACGCCTGAAACAGTGCCTGCGCGCAAAACATCCATTATACAGCCGTGCAACAAGTTCCCAACGACGAGTTAAGCTGTCGAATATATATCACCCAGCAGATCCCGACGCTCCCCAAATGCTCTTTACATAATAATATAGTCTATTGCTAGGTTGGCTGATCTATGTGCACTTAGCGGTTGCGCTGGCGCTCATTTTGCCGAGTTCGAAACATTTCATGCAAGTTTCATTTAACTTCATTTATTCCCCAGTACAGAGCCTTTTTTTTTAACTAAATCATTTAAACTAGAGAAAATGTATTCTCCCATTCTCTAAAATATATTCGCGACCCTATACCTAGCTTATACCGTCAATCTCAAGAACGTTTAATGTATCATTGCACACTATAAGCTGCACCAATATGGAAAGCTCTATTTATCAATATGTTACCCCTGATCGTATGTAGTTGTAAGTTATTGAAATCGTAATAAAATTGAGTTGTAATCAGTTCTATACCAAGAGATTTTTCAAAATTACACAAATTGTCAGAGTTTGGAATACAAATTTGAGATTAACGTGAATGAACATTTGAAAATACTGAATAAATCAGCGTGGTAGTGATTTAATCAGTTGTTTTATTTAAGTACAAATTCAATATATATATATGAAACATTCATTTTTTCTACATAGGAACGGCACATTTGTTCTTTGAATGGTGCAATTAACATGTAGATGAAGTACCTGCAAAAAGTGGTTGTAAACCAAAAAACAAATGAATCGAGCCTAAATCGATAATCGATACAAGAAACGTAGGGTCAGGCCAGCTTAATGTAAATCCGATACTTTTATTTTGTTGACTTTACAATATCTTACGTATATTCTAGAGATGATAATGATGTTATATTGTTCTTGGTAATAGTGCAATAATTAAAATATAAAGTGAAATGTTATAAGATGCATTAATATATTTTTTATACATGTACTTTTCAAAAAATATTTGAAGTTAATAAAAAAAAATTCATCCCTAGCTTGAGAAACATATTTCTGTGTTTACAGTCTGTTAAATCAGCATTTTATGCTGAACCAATAACCAGCTGTTACATTCAAATTCGCGCCTCACTTTACGACATATCTTCCAAACCATAACTGACTTGAACATTAATTTTTTTCTAAATCATATTTACATATTTATTAACAAAATAGTTTGCAAAACTTTTACCTTTCAGAAATATTTAAAAATTGTATAACATCTTGCCAGGAATATGTTGGTGCTCACTGCTAATAACATTTCAGCAAAATGTTAAGCTTTCCTGCTGTTGTTTGGCTTGCTAAAATGCCATAGAAAGAATTTATTAAAATTAATTATAATTAATAACATTAATGGAAGCAGTTAACAGTTGCAGCGATAGTGTCTTCGACCTGATTACTAAACTATCCATTCTACTCTCGCAAGATGAGCACGAACAAATTAAACGAACAGCTGCATCTGCAGCTGTTCCTCCTTCTCCTGCATCAATTTCCAAGAGACGCACGCAAATATACGAATATTTGCTGCATTGCAATGCGTCACCTACCTCCGCGGATCGGCCCAGCCCACGCTTGAATAAGCTACCACACTGCCAGAAGCTACTGGATGAACAGAGTGCTATATTTGATTCCACACTTATTAACGGTATTACCAACTATCTTCTGAACATATCCACAGCCGCAGAGAAACCAAAAAGAATACGGCAAAAACCTGAAACCGCTGTGCAGGAACACAGAATGTTGTTACCGGAACCACTGCGACTGCTAGAGCGTCCCATTAATGGCGGCCAGCAGGTTCTGCATACACTCAACAACGCTTCGGAGCCAGAGTTCTTCCAGTCTATAGAGAACATGCGTTGCTTGTTGCAACCGCTGGACTTCTGTCGCCAATCAGACTTTGTGCTGAGCAATTATGAAGCCCTAAGCGATTTTAACACGCTTCACAATAGGTTTACCAGCATGAAGAACAATTTCCGGAGCTCAGTGTTCGAGGATTCAATGAAGCGTATAAAAGATACGACGGGCAATGGACAGATATTACCGCTGCGACCACAGTTGCCATTGCCAGACATGTGCATTACCTTAAATACTCCTGTAGAGACTTATTCCAATGCTAAGAAGGAAGTAAGGGTGAGCGTGGCACCTGAGAAGCATTTCTTCTCAGATCAGAATCTAAGCAACGAACTCAAATGGCATCAGGATAAGACATTGCAATTGAATTTCATTGATCTGCCGGACCTAATCGATCATTTAAAAAAAGCTGCAGGTGGGGAATTCATACCATTTTTAATTTTTCTCCATCACTAACTGAAAAGGGATTTCTTTATAGCGGGTCTATCATCTGAGACGTTCACGCGGACGGATGACGGACATCTCTTGCTACGACCAAATTCAACACTGAGGACCGTGTTACCAGAGGTGTTGGCCGATTTTGCACAAATATTTATTGATTCCGGCAGTGCATATCAACGTCTAAGCACATATACTCAATGGCGGCACAAAGCTAATCGCATCGAACCTCGTCTGAATCGCGTAAGCTCTATCCATCCAATAGATTCTATAACCGATTGCTATAACGCAACTATCTTTTTTCTTAACAGACAATGCGTAAGGGACTTGTATTATTCCTTACAAATAGCCGGCAATATTTGCTTTCACAACAAACCAATCATTTGTCAATGTTACTTCGTGATTCGTTACCCTCCATGCAGTTGCTACTCCAACTGGATAAGTTGTTTCAGTCCAATCCCAGTCGTAAGTGTAGCTAATTCTTTAATACAGTCAAACGAACTATATTAATTTGATGCTATTGCAGTGAACATCAGCGAAGGTGTAACCGGGACACGCCTACTGAGCACCATTTGGACAGCCATTGAGGAATCCGTCCATGATGAGTTCTCGCAGCTGTTAATGTACCTGCTGAGATTGTTGGCCAAAGCATACTTCCAACAGCTTCAACGCTGGCTCTACCAAGGCGAGCTGGAGGGACCCTTGAATGAGCTATTTATTAGTTCTTCCACACACGAATCTATGAACGAACGCAGCAAAGAGTTCTTCGACAGGGGCTACTATGTACGAGATGATGCTGTACCCGATTTTCTGCAAGGTTACGAACAGACTATTCTCCAGTGCGGCAAATACAATAGCTTGCTCAAAACATATAGGGATAAGGTTAGTAGCTGGAAAACGCCAGACACTCCCAGATTGAAATACAAGCTTCTCTTACAGCACATAGTATTCAATTTGAAATATCCCGAGCTGGAAGTGTGTCTCTCCGAGCAGCAGTTAGAAGCGGTGCGGCAGAAGTTGGAGTCGCATTATGATCGATTGCTTCAAAATGTTAAACCATTTAATATGCGTGTCATGTTCGCGGAGCTTAAGGCGAATAGACAGGACTTCGGTAATCATATGTGGGAATGCACTCAGGCACATATCGCCGCCTGGAAAGTGTACCGTAGTGAGATGCAAATAAAAGCAGACAAAGCAAAGCAGGAATTCTACGCAGAGATTAACAAGCAACGGGATGAAGAGAAGCAGTTACTTTTGGAGCATCGACGCACGGAGATTGTCAATGAGATTGTATACCAACGAAAATGTGACGAGATTGAGGATAAACGTCTGGAGCTGGAGCAGCAGTCATTGAAAAAGGAAATAGTCGCTTTACAACAAAACGAAAAGTTGAAAGAGCTGGCAACTGTCAGTCTAAGTCCTGACGAAAGCTCCAGTAGTACTCGCAGCTTTGTGTCTTGCTGCGAAGAATTCGATGTGATAGAAATACCAGCGCTTGTGTCCGATGTCCAGCGCAATCAGTCTGATGTGCTTAACTTGAATGATTGTGCCGGGGAAATGGCACGGAATCGCAACCGCATCATGTCCTCGGAGCAGTTTCAGGATTCTCAAATACAGGTGCAACAGAGCACAACAAAACCTGCTTACACAGTCCCAACAGAGGCGGAACGTAATCGAACTCGAGTTCTTGGTTGTACGGAGCTGAGGGCTCAATTGCCGCCAGATATGAACATGAATCTCGAAAATCCAACTGATCTGCAGATCAATCGTCTGCGCTCGCAGCATCATCAGCCGTACAGTAGTGAAGACGTGCCCAGCGAGTCAATAAAGCGCCAAAATATTATAGACAAGAAACTGCATTTGCCACTGGAGTTGCTCGTTGAGTTGTCACAAGACGATACAATAACACCCATGTCAACTACATCAGATGGGGATGTGGAATTTGAAGTTCCAAACGAAACTGTCGATGCCGCCAACAACAACACGATCGTTAGCTTGACCAATGGCACAACCAACACCAGTACCACTATCACTAACAACTCCAACAATAATAGCAATCCTGATGACACTAGTGAACGATCAATGTTGCTTGAGACTTCGCGCCAAATCGTGGCGAACGGCAGGAAATCACCCGTATTAAGCTTGCACGCAGAAAGAACAGAGTCGACCGTGTTCAGGCAATGGGAACCATTAAACGTCCATAATACATTTATGATGAAGCGCTTTATGCAGCTGTCGATATTGTTGCCACTCAATGCGCACCTGTCGTTGCTGGGGAGCGAGGTGTTGCGCATATTCCATGACCTAAAGTTCTATGAGCATCTTCGACAGCTGCGCAACTATTACTTTCTACTGGATGGAAAGTTTGGGACCATGCTTGTTAATGGCATTATGAATCAGCTGGAGGCGAGTACAGAGCCGCGAAGTTTATACCAGAAAAGCATATTGGACTCCATAATTAATAAAGCGCTCGGCGGTATGACAGCTGATGGTACTGGAACTGTTTCCGGAGCGGATATCATGATCGCCGATAACCTGACGCTGAATTGCACAGATATACCGGACTCCGTGGATTTGATGAATATTAACGCCCTATCCATGCTGACGTTGGAATGCAAGATAGACTGGCCACTCAATTTGGTTATAAGCGCTGAGACAATTGCCAAATATGGACAGATATTCTCGCATCTGCTAAAGCTACGGCATGTCAGCTATACGCTTGATCGTGCCTTCAAACATCTGCAGCAGTTCACAAAGCTCCATGGGCGTGCAATACAGGGATCGCCGCAGTATCGTCATTTGCAAATGGTGCGTCATAAATTGTCGCAATTTGTGAACACACTGCAAAATCATTTGGTTACAAATGCACTGGAGGCTACATGGACGTCATTCAATGATGAGCTTCGCTCAGCCGATTCCATTGAAGGACTATACCATCGACATGTGGAATACTTAAAGCGGATCGCATTTCTCTCGCTGCTGAATCGTCGAAGCGCCAAGTTCCGAGAGACTATCGATGGTATACTTGTGATTGTGCTACGTTTTTGCAAGTGAGTAAATATTGTGCATTTCATTGTTTATTTGTTCTTAAAAACTTTTCATTCATTTTTGTTTTCCAAAGGATTCTGCACTCGCAGCCATTTGTTTTGGATGAAAATCTTAATGAGTTTGTTCATCCGCGCTTTAAGCGATTAATTTACGAGGAGGCTGAGTTTGAGAAGTTCATGCGCTATGTCATCTATTTGGGTAATAAGATTGCTTCTTCTGGCTATCAAGAGGAAATTGTTGACCTTATACGTATTATTAATTTTAATAACTACTACAATGTATCTGATAGCACAAACTAAAAACTAAATAAATGTTATAAATACAATATTTTCTTTATTTTGTTACCAAGGCAAAATATGGTTCGATTTTATAACGAACATGAAAATAAAAATGTGTCAAGTTTAAATATTATTATCTTTATCTTTTATTTAAAACTAGAAAATATTTTCATTTGTTTGTATAGGCAACGGATTATTTTTAAATATTAACAGTGCTGTGTAACGCTTAGAATCGCTGTACACTGCTTCGATACATTTTGTTTCTAGTGTTGGTTGAGCTGCCGATAGAGATGGGCGATATATCATGTCGCAGATATTCCCAACAGATATTTAAAAGCACTATTATCTGACAGCATTGACAAAATATCAGTAATAAAATCATTTACTGCACTACGGTCGACCTTTTTCAACACAAACCTTTCAACACGACCCTTGCAATACAAAACTAACAGTATCGCTCATCTCTAGGTGTCAATATTCATTTGTATTTTCGATATCATTCCGATAAATAACAATATTGAATATTTGTTTACCAGCCGACTGGTGCGGCTTTCTGCGTTACAACGTGTTCGTTTGATTGACTACCTGCACTTGAAACCAGCAGCAACATAAAAGGATACAGGAGCAGTCGGCAATAATAAGCAGGCAGCGTGTTGTTCACATATTTGTAATGCTTGACGATATCTCGGCATTGCATATAGGTACAGCTCGTCTGACGGACAACATGGATACAACTTCGGATGCGGTAAATACAATGAATATGGGCAACGTAGAGCTGCAGTTAAACAGCTCTTTTCGCCTACAGTGTTCGCTATCGTCGCTAGAAAGCGAAAGTGATTTATCTCTGGCCTTTGAACGAGATCTTGTGGAACCTGCAGACTGTGACGAGTTGCCTGCCTTTGAAATACGTGCATTCTCACCACATGGACGCACACCATCTCCCATTGATGACTTAAATGTGTCAGATATTGAGACACCAAAGCAAATGCCAAAACAGAGTCGCAGTCCTGGTCCTCAGGATAATCCAGAATTCGTTGCCTTGCACGAGATCAATGCACAAATCAGTGCACCTAGCGAAACGGCGGACAATTCAACGGATGCCCTCAAGCATGCAAACAGTTTGGAGACCATTTTCGAGGGTGTCTTCCTGCAAACTCCGCCTCGTGAGAAGCTCAACAAAAGCTCTGGATCCAGCTCCAATCCAAACTCTGCCTCTCGCTATACCCCAAAACGCAGTCGCGTCAATCTAATGGAAATGGTGGCCATTAATCGTCTCCACTGCGGCGGCAAGGAGAATCAATCTCCATCCAAGGAGCGCCGGGATGAACTTACCTAGCGAACTAACCACACTCTGGCTAATCCTGGCCACAACCAAAGCCATATATGACATGTTTATTTAGACTGCCCTCGATTTTCTATACCTAAGTTTTAGATTACGTTTAACCATACACTTTGTGTATCTAAAAAGATAACAAAAAAAGTACGGATAATTTTAATGTAATGTAATTTCATGTTTCCACCTCCGAGTTTATCTATTGGTAAAACAAATGTCTTTCCATGTTTTAAACATTCAACTCAGCCCATGTGTTTTATTATTAAGAACTTTATGACAAGGATATTCAATGTTGCTGATGCAACCAACCAGGTAGAAACAATCAACGGATCGGCATACAGCGTTTGTCTTCCAATATTTTAGGTTCAGCGGCAGCAGCTACCTAAATCCACGAGAACCTGGCGCTGGAACAATCCCACATCTGTCGGGCAATAAACAAGTCCTTAGCAAAAATCCCTTGGATTAATCTGGTGACGGTGTGCATAAGAGGGTGTTCCGGCACAAATCCGAAATTGGACTCCTGACAATTCATATTATTAGATCTCACGCGGAAACTGACTGTGGGGTTTTTTTCTTTTTAAAATAACTTTTGTCTATTCAGATAATAACAGTTTTACATATGTTTTTGGTTTTAAGATTCTTATTTTAAAATTCTTATAATATATATATATGTATATATATATATTGTATTATTATATATACATGTATTATTTACATATGTATATACATTTGAATACAAAACCATCATTGGAATGATTTTGGAGCTTAAGCTTTTTATAAAGATATTCTTGAAAAGAAAACAAATTCTTAATAATAGTAAAAAATAATATTTAAGTTGAATGATTAGGGTTAATTAAGTTTTTTTTGGCTGAAAATACACAAAACAGATTTTCTTTTTCAACTAAATCGTAAAAACACAAATGATAGATACATTTTCTTTTTGAAAGACACATTTTGTACTTAAAAAACAAAACAGAATTCTTCTTTTTTTTTAAACTTAATCGTAAAACATTCTTAAAAAACGTTGGGAAATGACAATATTTATATGATTTTTGTGTGTGTGTGTGTGTATTAATAAGTGTGGGGATGAATACCTAGGATAGGCATGATGAACACACAAAATAATACGAGGGTAATTATATCAATAAACTGTTAATTTTGTAAGAAAATCTTATACAAAAAAATATATTTGAAATTGAGGTAGGATAACAAAAGATGTCTTCCGATTTTGTTGTACCTATTTTGTTGTACTCGAGTGTGTTATTTGTTGGAACCCGTAACAGTCTTGTTGTCGCTCGAACCTGTATTGGGAGATTTCTTTGGATGTCAAAAATTTTTGGCGTGGCGTGACGCCGAAAAGATTTTTACCCGTAGTAAGCCCGGGTTAATTTCCAACCAGCTGTAAACACAAATTAAGCATATATTAAAATAAATAATATATAAATAAGTTATATAGTATGTTAACTTAGCCAAAAACTCACCGTAAACGCCGCTCGCCCAGTCTAGCCTTGACCTTTCTCTTAATGGTAGACACACCATTTGCACTGTGTAATCCACGACCCGTTATGATAAACACATTTTTATAGACTCGCGTACAATGGCGGAGCACAGTTATGTGACGATCCAGAAAAATATCCAGGCTGCTAATCGCCTCGCCGGAATGCAGATAATGTAGATCAAGCAGATCCGGATTTTTCTGTGTATGTTTATGTACCTCCATTATACAGTTGGCAGCTCGATGATTGCACATCTCGACCTTTTTCTTATGTAGCTGCGCTATCTCCGAATAGTATAGAGCCACGGGGCCATTGCCCTTCTGTATCGCTTCTTTGGCCTTCATGTTGCACTCGGCTCTCAATTGGGAATGATGTGCGGCCAGATTGCGGGTCTCCTCAAAGTCAATTAACGCGGCATCTTTTGCCTCCTCGTGCATTTGCGTTGTTTGCGATTTAGTGCTGATATAGGACCGTGGACTGGAAAAAGATGAAGATTTCGATGGTGATGATAGCTCCAGCTCTAGAGCGTTAAGCTGGTAAATTAAAAATTGATTAAACATTAGATATAGATCATTGATTAGCATCATTAGCCGATTGGAGCGAGACATCCAACAGGGTGAGAGTAATACCTACCTTTTCCCTTTCACGTAACGCCTGCTGGTAAAGCTCCACCTCGGTTAGCTCGCTGCTGACATCACTATCGAGAACTTCCACGGTCCTTGCATAGTTGTTGTTTGTGGCAGCAAAGATCTCTAGGATGGTATCTTTGGGTATATCGGGAAACTTTTCGCACAATTTCATTTTGGTTAAGTGTGTGGCAATATCGTTGGGCCTTTGACGTGCCTGTTTGGCCGCCTGCTGCTCACTGTTGTAGATGGACCAGCATAGCTCCATATCGAGCAGTTCCATGACATTCCGTGGCGATTCGCTGCAATCAGAATATTTGGGATTCTTGAGAAGACGTGCAAATTGCTCATCATCCCGCATGGTTTGGTGGCGCTGCTCTTCAATTTGATTGTGCACCGACTCCATCCAAAGCATATAGAGCTGCTTGGCAAGTAATCGTGGCACAAACACTTTGGTGGTGAGTATATCCGGCTCAATGGGAAGCATTTCCCCCTCCCATTGAAAGTTGTTGCGCAGCTGTGCTACTAAATCAATGCCCAGATCCATTTCCAACAGCGAACTATCCTCTGAATCATCATCGTCGTCATCAACAATGGCCTGAGCTAGAGCCGGTGGTGACTCTACTGGGGGCAGCGGCTGTTCTAAAATGCCATTACGTATATCCCGTATTTTACGTGTATGCTCCGAGTACTGATCATCGCCCAGTACAAAACAGTTTTCGATCTGCAGCTGTAAATCTTTGTTGGAGCTGTTTGAGGTAACACCACCGTTTCGTCTGGTACGCGGCTGACGCTGTGGCTTAGGTCCGGATTTAGTAACAGTTGGCGACGGCAGAGGTGCTGGTGAAAACGTCGGCATTTGAGGTGTTGAGTTACTGCTACTGCAAGAACATTGAAATTGATCGTCTTCCAGATGAAATGCCTCTTCAGCATAATCAGGTTGACCCGTTTTCTGTTCATCTTCTTTCACTAATATATCTACTGCCCAGTCAACATTGCCGCGGCACATAGAAAATAAATCCCACAGGCCTTTTGACGGCTTGTTGGGATACATTTGGCTAAGCAGTATAAAGCCAAAAGGTTGGTTCGGACAATCCAAACTGTGACGTTGCATTCGCTCACTGCCAGTATCTGTTGATGATTCTGATGTAACAGTAGATACCGTTGGCTCATCACGTAGCAAATCTATAAGAGAGTTTTCACCTAAGGCCACAGCCTCAGCAACTGGTGGTGGTGTCTGCTGATCGCTCAGTTGTTCCCAGTAGGGCTGAGCAATTTGCTCATAGGGCACCCAACTACTTGCATGGACATTTAGCTTAAAGCCATCTCCATTAGATTCATTAGTGTTATCCGATTGCAGCAATGACGTTGCTGACTCCAGCAACGATGGCATTGGCGGCAGTGGTGGATCTAAGAGTGCTGGCATTGGTGGGCTTATTGGTCCTAGCAATGATGGCATAGGCGAAGTTGATACCTCTAGCAATGATGGCGTTGGTGATAGCAGTGGTGGCGATAGCACTGGTGGCGATAGCAGTGGTGGCGATGGCAGTGGCGGCGATAGCAGTGGCGGCGATGGCAGAGTTGGCGATGGCGATGTCAGTGATGGCGATGGCGATGGCGATGGCAGTGGTGGCGATGGCGATGGCAATGGCGGGTGCAAACGCAGTTGAGGCAGTGGCACCGTGTACTTTGTTTCTTTGAGAAGCTGTAAATAGAAATACATATAATAAGTATATTTATATATACATACAATAGGTATTTCTTTACCTTAAGCAGGTCAGGAACAGTGGTCTTCTCGTAACGATCCAGCATGCGTTGTATGTTGTCCTTTGGCACATTATGCACATTTTTTTGTGCCAACATTGAGGCTGATTTAGACCATCTAGTTAGCGGCTCCAGCAACTCTATCACGTAGCCATGCTTTACGGCAATTTGAACATAGGGCTGCATTTCCCATACCATTATGTTCGTATTGTCCACTATAATGGGACTCCAGCCAGCGGCAGCCTTTTGAAGCACACGATTTCTATTCCATTCATGGGCTTCGGGCAACAGTGTACAATTAAACATGTAGCCACGTCGAGTTACAAAATAATCATCACTACTACATAAAAAATCTCCGACAGCATTATCATCTAGTAAGTTAGTTTCTTGTAGTAGCGTAAGGGCCAATGTTGATTTACCGCAGCCGGACGGACCCCGCATAATGATCATAATCTTTTCGCCACATCGAGCCTTTTTACAGACTTCATTATATTGTTGATTGTGCGGAGTAATTGTTATTCTGCTGGGGCACATCTTCGGAGGTTTTCTTGACGGTGCTATAAATTTGTTTATATTGCTGCTGCTGTTGTTTGCGCTGTGACCCTCTTCATTTAAGCTCAGGGCGTCATTAAACCAGAGCGACATGTTATCAGCTTGTTCAGCAACTTTTCCCGCCGATGACATTGTTGTTGTGATTTGTGTTTCTTTTAGATCCGATTCCAAGCGCTATAATTGTACCCTGTCATCAGAATAGAAGGACATCTATACACTTATACATTTAATACGCATATACATACACATTTATATATGCATAAATACCACACATAAACATGATCGGCAAACATTACTGCGCAGTTATCTTGTTTAGCTACGCACGCAGTTATTATGCCAGTTCAAGATCCTCATAAATTTGCAAACCAAATACGCACCTTGTATTAGTGCGTTTGGGTTCAAGTGGTGCCCCAAACTTCAGCTTGAATCTTCAAACGCTCCTCGTTTCGGATTAGTTCTCTGGTAAATTGTGTATTTTATATGTAATTTTGAGCGCAGATCGTAACAACACTAAGCTTTTCCAAAACATTCTGCAATACAGGACATCGACATGCCCGATTATAATATCGATATGTCGATATATTACTATAGTAGACATTTAGGTATTTTGCAGCACTGGCTTCATTCAGCCCTAATGGATAAGCTTATACCCCATAATCCAAACAAACTCAAAACATTTAATTGCTGCATATATTTGTTCTTAAATTGAATGTTAAGCAATCAATTAATTGTATCATCCAGATATTGCCGTATTCTTTTATTCAATTACCACACTGTTCAACCCTATTATAGTATCAAAACTTAAACAAAATAAATGTGTCATTATGAATGATTATAAAAATTAGCAGAGTATATAAATTTAAAATGTTCAAGCACTGTTAAATTTTATATGTATGTATTTATCAAAATAAAAGTGTGTATGTTTGTTAAGTTAATTCAGAGGTAGTAACAGTTCATCGTATACAATAACAGAATATACTCACGGAAAGAGTAAACATAAGAAAATGAATGAGTCATGACTCATGAGGAGCTTGTAAGTCATGGATTGTCAGCATACTGTTCTTGGTCCAGCATATGATCCTTAATATTTATCAACACTTGAGCTTATCGATATATTTAATGCTACATACTTTTGTTTTGAAGAACTCTTAGTCGAACATCTGCACTATATTTAATAGATATATTTGTGTTGTTTTGATTTGGAGTAGATAACAAAAAATAATCCGAAATGGCGGATTGGGTTAAAATAGTGGAAAATCAGGACACGCCCAGTTCTACTAGTCCTGCAACGGATGAACAGGCTGTGACAACAGCCCCAACAGAAGCTGCAGTTCCCACACCAGCGAATAAGGAGAGCGAGCCTGATGAGGCGGACCCAGCAGACACCAGTCTTCTTATAAAAATATTGGGAAAGGGTTTGGTTAATTCCAAGTTTTCACTGGACGTACAGCAACAAAATCCAAGCTCGCCATTGTATTCAGTTAAATCCTTTGAGGCATTACATCTTAAGCCCGAACTTCTTCAGGGTATTTATGCGATGGGCTTTAATACGCCGTCAAAAATTCAAGAAACCGCGCTACCAACTCTACTTGGCAATCCGCCGCAAAATATGATAGCACAGAGTCAATCGGGTACTGGAAAAACCGCCGCTTTCGTGCTGGCAATGTTAACTCGTGTGGATGTAACTCAAAATTATCCTCAAGTTCTGTGCTTATCACCAACATATGAACTGGCGATTCAAACTGGAGAGGTAGCGGCACGGATGGGTCAATATTGTCCCGATATAAAGCTACGATTTGCTGTGCGTGGTGAAGAAGGTAATACTAAATAATGTCTATATGATATGTACAATTCATAAATATGTATATGACAGTTAAACTTATAACTATGCTTTTAGTCCTTCAATCCATTAAACACGGGTAAGGATAGGGCTATTAGGTTTGTGCAAATGCAACAGGCAGAAGGACCCCATTAAGTAAATACAACATATTCTTATTAAGCATTAATAGCCGAGTCCATGTTCACTTGTCTATCCATGGTAGAGAGTATAAAAGCTAAAAATACGAAATTCGATTTGTCGATTCTCGGATAAAGGATGCAGATCAAGTTTGATTCAGGCTTTGGTGCCAGCTGCCTATGATTGCACCTGTATATTCGTTCCTGTTTTCTTATTGATTTTATCAAAATAAATTTTATTAAACAACAGCGAAATAATATAATATTTAATTAGTACAAAACTACTCCTTAGTGCGACTATTTTCATATTATTTTGTATCTTTTTTATGTTCTCAGCAAATTGAAAAAAAAAATATATATATGTATTCTTTTTTAATTTCCAATTGTGTTGAATAATTTCGATTATTAATATAATTTGAAGAGTTCTAAGCATTATTTAATCTGAATTTGAAAGGAGGCAAATGTTATATTGTTATTCAATACATTTATAAGTACGCGTTTTAAACATAAAAGTAACAAAATGTTTGTTGTTTTAACTTGTAGTTCCTCGAAGCGCAAGACTAACGGAGCACATTTTGATTGGAACACCTGGAAAAATGTTGGATTGGGGTGTTAAAATGCGTTTATTCGATATGAGCAAAATTCAAGTGTTTGTATTAGACGAGGCGGATGTTATGATTGCATCACAAGGACATCACGATCAATGCATACGGATACATAAAATGCTTAATCCTAAGTGTCAAATGTTATTCTTCTCGGCGACATATGACAAAGAGGTTATGGATTTTGCTCGTTTAATTGTGTCTGATCCAACAGTAATTCGATTGCTGCGAGAGCAAGAATCTCTCGATAATATTAAACAATATTATGTTATGTGCAAGAGCGAGGAAAGTAAATATGAAGCCATCCAAAATATATATGGTAGCATTAGCATTGGTCAGGCAATTATATTTTGTCATACGCGCAAAACTTCTGCTTGGTTAGCAGCCAAAATGACAGCCGATGGGCATTCCGTCGCAGTTTTATCCGGGGAGTTGACTGTCGAGCAGAGACTTGCTGTGTTGGATCGTTTTAGATCCGGTCAGGAGAAGGTACTTATAACTACGAATGTATTATCACGTGGTATTGACATTGAACAAGTTACAATTGTTGTTAATTTTGATCTACCCGTTGATTTACGGGGCAATGCCGATTGTGAGACATATTTACATCGGATTGGACGAACTGGACGCTTTGGTAAATCAGGGATTGCTATTAATTTGATCGATAGTGATAGAAGTATGGGAGTCTTTCGGGCTATTGAGAAACATTTTCAAAAAACTATTACCTTTTTGAATACTGACGATGCGGATGATATTGAAAATATTGGAAACTGAATTCTAGTCCTTCCCCACATAACTTATCTGTAAACATTTATATCGAAATAAAAACTATTTATTATTACCAAACAAAAATAAATATTGAAACATACATACATATCTATACAAAGCTCTCTGATACGTGCTTGTTCTAAGGAGCTGGACAGTAAAGTGGAAATGTGCAACTACAACATTCAGAAATAAAATATTCATTAATAAAGCCTAAAACGCCTTTGGCAACGTTAACAATAGATGCAATATGAAAGTTAAAATTGAGCCTTAAACATAAGTGTACGCGAATGTAGTACAGTGGACGGAAGGTCATTAATGAAAGTATATATATCTATTCCTTATAGACCTAGTAGAAACTATCTTCCGGTATGCGTCTCCGATTATGCCCTGCACAATCCTTTTTGCATTTTTTCTTCACTTTATAATTCTAATTTCCATGCTTTTTCTTCTGAACATTCTCTTCGTTCAATCAAACTTTCGTTTTTTTATCACCTTCGCTAACACCTATTGTATCTACTAACACTAATACTTATTGTTCTTATTGGATTTTTTGGGTTTTCCCCAATCCTTGCAACAAATGTTGGAACAATTCAAATTTTAAATCATTTTTAATATTACCCCAGATCTTTTTTACTTTTTTTAACTCTTTAACTTCTAATTTAAATAAATAAATTAAGAAAAGCATCCAATCTTGTTGCCAGTCGAGGCATTACATTACTCTTTCTAAGTATCTAATATTTCATAACTATTTCTTGTGTTACTTGAAAACATTCAGGATCAGTGCTCCTCCGTTGCTATTCTGCAATTATATTTAATATTTTCTCAATTCCGATAAGTTTTAAATACAATCAAAGTTCCGTAAATCAAATCACTACAAAACACTGTTGACCTTTCGAATTTCTATGTACGAAAACGAACCACCTTAATGAACGAGAGCGAGATAGCACTATACACGCAATAGCGAGAGAAGACACGAACCTGGGACTTCCCCGCAAAATACCGATAGTTCTGTTCGTGCTGTGGAAAAATGTGTATACAATTTTTACTCAACACGCTCCATGAACTCGAATTCATTGAAGTTATAATAAATAAAAGAAATTTTGTGGTCCATTAACAATTGATAAATCACTTTAATCATAATTAAAGAACGTGAATACATTTCATTTTTAACTTAAACAATACACAAAATATTCTATGGCACTGCCTACACCTTTTACTAAATTAATTACCATGTTGTTCAATGATGATAAAACGGATTCGACTATTGTGGTAACTATATTCAGCACAGAATAGGTAATAATGGTGGTTGCCTTTAATATGTAATATGTAACTATAATTGACCATTTAAAAGTCATGAACTAAAAGTACTGCAAGTACTCCAACTTTGGGCAGCAACGGCCAAGCAATCTCAATGAAACTATACAGTATAAGAAGTGTCCCCTTTAAAATTGTAAAAATAAGGTTAAAGCTAGATTGGGTCATCGCTTTTAGTATATCTACAAGTTCGTACGCCTCTTCTTGCTGTGTATAAATCATGTAAATAGTATATCCGAAAAAAACGCATATCACAGTGATCTTCGTATATTTAATATTTTTAGTTATTGTGCGATATATGTAATCGCCATACCCTTTCTTCTTATTATAACTGTTAAAGGTGTCTTTGTGTCTGGATTGGGTGCTGTCTTCTTGGCTGAAATATTTTCTATATTTACAGTCGTAAACAAAACGCAAGCGGGGGTCGGATAATATTTTGTAGGCCATATTAATTAGCTTACAATATTCAAAATCTTCCCGACTTTGCCATGGGTTCTTGTCGGGATGGTATCTCAACATTAGTTTATGGCCGATGCATTTGGCTTAATTCCAAATAACTTGTAAAAATCTACAAAGTTTTCCATATTTATATTTTAATTATTTTTATTTTAGATTTATTTATTCACTGCTACAACTCAACCGGTCAAATGTAAAATACTGATACTGATTGAATTATCGATACAAGAAAAAATTATGTATGTGGTTATAGTGGGCAAACATCGATTATTGTCACGATTTTAGGGCTACAAGCAGCACTAATTTTAAATGTTGCACGCGATAAATGCTCATCGATAGCAGCGTTTTTGTTAGCGATAGTGGGTAAATATTTCAAGTTGATCGAATAATTTGAAGAAATCGAGTTAACAAAAATATACGTCCAATTTGATGTATGCTATTACCTATTGGATTATAGGAGTAGATACATCCATATGTAAAATGGGCTATTATAAAATACCACAAAAAATTGCAAGAAGCTAACACTTTGTTCCGGAATCTTGTGGCTAATGGATTGCTAACATCATTAAACAAGAAAAGGATCTAATGACTGTAGTTGTAATCCAAATTTTATTTATTTGCATATCCAATTTATTTTAAACCTTAAGGTAACACCTAAACATAGTTAACATTTGGGAGTTATCGTTGCTTGTAACTGCCTTTTCGGGATAACAGAAACCGCTACTGCTATGCATCAATGATATTAGAGGTCCGACTGTTAGGATTCAAAATTTCTAAGTGTAGCCAGAGGTTGAATTCAGTTTGAAAAAAACCGTTTATTTTTATCAAAAAAAAAACATTAAGATTTATTACAAATCGTTACATATATATATGTTTCGTTTATAGCTAAAATGTAGCATTTAAAAACAAGGCACACGCAAAGGGAAAGAGCATTAAAGTACCACAAAAAATTGCCCGCAACCAAAAAGCTAACGCTTTGTTCAGTGGGAAGTTGGATATAATGTGCAATAAGCTGTACTCTGTACGAATTAGTTGAAATCCACTGAGCTGGATCATTTAGAACTTGGACGATTTGATGAGGTTAAGAGCCTCAGTAAGCATGCGTCCAAAGTCGGCATGGACCAGCGTAAAGTTCTTGACCGCACGCTCCTGCAAGAATTGACTGGCATTGCTCAGATTATCGGCAATGTTCTGCACGAGACGCTTCTTGCCGCAGTTGTCCAAAACATGCACCCAGAAATCGGTAACCTGGCCGTAATTATCCTCTGTATCGCCGCTGCTGTAGCGGTAAACATCACCGCTCACTGGGCAACATGTAGAGAGGCGCGAGCGCGCGCTGACTCCTGTGGTCCGTTAAAGGAGTTTGGATAATAGTTGGGTGCACCATCCTGATTGTCGGTGACATTCATGAAACCATCGCGCTGGTAATTGTTCACCTTAACGCGATAGGGGCAATTGACTGGAATCTGAAGATAGTTGGGACCCAGACGATGGCGATGCGTGTCCGAATAGGAGAAAAGGCGACCCTGCAACATCTTATCCGGTGATGGCTCAATACCGGGCACCAGGTGAGCCGGACTGAATGCAATCTGTTCGACCTCAGCAAAGTAATTCTTCGGATTACGGTCGAGCACCATTTTGCCAACTTGTATCAATGGGAATTCCTTTTGAGACCAGACCTTGGTCAAATCAAACGGATTGTACTTGAACTTCTTGGCCTCCTCGAAGGTCATCACTTGGATGTGCATTGTCCAGCTGGGGAATTGACAGTTCTTGATGCGATTATACAAATCGCGTATGCTATAATCTGGATCACTCGAAGCCAGATCACCTGCGGTCTTCACGTCCAAGTTCTTGATGCCCTGATCCGTTTTGAAATGGAACTTGGCATAGATGGGCTCACCCTTAGCATTGACCAGCTTAAAGGTGTGCGAGCCATAGCCGTTCATGTGGCAATAGCCATCGGGTGTGCCACGATCGCTGAACAAGAATGACACCTGATGAGTGGATTCAGGACGCAGTGTTAAGAAGTCCCAGAACATGTCCGCATCCTTCAGATGCGTCTGTGGATTACGCTTCTGGGTATGTATAAAGCTGGGGAACAGAATTGGGTCACGTATAAAGAAAATGGGCGTGTTGTTGCCAACCAAATCCCAAATGCCATCATCCGTATAGAATTTAACAGCAAATCCACGTGGATCACGAGCCGTATCTGCCGAACCGCTCTCACCACCTACCGTTGAGAAGCGTACAGCCAATGGAGTGCGCTTCTTAACCTTCTCAAAGACCTTGGCCGCACAATATTGGGTTATATCGTGGGTAACCTCAAAGTAACCAAACGCACCGGCACCCTTTGCATGAACCACACGCTCCGGGATACGTTCCCGATCAAAGTGCGCCAATTCATCCAAGAAGTTCACATCCTGCAACAGCAATGGACCACGTGGACCCACCGATTGCGTTGCATCCTTAATGCCAATTGGTGCACCGCTTCCAGTGGTAACTACACCGGGACACTCCTGCAAGACAAAGCATATATTGATTGATTATATATTGAATATATATCCACTATATATATTACAGGTAATGTTCCTATAGAAAAGGTGATTTTCCTCTGATCTACTTGCATTATTTTAGAGTTCAAGAACATATATAGGTATACCTAATATATGAATCAGGTAATCGACATAATAGGTATATATAGCAGACGTATTACCATAAGCTACAGTTTGTCCCGTTATATAATGAAGTTCAAATAAATTATAGCCCAAGCTTTATCTTTTATCTTATCTAATCTTTGTTCTACTCTTGGATAGAGTCCCATTTCCTCTTATCGTATATACACGGCACGCCTTACGAATCAGCCAGCCTTATGTAGTGCATATAAAATTAAGAATAATCCCATATAGCCCCCATATCTCTTGTCGTGCATCTAAAAATTCCTTTTTTATGATCTGGAATAAAGCGTAGGTGCAGCAGCAAAAAGTATCTGCCGCTCCCCAAGATATTCCGAATGCAAAAGATATATATCCGAGCTGACTAACAATTAGTCAGAATGACAATCTGTCAGAGTACTTATCGCATTATAAACTCATTATATCTAAAGATCTTCCTAATTATACATGTTTATATAGTATATAGTATATTTAACTGATGTGTCAGGCATATAAATGAAGCGAGAACAAAGTACTTCTCACACTTGACGGATCTTGAAGTTGACTTCTGGTAGCCACCCTATATATACATATATATTATATGGTATATGTATATATATATATTTTCAGTCTATTTCCATATCTTGTGATTTGAAATCAGAATTGTTTGCACTTTGAGACAGAAGCAATAACAACGGCAATAAATGAATGTGGGGCCACTTCAGAGGGCGCATTTGGATAGATAATAAGAAACATAGGAACATACACACACACACACACACAACAAACTGTGTGTGTGCGTGTGTATAAAGAGCAGCTTGATAAGACCAACAACAGTCGATCGGTCGATAGAGCAGAAATGCAAAAACATTCCAAAGTTTTAATTGCAAGTTGTAAGAATCCAAAAAAAAAGAGAAGAAAAAAAATAGAAAAACGACAAATCAAAAATGTTTATGTTAACTATATAAAACATAGATTTCTGATAGGAATAGAAAAGATATAGTAGAAAACTAGCAAATATTAAGCAAAAGCAGATAAAATTTCTTGAAAGTTAAACAGAAATGGGGGAAATAAAAATGTAGGCTATTTCAGATAAAATTCCTTGAAAGAATGAATATTTCAGATAAAATTCCTTAAAAGACATAAAAAAAAAGGAATTAAAAATTTTGGCAAAAAAAAGAATATTTTTAATACGAAAATTTATAGTATATGTTAAATATATATTTTGATATATAAGATATATTGTATATAGAAACATAGAAATGTGCATTTTGTAATAACAGAAATTTTGGAAACTTGCAAATTGCAAAACAAAGGCAACCAAATATTATACATATACTACAATATATATATATCGTATTCGTAATGCCTGACAAAATGCAGTTTCTAGTTTGGATTTACAATAGGGTACTACGAATATACTAGAAGGTAAGAACACGAACACTATTTTTCTGGGTCACTTCCACAGCGATTTCAAAACATATTCTCACATAGTAGGTATAAATCGTACTCGTAACTACCTCCAACTGCCAACAGCACATTGCATAACCAAATGTAGTTGTAACTAATTGTAATTGTTGTCTATTTTTAGTTTAAATTTAATTTAAGTGGAAGCTACTTAATGGGGAGTTGCCCACCATTTGAGACGCCTTCCCCTTGAGCTGAACTCCATTTTAATTCCATTGTCTAGCTACTCCTTTTGCGCCTATTGAACGAGTTTTGGGCGCATGCGTGGCGAGTTCAACGCCTTTTATCGAAGCAAATAGCAAATAGCAGTCGCCATTGCTTGCAACCAGTTTATGCAACTTCAACAAAGTGCAATGACTCGGAGCAATGATGTACATATATCTTGAGGCGATTACAACTTTTCGCGGTCTCCGGTCTATAGAGAGAGTGAGAGAGAGACCCACAATCTGAAAGTCACTTGGGCACGTCTGCTGCGACTTGTTTTATGTTTGCTTATTGTTAAGAAAAAAAATTAAAAAAATAAACAAAATTATAAAAACAATAATTAAAGTTGAGTAATTTTGCGGTATTGTTTTGTGAAATCGAGCGTAAATTCGAATTAACTAATGGCATGCTACCAAGGTTATATATATACATAAACAATATATAAGGTACAACCAATAGGTTGGTATACTATATATCTGAAGTACCCTTCAGGCAATTGTTACGGTGGGTGGTAATCTAACTAGGCCAATCGATTTTCAGTTAGCAGTTAATTATAAATATTTAATAAGAGTTATTACAAAAAATGCATTTTATAAATGAATGTTTCTATCTCATCGCTTGCAGAGACAGCGAGAGAACCCTCTAGAGACTTAAGTGGAAAAGTAATTGGATATGTGTACTATATACCTAGGGCAAGGGAGAGATTAAAAATTTATAAACTGATATTACAATCGATACTATATACGACGTAAATACATTAAGAACGAAAGTGGAATATCAACCCAAATAGCAGTAAATAAAGAAAGACAACAAATTATCGTGCAGGTGCAAAAAAAAAATTAAAAATGAAGCAAAAAACGAACAGCAGCAACTGACAAGTCATTCAGGTTAGGCAAGACTAGAGGAGCAAGGTATATATATACATACAAACAGGCTGTACTTATCCGCGCTTATCGCACGGATGTTGAGTCCTTTGGATTAGGTACAAAATTAAAAAGTTTTTAATATCAACGGCTAATAAACAGTTATCTGCGCAATAAAGTGATAACATTCTGATAAGAATTGGATTATCAACAAGCAGCAGAAGAATAGCGCCCTCCAAGTCCAATAGGTAAAGAGAGAGAGCGAGAGCGAGAGAAAGAGAGCAATTGATCGACTACCGCACTCAGCGCGAAGCAAAACAACAACAATTAAATCTGCTTGAACTTTGCCTCTGGGATCATTTATTTTTTATTGTGTTTTTTCTTTATTTTTTTTCAGCCGGCATCAACTGCAAAAAGCTAAACGTAAATATCGTATAATTTAGGTGCATTGTTTATTTGCACAAATGTATAAATTTATTCTGAAATTTGTATGCATATATTGTATTAAGTCTTTCTGCGTCTTTCTTTTTTCTTCCTTTTTTCTGTCAATTTTGTATAATTGTATTTGTTTTGGGCTTCATTAGCTACTTACCTTTTGTGAGTTTTTATAATCGAACAATTGATTCGATGCGGCATCGCGTTCAGCCATTTTATTGCCTTTTTAGTTGTTGCTTTTGATAACCAGAAATTTTGAGAATGCTTAGCACTTGAATGTTTTTGTACGCGTTGTCGCTGTTTTGCGGCTAATTTTGTTAACTAAAACACGTAGAACGCAGTGCTCATTGCTTTTATAGGCGGTCTAGTCATGTTTAATATTCAGTGTGACCGTATATTATAAACGCTGAAATACCGAAAAGTCGAAGGGCATATTTCTTAAGTAATGAAGTAAATTCTTTGTTATTTTTTGCTATTATTGACATCTGGAAATATAATAATATGATCATATAATTAATATTAGGAAAGTTAAATTTATATGTTAACGCAAAATTGAGCAACATGACGCAAATTGGAGCTAACAGCGACAGGAGCAGAAAATGTTAAAGTTGTATCGATATATTGAGTTCATATTCGATTTTATGTTGTGCTCTGTGGTGGTCGGACAATGAAAAACCGACTATCAATGCTGGCCATTTTTAGTTTATTGTTTTTGCTCGTGCTAGCAGCACGCATCTGATGCGACAGTTGGCAGTCCTGCGTATATTTGTAGTCACTTTCTCAGTCATTCATTCTTCATACGTTCGTTCGTCTTCGTCTCTCTCGTTTTTTGAAGTAGTAGTGATTTCTTTTTATAACAAAATCAAATATACACATAATATATATAGCAAGAATGATTATATATACCTACACATAACATAATACACATAAATTATTAGTTAAAATTTTAAGTGCAAGTGCAATTCAAATTCAATGGCAATTTTGTAAAAGTTTCTTTTTTTTTTACGTAAAAAAACACACACAGAAGGAAAAAACGGCGCGTGTGAAATTTTTCAACAACGACGTAGCAGCCAGCAGAAGCAGTCTCAGTCTCTCCTCTGCGTCTCTTTGCTGCAAAAGGAGAAGCTGAACAACAACACCAACTACAACTACAACAAAATTCCCCACACACAAAGTAGGCCAACAACAACAAGAAACAGCAAAGCAAGCAACAGCAATAACAACAACAACATCAAAAACAAAAACAACAGCTACAGCGAAGAGTAGTGTGTAGTGAAGTGTATTATAATAATAATACATACATACATTTATATATACATATGAAAATATATATAGGTATATGTGTGTCTGTCTGTGTGGTAGTGTGTGTGTAAAAAAAAAAAATAAAAATAAAAGAAGTCTCAAAAAAGTAGAAAACTCAACGACCGACAATTTTGTAATTGTGTCAGCCTATTTGTGTTTTTTATTGGTGTGTGTGTGTGTGCGTATGCTTGTTTGTGTGTGTATGCTCTGGTGTTTGTTTGCGTGTGTCGTGTAAATGATTTAAATCAAATGTATTTTAAAAAATTTGAATTTTGACATTCAAAAGCGCAATGTTTGTGTGCGTGTGTGTGCTTTTATGTGTGCGTTTGTGCATGTGTATACATACATATAAATTATATTTGTGTCTCGCGTCGAGACAAGTGAAATTTTCTTTGTTTCTTTCGTTTTTTTTTCGAGACACGGCTTGCGGGGGCGTTTGAAGTAGAGAAATGAAGTTCCCTTGAAACAAAACGGCGTTGCGCTCTCGTCTTTCTCCTACTTCTCAAAAGCCCAAAATCAACCCCCACCCCAAAAGCCCTCCTACCCCAACATCACTGCCATTCGGTATATAACGGCCCGAAGAGAAGTAGCGTTGCCACAGTGTCTGTGTGTTTGCTGTCTCATTGTCTCTGCATGTGTGTGTGTGTCTGTATGTATGTGTGAGTGGCAATGAACGTTGCTTAAAACAACAATAAAAACAACAAATACAACGAAACAACATACTTTTTGGAATATTTGCGCCGTCGTTAATTATACTACACACACGCCTGCAGCTGATGATGAAGCTGAAGATGAAGATGATAATCATAATGATGATGAGTTGATGATGATGTTAATGTTGTTGCTGACTGGCTGGTTGCCTGCCTGCTTGCTTGCTTTTTATATATATATGTATATATATATATATATATAAATATATATAGATATATCTATATAAATATAAAATGCAAACTGAATTTTTGTGCAAAGTAAATAAATTTCAATAATAATAAAAGTGTTCTTCTTTTTTTTGGTTATTTTTTTTTGTTGGCTTTTTTTTTCGTATTTTGTATATTCTCCCATAGCTGCGCATAAGTGAAGCAAATGTGCAAGAAAAGGAGGCAGTCGGAGACGCCGCACGGCGACGTTGACGTTGACGTTTACGTCGATGCTGCAGGACAGGTTTATCAGGGCAAAAATTTCCCATAAAAAAAATTTACTAAAACATATACATGCACATGCAATACACCCCTGTATTTTGCGCATCGTGTATGTATTGTGTGAGTGGAACAACAACAACAACAGCAATAATAACAACAACATGTGTGCAGCAGCAACAACAACAGCAACTAACATAGCAGCACGAGAAAGCAAAGTGAAATTTATTAAAACAACAACAACAACGGCAACAAAAGCACGCAATACCCATTCAAAACCGTTATTCAACAATTTCTTGAAATAAGTGAAAGAAGAAGGCAAATACTGGTTTTCATATATATATATATAAATATATATACAAACAAACATACAGACATAAAAATGTACATGCATATATATTCAATGTAGAAAGAAACAACAATAACAACTAAAAAGTTGCTGCGCGAGAAATTTTAACGTGTATACCGTCAGCATATGTGTGTGTGTACGTATACGTGTACGTGTATGTACATGTGTATTTGTGGTCTCTGCAAACTGTGTGAGAAAAAAAGTAAAGTAACATAAAGTGAAAAGCAATGCTAAAAGGAATTACAACAACAGCAGAAGCAGCGGACCCCGGCAACGGTCCCAAGAAGCAGTTACAACAACTACAACTACAAAAAAGGTGAACGTGAACGGAACGTGAAATAACAGTAAAAGTCTTGTAAAAAAGAAGAAGGAAAGAAAACAAGAACAACAAAACACTTCAAAGAGTGCTACAAAAGGCAAAACGCGTGGGTGTCAACGTCAGACGCACACAAACGCGTCATCAAGAGGAGAGGAGTAGCGTAACAGCAGCAGCCGCAGCTCCTCCTACGCCCAGGGCGGGGAGGGGGGTGTGGCAACAGCAGCCGTCGGGAACAAAGGCTGCGTCCGGCATTTGCCACACAACTTTACAACAGTTCAACACATATTTTCAAGGGCTCTCCCAAAGCGCGCGCTGCGTGTTTCAATTTTTGGAGGTGAGTTGTCTTTTCTTTCATTCCCCCTCACTTATACTTCCCCTTTTCTTCTGCTGCTACTTAAAATTTAAATCTAAAATTGAATTTTGAACACGTTTCACTTTAAAATATGCAAAACAAAACAAAAATAAAAGATGTTTTCTGTTTGCAAATCTAATGAGAACGCGCTTTAATTAAAGCTCTTTTTTTTCTATTGTTGAGCAAGAATAAAGAAAGAGAGAGATGCGAGAGAAAAAGAAATAAAAATTGTTATGTGTGTGTGAGTGTGCTATATATGGCCACAGGTGGCTTTATTTACCGTTATTTGAGCTTAATATTTCGGATGCCTTTAAATCTGACTCAAAGCAAAAAAAAAACCGAAGAATAAGAAAAGAAAAGAAAAAAATAAGTGTAACAATGTTTTGGCCACATGTTGCTGCAACCTTTTGAGAACTCGAATAAAGTAGAAAGAGAAAGGCTCAAAGAGAATCTTGTGAAGGTTTTTTTAGTTTCCTTTTCTGCTGCAGTTTCTATGCGTATGCAATCACTGGAAAAGGAAAAGCAAAAGGAATCAGCAAGCAAAGAAGCAAACTTCATAAATCGATACAATTTTCATCGTTTTCTTTATAAAATCACATACATTTTCTTATATAATAAAAAGATAAAACAAACTTTTTCATTTCTTTTTACTTTTCTCTGTGACTTTTGTGCTAGTTTTCTTTCATCAATGACAAGTTCAGCTTAAACTCATTTTTTATAGATTGTTTTTAAAACGAAAAAAAGCTCGTAATATTCGTTAAGTTTTTTCTTTTGAACTTTGCCTAGTTTCTGGTTGTTTCTTTCAAAGGTTTTTATGCTCAAACATTTTTTTTTTGTATAACAGCAACACGAACACCTTTTTTTCGCTTTGTGTTTGTGTTTTTTTTTATACTGTTTCTTCAGTTTTAGGGCGTTTTAATGGCCGAGCTCTTAAATCACTGAAGTTAAATAGATAAATTTCGAGTACAGTAAATCATTTCGTTTGGAGTTGTTTAAGTGCTTTCAGGTGGGTGTCGGTGTATGTGTGTGTGTGTGAGCTTGATTGATTTATCGTTTGAACTGTTTTTAAAGTTTGCTCAGAGTTGAAACTGCTTTGTTACTTCAAATAATCTACAGTCTAATTGGAAACACATTTCCAACTAGATTTTAGTTTAATAGACATTTGGATCTTGCAATTTCTTTCCATATTTTGATAACTCAACATTAATTTCACAGATAAAAATATATCTATCTATCTTTTATCTTTTGCTGCATCTGATAAATGTCCGAGTCACGTTTTGCTTTCAATTAACAGCTTATCAGTGGTTGGTTTTCAACTCTCTCGATACATAAATAACTCAATCCATGCACAGAACATAACGGTACATATCCCTACGGCCCTAACGGCATATATGCCCCATTAGTGTTGTTTTTTTTATTTTTGTAATTTAAACTGTAATTTGAAGTCAGGCAACATGTAGAGAACTCTACTGATAAGAGAGGAAGCAAAATATATATACGATATATATATATATATATATATATATATATATACATAAATGCTGCTGACAATGTTTGCCCAGTTTTCTCTCTCTCTCGCTCTCTCTGTGTATATATACATATATATATATTTGATATGTTGTTTGAGAACTGAGAAATGAGAACTAAGAATTGTTTTGGGTTTGTTTTGTACAGCTGCGCGCAATTCTCGTTGAGGTTGAGGTTGATAATTAGTGAGTTTTAAGCAAGTATATTCCGCCTCTATATCGGTGTAGTATCTATATATATATCTATATAGATATTTGTCTGTCTGTCTGTCTGTGTGTATCTGCGTATCTCTCTCTGTATCTTTGTATCTGTGTATCTGTATCTGTTACTGTACCCATAACTAAGTATTCCATTGTGAGCGCTTAAACGGTTTCTGTTGCCTTTTGTTGTTGCCTTGTTAACCGGTTTGTTTCGAAATAAAATAGAGCCGAAGAATTGTTTGGGTATTGTATATATACACATATAAATTTATATATCGTGAGTTGGCAACAAACTTTGCCACTTATACATACATACATGTGCATACATACATACATATGTACATATTAATGTATAAAAGCAGGTTAAGTTCATTTATAGTGCACATACACGACAAATTGGGGTTGAAATACCTGTTGAGAGAGACAGAGATAGAGCTACAGAATGAAACAGCCATAGACACTGAAATATAAAGTGAGAGAGCGAGACTTCAGATCAACTGTTGCGGGGTAGTTACACATACTTGTGCATAGACACAATTACGAGTGCCACTCATAAACGTTGCGAAAATCTGGAGTGCAGCATCAAATTCAATTAGTTATCAGATTTGTATACACCTGTGCAGAGATGTAAGCAGATAAAAATCAGTTAAGCATACAAATAGTAAGTAATATTTAGTATTATTAATTATGCAACTATCTTTTTATTTTTTAATTGTACTTTCAGTTACAACTTATAATTTTCTGCACTTTCCTTACATTTTCTTATCATTCATGTAAATCCATTGGGGCTTACTTTTATTTTTATATATTATGTCGAGCTTAATAGACCTTTTTCTTATTTGATATTCATTTGCCAAAAAACTATCTAAAATTTTACTTTTCTGCAGCTTTGACTTCTTGTCGACATATGAAGTGTTACACACACACACACACACACACACTCGTACATTTTTCTGCAATTATGTAACTGCAGTTGCTGACTAGAGAGATAAAAGATAATATAAAATGAATATTCAAAATCTTCCTGTAATTTCTCAACCCTTTTTTTTGTTTTATATTCATATTCATGTTATTCATATTAATATTCATATTCAAATTGCGAATATATTCGCATATTATGGGAAATACATGGCAGTGATTTATAATGATTCATTTGATATGTGAAATTAAAGTGATTCGTGTGTAATAAAAATTTTTAAACGTTTATTAAAATTGCTACCTTAAAATTTTGTGATACCTGTTAGTAGCAGGTGAGACAGATATATGGACAGAGGGAGAGAGCGAGAGGGTGGAAGAAGGGCCGATGTAGACTTCTGAAAACGGAGCTCAGTTTTCAGCTCGCATGTATATACCATGTACATATGTACATATATGTGTGTGTGTGTAGGTATTTTTCATCGAAATGGCAATGAACCCTCGAACATTGATTGAAGGTTTGTTGACCGTATCAATTTTAGAATATTGTCCATTGGAATTCCTCAACAAAGATTCCCACTATTTACTTTTAAAGAAATAAGCAAAAGTTGAAGATTTTACTTCAGTTTTTAACATATTTTCATATATGTTCCCTCAGCAAAGTTGAACTATTCTCAATAACTTCAACGCCCACAATTAGTTTCTGATTGTGATTGATATTCTGCTGAATTTTCATATTTTCTCTAGGGAATATGGGAAACTCATCGAACAGTGTCAGCATTTTTCGGTAAATGAGCACAGTATAAATATATATAGAACAGAATACGGGAATAATAAATAATCAAATTGGATCATACTTAAGGCGTATGTTTATTTATATATGTTTTATGTATATATCTCTTATCAGTTTCACATACTCAATACATAGGCAAAAGTATCGATCTGCCGAAAAACTGTGTCCATCGATACTTAATTTGTTCAGATACTATTGACAATTCTTTCAAGGTGTTTCTATTATAATTTATGCCTCATATATGTTCTCATATATCTTTTGTATGTTTTTCACCTATTCCTTAATCTGTTTTGCTTAATAAACATGCAGTAATAGCTATATATGTACAATATGAACGATTTTTGTATATCTTCTTTTGCTTCTTTCCTTTTGTTTTGTGTTTTGTTAGAAACCGTTCTCTTACTTTCTCTTCTCTTCTGAAAATTGCTTTCCTACTCAGTTGTATGTATGCTGTGCATATGTGTGTATGTTGGCATGTATTTATGCATGTATGCATACAGTACATATGTATGCATCTATGTATATACTGTGCATGCATGTATTGTGCACATACATACATATATATGCAGTATCATACATTTTGCTCGCTTTATCTTTCTGTTAACTTTTGTATCTATGTATAATGAAATCTTTGCTTTGCTGCGACTTCGCTTTGTCAACTTTTTTATCGTTTCATTTTATTTTATTGATAAGTTTGTGAAAAAAGCAACAAATATATGTATATACATATATATTAATTCTTTCCTTCCGTTACATCTCTGCTTTATAATCCTTTTTCTTTCCCTCTGCAACCGTTTTCGTGTTCTACACAATTTCACAACTCATAATTTGAGCAATTAAATCATTTTATGACAAATTACTTCAAAGCAAATGCCAGCAAAAACTTGCATGAGGCGACAATGAAAAATCAACAACAACAAAACGCTATAAAATTGAAATAAAATTAACAACAACAACGACGACAGCAGGAACACCAACAATAACAACAGAAGTCAATCGACAAAATTGTTGCTGTTGCTCTCTCACTCGCTCTCTCTGTCACATACTGTCAATTCCTCTCTCTGACGTGCTATTCCTTTCTCTCACTCTTGCATATTGAGCAAAATCAAAACGTGTGCGCACATTGCGTCGCTGTCGTATGCGTAGAGGGGAAAGCAGGAGGGGAAATAGAGAGGGGCAATGAGAGGGAGAGGGGCAGCACAACAACAGTCGTTGACATTGTTATCTTAAATTGTCTCGTTCTGGTTGTTGTTGTTGTTGCCGCTGGTATTTGATTTTGTCATCATCTTTGCACGCTTAATTCGAGAAAAAACGGAAACATTAGCCACAAAGGGAAGCCGATAATTAAATACACTTTTCAATTGAAGAAAATCCCTGTGAAAATCAATGAAAGTGCACGTACTTCGTTTTGTGTGTGTATCCATTGGAGGTGGGGGAAAACAGTCGACAGCACTATCGATAGTATCGATGGCGTTTAGTGCGGAAACGGTCAACGATATTTTTTCACCCTTATCGATAGTTTTAAATGTGAAATGCAAATTGAAATATGCAAACATGCAGACGCAGATGCAGCATAAAAACGAAACCTAGTTACTCACATGCAAACATTTATTTAAATACGTAACATTTTAACTATTATAAGCTGAGCTTATATTCCCAACATTTTTTGAGCAACCTTTTTAAATATGTTACAGAATATGTTATGTTAAAAATAACATATAAGTTATGACAACATTGTGCTACAACTTATGTGTCTTTATATAGAATTTGTGTTTTCTCTTCTTAATCTATAAGATAATTATTGATATTATCTTGGCTAATTATGTATTTTCAACATTAATTATCCCAAAATGTTAAATTTTTGCTCATTTTTATAGACAGCATGACTATTTGCATACAATTAATTTCACTGATAACATCTTATCAGTAAACAATATGTTTATATATATTGTATGTATGTAGTCTTAGGGCCCAGCTGATTTGTCGAGCTGTCCATATTTTAGAATTCATGTCAAATGTTAAAACATTCCTGATAAATGTTTGCCTATTTGCACAGATATGTGAAATGAAAGAACCTTAATTTATTTATATTTATTAAATTTAAAATGTTAACATTTAATTAGCTCGTATAATGCACTCGAGCTGTTAAACAATCAATAATCAATCTCTCTTTTTTTTAGTGTTTTGCTTACTTGACGACCTCTTATGATTTATATAATGATTGTTGCTAGTGTAAAAAGAAATAAATCGATGATTTCATTAAAGTTTTCTATTATCGATAGCATCGACAAATTACCCGTAGATATTAGTGTATACAAAACAGAGAGACTTCAAGAGAGAACCACAGAGAGAAATAGCGAGAGAGAGACCAAGCAAAGAACCAACATCTGTACATCTCCGTCTTTTTCTACACTCTTACTGCCCCCTTTTTGTCGACAACATTATGTATTACAACATTTTGCGCGCTTCGTTGTCGGCAGCGACAGAGGCAGTGGCAGAGGCAGCGACAGCGACATAAATTCTAAAGCTATTGCTGCGATGTCGACGTCGTTCTTGTTGTTGTTTGTGTTTGTTGTCGTTGTCGTTGCCTGCACTAACGTTTCGTTCTGTTCCGTTCATGTGCCGTTGGCCCCCAAAGGCGAATAAGCAAAACCAACAAAAAACAAAATTAAAAGTAACAGCAGCTTCGGCTGATGATCGCTAACGTTGCTCGGCTCATTTTGACTTCGTTTGGTTTTCGTTTTTGTTGTTGGCGTTACAAAAGTTCGCAGGTTTGTTTTTGTTCTTGTTGTTCTTGTTCATTCTTCTTCATCTTGTTGCTTTTGTTTTTGTTTCTGTTTATTTTCCTATTGTTGGTGTTGGAGGCTTTTAAAAACGTTTTTTATCAAACAATTTGCACGCATTTTCATTTCAAGTTCTATTTATAAATGAAATTTGTTTACATACTCACAAAATTTGTATAGAACATTGTCTACATATGTGTGTGTATATGTATGTAAATTGTAACTGACTACAAATTAATATTTTTATTTTAAACCTCCCCACTATGAATGTGCCCAGATAGAAGCAAACGAGTCTCTTAATCAAATCAGATCTCTTCGATCCTCATGATGTGATTTCATTTGATATATACATACTTACTTATGTATGTATGTATGTATAGAAACAATCTTTCGAATCATCTAACATTTCATTCAAATAAAAGCTAATTCCTTTCTGCAATCTAAATGTAATTAAACAGATAATAGTTTGCTGTATTAGCTTGTTAAAGTTAATATAGCTGACAGTTATCTGATCTATTATATACACTACATATTTAGTATATATAATCAAACTGATCTTCTAAACACTGATATTAATCATATAATCAAAATAGTTATGTTCCATTACGCAAAACTATTGCTGCCTACACTGCACTGCTTTAAGATGTGAGAATTCTTATACTTTTGGTGTAGGGTATCTTTCGGTTGTACTTTAACTTTGTGTTTTTGATTAATTGTAAGTAAATATTGTTATCAAATGTCATAATCAGAGCATTACCTATATGCATGCATATATATACATATGTACCGTTTGTATTTATCACTTATATACAATCATGTTAACATACTAGTTAAGAAGTCAAAGTACATACTTTATATTTTGTAATAGTCTCATAGCTTGATAAGGCAAAAAATGATGGTAGCTTTTACTTTTAAAGTGCAATCAATAATTGTATATACATATATGTATGTATATATATCGCTTTCCTATTTCAACGTTAGTTCTTTCTTATCTGTAGTTATTGATTATCACATTTGTGTAACTCAATAAAACTTAGCTCATGTCTTTTTTTAAACCGTTAGTATAGATTCGGAATTAGGTCTATGTTAGTAATATTCCAGAAATCCAATTTTCACACTTCCTATTTAGAATTATCTATTCATATTTCTTTCAATAAATTTCGTACCAACGAAAAATTCAACATTTATTATTCATAAACAACTCAATCGATTCCACTTTCTCAGAGAAATATCGATCAATAAATCAGGAAAATGTATTTTCTTTTGATTTATACACTCTTAAGAATTTGTTGAATTTGGTATAAAGAATATACATTTCGTATGTTGCTTAGTCGCGCTTGATGTTGGGAATGTTGAAGAATCGAAGGATCTTCCAAAAATAATACAAATATAAAACAGTCTTAAGTATTTTATAGTTTGTAATATCTATTTCTATATTTAATCTTGTTTTTAATTTTGAAAGGCTACTTTTCAAATATATATCTTTAAAATATCATAAGGATCGTGTATAGTATTTAGTTTTGGGCATAGGGTAGGGTGTCTTCTAGTCGAGCTTTATTATATGTCTCAATTTGACTTATCGTGGGAACAATTTTGAACCAAGGTCATTGCAGATTCATTATCTTTTCGGTTTGGTTTGTTGATTATAAAAAAATTTCACTTTTATTTTTATAATTAACATTTTTATTCATTTGCAAATGGTTTTGTTTTTTTTTTATATATTCCGACTCTCGAACTGCATTAAACATGTGCATTAATTTCCAATTGGCCTTCAAGTTTCAAGTTCCATATCCAATTGGAGTAGATATGTATGCTCCAAGTCGAACAAAAAAACAAACAAACAAACAAACGAAAACAAATAGTTTGCTGTGATTGGCGCTTGTTTTGTTTTATACTTTTGTTTTTATATACGTTAATTTAGCGTTTTAATTTGAGTTTTTATTTTTGTTTTTATATTTTAACGCTTTTGTTTTATAATTTCACATTTCGCAAAAGTTCGTTGTGCTCTTACGTCGCCTTGTGTGTTATTGCAATGCGTTTCGTTCCGTTCCGTTTCATTTCAATTCACTTCGTTTCTTGCGTGATGTTTGCATCGCATCTCTTTCACACACACACACACACGCACATGTTTATATCATTTGCAATAACAAAATAAAAATGCGTCACAATTTATTTGCACTTCTGCTAGCGGCCATCAAACATACACACAGTCAGAAGAACACACTCACACACACACTCATGCATAAATATATTTAGCCTTGACCTCTACAATCTACAGCCCACAACTTCTGTTGCTGCTGTTTCTTCTTCTGCTCGTTCTTGTTCTTCAATTTCTGCGCCTTTTGAATTTTTGGGGCCAACGAATCTTATTGTTCTTTTTCGTCTTCTTCTACGTTTTCACTCGCTTCTATTTATATTTTTATTATAAATTATAAATTAAATTGTTTGTTGCCTGTCGTAAAAGTCAATTGAAATGTCTACAAAACACAAATGGCCCATAATTAAAATCTACTTAACAAATTACAATTAGCTTGCAGGAAAGAGAAATAAGAGGAAAGACAGTAAAAATAGTAAAGAGAAAGGAAGGAAAAACTATTCCTATTTGAAATTATGTCAAATACAATTACTATTTACAACTGATGAAAGCAGCGTAAAAGATTATTTAATCACGTTAGTATGCATCAGTATCGATAAGTATTGTTAAGTATCGATTACCTGATGTATTTGTGTCACAACTCTGATTATCACAGACATTTGCTCTATAGAGTTTATTTTTTATATAGTATATGTCGTTTCTTACTACCGAAAGTAATCAAAGATCGATCATACTTCAAATATAGATGTCGATAATCGAGTTACTTCATAAAAAAGTAGACATCACTTAACTTAAGTTTTGCACAGTGTATCAAGTTAGGATTGGGTTTATTTATGATCTTTGTATAATATCTACTGGGAAAGAATTCTAAAAATGGGGTTTTATACGTTTTTTTTATTGACTCTCACAAAATCTTTCACTCTTCGTATTATTTTAAGTACAAGTTTCTAGAATATTTTGTTTCCAGTTATTTAACATATTCTCTTTTTTTCATTATTTAATTTATGGAGTTCTCTTTGTTAGTCGTGTTTTATATATATATATGTATGTAGATAAGTTTTATTTGCCGACGAAATATCAAATCTATTTTAAACCGTATTTTGATTATTATAAGATTATTATTATTGAGTGAAGCTTCTAACAAGTATTTGAATAAAATCAACAATTTGATTAGCACATTATTGCGGAATGGGAATTTCTCTTTTCTTTTCTTCTTGTTGTTATTATTATTTTTGCATCTATTCCATTTAAATATATTAGAGAAGAGAATGGAAGAAGGAAGAACTTTAGTATAAAGAGATGAAATCAAATGCTTTTAATAAACGTGTCGATAATTTGAATAATTAAAGGCTAAACTTTTGCTTGAAAAGAATCTGCAGAATGCAGTTCAACCTGGATTATCCGGAATTCTATTATCCGTGCTTCCGTTAACTGGGCTTCCATTGTCCGGGATTATATTATCCGTGCTACTCTTAGTTTTGCTTCAAAAGAATCTGCAGAATGCAGTTCAACCTGGATTATCCGGGATTTTTTCACCGTGCTGCTATTATCTGGGAACATCTGTATATCTTTATTATCCGTAATAAGTATGTATAGACTTGCATGTTCTTAATGATCTCTATTATCCGGGAGCTTAAATTATCCGCAATCAGCTCGGATAATCAGGTACAATCGAGATTGATCTGTACTCACTTGAGTGCTATGTTTTTTTTCTATGTTTATATTGAGTGTATTGACAGATTGCGCTGACAAATCAATTTACACAACAAATTCTTAAAACTCATCTACAAAACTGACAATTAACAGTGTTAAACACGCCCACACAACAACAACAACAACAACTTATAAATAGTTTTCATAAATAAAATGCGAAATGACAACAACAACAACAACAACAACAACAAACAAAAACGAGGAGGAGGCAGACTAATTTATAAATCTAAACATCGCAAATTGAAAATTTCACGAGAAATATTTTGAGTTTTTCTCGCGTTTTTTTTCTTTTGTTTATTTTTATTTATAATCTATTTTCCCCTCTATTTATTTTTGTTTATATTGAGAAATGATTGCGAGGTCGCCCCGCAAATGTTTTATCTAAATACAAATTGTTTTTAGTTTTCATATACACACACAGATACATATATACATATATGCTGTCTGTGTAATATGTGTGTTTGTATTGTGTTATTTTTTTTTCCTTTCAAGTTTTGTTTACCTTGCGACTAGTTTTATCAGCAACACGTGAGTTTTCTTGTTATTGGAGAAACTGTTCTCATTTTTATTTTCCTTTCCTCTCTCTCTCTTCTTCTTTTACACTCGATTATCAACTATTCAATGATTGTGCCCATATAAGAACTGGGCAACTGTCAGATATTGTATGGCCTGTAACTGGGCTGGGCCTTAAAGTGGATTATGTATAAAGTCAGTTATCTTTTAACCTAGATATCAAGGAAATTCGAATAGTTTCTTTTTAGTTCAAGAACTCGATCGGCTATCGGCCATATCTGAAAGGTAAAATATTTCTTCCAAAAAAATAAATAAATAAAAGGTATAAAAATAAAGTGAATTTTCTGCTGGTTTCCAGGAGAATCAAATTAATCACTTTGCCTCAAATAGGGGTCGCTTTTTATAGTAGTAAACGACTTCTAGCGCATTTTGTAAACACTTTTGATTACAGTTATTACAAATATATATATATATATATATATATATATATATATATATATATATGTATATAGTATACAGTATATATATGTGGGAAAAAGTGAGGGCAACCAGGAAACTTGAATATTTTGTTAAAAATTGAATTGTGACATGAAATTTTATGATTCACGGTTTATATTCGAGCCAGTTCTTTATACTAAAATGAAGATGAAGGAGAGAACGAAAAAGAAAGGGAAACAGAGTATAAAGAAAGGAAAAGAGAAGAGCAGAGAAGTGAGAAGAAAAACATTGAAAGCCATTGAACTGCTGATTGGCGTTAAGTGAAATTTTGTTCATATTTGATTTTATTTATTTTTCTTTATTTCTGCTTGACTATTTGCGCTTTGCTGAGTTTCATCATCGTTTCGTCAAATTAGATAAGATACACGAATGTATATAGTATATAGTAAATAGTATATAGTATATAGTATATAAAGTAGAAACGATTTAGATAAGATATGCGCACTTTTATAATTTTCCACTTAATAAAATTTTTGCCTCAATCAAGAAGCATCTCCCAGTAGACTCTCTACATTCTGTCCAAGATCAGATTATTTGTCGTGATTTATATATATATATATATATATATATTTTGTACTCGTTTCACTGGCATTTATCGTCTATTATAATTAAAGACTTGGCGGAAGTCTTGACCTACCTTAAAAATGCGAATTACATTCATTCAATTGCTCGAGATCAGTTAAATGATTCGAGTACCGTTATGAATCTAGTACGCAGCTCAACAAATCTGTTATTGTGCTATATCTTTCATTCTATATAATAGTCCGATTTTAATTTATAATTCCGTTATCTCTGTAAGCTTTCAATCAGACTGTTTGAGCTCAACAATCAAATGTTAATGATTTTATCTCCTACAAACAAAGATTCTCCATATGAACATATATTATATATATATATATATATATATATATATATATATATATATATGATATATATATATATATATATATATAGTATATATATATTCCTAAACAATACACTGATGTTAGCAAATAGTTCCCATAGTTGATGAAGGTTAGTTACAATGATTATTTTTGCCATATTTAATCGAAGCTTCTCTTAAATAGTTCTTAACCAATGCAATTATTAAGTTACAGTGAAACCTCCATAGCACACACCATTTTTCCATTACTTTAATTGATATTTTAGCAAAAAGAATCCCCTTTGATGTGTGAGAGAGCTTGCACTATATTTAATTAGTTTAGGGGTAGTTTAAGTTAGGTTAGGGTTAGGGTAAGGTTTAGGTTACGTTAGGGTTACGTTAGGGTAGGATTACGTTAGGTTATGGCTTACTTGGGTTAGCTTAAGTTAAGTTAGGTTAGGTTAGTTTATGTTAAGGTAGGTCAGGTTCAGGTTCAGGTTAGGATTCCTCTGGTAGCTGGAAGGATGTTGCCTACCTTAAGAGCATTTCATGATGACTTAAACCAATCTACAGAGCATATGTATGCCTTGTCTTGGAGGCAGCTTCGAGAGATTCTAGGTGCGACAATCCTGCATGGAGAAACGGTTGTGGAAAACGTTCCAGGGTTTCAAATAGCTGCAAGTAATCTCTCTACAGTCCAAGTCATCGGGTTGATTATCCAAAAGGAATTCTTGGTCTGGAAGTTGTAACTAGTGGAAGCTTCATAGAGTGTATAGCTGGTTTTACTGTAGGCTTTTACCCTAATCCTTAGGCAAAAGGAACAAGTAGTTTTTCTCCCTATTCCCATCTCGCTCTCTGAACTGTCTTCTCCTTTGTTTCTTGTGGCTCTTATTGACTTTTGTGTTGTTTTCTTTCTTTTTTAGACACCATGGAACCAAACAGACATCACGAATATCAAACGCATCATCATCATCATCCAACCCACCACCAACAGTTGCAGCAGCAACTGCAACAGCATCAGCAACAGCAACAGCAACATGCACAACATGTGGTGCAGGCACAACAACATGCTGTACATCACCATCTGCACCACCATCAGCAGCAGCAGCAGCAACAAGGACCACCTGGGACAGGCGCAGCTGCAGCTGTAGGAGGTGGTGGAGCAGCACCACCGTCACAACAGCATCACTTGCAGCAGACGCATGCACATCTGCAACACCATCATCATCAACAGCAGCAGCAGCAGCAACAGCAGCAGCAACAGTCGTTGGGCAGCAACAGCAGCAGCAGCGCCACATCGAGCACCACCAGCTCGCTGAGCTACCACAGTGCACATGCAGCGGATGCGGCGGAACGTTCACGTGCCGCCATGTATGTGATGAGTGCACGTGGTGCTGGAGGTGTTAGCGGTGCCAGCGGTGGCGGTGGTGCAGCGGCAGCAGCATCTGTAATGCCACTAACAGGTGCTGCCGCTGCAGCCGGTGGTGTCGATCCGCATTTACAATACTACACCTCAAATCGGGAATTGGCGTCTGGCAAGCGGTCCACGGAGGGACCACCACAGGCACCACACGCCGCCAGCACTTGGCAGTACAACAGCAACAAGCCGTCAACAGCAACAGCAACACAAGCAGCCGCCGCAGCAGCTGCTGGTGGACCAGGTGCAGCAGCCACAGGAGGAGCTGCACGTCAGCAACATGTCTACAGCACATCGTATTGGCCACCACAGGAGGAGCCACCAGCAGCACCACCAGCTCAGCTGCAGCAGTCGCATCTGTTGTTGCATCAACAGCAGCAGCCCCGTTACAGCTACTCCACCAAGTCGCAGACAGCCACACGTCCAAGTGCAATCAGCAGCAGCAGCGGGAACGGGAACGGGAACGGGAACGGGAATGGGAGTGGGAATGGGAATGGACTTGGCCTAAGCAATCAACGCTACTACGAGGATAACATTAAGTACGCATCCTCTTCCGGCGCTGGCAAGATGCAGCACAGCTATGCACCACCCAGTTCTGCACCACCGAACAGCGGCTCAGGGTCACGCTATGATCTACTGGATCACCATGTGGTCAATCCCAGCAATGCTCTGTTGGCCACCAGCGAGCAGCAGCAGAGTCCCAACTATGCACGCAAATGCCCTCAGCATTATGAGCCGCCCACGGATCAGCGTGGTGCCGCAGCTCCAACTACCCCACAGCCACCGTCAGCAGCAGCTGGAGCACCGCCACCACCGCCAATGCCAACACAGCAGCAGCAGCAGCAGCAACAGCATCAGAGTCTCTATATGCCCATGCCACAGTTTAGCACGGAGAACTTTCAGAGTACGGTTCACAGTGCGATTGAGAAATATGTGCGTGGGTCGGCACCACCGGCGCCACCCAGTCTGGATTATCATCGACGCAGCGGCTCGAATATAACCAGCAGCTATGTGCCACCGTCACGTGCCACGGCCAGTTACTATGCCAAACCAGTTGGTGGCCGATTGGACACGGAGCCGCCGGCCCTGACACGCGCCTCACTCTATCATAATCCGTATAATACGGCTGTTGCACCACCGCCGTCTGCGTCGGCCACGTCGTCATCGTCGTCGTCGATGGAGAAGGATCCGGCACCGTTGACGGCTGGCGGCATCTCACGCGATCCCTCGCCAGCCGCACCACATGGTTATCCAACCAAATATGGCAAGCTGCTCCAGCAGCACAGCACACCATCATCACCACAACCACAACAACAGCAACAACATCAGCAACAGCAACCACCACACGCACCACCGACACATCCAACAATTGTTGCTGTGCAACAACCAACACGCATTAGTTCCTCCATCTCCACCAGCTCCGGCAACAACACTAACTACGCCACCTCATCGTATTATCATCATGGCACGCCATCACCTGCTGCCGGCCAGGTGGCCTCACCCACACCCACACCTGGCCAACAGCTGTACACTCACACACCACCACCGCCAGGATTGTCATCGTCCGCCTCCAATTACTCCACACTGCAAGTGTATCCACACGGCCCCGACATCTGTTGCCAGCCAACACAGATGTCCGGCGGGGCAGCCAAGTCAATTCACGGGCCGCCGCCCGCCAAGAAACCGAACACCACCGTGGCCAAGCCCAACTATCGCGCCCTCATCAATGATATGCTCAAGCGGAACACCACCAGCGAGGAGGAGCTCAATCTGCAGATTATAAAGAAGACGCTCAACATGGAGACGCCACCACCACCGCCGCCACATGGCAGCAGCAGTCGCCTGCCCATGATGCCCACCCGGCAATCGCCCGTTACTATCACAGTTCCTTCGCCAACCGTTCCTGCTTCCGTCTCAGTTCCAATGCCAATGCAGATGCCAATGCCATTGCCATTGCCGTTGCCATTGCCATTGCCAATGCCGCTACCGTTGCCATTGCCATTGCCCATGCCAGTGGCAGGAGGAGGAGCAGGCGGTGGAGCAGGAGGAGGTGGATCAGCAGCAGTACAGGCGCCTGTTATCCAGCATCTGCCGCTGCCGACGCCACCTGCCGCCCACTCGCCATTGGATCTGTCCATGCGCACAGTCAAACAAACCGCCGACTCCACGGAGTACAAGTATCAGCGCCATCAGTCGGAGACCAAGACCCCGCCAGGCATGGGCTTGGGTCACGGCATGGGCCTCGGCATGGCCATGGGCATGGGCACCAGCCTGGGCCTGGGTCTGCCACGTTTCGATATAACGCCAAATTTCGCTCGGAGCAGCAGCAGCACCACCACCAACAGCAACAACAGCAGCAGCAGCAGCAGCATTGCGTCCAGTCCATCTGCCGGAGCAACAGCTGTGATACGTCAGGCGCCGGCAAGTACAGTTAGCGTCGCACCATTGCAACCACCAGCAGCAGCAGCCGCACCAACACCACCACCACCACCACAACCATCACCATCACCATCAGCAGCAGCTGTTGCTGCTGCCAACGCGAACTCGTCAATGGCTATCAAGGCGGCACAGCAATTGCGTCCCAGCGTCTTGGAGACGAATCCTTTTGCCAAGCGCCCGCAGCTGCCGCCCGAGACGAGCATTAGAGCTTTGCCCAAGCCAACTCCCAATCCTAGTCCTAGCAGCAGCAGCAGCAACACAGCCACCGCCACCACCAGCAGCAGCAGCCACATCAACAGCAGCTGCAGCACCAGCAGTAGCCAAAGTACAGCTGCCAGCAGCAACAGCACAACAACTCCCATGCCCACGCCCACACCCACCCCCAGCCCCAGTCCCACTCCCACGATCACCACCAGCAGCAGCAGCAGCAGCAGTAGCAGCAGCACCCCGACAATAGGTGCTCACAACAGCAGCAATCCGAACTATTTGGGACGCAAGCGTCACCTGCAGGAATACAACCAGGCAACGGCGGCAGCAGCTGCCGCCGCCGCAGCCGCAGTGGCAGCCAAACAGGCGCGTCTGGAGACGCAACAGCCAGTGGTTATGGCCTTGGCCATAGCCTCATCCGTGCCAGTTATCGCCATCAATGAGCAGGTGCTGGCCGCCAAGAGATTAGAGCTGCCTGCCACCAGCAGCATCATTGTCTGTCCAAAGCCCAAGGCTGAAGATCTATTGGATCCGCTGCTGTTGCACCCAAAGCTGGAGCCAAGGATTAGGACCAAGGCCGAGCTGAAGGGGTTCACGTTTACGCCACCGATTCTGGCTGCTGCCAGCTCCACAACGCCAGTGGCAACCGCCGTAGCAGCAACACAAACACCACCAACACTCGATATACCACCAACAGCTGCTGTGGGTGCAGCAACCGTTTGTCCCACAGCAGCAGCTGTTCCAGTCTTTACCATAACTCCGCCATCTGTGCTACATCCCAGTCAGCTGACGAATCATATACAAATCAAATTGGAACCAGCACCCACACCGGAGCCATCGCCCACTCTGGAGGATGCCGTCCCGCTGGCCTCCAACTACAACAGCAGCAACAACAGTCTCCTAGACTGGGGCAGTGCCTGCAACAATCTCGTGGAGCAACTCACCAAAGTGGTCTCTATCGAGGAGGAGGCGGCCGCAACGGCCACGACAAGCGCCACAAGTGTGGACACCAGCAGTTTGGTCACGACCAGCCTGGACCTGACCAGCATTAAACTTGAGATTAGCGAGGATGATCTGCCAGTGGCACGCATCCTGAAGCGTCAACCCACCCTGGTGGATGCAGAGTCGGCGGCCAATACGACCACCACAACGCAGCTGACCAATGCAACCACCACAAATGGCGCTGGCGCCCAGAAGAAGCTCAGCAAAACGGAGCGGGAGAAGAAGCGTCTGGTCCAGGAGCAACGGATTGCGGCCAGATTGGCGCCTACAGCGGGTCAGAGCAGCAGCTCCGAGAGCGACACCACCGAGTTGCATAAGCGGAAAACTGCCAGGCAAAAGAAGCCATTGATGCGCAAGGGTAAGGGGCGTCGTGGCGAGGACAAGGACAAGCCAAAGGAACAGGAGAACAGTCGAGGAAGTGGGAGTGGCAGCAGCAGCGAGGAGGAGGAAGACGAGGGGAAGGACCGGAAGGATGACGAGGAGGACGAGGAGGAAGAGGAGGAGGCGGAGGAGGCGCAGCAAGAGCACAAGGATGCCAAGAGCACGAGTGCAGCGAAGAAGGTGAAGAAGAGCAAGGCGAGCCGAAAGACCAAGAGGAAGAATACTGCTGACAAGCAGCGAGGTAAGCAAAAGGAGCCGAAAAAGGATGAGCAGCAGCCGGTGGGGGAAGTGGAAGAAGACGAGAGCAGTGCGAATAGCAGCAATAGCAATGAAGAGGTGGACGAGGAGGAGGGGGAGGAACAGGAGCTGCAGGCAAAGCAGCAGCAGCAACAAGCGGAGGACGAAGACGAGGAGGATCTGGAGGAGGAGGAGGAGGAGGATGAGGAAGAGGATGAGGAGGAGGACGAGGAGGAGGATGACGATGATGAGGAGGGTGACGATGACGATGAGGAAGAGGACCAGGATGAGGATCAACCGAAACGTAAGAACAAAGGAACAACAACAATAAAGAAGAATCGCATTGCCCTAAACACAATGACAAGATCAAAGCGTAAAAAGGAACTGGAGCTCCAGTTGGCCAACAGCAAGGTGCTCCGCAACGACAAAATCATACGCAACTCCACCACGAAGATCAAGCGGAAATACGTACGGAAACTGGCTGCGCCGGATGGCAGTAAAAAGGATATGCGAATGGTGACACGTTTGCGCAATAAACGTGCCGCCACCGGAGCTGGCGGTGATCAGGACCAGATCAATGGAGGCAAACTGAAGGCCAAGTCGAAGGCCAACAGCAACGCCAACACGAACACCAACAACAACACCAACACGAACAGCAACACCAACAGCAACAAGCCGAGTCCAACGCCACAGCAACAGTTATTTCTCGAGGAATATCGCTACAAGCTGGCCCTAAAGATTCCACAATGTCTGATCTCCATCAACAAATTGGCAACATCAAAGCTGCCGCCGGGCTCTGTGCCGGAAGCAGACCTTCATCGTGATCTCGGCCTGGATTTGGCCAATTTGAAGCCCGCCCGTGGACGCAAGCCCGGACGCGGCACCAAACAGCAGCAGCAACATATGCAAATGCAGCTGCAGATGCAACAGCAACAACATCAGCAGCAGCAGCTGCAGTTGCAGCAGCAGGAGAACGCCATGCCCAGATCCATCATAGACGTGCTGCATCTGCGTGTTACCAGCAATGGCGCCAAGCTCAACAACAACACCGCCGCCGCCAGCAACAGGAACAACAACAACAACAACAATGCCACCACCAGCAGCAGCAGCAGCAATCACACAGCCTCGCACAACAGCAACAGCAACAACAACAACAACAACCGAAACCACTATAGCCTCCACCTGAACTACAATGAAACCGCCGGACAGACGTCCGCGTTGAATCCGTTGTACGATCTGCCCTTGGAGGTGTGCCCATCGCCGCCACTGCCACCACCAGCTCCGTACACGGAGGACTCGGCGGGCAGGCGGCACTTTAGCATCTTTGATACGAAGGTGCTGCAGAGCAAGACGCGAACGGAGTCCAAGCTGCAGCAGCGGCGCGAGATTATACGCGAAATCTTTGTGGGCTCCGAGCGTCCGGCCTTGGTCAATGCAGAAGCCGCCGTGGGGCAGCAGGATCGTGCAGGAGGTGCCGCCGCCGCCATACGCTATCGACACTATGAGGAATACGTGGAGCAAATGAACCGCATTCTCTATGCCAATAACAATAAGCTGGCCAGACAGCTGAACAACCGCAGAACCTTCGGAAGGACACCACCCACAGCCACCGTCACCAGCAGCAGCTGCAGCAGCACCACCACGGCCACAGCCACTGGAGCAGCCACAGCCACTGGAGCAACCACATCCACCACAGCACATTGTGCGCATAAGCGAAAGTATTTACGGCGCAAGGGCAGTTCCGGCTTTGATTATATACGGAAAAAGAAGCGTCCCACCCCACAGCAACAGCAGCAGCAGCAGAACAACACCACCAACAACACCTCCAGCACGAGTACCAGCGCATCGGGCAGCAGCGCGAGCAGCACTGTCACATCCGCTGACCAGGGCAGCTCGAGCATGGCAGCAGCAACGTCAACAGGAGGAGCAGGAGCAGGAGGTACTGCTGGCGATGAACGTCTGGATGATATGGATAGTACTATATTAGGTCATACTAACCATGTACCACCTAAGGTCAAAACGGAGCGGGATGTCTATAGGGAGATACAGAAGTGGGTGCTCAACAAGGGTGTCGGTCAGAGCACGATGCATAAGGCGGCCAGGCAGGGACTTATCGATGTGGTCGTCTATTGTCTGGACCGGATGGGCATGAATCCGGACCAAAAGGACAATGCCGGCTACACCCCCCTGCACGAGGCCTGCACCCAGGGCTGGCTAGAGATCGCCCGTATATTATTGCAATTTGGTGCCAACCACTCCGAGGCCGCCCAATCCGGCATCCGACCGCTCCACGGCGCCATCGAAAACGATCACGAGGAGGTAGTCCGTCTACTTCTATCCTATGGCGCTGATCCGTTGCTGGCAACGTATTCAGGTAGGCAAACGTACTCTCCCAACAGCTCGATCCGATTGGTTTCTAAGCAAAAACGAAACATTCGATTCGAGCCACCATCACATCATATTCCATCATCCTGCCTAATCCTCAGCCTAATCGTATTCAATTTTCGATTCGATTTTCCTGCCTAACTCCACATACCTCATGCTGGCATTATCTTTCGATAGATTTTCCGCCACTTTTCATCTCCCATATTCTCATGTTTTTTTTTATTTTCCAAAAGCAAATTCAATGTTGTGTCGTGTTCCTTTATGTGCATCTAATATTCCTTTCAAGTCTTCATGTTGTACGATATTATCTTTGGAATTCTTTCCATATATCCCTTCATAGGATATTCGCTTACCCTTTCCTTTTCTATATGTTCTTCTCCTTAATTTCCTTTCACGTATTATTCTCATTTCTTAGCACATTTCTTGTTTCATTTCCTATCTTTCCTTTCTTTACTCATAAGTTTAATCCGTCTTTCCTTTCACGTGATATTCTCCTCTATTTTAATGTGACAATATCTTTGATTAATTTTCTTTCCTTCTTCCTTTTGATACTTATTTTCCTTCTTTCGTACTATTTCATTTATTCATCTTCTTATGGTATTCTCTTTGGAATTATTTCAATTTATCCCTTCATCCGATTCGCTTTACCCTTCCTACTTTATATGTTCTTCTCCTTGTTTCATTCCCTTTTCTTTTCATATTTCTCTCCATGTAATAATATCTTTGATTTGTTTTCCTTTCCCACTACCTTTTGATATTCACTTTCCTTCTTTCATTTCCTATCTATATCATTCTTTCTTTCTTTCACTAAACTTTTCTTTATTTTCTCATATGTTTATTCTGTCTTTCCTTTTTCATATGATAAAATCTTTGAATTCTTTTCCTATGCTTTCTTTTGAGATTCAATTTCCTTCTTTCATTTCATTAAGTTTCCCATTTTTATCTTTCATATAACTTTCCTTTTTTCGTTCTATCTTTCTTCACATGTTTATTGTGTCTTTCCTTTCCTTTTTGACATGACATTCTGTTCTTTTTTCATGTGTTTTTATCTCTCATATTCCTCATCCTTTTTATTGTTCTCAGTATTCTTTCCCTATTAAAACTCCTCTTGATTTTCTTCCCTCATCCCCTTATTAACTCCTTTTTTTATGTAATTTTCTCTTTATTTGTTTTTCTCTTTATCTTTTACTTTCCATTTTATCTGCCATTTGCTGTTTCATCCTTTTCTTCATTTAATATTATTATTTTGATTTTATTTTCCCCGCTGCTTGCCTCGTTTTCAATGCATTTTTCGTATGTGTCGCACTCTTTCTATTTCATGTGTCTATATGTCCTTCTCTCTTTCACTTTCAATTGCTCTGTGTATTTCTGTCTCTTTTCAATGTGTGCTTTTCGCTTTGAGTGTGTTCTTTCATGCTACTTCCTACAACTTGCTATCAACTTTCTCCGCATTTCAATATAATAAAATAATAAGAAATAATAATATATATTATATATATATACTATATATATGAACGCTATGTATATATTGTATATATATATTATATATTCGAATTCTATATCTATATTTTTGCTCTCTCCCCACTCCCCAGGTCAAACCCCATTAATGTTAGCTTCAAGCAAATTGATGTGCAGCATTCTGCGAACTCATCTGAGCGACGCACAGAGTTCGGCGGGTGAAATAAAACCGATGCGCTTCAATGGTCCCTGGGAGATATTTGGTAAGTATCTATATAATATATCTGATGTATAAGTATACTGGATATATTACATATTTATCTTACAGATGAGAGGGAGAATGGTTATAATATATTCGATAATGTACCGAGTGCAGATTGTGATATGAGCAGAGCTCTACTTAGAGGAGGTGGAGGAGGCGGCGGCGGAGGAGGCGGCGGAGGAGGAGGAAGATGGGGAAGACGAGGAAGTGATGGTGGAGGAGGCGGAGGCGGATGCGGAGGAGGAGGAGGAGGAGGAGGCGCCGGAGCCGGAATCGGAGGAGTAGCAGCCGGATATGGAGGAAGAAGAAAGCGAACACGGAGTGAGAATAATGAGAATGGATTGCCCAAAAGGGAGAAGGAAAGCAACGATAGAACGGATAGCAAAGATAGAAAGGATACAATTAAACAAAATGGGGAGACAAGTGCAAAGACTGCAGCAGCAACAGTTGTAACAGCAACGGCAACAATGATGACAATGGTGAAATTAGAGCCTGGATCCGAGGATAGCAATAACAACAACAACAACAACAGCAACAGCAGAAAGAACAAGAACAACGATGATATCAACGTTGATAGGAATGATGTTAATGTAAATGTAACGGGAGTTGTGAATGTTAAGAATGAGGTTAAGGTTGAACCCCAAGACGATGATGAGCTGATGGTTAATAATAATAATGAATTGAATGATAATATGGAGAATAATCATATTGATAACCATAAAGATATCCATACACATAACCATAACCATAGCGTTAACCATAACCATAACCATAACCATAATGATAACCATAACGATAACCGTAACGATAACCGTAACGATAACCGTAACGATAACCATAACGATAACCGTAACTATAACCATAATCATAACGATAGACGTAGCGATAGCCTAAACGTTAATCATAACGTTAAACATAACGTTAAGTATGATGTTAAACATAACGATAGAGATACGGATGACGACGAAGAGACGTTGACGGACGAATTGAATGGTGATATTTTTGAATTTGAAGAGGCCGATGTGCCCTTGCCACCACTGTACTTGCTCAAAGATGAGGGCAGTGATAAATGGGTAATCTTAAACGATTTGTGCAATTTACTTAAAGTCAAATCAAAGGATACGCTCCTTAATAAGGTAACCTTTATCCTTTATCTAACTACATAACATTTTTATTAACTCTTGACTCTTACCATCCTTAGATCTGTCCAAATGGCCACACGCTGGCCAGCCTACAGAAGCAATTGCTGAGAGAATTCAAATTTGATGACTTTCTGGAGCAGGCCACCTGCCTGCAGCTGCTCTGCGCCGGCGAGAAGCTAAACATGTTTAGCTCATCCAAGGTGGTGCTCATCAGATACAACGAGAGTGTCCGAAATTTGTTGGGCGTTAAGACCATTTTAATGAAATTTTAGAACGAGAATGAAATACGTCGCGATGAACAACTTTTAAGGCATTAGATAATATTATATATAATATATATATATATATATATATACTACTACTATATACTCTTAACTGTAGACATACATCTCTATATACATATAGAATAACTATAATTATTATACATATTTAATAGATATACATACATACATGCATACATACATATAATATGTATATTTTTAGCTAGTAATTTTTAGTGGTCAGCTCTGACGTCTTTGTCTTTGGAAGACAAAGTCTTTTATATGTTTAACAATTAGAGCTAAGTGAAAAGTGATACAAAGGTGCTATACACACACACACACACACAACACTGACATAAACAGACATATACACACATATATATACTGACATACCCTTGACATACACGGACACACACACACACACACTCTCTGACACACTTCAAAACTGTACACGGATTATGAAACGGGAAAGTAGCAACGCGAATCGGTTAAAACCAAGTTTTTGGCAGCCAGAGAGCACCCAGCTAATCGAAATATATATATATATATGTAATTATATATATATATATATATATAAGTCTATATATGTATGTATATATAAATATATGTATTCTAGACCTAATTGTGTAACGTAATCTATGGTTTTAAAACGAAAGATGTTAGCAAAAAACGTAAACGTAAACGTAATTAAATATTTTAAAAATTATTTAATAATATTTTAGCCAATAAGTAAAGCAACAAAGGCATATTTATGTATTATGTATTTTTAAATGAAATTATTACCCATATATATAACAATATATATACATACTATACTATACAATACACACACCTACATATAAAACACTCTCAAGTGTGCATATGCTTAGTTACATCTATCTCTATATAATTGTGTATGTTTCTTATATATGTGTATCTATATATATCTATATGTCTAGGTATATACAATAAATAATTAATCGTAAATCAATTTTGCATACATATATCCATATAGTATGTATGTGCATCTAGATATGTAATTTTCGATGTAATATTCTAGTGAAATAAGTTTTTTTGTGCAACTACAAGATAATTGAAATTACTTTTGTGGCAATTTATACTATAAAGTACATATATAAATATACTTATAGGTGTATCGTATTGTACATGAAAAAACATAAAAAAATACAAAAAAAATTCAATGAATGTGTATTTATAAAAGCAAACACATAGTTTGTAATATGATAAACGGAAATGCAAACTATTTTCTTAACAACATAAAAGATTTTCGTGTTTAACGTAATTTATAAAGATTGAATAAATGGCATAAAAATATAAAAATACAAAAATAAACACTGGTTTTTATTATTCCAGAATTTGCAAAGTATCATCAAAAGGAGAAGAAATAATAAAAACTGATCTACAATCGAATCTAAAGGCAAAATTTGGCCTCTTTAGCTATTACGGTCTATGAGATCAAAGGTATTGCTGATGCTGTTCAAGAATATATACATATAAAGTTGGGCCTGGATTGTCTAGACCTGTTTTAAACAGGAACATACACTATATTCACCAGGATGGTCTTCTACCTTTTCTATCTCTTTTAACCTTGATTTACAGACTAAAAAATAATATATATGTATGTATGTATCATATGTTGAATGTGACCTCTTTTAACTAGGACTTTGGATTATCCGGAGTAAGCTTCGTCCCGGGCAAAACGGATAATTGAGGTTGAACTTTATAAACTTTATGAAGCGGAAACTACTTTTTGAGGTACGACTTTATCTATAAGCTGGTTAAAAGCTGCTTGCTTTGGCCTTGGTTACATACATCCCTTTAACTCTTACAAGCAATTTAATTATTAATTTAATTTTTTATTTAATAATTTACACAAAAAAATGTTTTTATAACAATTAATTTCCATTGTTATCTACAACTATTTTGATGCCAAGCTTTGATTCTTAAGTCGACATTTGAATTAAAAGCTATCAGAGAAAAAAGCTTTTAAAAGATGCCGCTAAGAACTGATATTGATGATTTGTGCCGCTAGCTGGCGCTTTGACGTTGTCTTAAAAAGCTTTTTGCGCTTGCACACAGTTGCTTTGCATTGCTGTCTGTGCGCGTGTGTGTATTTGTGTGCGTGCTTTTAGCTAAAAGCTTTTAGCGCTGCTTTGCTATATGATTGCCGTCCTTGTTCTTCAAATGCGCGTTTAAAGGCCAAGAATAATTTTTGAGGCTGTCGCTGCTGCTGCCTGCCTTTTACACGTCCTTGGCCCCGCTCCGCACTCGATCTGTCTATATCTACACGTGTGTGTGTGTGCTTGTGTGTAAGTGTGTGCTTTCCTCTTCTTCTACCTACGCCAACAACTTTGCTACTCTTACTGTGTTCCCGTTCGTGTTGGCCTACAGACCTAATTTTTGCGTGTGTTGTGTGTCTGTCCCGTGTGCCGTGCATAGTTTTTCCCGAAAAAAGCGGAATAAACAAATAGGCAGAAAGTAAAAGCATAAAAACGTAATTTAAGCAGCGTGGCGTGTATCCGGCGCAAGGAAAGTGAAATTAAAAAACCAAAACCGAAGCGCGTAATGCAACTTTAAGAACAGGAACAACAACAATATTAACAACAGAGGCCTCTAAAAACTGAAAAACTGAAATGAATATATGCAGCAGCCAGAGCCAAAGCCAAAGCCATAGCCATAGCCATAGCTAATGCCAAATCTAGTGCCAATTATAACGGTAGTGCAAGTTTTGTGAATTTATCACATATGTACACATTTATGTATGTGCTATATATGCATGTACATACCTATGTATGTTGTTGTTGTGTCATAGAATTGGAGCAGAGCAGCTAAAACAACGAAATTAGCCGAGCGCCCCCTGCCAGCCACAGCCGCAGCCGCAATAACAACAAGTAAATGCTTGCGAATGTGTATGTGATTGTGAGTGTGTGTATATGTGTATACATACATACATAACTGCGCGCTGTTCTCATGTGCTCGTGTGTATTTGTGTATGTGTGTGTATGTGTAATAGGGAATTGCAATTTGCTGTTTTTGTAGGAAGAGCTTTTCGCTTGTTGCGCGTGCTCGTCTTCCTCTTCGTCTTTCGTCTCGTTGTCGTTGTGCAAGAAGTTGTCGTCGTCGTCGTCGTCGTCTGGTTTGGCATAATTGCAATAAATTTGCTGTTTTTAATACATAAAAGGAAGCAGCAAACGCCGACGCTGACGCTGACGCCGCTACCGTCACTGCCACCGCCGCCGCCACCGCAGTCATGCAAAAACAAATTCCATGTGCGAAAGACAACACCAAAAGCAAATAGTGAATAGGCAAAGCGAAAACGTAAAACGAGAAAAAGAACGAAATAGCAAGAGAATTGGCGCAGCGCAAATAATAAGAACATACACACTAGCCAGAGAGCAGAAACTACAACTACAACTACAATAATAACAAAAGTGAGCGCAAATGTGTGTGAGTGGCGCAAAAAAAATATGCTAAAAAAGCTTTCGACAACGACGTCGACGTCGCAGCTGCTGCTGGCGCAGGCGGAAACTGCATCAGTGCTGATCGTTGCGGGCCCGGGGCCGCAGGGGCAACATGAATCACGCAAGTTCTTCTGCTCTGTGTGCTGCGAATAGCCGTGTGAAGTGCACAAACAAATAGAGAAGGCGAACGGGCCGACAATAATAACAACAACAACAACGACAACGCAACAAAAACAGCAACAACAACAATAATAACAGCAGCCGCAACAACAACAATAATAATAGCACTTTTGCTTTCGGTCCCAACTGGTTTTAAGAACGACAAAGAGCAAAAGCAAAGTAAACCGAGCGCCCCAAAAGCAACAGCAGCAGCAACGTCTTCTTCTTAGTCGTGATCGCTGTTGGGGTAGCGGCGCATGCGCTAAGGCGTCGCTGTCGACGTCACAGCCAACAACAGCAGCAGCAGCAGCAGCTGCTGTTGCTATTTTATTTTGCATGAAAGGTAAGTTCGTGTTTCATCTCTTTGTACCATATAAACGCCCCTTGCGCTGTCTACCCCGCCTCTCTCCCTCTGTCTCTATCTCTTTCTGACACTCGACTGTCCCAGGTCTTTTGTCTAGCTGGGGTGAGCTTTTTCGGCTTCTGCTGCGGCTGCTGCTGCGACTGCGATACGAAAAAGGAGAATGGCAAAACATAACTTGAATGAAGTTAATTAAGTTCTATACGAATGCGAAGCTTTGCGAGTTACTAGAGGGCTTTCCAGTTGGTTTGGCAACCACTGGAATTGCCATGTAGCTTGTGAACTGGAAGAAGCGGCAGACTTATGGGTAGAGTTAATTGTTGTCTGGACGAAGAAGGGGACTAAAACGAAGTCAAAATTGAAAGTGAAGGGTCTAATTGGATTAAGTGTAAACAGGAATTAAACAGTTAAATTGTTTGTGCTAATCTGCTTCAATTGTTACACACAAAAATGTAACAGATGATCACATAAGTTTTCCAATAGATTAAATATGTATGTTATTTCCATTCTTGTGTGCAATGAATTATTAATGATGATACAATTCAATTATCATAGGGTTCGATAATTATCGAAAGTTGAAGCTATCGTTTCTACTGAAAGTAACACAATGCTTCCTAGTTCCGATATCAGATAAAGATAAAGCAGGAAATAGAGTTTCCCTTTATTGGTTTAAAAATTAGGTGGGAATATTGGAACGCACAGGGAGGAACTTATCTTTTATTAATGGAGAATCATAACACTAAGGGAATGTTATCTCAATTTAAAGTTTTTCGGTTTTCAGCAAAATTTTCTTGCCCCACTGAAGCTGCTCTGTATGAGAATTTGACCTTGACCTACATTTTATGAACTTCCCATTTGAGTTTCATTGAAAAGCTTGACACAAAGCGCTACGTGCGTGCCATTTAGTAAAGCTCGCTCCCACTCCTCTCTCTCACACTCCTTCTATGTATGTATGTATTTATCTGTTTAACCTACTTTTTTGTTTTAAGGACATTAATTAGTTATTAATTAAAAGTTTCTTAACTTCTTTGCAGCTACAACACAAGTTTCAAACTACTCTCGTTACCTGCCAAACTGAAACCAACAACAACAAACATCACCAACAACAACAATAAGAACTCAAAGTACATCACGAAACGTACAAAATAAATATATAAAGAACTATTATAATGGATAACTTTAATGTACCTATGCTGGCCGAGAGCAGCAGCAGCATTGTTAGCTATGCAACAAGCAACAACACTGAGAACAACAACAACCACCATCATCATCATCAACAACAACAACAACAGCAGCAGCAGCAGCAGCAACAACAGCAGCAGCAACAACACCATCAGCAGCAACTGCAACACCAGCAGCAGCAGCAACATCAGCACCAGCTACAACAACAACAGCAGCAGCAACAATTGCTGCCACATCATCACAAGGATCAAATGCTCGCCGCCGGCAGCACACCCATGTTCCCACTTATTAACTATGCACAGCTGCAAAAGGATACGCAATCGAATTCCAACTCGAATCCTCCCGTTGATAACTTTAGCACATTGCAGGCTATCGATGCCAGCCAACTGGATGGTGGCGTCTCATTGAGTGGACTCTGCGAACGCATTTTCGCCAGTCCCAATCCGCATAGTAATAGTAATCACAACAACAACAACAATAACAACAACAACAACAATAATAATAATAACCATAATAATAATAATGTGGATGCCAAAGTGCCAACAGCAGCCGGTCCAGTCATACTAGAATCAGTCACAATGCCATCATTTGCCAATTTGCTATTTAACAGTCGCAACAACAACAACAACATCAACATCAGCAACAGCAACAACAATCAGGCAACGGCCGGCGTTGAGGCACTCAACAGCATTGATCCTGTGCTGCTGCAGAAGTCCAACTCCGTGGAGTACCATCAGCTGAAGCCGTTGGTAGAGAATAGTGCTGTCTCGACGGCCGCTGTGAGCACCTCTAATTATCTGGGCTCGACGGCGACGACGACGCAGCTGCTGGACTTTGATGTGGTTGCTAGCAACAAGGATGTTGTTGTTGCTGCTAGCAATGGTCTCGCTGACACAACAACAATAACTGCAACAGCTGCATCAGCAGCAGCAGCTATAACAAGCACTGCCAATCGTAGATCGCTGCACAGCATCGAAGAGCTGGCAGCCAGTTCCTGTGCCGTAACCAAAACAACATCCACCAACAACATCAACAACATCAGCAACAGCAACACTACAAGTACAACACAACAGCAACAACATCATCACGCTGGCAATCTCAGTGGCTCCAATCTTAGCTCAGACGATGAGTCCATGTCTGAGGATGAATTCGGTCTAGAGATCGATGACCAAGCTGGTAAGTATCTTTTTATATATATATATTCCATATTATCGATTGGTTCCCCCCCCTGAAATGTTGGCAATATTCTGTTTACTTTTTTTTTTACATTTTTTTTACTGTGAAAAATTCTTGCAATGTGCGGAAAATTGTGTGAAAATTCTTCAAACGAAACGGAAAATATATACAAAAATAAAACAGAATAACAAAGTATAAAGCAAAAGATAACTACAACTAATATCCAGATATTGTTGCTATAATACAAATATATAATATAAAAACCAAACGACGTTAACAATGGAAAATCAAATAAATAAATAAACAAGTTAAAAGTTATTATTAACTTAAATTAACTAAAGTAATACTTACGACGATTTATACATATTAATCGGAAAATATATTAAAAAAACGAATCTGCGTAAAGTTAAAAATAGATACGAACATTTTTTTAAAAATTCTGCGAAAAAAATTAGGAAAAATAGTTAAGAGTTGTTCAACTCGATTTCTTTTAAATGAAGTTTTTTTTTTTTTTTAATAGAAACGTATATTTAATAGATATTAATGGGCTTAGGTACATCCCTGATATAGATATAAAACAAATATTTTGGGTTAATAGAGACCTGGAAAGTATATAAACCACTGTAAACCCCATTTAATCATATTAAAATATGAAACGTCTGTGCATTAATAGATATATATATATATATATATATATAGTATTAAGTTATTATGTTTTCAGGCCCTCCGAAGTTCTTCAAGATGAGTCTTATAGATATTGTTTGGGTTGGGACTAGATCCAGTTAACCCATTTTATGAATTGCTTAGAAGATCTAAACAAACATTTCTTATATCCATTCATATACCTCGTTATCCAGATCGATTATGCATAGATATATCTATCTTTCTATATATCTGTATAGTTATATCTATCTTTCATTCATATATCTATCTATCTGTCTGTAAAGAAATCTATCTTTCAGTGTATCTTCCAATTGCTTTTGATACATTTGATGTTCGTATGCGATTTGTGGTTAGGTTTATATGCAAATATTAAATAGTATTATGCTTAAATTTCAATTCGTTGACATTTGATGACAGTTGCCGTTCCATAAGATGAGGAAGAGAAGAGGCGGGGAGGGAGGGGAGAATTAGGCATGAAGTGATGTATCCTTGGGACTTGTTGGTTTCTGATCTCATGATTTCTTGATCGCCGTCAACTGTTTGCCAAGTGCAATGCTAAATTTGATAGCGACACACACACATATGAATTTGCCACATGCAGCACATATACACTCGTATATGTACCACATGTGGTGCTCGTTGAGCTCGTCGACACCCGACACATGCTGATTAAACTTGCAGCGCGTTGCATGCAGCAGCCATAAAAAATCCAATGCAAAATGCAACTAACCCACTTTTATGGCACAAACCGAATGCAAATACAAAACACAAAATACAAATAATACAGAAACTAGAATTTTACCTACAATAGAATTGATCGACTTGCAGATACTCTACAGAAATTTGTATTGATTGCTTTTATTGAATCAATTAAAGAAAGTCTTAAAAATAATAATTTTTGTTTAGAGTTGAATGAATAAATAGAGTTTCATGTCAAGTGAAATTTGTCTTGGGTATGACAATTATAAATATCGATAAATGCTATCGATATTTTGTTTCTTTTTTAAGTGTATATGCATAGGCTGAGTTTGGTTTTTGATCAAGTGCACAGAAAGGGAAAAGGAAAAAATGACACACGATATAATGACAAGGATTAGGTTCATATATAGCTAAGACTGATTGTGATACGAATCGATTAAGTTATTTCTGCTGGGATGATATTTCGATATAATAAAACACGATATGATATGATAGGACATGAATGATACAAATGTTCGAAGAATATATCAAGGATCAGCTTTATTATTGAATAAATAGACATGATATAATGTAAATAATATGTAGGATATGATATGGAAGATGTAAAGGACAATCGATGATTTGCAATCGATTATAATCATATCGATATGTTATACAATTGGACCAATGATATGATGAACTATGAATAGGGCCAAAGGATATGATATGATATGATACAATATGAATGAATATGAATATTAAACGATATCATATATCGATATCGATATCGATATGTGATATGATGTGAATGATATTAACAAATGAGAATGGGACTCATATAATGTAAAGGATATGAATGATATGACATAGATATAGAGGCTATGAATCAGCTGTTAATATATGATTATGATTTGATGCTAAAGTAATCGATTAATCGTAAAAGAATAAGAATGTCTCCTTTATAGCTAGACAAGTTTAAGGTTAAGGCTAACGAAGTGTATACCCCTTGTTTGAATGCCCATTGGGAGGGTATTAATGAATGTAAATGAAACGCTGCATTCCATCAAATGGCATCCGTTCATCTCACAATGCGTAGAGCTTCAAGTGTATTCGATAGACGGAGACACGTCTACTCATTGTTGTAGTTGTTGTTGTTGTTGCAACTAGTTGTTGCTGTTGCTGTTGCTGCTGCTGTTTTGTGGCTGACATTCAGCAATGTCAGGCGTCTCGTCGCCCACTTTGACAACCTTCAACGCACTTTATGCATATACGTAGTCAATGCATGTTGTGTATTAACATGTATGTGTGTGTGTGTGTATATGTATTAGATTACCCACAAGTGTCGAGGCGTCATTTCAATCCTTAGCTTCGCTCTAAAAAATGGAGCAAGGTCGTCGCGCATTAGAATTTGGGTCAAGCGCATGTCTCGATTTTTTTCTTTTTGTTTTCTAATATTGGAGATTGGGCACAAGGATGCACACACACATCGATACGCACACACTCACACACACACAATGATAGCGAAATTGCATAGAAATTGAAGGTCATTATTTGCGTGTGAGTGTGTGTGTGTGCGTGAGTGTGTGTGCTTGTGCATTAGCCGCTGCGCTGCCAGCGAAACGCGTCAGTCGCGTCAAACGTTCAGCGTCGCGTGCATGCACTGTGCGCTCTCTCTCTCTCTTTCTGTCTCTCGATTGGTCTTTCTCTCTCCTTTTCTCTCTCTGTCTCTCCGTCTGTCTGTGCTTTTCGCTCGCGAGCTTTGGCTTGCGCTTATGTTCTGCCTCAGTTGATTTAACGCCGCGTCGCCGCCCACTGCAACGCCGGCTGACATTGACACAGATTATTGCAATGTTTGCGACGTCGCTGCCGACGTCGTTGCTGCTGACTGCGGCAGCGTCGCATTCGTTTGCCGTCTATTGCTTACCTCAAAGGATTTAAATGGGTCAAAGTCAGTCGCTTGTTGCTGCCGACGCCGCCGCTGCCGCTGCTGTTGGCGCTGCTGCTGTTGCTGCTGCTGCCTTTGCTGCAGTTTGGAAATAGCTAACGAGGTCGTCGACGACGCAAATTGGGGCATGACATTGGTGGGGCCAGTGCATATATATATATATATATATATATATATGTAATTTGTTGTTGTTGTCGATTCTCCACAGTTTGTTGTAAATGCATTACAAGGTTCTAATTTATGCCGTGCGAAGGTTGCGACAGCGATGTGTGTTGCCAAGGACGGCGTTGCATGTCCTTGCCTCTGCCGACGTCTAGCTGTTATTGTTGCTGTTCTTTTCTTTTTATTCGTTTTCGTATTTGGTGGCAAGGTCAGCCCATGCAAATTGTGTCTGCCACGTTGTCTGCTTTAAGTTGCAACCACCACGTGGCACATTTCACAGCTTTAAAAATCTTTCATTGGCTTTGATTTGGCATTGAAAAAGGATTTACAGTTGTAGCCTGCTTTTTTGTTGCATTCTTCTTTAAAGTGGCAGACTTAAAATGTGCATTCTATCGATAATTATTGATTATTGATGGCACATCAATTGACTATGAATTAAGTTAAGGAGTGTAGGAAATCATCTAATAATAATCACAATAAAGGTAGAAACTGATGCGTGTTATATTATAATCAGTCGATTAGTTTGTAGTTATCGATAGCATTGGTATTAAATGCAGTTCGATAAACTATTTCTTGTCTAGGACAGCGCATAACAAGCTATTAAAGAACCCTTAAAACTCACTCTACACTCAATGTCTAATCTAGATTGTGTTTTATATCGATATATAGCGGTTAATTTGCGACTTCAACTAACAGAAACTCTTGTCTAGATTGGCTAATCGATATATTCGTTAATATATTCCAAATGAATACATATTCTGTTATATTTCTAACGGATTATCGATACCATTGAAGACATTTTAATTAAATCAAAACTTCATTTATTCTACAGATTGTGTTTCATATTGATATATATCGATTAATTTGTGACTTAAACTAACTGAAACTGTTGTGTTGTGTATATTTACAACTTATTATTGATAACATTGAAGACATTCAGATATTACAGAACCCTAAAAACTTATTCAGAACTTTTTATATGCTCCAGATTGTGTATTGTATCGATGTATATCGATTAATTTATATCTTAAACTAGTAGAAACTGTTGTCTAGACTAGCTAATCGGTATATGCATTAATATATGCTGAATCAGCATATGTATTCCTATATTTCCAACTGATTATCGATAACATTGAAGTCGTTTTCCATTTGTTGAACAATTCCCATGATTTATTAACGATTTATTATATATTCGACATCAATTTAATTGGCAATTAACAAGCAATTGAACTAAACTAAAGCAATTAGTTAATCGGTTAAAGAGTCCCCGAACTATAATACCATAAGATATCCTCCAGAGTGGTCATTCACACTGGTCTATCGATAGACGTAATACTCTTGGTTTATTTCGAATTTCAAATTCTCAGTTCTAACCTCAAAAGTGAACCGCAAATTGTAATTGAAACACAATTGGCGTTAGTCAAGCGATCAGAAATCTTGTAAACACTATCAAGGATGCAACATTGAAACTATATATATAGATATATACACTATATTATATTATATTATATCGTTGTATTAAATGTATTATTCACAGTTTAACTAGATAAAGTTTCAATTGTGGGCTCCAAACTCGTTGAATCGAAACAAAATGCACAAAATGAACAATAATGAATGCAATTACAGGGCCTGCATTATTTATTTCAATTTGTTTGTTTGCAAATTGTATTAAAAAAATTAAAAGAAAAATAAAGGCAAAATCAAGTTGAAAAGTGCATTACAATTTGTGGTATTTGCCGTCGTCTTTAATGCCAGTTTCAATTCAATTTAAATGCAATTTTACAAATTTGCATTTTAAATGAGCTGCGGATGAAGCTTTAAGATGAGCACTAATATCATTATGATCATTCACAACATCATAATCAGCATTGAATCTTGAATCTTTTGCTCTTAGGTAAAGGATATCCAAACAGGCTTCAGTTTACAGCTGAGATAAAGATACATTTTCCAAGTTGAGGCAGATTTGTATAGAGTTGATATAGTACTATATAGAAAACAGATAACGTAGACTACAATGGGTCTTAGTTTAGCATCATAAAGTATCAACCTTAGTCCTTATCCAAATCCATCTTTTGCTCATCAGTAAAGGACATGCAATGCCCAAAGATACAGGCTTTATTTTATGTCTTAGATACAGATACATATACAGATTATATAGATTATATAGATACTATATAGGCGTCATATTACGTAGTTTAGCATCATAAAGGATCAACCGATGGAAGATGTGGGATGTTGCTTCACACAGTCCTAGTCCAAATCCTTTTTAAGCATTCCGAGAATATGTTATGTACTGTTCCTGGCAGGAAGTTGCTTACCTCAGTTTCCAGTCCGTTGGACCTCAGCAGTATTCAAGGTCCTCGAGGATTACAAAGGAGTCCATAACAACGACGTCAACGTTACATGACTATGTTTGAATTGCGTCGCAAGCTTATCAAAGCAGGGAAGTATCCTTGGAGCTGTCCTGGAGCTAGCAATAGCACACTGTTGCGACATGCGTCAAATACTCAACTTTTGTTTACCCCACGCTGAGTGAAACGTAAGCTTTCAAACACAGGACATCCTGCTACGTAGTATCCTGCTAAGAGCAGGCAAACAGGATATCTGCAGTTGATGTAAACTGCATCAGACAACCTCATGACACAATGAATAGCAAACTACGTAAATAGGTTAGCTTTCAGCGTGGGTTAACCTGCAGAATTACGGAGGGTGCCCGATTCACCAGAAGCGTTATCCTTGGCATGTGCCACGCTTTTACTAGGAACTTAGCCAACCGACAAGAATCTGTCGCTTTCAGAGATGCATCAAGCCAATTAAAAAAGAACTTACATAGAATTTTAGCTACTGCAGTGAGTCCTGCTAGAAAGCAGACATAACGCTCTGCCAAGGACAGTTTTCCCCCTCCATTTTCGTTACGTCGACGTCCAATGGAATTTTCCCTGTGCACATGTCGTGATTTATATTTATATATAGCTTCACGTGCCAATATAAATGATTAGCTATTGTTTTTCTTCTTAAACATTTTCAATTAAGTTACAAACAGTTTCCTTAATTGAAAGGGAAATAGACACACACACATTTTCCCATTGATGTCTCTATACATCGATATATATATATATATATATAATATATTCTATTAAAACTATTGAAACCACTTGAAAACTTGAATTGATAATTGAAACTATGTTCTTGAATTGGCGAGAAAACTTCTCTGATTTTATTAAAAGTTTTATAAGTTTTCTTTGTTTTGATTTTCTTCAAGATTCTAATTGATGCTTCTTCTTTTTTCGTTTTGCTTTTCTTTTATATTTTTCTTTCTTTTTTTTTTTTTTGTTATAAATTGCAATCTTTGAAAATTGCTTTTAATGCTAATGAGTTGCGTTTTAAATTGAATGCAATTGTTATTTCCCTCTCGTTCGCACTTAATAACATGCCTAACATTCTTTCTCTCCCTCCTGCCCGCCCCTCCTCTCTCCTCTCTCTCTCTTTCTATCAATCTGTGTGCGTTCGCATTGCTTTGGTCATTTCGCTGTTGTTGTAGTTGACCTTAAAAATACAAATTTGCCATTGAGAGTTTGGCTGAGTGGCGGCTGCCGTCCCGCTGCGTGTGTGTGTGCGGTGGAAGGGTGGTGTGTGGGGTGGTGTGCGGGCTGGTGTGTTGTGTGTGGTTTAGGAGGGTGTTTGGGGCGTTGGACATTACTGTCTCGATCTGTATGGAAAAGTGTGCTAATGGGTCGCCAGTTGACCCTGTGCTACATTTCAAGTGACGCCGATGTCGCTGCCGCTGCCGCTGCCGACGACAACGTCGACGTCGAAAGCGACGTCAACTGAGCCGCCTGCACTAATTTTGCATTGTCAATTTACAATTTCCCATCGTGGCCGAAGACCTGCGACTTACGACGCTTGAGGGCGCAGAATTGGGGGTAGCTTTTGGGGCAGAGACAGAAAGGAAAGAGAGGATAAATCGCATAATTTGAGCTTTTCTTTTCTGTTTTTTTGTCAACTTTTTTGTTTATTTTGTCGCGCCTCATTTTGTGCATTGTGCGCTCTCTCTCCCTCCTGCACTTACTGCATGTTTGTTTGCCTGATTGTGTGTGCGTGTGTGTGTGTGTGTGGATGAGTGTGGATGAGTGTGGATGAGTGTGGATGAGTGTGGGGTCTGCACCCTGACCTAGTTACATTCTTATGCATTATATTTCTTGATTTGTTTTCTTTTTGATTGCCTTTTTTTTTTGTTATTTTGTTATTTTCGTTTTTATTTCGACAATAACAAAATGATAAATAAATATTTAACAATTTTAATGTTTATTTAACTTGAGTTTTCCCCTACCTCCCCCTTATGCCTTACCTCAGCCCCAGCCCAACCCTTGCTACAGTTCTTTCCTATTGAAATTGCAATTAAATTAAAGTTTTTCCCTCTTTCTCTTTTGTCTTAAACAAGTTCTTGCTGTTCTTGTTGTTCTTGTTGTTGTGTTGTTCTTGTTGTTGTCTGTCTTTGTTATTGTTATTGTTATTTGTTGGCATTACAATTTCTGTGTAATTGCTCAATTTACTGGATGAATATGTGTAACCCGGTTTTTTCTAGCCAACGGCCAGTTTCTCTGTGTGTTTTTTTTCGCATTCAAATTGAAATGGCGCCTTCCGGCAGGGAGCAACTTTTTCGCATTCTATGAGCTATATACATGCATATATATTGATATATATATCGGGTTCTTATTACATAAATGTATGCACTATATATACATATATATATATATATAGTATGTATATCATAGTATCTATATGGGTCTCTAATTGCGTTGTAACACTCTGTTTGGTTGCTCGATGTTCAGTTGGTTTGCTTGTTGCTCTTATCTTCGGTTATCGCTGCGTATACGTTATGCACAATTTGTTGAAATGTTTATTACGTATACGTCATGCGTTTTATGGGATCGACACGCCACAGTCGTTAGATAACCACGTCCACTCCACAAATAGAGCTACCAATGACGTTTATCGTCGTCCCCCGTCTAATTAAAACAGAGAATTAAACGAACCGAAAGCAACATTTCATACAAATATTATAATATTGCATATTAATATCATAAAAATTAAGTTCTTAACTAGTTTTAATTAATTTATGCCGTTTCTTTAGCGTCATAAATTTAAATATTAAGCAGAAATGTGCGTCTGCTTCGCATTGCGTAGAAATTGACCTGCCCCACTGTAAATAAAAAGACCCCAAAAGAAATAAAAATAAAAAATAATTATAAAAAAAAAACCAGGCACTCCTTCTCTTCTCTTCCCTCGTTCTGTATTCTTTGCGTTTCCTCTTTGAACTTCAGTTCGATTTCTCAAGGGGGGCGCAGCGCATTCGGCAATCCACAAAGTCTACTCGCAGTTTGCCTGCCATTCACAGCAACAGAAATGTTTGTAGGTTTTTTGTTTCTGTTTCTGTTTTTCTTCTCTTTTTATTTTCATAATCTGAGTGAAAAAAAAACAACGTTAAATGCTTTGCACACACGCACACACACACATGTACACGCATACACATACATATATATAGCAAGACAAGTAGAAGCACGAACAGCTACAACGTTTAAAGCCAGAGCAGAGCTTTTGGCGAGCTTTTGCAGCTGCATGCGTGTGCGTGTTCGCTATGCGTGCCTCTGTGTGCGTGCGTGTGTGTGTGTGTGTGAACGCTGAATCTGTGTGCATAGTTGGGCGTCGCTATAGCACAAAAAAAACAGAGAAAAAAAAACTGTTGCGATCTTCAGGCAAAGCACAGAACGAAATATAACAGAGAGATAGCAAAAGTGATACAGATACAAGCTACACATATAGTATATATATATATGTGTGTGTGTGTGTGTGTGTGTGTGTGTGTGTGTATATATTTTATGGCAGTGCAAACTACGCGGGACAAACGCATGTGTGAGCTTTTGCCACAGCAACAAAAACATTTATACAAAAACAAAAGCTCAACAACAACAAGAACAAACTTGCAGTTTAGGTAAAATGGGTCGAAGGCGACAGCGTCAGCGACAGCGACGCGACGCATCGATAAGCAGCGCAGCAGCAGCACCCACATTGTTGGCTGCCTGCGAAAGGGGTGGGTGGGTGGTTACGTGCCGCCACTTGACATCTTATCTCAGAAAAATGTGAACACTGGTTTGCCTGCAATAACGGTATCAACTGCAATCGCCAAAAAAAAAAGAAAAAATTATTAAATAATATTTACTTGATTTTCTGCCTAACTCTCTCGACTGCAGTGTGCATACCCAAACCTTAAGAGGGTATTTCAATTTTTTAAAAAAGTATGTAACATAGAGTATGTTGCAAATAATATAAAATAAAATTAAATATACTTCTTTTATTTCTTCAACTTTTCTAATATATTATTTATTACTTTAAATATTTGTAAATTTTAATAGTTTTAATAATTAATAATTTTTAGTTTAGTTTCATTTCATATTATATTTATTTTTTGTATTTATTATTTTTATTATTTTTTATTTATTTTATTTATTATTTTTTTATTATTTTAGTATTTTTTATATTTATTTTGTTATTTTTTGTATTTATTTTAGTATTTTTTATATTTATTTTAGTATTTTTCATATTTATTTTAGTATTTTTTATATATTTATTTTATTATTTTGCTGTCATATTTGAATATTTATTTTAGCATTATTATTCTTTATTTTTATTTGCATTTTATTTATCTAATTGGTCTTATGTATTTATTTTAATATGTTTAAATAAAGTTTTATTATTTTCTAATTTTCTAATTAAATTAATTTTCATTATTTTTTATTTTTCATTTGCATATTTTTTTCAATTTAATTATTATTATTATTTCGTTTTATATATTTTTTGTATTTATTATTTTTATATATTTATTTTAGTATTTTTTATATTTTTATATCTTTTTTATATTTTTGCATTAATATTCTTTATTTTTATTTGCATTTTGTTTATTTATTTTTTCTTATATATTTATTTTAGTATTTTTAAATAAAGTTATATTATTTAGTTTTTCATTATTCTTTATTTTTTATTTGCTTATTTTTTTAAATCTAATTATTATTACTATTTTTTGTTTATTTGTTTATTTTTATTATATTTATTTTTTATCTAAATCTAATTACAAATTTATATATTCTTTTTAATCTATATCAAATTATTTTATTCTTTATTAATTCCTCACAAAAATTTGTATTTTTTATGACGCACATTTCAGTCTTAGTTTCAGCTTTTCAATTCTATCGAGCGTGCACTGTAGCTACTCCTAAAAAGATTCCACTTAAAACTCAATTAACAATCATCATGATTAGCATAGAAAACCTTCTAGTAGAAAGGATATTCAATAGTCGGCTTGCGTTAGAATGTGTTTATTCTCTTAATGTTTGCTTTGTTGTTAAATTGTTGCGGCAGGTCTTTTTTTTTGTTTTTGGTTTTTGTTTTTGCTTTTGTTTTCGTTTATTTATTTTACCAGTTTGTTATTTTTGTAATGGGCCTCTTTTTCTTTCTCTCTTTGCTTCCCTCTCCCCCTTTCACACAATGTGTGTATACATTCGAGTATATCTATCTCTGTTTAAGTTAGTGTGTACATTATTTATGCGGCAATTATGTTTATTTATGCATTTTGTAGTTGTTAATTTTTGAACCCTTTCAAAATGTTGTAATAACTTTTGTGTTTTTTTTTTGGTTTGTTTGTCGTTAAGCTTGTAGTTTTTTTTGTTTCTATAAGGCATGAAAAGTTTGGCAATAGCTGTGGAGTGCTACAAAGAGCTAAGAAAGGGAAAATGTCGGGAATTACCTAAAAAACTTACATAAAACATATAAAGTACTATGCGATAGGTCCAACAATCGAATGATCGATAATCGATATGATATTCGTTTTTGTTGCAGATTCCTCTTTTGTTGCAGCGTTGATGTTGATTCGCTTCAGTATTCTCCATTGTCATCCTTACATCCTTCCCTATGGCATCCTTTCCTTCCTAGAAGTTTACCTTATCATCAGCTGATGCTTCCCTCTTCAAACTTCTTTTCTGTGTCGTCTGCCAACTCGTGTTCGATCTTAGACAAATCTTTTCTATGTTTGTGAAAGAAAAAGGAAATACAATCATCATTTTTCATGGTCACTTAAATGATTACCCCCTCCCCCTGCCTGTTTTCCCCCTAGTTTTCTATAATCAGCTTAGTTTTTTATTACTTTAACTATTCATACTAAAGTTTATTCATTTCAACTCAATCGCTCTTTATGCTATAGTTTGGTTGATTATTAAATTGAAATCCTTTTGATTGCTATTTGAATGAATAAGTTTATTATATATATTGTTTATCTTCTATAATAAGTCGAGGTCATGCGCCGACTTTAATAATATATCTCTATATATATACTCGTCTGGTATAAATATGCCATTTATTTACATAAATAAAAAATAAAATCATGTGCACATTGCATAATTAACTTCATAGGTATATATATATATATAATATATATATATGTGTAGTTACTTTCTGAACTACCGAAAGACCTTAACAAATTGAAATTATTACGACAAATAATAAAATAATTTACACCATCCAAAAGCCCAATGCGTGAGTCGCCACCTCTGTACGTCTCGACTGTTTGATTATCTGTCTGCTATGATGTAACTCTCGTTTTCTATACCCTAACCTAGGCTATAGCACATATCTCATAGCATGTGATCCACTTGTAAATAGACAAAAGCGTTTGATTCGATTTTTAAGTAGAATTCTTAAATGTAAAGAGAGAAATGGAATAAGTTTGGATTTATTAATATAATTTGATTGTTTCAAGATGATATTATTTTATTTTGTATAATTTTAATTATTGTTTATTTGTTTTTTTACTTTTATATAATATTTTTTTATATTATCTTAAATAATTTTCCCTTAATTTTACATTTACTTTTAATGAACTTGCAGACAATTGAAAGCAACTGATAGAGTCTCAATATGACTCACAATTCTATATTATAATCCTAGAAAATCTTTCAAAATATGAGGAATTATATTCAAATCCAACATATATATAGATAATTATATCATTAGATTGAGTTCAACTTATTTGTAGTTAGGTTCAACTAGTTTTTAAGTTGTTCAGATCTATTCTAAATATTCCTTACTAGAGATATAGTATAGATATATAGTATAGTTCAGTTTAGAGAACTTAATCAGTTCGATTCAGCATTACATATCTGATCTGGTTTATTCATGTTATGAATCGATTTAGTATAGATCAGGATTAGTTCAATTCCTTTTCGGTTTCTCTTAGTTTAGTTCTTCTTCAGTTTTAGTTCAGTTAATTTATAGTTCAGTTAATTTATAGTTCAGTTATAACTCATTTATAGTTCAGCTAAAGTTCAGTTCAGTTAGTTCTTCTTCAGTTATAGTTCAGTTTATTTATAGTTCAGCTATAGTTCAGTTCAGCTATAGTTTAGTTGAATTACTTATAAGTTCATTCCAATCGGTTTAGTTATTATTGAATTCAGTTCAGTTATAGCTCATTTGATTCAGCTCTCGACAGGTTTGATTAAGTATAGTTTAACTGTGGCTATTTTAGTAAGAGTTCATAGTTCAGTTCAGTTCACGTGTGGTTTTAATTAAAGTTCAGTTCAGATCAGTTCATTTGTGGCTTTTCTCGAGTTTAGTTCAATTATAGTTCAGTTCAGAAGTGGTTCACCTAGAGTTCAGTTACACAAAGGGAACTTTATTCATATTATAAATAACTTTGAATTTAAGTATAGATCTTCGGAAGAGTATACGAGTTTCGGTGTTTCTAGGGGTTCGTCTACTTTGCTTTGTCACATTGTGGCTGGCTTCATGTTTAAATTATTTTTAGTATTTTCTTCTTTTATTTATTTTTAAAATTTCTGCTTACAACGTTTGCTGCTCGTTGCTGATACGACAGTTGTTGTTGTTGCTGTTGGTGTTGGTGTTTCGAGTCGTCGATTGACGAGTTGTTAATCGTGTTGTGTGTGTGCGTGTTTCTGTGCGAGTGTGCGCGTGTGTGTGTGTGTGTCGGCCATAGCTGCTGATAGTCGACGTCGTCATCGCGCAGTATTAAAATACGCGTGCGTAGTTGATAGCTGACCCACTTTGGCCATTTGCATGGCCTACTGCACTTGGCCAAGTTTTTGTCTCGCTCGCCCACCTGTGCGCGGCCGAAGTGTGAGCGAGAGAGAGGTACCCAAACCGAAAATAATAATAAAGCAAATAAAAGACGAAATAATAAAAAAAAAAAATTATAAATAAAATGTGTTTTTTTTTTAAGTTTCGTTTCGTTTCGTTTCGTTTTTTTTCGTATCGTTTTGTATGTTTTTTTTGTTTGTTTTTTTCTTAGTATTTTGTTGTTGCTCTTTTCAGTTGATAAGCGATGTCAACGAGAATTACTCATACGCAGTGTTGTGCCGAGCGATACTTGCGATACTTCTATATAAAATTAAATGGGTACATGCATATATATTTATATATATAATAATAAGTTGGGAAATATATAGATCATGGCACTCATAAAACGATCAAGACACATTGTAATAATTGCAATCACACACACTAACACACACACACACACACACACTTAAATAAACAGAAGACCAAAAAAGAATTGGAAATAGATGTTGAAATATTAATTGAAACAAAGTCGGTTTCAAAAGAAAATATTAAAATAAAATAATAAAATAAAACAAATTACAGAAAATAGAAATAGAAATTCCATTAAAAATTGCAACACAAATTGAATCAGTTATTGAAACCAATTCATAGAAATAGAATTTGAAACAGAAATTACAACAGAATACCAAAATTTATTGAATTATTTATTTGAACACAAAATTTAAGGGGAAATTTAACAAGAAATTGAAATATTTCTTCAAATTTAAAATGAAACAGAATTAAAATTGAAGATGAAATAAATATTTAGACAAAAAACAGACAAAATTGAAGTATAGATTGAAACGAAAATAAAAAATGAAACTGAAATACAAATAAATAGAAATTGAAATACTTGAAAAAGAAATTGAAACAGAATTAAAATTGATGATGAAATTAAAATAGAAGTTGATACAGAAATGGAAATAGAAATATAAAGAAATAAAAACAGGAATCGATAAAACAATTGAAATAGAAATTGAAATTGAAATATAAATTTGATTTGGCAGTTGAAACTTTCAAAAAGGAAATAGAAACTGAAATTGAAACAGAAACTGAAATCCAAAAACGAGACAAAAGTTGAAACAACTATTGAAATAGTTATTGAAACATCAACTGAAATTGAAATATAAATTGAAACAGAATAAAAACCAAAGCAGAATAAGAAACAGAAATTGAATTAATTATAGAAACTGTATTTCCCCAACTTGTCTACAGCTTCTGCTGCTGCTGCTGCTTCTTCTTGAACGTCGCCGTTGTCTTCTTCTTCTCTTCTAGCCTACTGTTGTTGTTGCTGTTTTTTATTATTACTTTTGTTATTGTTACTGTTGCTATTCACGTGCACTTACATAATCGTCGTGTGCTCAGCGCGCACACCAAACAAAATTGCGTAAAATTTTGTTCAGTTTTATTATTTCTTTTTTTTTTTTTGTATGGTTTTTGTTTCTGTGCGTTCAATTTTGAAATACGAAATTTCGGTTTTTTTTATTCATTATATATATATATATTTTTTGGGCCTATTTGTAAATGATTTTTGGCACTCGATTTGTTTATTGTGCAAATGCGTTTTATTGTTGTTGTTGTTGTTGGGTCTAATTGGTTGTTGAAATTGGTTTAAAGCAGAAAAATCGATAAGTTTGTGTGTGACTAATCGCTTTGCATAGGAAAATTAATTCTCCAACGATTTGAAAGTGGCCTAAACTGATTTAAGCCAGGTTCATGTCAAGCAGTCTGTGAAAACATTAATATATACTTAAGGCTGGCTGTCAATCATTATCAGAGAGTTAAACCCGATAATATATGCATATATTTTAGTAGTTAGTTCAAGTACATTTGCATCTAGTTAGTCCTGTCAACTTGTCATTGAGGTGCTGCCAACTTATCAACGCGTTGTTGTTGCCCCTTCGTTGCGTTGACAGGTAAATGGGAAACCGATGCACGCAATTTAACATCATGTCAACTAACATGAACTGTGAACTGTGACACCCAACACAACCCAAGTTAGTCATTAGTCACTATATGAGATATATATATATTTATCTGTATAATAATAAAGATATCATAGCTTGTCTCTCGAAATGACTTTACTAGCTGCGAGTCGACTCGACTCGTTTGGCTTGGCTGGGCTTGGCTTGGTTTTGGCTTTGAGTCACGGCTTTTGGCTGACTGACTCGCTGCTGTGTTTGGTAATCAAATCTAGGTGACCCAAATTGCATTGACCCAGTTTACAAGGCAGCCACCGTGCACGCCTCCCTCAACACCACCCAGCCAAACACCCACAAAAGCACAACCCTGCCCCAGCGCCAGCGCCAACGCCAGCGGCGAGCAGAAAGTGCGTCCTTTGAGATCAAATGTGCAACAGCAGCATAACGACAATAACTATAAACTAGGATATGAATACATAAATATGAATAGGAATATGAATATATATGCATATATGTGCATGTACATGTTTTATATATGCGTTAAGCCACATTTGAATATATGTTGTTAAGCGCGCCATAACTCGAGAGTCGTTTCTCGTAATGTTTCCAAGCATCTAAACTAGCCAAGTCATAAAACTAGCAACAACAACTAAAACTATTTAAATGTTGTTATTGTTGTTGCTGTTGTTGTTGTTGTTGCTCGTGGAATGTTGCAAGTGAAGGACATTTGACTAAAGTTGCAATGACAATTGCACTTCATTGTGCATTGATGATGATGACAACGATGTCACTTCAAAACAATCTTAACTTTTGCCTCTAATTAGTTTGATGGAAGCTTTTTAAATGTGTGCTTAGATCCAACTACAGTGAAGACTCTTTGGGATAGACAAATAAATTATTCGACGTGCCATATATTATAATAATGTATTGAAAATCGATTTCGGTTTTAGAAATTTTCGTACAAACGGTTTCGTGTAGAGGAATAAATTTTACCTTAAGTTAGGTTTGAACTTTGAGGCATATCTTAAACTGATTCTTGGGATACAGCCTATAAATAAAGTCAGATATGAAGAAAAGAGCATGAAGATAGTAATACTATAAAGGAAGATTGGATAGTATTATATGGATATTCCTAATTAATGAGTCTTTCAACTTTTTCTTTACTTAAAATTCACTTTCCTTTTGCATAGAAAAGATAATGTAAAACTTATCGAAAGATTTTTATATTGAATAAGAATATGCAATCTCTTTGGGATTGGGTCAGAGCAAAGCAGAAAAAAGCAAATAATACACATCATAATCGAACCGACCGACCATATGGTACACCGTACACCCAATCACACACACACACATACATCCATACATACATACATCCATACATTATGAAACTTTCCCTAAAAAGGAAAAGGGACCGACCGCAACAAGCTGCTGCGACAAAAGTAAAGCCAAACCTTTAAAAGGGAAATAAAATACGAAACAAAAAACTGTAAAAACAGAAGAGAAAAAAAAACACAACAGCAACAAAAACAAAAACCCAAAAAAAAATTGAAATTTAACGTCAATTGATGAAATTGATTGGAAAACGTACAAATTTAGTCAACGTCGCGACAGATGGAATAAAACAATGAGTCAAAAAACGAGATGTATTTCAAAATGAAACAAGAAGAAAAAATATAGAGAACGTATACCGAAGTTTGCATACACTACAAAATAAAATTTCTGATTCGAAAGGGGAAAACCATGTGCTAAATATACCAATTGCAAAAAAATAAGTACCAAAAAGCTACGCTGCTGTTTGTACCAAAAAAAAAGTACCAAATTGTTAGACGAGGATAAACTTGCTCAACATATTTCATAAATTTTTTTAATAATAGTAAATTTTAATATATTAATATTATAATATAAATATTATTGCCATGTAGCAATTCTTAAAAAATAATGTACCCATTTTAATACATTTAATTTGAATATGAAATGCATATATTTGGTACAACTTTTGACAAGCAGTAGTTACCTGCTTTATGATGAAATTAAGTTCACCCTTTCGCGCAGAGTATAAGCACATACAAACAAAAAAAAAAAACCAGCAATAAGCACAAAAAAAAACCACTGAAAACCGAAAACGAAAACGAAAGTGCGTGCGATGAATGGGCAAAATTGCGCAAACGATCGTGAATACAAAGGTTGTTATTGTTATTGTTGTTGTTATTGTTATTGTTATTGCTCTTTACGCATAAACGCTGCCAAAATATCATGCACAATAAAGTTCCAAAAGCGTCAGACTAGCAGCGAGCGAGAGAGAGTGGGAGTGGAAAGAAGGGAGAAGGAGAGAGTGAGCGACAGGCAAAGGGAGCGCGAGAGCCAGCGCATAAAGAGAGGCATAATAATGTGCGTGAGCTGCTTGAGTGTGTGTGTGTGCTTGGGCTGTGCGTTTCGGCATTTTTTGTTGGGTTAGGTTCAATATTGAATAGTTATTTGTGCGTGTGTGTGTGTTTGTGGTGCGTGCGAGGCGTGAATTGTTATTGTTGCCGTCTTTAATTGTGTTTGCATTGTTTTTGTCTATTGCGTGCCCTATTTGTGTGTGTGTGTGTGTGCGTGTGTGCGTGAGTGTGTGTGTTCGCTGAAGCGTCGCCGTGTGGGATTCTCTCGTTGTGGCTTGTACATTGCTCAAGGCAAAACACAGCAACAAAGAAAAAAGCTTCATATGCTTCGTATGCCACTCCTCTCGCGCTCTCGCTCCCACTCTTGGTCTTGCTGGTGCTCTTGTTCCCCTCTCCTGCTCTCACGCTCTACGCAGGGCGCTACGCAACTAACAATCACACATACAGAGGCGAACGAGTGAGTGAGAGGAAGAGACATTTGTAAAGTCTCTTCTTCTTCTACTTTAGCTTTTTCGTTTTCGTTTTCATTTTCATTATTTCGTGTTGATTTTTTGTGTTTTTTCGTTTTTTTTTTGTTTCTGTGTCGATTGCGTTGTTGAATATTTCCACTTTGTTTATATAATTTTAATCAAAAAAGAAGCAGTAAAGCAATATATACACACATACAAATATACGCGCGTGTGTGTTTGTGTGTGTGTACGTAAAAAGCTTCAACGTTTTGAATAAAGTAGGTTAGTGGGTCACCATATCTAACAACGGGGCAGCAACAACTGTGGCAACGTCGACAGCGACGCCAGCGTCTTAACGTCTCCGCGTCAGCGTCGTCGGCTTCAGCCGCCAGACGAAGCAAAAAAATTTTTTTTAATTTTTTTTATTTATGTATTTATTTATTTTTCCATTTACAATTTTTTTTCTTCTTTGAGATTTCAAGTTGTGTCCGTTCTTTTGGCTTTTTGTTATCGTTTTTTTTTTTATTTATACTTTTGTTTCTCTTCTTGTGTTCCGAAAAGTTTAGTGCGAAAATGTGTAAAGGAAATTTTATAAATAGTTCTTACATTTTTTATTTCGGCTTTTTGCATCTTTTATTCTTATGCTAGTTTTGCTTCCTCTTTCTGCATCTGCCTCTTGCTTTAAAGTTTGTTTTTGTTTATAATTTGATGAATTTGATGTACGAAATCGTTCAAACTATTCCAAGTGAGATATTTTGGGTTTTCTTTTACGGTTAATTTTGGAAAGTCAAATAAATATCGCATGTAGGATCGTTTCCTAGAAAATCTATATATAGAGAATATATTCAACATTTACATACAGTGTTTATAGCTTACATACTTACAGTATCTATACCCTAGCATCTGGTTGTGTGGATTATATTGAGCTCTACATTCTAGATATATATATATATATATATGATATTTGATCTAAGTTTATTCGATTGCAGCTTAACAATAATCCTAACTTTATTTATTTCCTTATTTTGGCGTCTTACATACTGAAGTTGTATCTTTAGCCAGAGATCGTGTCTATAAAATGATTCTATCCTATCATATACTCATATCATATACTAATTTAATTTATGAATATATATTAGCTTGAATAGTTCCTTGTAATAACTTGACATATATTACAGATTTCATAGATTATATTGATATCTACTGCAGCTCTTCTTCTACCAACTATATGTATATCTTTTCTATATATAAAAAACATATATAAATATATATAGGCAAATTGGGTACATGAACAATCTTTGTCATTTCTTATCTGGTTTTTTTTTATATTAAAATCTTTTATTTGTAAGTTTTTTTGGTAGTTATTTTTAGTTTTTAAGTTTTTTGAAGTTTCACATCTATTTGAACAAACAAATGTTGGTTTTTTTCACTCATTTTATTATTAATGTTAATAAATTTAACATTTAAAAACACAGACAAACACACACACACTTACACACACCGAGTTGTGTGTATTATTTATATGCTTAATGCTAATTATTAAACAACAACAAAGGAAAATTTGCCCAATTAAATTGTTGTTGTTGTTTGTTTGAGTAAAATTACCTTGGGCCTTTAACAATAATTAAAGAAACACAGTTTTTATATGTTTTTATGCAGATATTAACATGTAAGCGTCTGTGTGTGTAGGTGTGTGTGTGTGTGTGAGTGTGTGCTAGTGTTTTTTGTGTCTTGCTTCGGTTTTTGTTGTGTCATAGAGAGGGAGGGAGGGAGGAAGAGGAAGGATCTGTAATGCAGAGAAGAAAGGGAATAAAAGGCAAGATTTATCGATGGGATATGGAACAAACTGGCATATCGATACATATCGAATATAACCGATAACATAAGATTCTTGATCTCCTTCAGTTTTGAAGTCTTTTAAGCACAGATAATACCCACTTTCATATTGTACTACTGTCATATAGAAACGATCGATAAATCGATATAAAGCCAATAGTATTTAATCAATTTTTGGTAGGGTATTTGAACGTCGAGTTGCCGTAGATTACCTGTTTTTATTTTGTTGATTTCTTTTCGGTTTTTTCATTTGTAGGTTTTTGGCACAGACGCAAATAGTTAAAATTCCGATGATAATTCAGCAGAAACGAAATAGAAATACATATAAAGATTATAGATTAAAGATATATATGTATATGTATATATATATCTGTATAGTTACATATCTACACATTATGATATTATTATGCAGATATTTGGCCAGTTAAATACAAATAATATCAAAATTTTGCTATCGTTAAAATTGATTTAAAATAAAAATGAAAGTAAATACTTTGGCTTAAATCTTTTGAATCGAACTCGAATATGGCATATAATAATGTTATAGGGGTATTAAACTATATGAATAATATCTGGTAAACTAGTTAAGGAGTGTAATCAAGATTTTTTAAAGGATCTATAAAACGGGTTAATTTAAATGAAATTCTATATATATTTTTTAATAATTTTTTTTTTTAATTAAGAAAAAACCGCCTGTAAACAAAGAACTAAAACAATATTTTTAATTAAGCCGCGAGTTGCTTTGGCTGGCAACCCAGTTCCTGGCCAGAAAAACGCCTCAACCCATTGCCCTACAACCCAACCCTCAAAGCCCCATGCAACCCTTACCCCCACCCCAGAGACACCCTCAACCTCTATGAAAACATTTTTCTTTGCCTGCCCGTGGCAGCTCATTTGTTCGTACGCACTCAGGCACTGGACCACCCACACACCCACCCACCCAACCAACCACTCACCTAACTAACTCATCTCACCTCGCCTCGCAGCTCCCCCCCTCCCCCGCCCGCTGGTCCGCTAGCCAAACTAAAACGCGCATTGCATTTTAAGCAGTCAGCGTCGCTGGAACGTCCCCAATGTATACCCCTCTGCGCTTACCCCAACACAAGAGCAACAGCGACACCCGCCGCGCCCCTACCCCTCACCCCACCCCACCCTACCTCATTCTACTCCACCCCACTGCAGCCACACCGCCAACGCTGCTGCAATTGTTTTTGTGGCCTCGTGACCCAGTTTCGAGCTTCGTCAACTGCAACGACGACGACGACGACGACATTGTCGAAGGTGGAAGAGTAGAAGGGGCGAACGGGCGGGGTAGGCGTTGGGGGAAGAGCGGGCAGCGACGCGGCGTTGGCGGCGGCGTCGTCGTCTCTGCTGACGCGCGCGTGAGACGTTTAAATGAATTGCTGCAGTCGTGTGGTTGTTTTTTCTTCTGCATGTGCATGTGTGTGTCTGTGTGTGTGTGTGTAAGTGTGTGTAAGCTTTGCAAAAAATAAGGAAAAAAAATATGAGGAAAATAAAATAAAAATGCACGCCATATTAATAATGTAGTGTAAAATCGAGCGAAATAAGGAGCGAAAGAAAGAGACAGCGAGAGAGGGAGGGGGCGTAAAGGGCGAGAGGATGAGAAGGATATAGATAGATAAACCGCGCAAAAGGGTAAGATAGAGCAAGATAGAACAAAAAAAAACGTATCGCGGGGGAGGGAAAGAAATGGATAAAGAAAGAGGGAGACAGCGCGGGAGATAAAGACAAATGCATGCAAATGATGAGCGTATCCAAAATGGAATATGAAACTTTTTTTCTTATTTTTTACAACGATTCCATCAAATTAGTCAACAATTAGCGCATAAAGAGACAGAGTAAGAGAGACAGAGAGAGGGTGGGTAAGGGTGTGGAAGAGAAAACTTGAGAAAGTCAAAGTTGTTGAATGTACTTAAAAAAGTACAAAATGAAATAGAATAAACAAAAGAAAAGAATAAGTATGAAATGAGAAAAGGAACAAAAACATGTCAAGATATCATAAAAAAACAAAGGAAAATATAATGGCATAATAAATTACGAAATGGGATACAAAAGGCAACAACAAAGGATAATAACTAAATGATTAATGATAATGTTTCTTACGATGATTGTAGCTTTCGATATATCGATAAGCGAAATAGATCTTCTCTCATATGTATGCATATGCATGCAATAAATGAAAATATAGACCATAAACGAGATAGTGTAAAATGAACAAGAATAAGAATAAGTAGAAGAAGACCAAGAATAAGCACGAGACAATCAAAAATTGCGAGTAAAGCAGAAAACGGAGGACGCACCGCACCTGTTACGATTTCGATATTGACAGACAGACGACAGACATATCGACATACATACAGATATACATACATAGACATATCAACATATCGACATATCGAAAACGTCAACGTTGACGCGTTGCTTGATCTAGAAACAAAACAAAAAGAAAAACAAAAAAACTGTGATTTTTGTGTGGTCTGTGCCCATTTACAGAGCTTTTGTTGTTGTTGTTGCTTTTGCTTTTGTTTTTGTTTTTGTTGCTGACCTCAATTGCAATGAGTGCTAATAAATAAAGAAGAAAAATTATATGTATGTATGTATAAATGAGTATGTCTGTTTGTATGTTTGTAATAAATATAAATATTGTTTTTATATTTAATTTATATGCGTTAATTAATTTAATTAGCTACAACAAAATGTGCACTCTGTAGGGAGGAGGGGGTGGTGGGTGGAGGGGGGTGGTTGATAGTGTGAGTCAAAATGCAATTTATTGCGCATCGCTCAGAATTGCACTCTATATACAAACATATATATATATGTATATATATACATGCAATTATACAAATCTACACGTTAAACTGACCTCCTCGCAACGGCTACAGCAACAACAACAACAACATCGACGGCAAATTGCGGTCGAAACCGTCCCTGGGCGAGTATCTCTCACCGTATATATGTTTGTATATATCTCTATATATATATGTATATATATATATATTTATATATGTACATGTATGTATATATAGATATATGTGTGTCTGTGCGACGCGCGCACAAAAGTGTGTCAAGGTTTTTTGAATAATATTTTGTGCAGCGTTAACGTTTACGGACAGAAGCGACGCTAGCGACGTCGACAGCAGCGTCAGCAGCAGCAGCAACATCAGCAGCAGCAGAGCCTCCTCCTCCCCGTAGACAGTACATTTAAAGCTTTTGATTTGTTGCTTTTGTAATCGTCGCCTCTGCTGTTTGGTGCGCTCTCTTTTGTGGGTCGCTGCCGCTGCTGACGCTACCGCTACCGCTGACTTCGCCTCTGCCGCTGCTGCTGCTGCTTCTGCTCATTTTGCGTTGTCTCATCGTTTTATATATATATATATATAAATATATAAATATATATATTTTTTATTTCTTTATTTTTATAAAGAGTTTCATTTTGCTTGTATTTATTTTGATTTAATTGTGCATTGTAAGCTTATAAATTTATTTATTGTTGACTTTTTTGCTGCTGTGATGAATTTAATTGAATTTTGCGCTTAAATTTAAGTGGGTTTATGGCTGCATTTGCCAATCGGGCGACTCGACTCTCATACTTCTTATTATTTATATTCTTATTCTGATGATTTTTAACTGTTGTTAACTGCCCTTTTGTCATATTACAAAACACCAATGTGCAGTGAAATCACCGCTTGGAATTCTGATAAGAATAACTGTGTTAATAGGTTGCGCCATTTTTTTTTTGTCTGCGTGAAGTCGAAAGGGGAAGAGCAGGAATAGTCATCGACGTATGAGTTATGCGCTTTTGCGTGAGGTAGGTTCAAATTTAATTTTTAAGTTTCAGCTTGATAAAGCTAAGAGAAGAGAAGTTTAGAATTTATTAACGATGCCCGACTTCGTCCTCATTAAATCTAAAATTAATATAGCATACTTTCAAGCGTGTCGAAGCCTGTCTTCAGCCATTCTTACAGGGTATACACTAGTCTGTCAGTGTACCATTTAAAAATTACCTTATTTGTGTGTATGTACTTATCTTGTTCATTTGCTCCCAATACCCAAATTTCGGTACCCAACACTAAACAGCCTACCAGCTGTTTACTTAACTTGATTATTTATGGGCGCCACTTTCGCAGTTTCCACGTAACTAACCCAAAAAAAAAACAATATATATATATATATGTATATATATATATATATATATATGAAGAAAGAGTAGTACAAACCAAACCCCCCACATAAAATATGCATGGTGTGTGCTGTACACAGTTTGAAACAGATGTACACATGTTAAAAGATGTGGCATCCCCCAAGAGCGCGCAACACACGCGCCCTACTAAATTTCCCATTGACCCATTAACATTAAAAGCAAAGCCAAAGCCAAAGGCAAAGGCAAAGGCAACGGCAAAGGCAAAAGCATAGGCAAAAGCAAACGTTGGCAGCTCACAAAAATAGTGTCGATGTCGAACCTATCCTAAGGATTTTGTTGTTGGTGTGCCAGCCAGCCTCAACGCACAAGCATAAACACACGCACAGTTGGAGTTCTTCGGCGTCGTCGTCGTCGTCAACCTACACCAACATGGCAACAGTTTTCCATTACAATGCACAGCATAGACCACTTCCCGACCCCTTCTCACACTTTACACCAATTCGCCCCACTTTATTAGCACACGCACATGCTCAATGTTTTTATGTGTGTGTGTGTCTCGCGTGCATAGGCCTAGGCATAAAAACGAAACGTAACGAAACGAAATCGAAATTAATCTCTCTAACATAGACCTGAATCTGTACAACAAAAAAGTAGGTCAGCTGAGACAGCGAACGCCAGCAGCGACTGCGATGTCAAACACACACATAGACACACACACATACACACACACACAGCTCCACACTTTCACTTATTACATTATTCAATGATGCCAGGCCAGCAGCGTCAGGCCCCAAAAAGCGCACCCAAGCGTCAGCGCAACGCCAGCAGAGCAATAGCAGAGAAATAGAGAGTAAGAGAGAGAGAGAGAGCGAGAGAGCGTATGCTGTCGGCATGCTGTTGTCCTGCCTCTCGCCGCGTTCCATTTCCTACACTGGGCCGACGACAGCGAAGCATGTGGGCGAAAACTTGTTCGTGCGCTCTCGTTTTGTCTTGCTTGCCGTTCAGTTGCTGCTGCTGTCGCTGCCTCTGCTGCTGCCACCGCCACTGTCGCTGTCGCTGTTGACTACGACGCCGCAGTCGCTGTCGATTATTTCATATTGAAAGCAAAAGTGATCAACGCTAAGAGAGCAAACAATTTGGCGCTCTTTGCTGCTGCTACTGCGGCTGCTTGTGTTTTGTTTGTGTTGTTGCTGTTGCTGTTGCTGCTGCTGCTGCCGCTTGCATTCGACGTTGCTGTTGCACCGTTGAGTCGGTACACATTTCAAACCTCCTCCCCCTCTGCATCGCCTCGTTGCCGACCAACGTGTGTAAACCGGCACGTCAATTAAGCTTGAGAAGCAGCGCAGCAGCGGCGTCTCCAAGCTGGGGAAAAATGTTACAAGGTTTCGTTTCAGGTTAAGACGAGTTTTTTTGGTATTTTTTTTTTTTGTATTTTTATTTTATGTTTTGTGTTTTGTGTTTTTGGGTTTCTTGTTGCCATTTGTTGCTGCTGCTTGTTGTTGCTGTTATTTTTGTGGTTTGAGTTTTTGAGCACAAATTGTGTGTATGTTTTGCCTTTGTATGTATGTATATGTACATACGAATACATATGTATGTATGCATATGTGCATGAAAACATTTTTCGTTTTCTAAATTTAGCTGCCGCTTGTGTTTCTTGTTGTTGTTGCTCTGTGTGTTTGTGTTTTTTGTTTTGCTTCGTTTCGCAGCGGCTGCTTTAACGACGGCGATGATAATGTTATTGTTGTTGCTGCCGATGATGATGATGATGTTGTTGTTATTGTTGTTGCTGTTGTTGTTGTTGTTGATGATGACGACGACGTGCGTCCGTCGTCAAATAAGTGACCTGCCTCATTTGAAAATTGTTTGCGGGTGACGGTAAACGGGATACACTGGAATGGAAAAGAAGATGACGACAGAGCTCTAATGCGAAAGGTGTGGGGAGGGGTAGGGGTAGAAGAAGTGTGAGGGGAGGGGAAGTATGAAGTGAAGGTGGGAGAGTTCTTAAATATGGAGATATGGATCTGTAAATAAGGAAAAGAGCGCGTCATGGGAGAGGATCAAAGGATCTTTCGTAAAAATAATGGAAAAAAAAGGGGAAATTGTATAAAATACTTTGAAAATGTCTGAAGAATTCTTTGGCTTGCTTATCGAAAAGATTCTCTGAAGATCTGAGATCATCAATAAAATTTAGGTAAAAGCAATTTCCCCCTGTTCTTCTGACTTACGGGAATATTAATACAGGTTTTCTGCGATATATTAACAAAAATACTTTTGCTCTGATTGAAACGTATTTTCATCTAATTTTTGCTCAACTATTCTGTGGAATTTTGGGGCTTTCACAGAGCAATTTTCCATTTCCATTTAAACTTTGTTTTCCTTTCCGCTGAACGTGACTACCAGTTCATAATTAGTTGTAGCTCTTTCAACGCTGACCACATGGCGTTAGAGTTCCATAGAAAAAAGCTACCCAACAATTGACCCAAAAAAAGCCAACAACAGCAACAAACATATGCCCAAAAATGTAGCTTACGAAATTTGTCGCTTGAGTACCTAAAAGTCCCGTAACATTTGGCAATCACATAAATTAAAATCAACCAAACTTAAACCTGTCCTCCCGCACGTCCCCTCACACACACACACACACACACATGGACAAACACACCTCACCCACATACAAGGGCATTCAAAAAGTTTCCAGAATTAAAAAAAAAAGTAAATAAAATAAAATTAACTGTAGATTGCGTAAAATGGCAACAGAAACAGAAACAGAAAATAAAACGGCAACTGGCAAACGGACAGTGAAAAATGGAACAGAAAAAAAACAAAAACAAAACTAAAATAAAACCTTCATCGAGGTAACAACAAGCAGCAGCAACCGCCACAGCAGCAGCCCAAAAGCAACAACAACAACACACAGAAAACCCAACGAAAATCCACCAAAAACCCAACAAAATGACCACAGCCCGAAATCCGAATCCGAAACAGAAACAGAAACAGAAACTGAAATTGAAACCGAAACCAAAAACCAAAAACTGAACCAAACCAAACCAAAAAAAAAGAAATAAAAATAAAATTGAGATTTCGACTTGAATTCTGCGCACGTTCCAAGCAAATTTTATACGTTTTAATGCTTTATTATGAAATTAAGCGGAGGCAGCCGAAAACACAAAACAAAAACAAAAACAAAAACTAAAGGAAAAGGAAACCTCAACCTGGACCTGGACCTGGACCCAAAACTCTGGCATATCCGTCGACTCTTGATGTCCGTCAGATTCGGATTCAGAGTCAGAGTCCAAAAACAAAAAAGAATTCTCCAAGTTGAAGTCGAAGTCCAAGTTAAAGTTGAAGTCGAAGTCGCAGGTCGCGCGTCACCGTTGCACAGATCCCCAAAAAAGGCAGCAACAACAACAACAAAGAAACCAAACAAACAAAAAAATATACAAAAAAAAGAGGAAAAAATAATAAGAAATAAAAACGAAGCAAAAATAATTGTTGGCTGTCTGTTTGGTACCACACGACATTAACATTTGTGCCACCAGCGCCGACAAAACGCATGCAGCGACTTAGCCAGCTTTGGGGCAAGGGGAGGTGCGGCTGGAGCGGTGCTAGCAGCTAGGCAAGCAGGGGAGGTAGGGGGAAAGCCAAGAAGTAACGTTCATTTATTTGGGGTTTTTTTTGGCAGTCAACCAGCAAAATTGTCTAAAAGGGTTTCGCTCAAATAGAGACGTAAATTTTGTCATCTCTAGAAAAGAGAAAAGAAACAATAAAAAGAAATAAATAAAATTATAATATTATATAATAAGAAAATATATTTTAAATTCCACAAAAAACTTGTGTCGGATATTTAAAATATATCAAAATTGTGATGATTAATATCCAATTTATAAAATACTAGTTAACTATTAGTTAGTTGATCTCTAAGGCTGTCTTCGGGCTTCCTTCTTAGACTTCTGTTAAGCTTCTGCCAGACTTCTGTTAGGCATCTGTTAGGCATCTGTTAGGCTTCTGTTAGGCATCTGTTAGGCTTCTGTTAAGTTTAGAGACTTGTTTAAATAGCAAAAAGGCTTTTTTAAAGTAGCAGGAAGATTCAGTCTGAAGAAGAGAAACTGCTATTCTATATTACTGTTCCACATGGCGTATACATAATTAATTTCAAAATTTGACTTAACTTTAAAAACTAACATATTTCAGAAATATATTGTATATTATGTATAACCAGTATAGTTTGTCAGATAAAATATATTTTAAGACTTTCAGATGTCAAGTATAATATTTCTTATTTATTTTTTATGAAATTATTATAAAGTTTATATAGAAAGATTATTTATATTTATATAGAAAGATTGCTCACTGTATTCGATTAATGCCTGGAGATCTTATATAGAGGTAATAAAGTATATAAAAAACATTCAGTATGTATTCTTTTAAGTAAGCCAACTGATTATTTTTGCCATTCAAAGTTCAAGTCAAAGTTATAGTTAACGATTATTGAAAATTTGTCGCCTGTACAGGTTGAGTTTGTTGCTGCAGTCACTCGCTGCTGCCGGAGCTGCCAACTGGCGATTGACAAACAACTGTCGAAAAAGTCATTGCGCATGCGCACAAGTCAAAGGCAAAAGCCAAAAAAAATACAAAAAAAAAAAACAGAAAAAAACCCAAAAACAAAAACAAAAACAAACCAAAAAAAGAGATAAAGAAAACGAGAACAACGCGCAGCGGAGCCCCCAAAGTTAGCGCAGATTTTTTTTTGCTGAGCTGTATAGGAGTTGGTTAAGAAGAGGGGAGGGTAGGCAGAGGCGGGAGGCGGTAGCTGAGGGTAGTGGGGCTTAGCTACAGTTTTGGTTGCGCTGGGCTTAAATGCAGGTAAAACAGGCAACAGGCAACGGGCAACAGGCAACAGTTACACAGCCATTTAAATGGAATAGCGAAGTGGAAGCTGAAGCTGAAGCTGCGGCAGACGCAGACACAGAAGTAGGTCTCATATCTGGCATCTCTTTCTATCTCTATCTCGCTCTGTTTGTCTCGCAGCCGAAAACTTTGAAACCTGTTTTTCTTCGTATGATTTTAAAATTGAGAGTGAGAGTGAAATTCATATGTGTGTGTGTGTGTGTGTGTGTGTGTGTGTGTTGGGTGATTGCCACACACACAAAACGCATTGTGCTTTGTCATTACCTGCCTTGGCCATATGGAAGAGCCCCAAGAAAGAAGAAGCAAAACTGAAGACTCAAACATATTTTTTTGTGCTACGGTCACGAACAAATTTGTGGAAGGAAATGAAAATTACCTTTGTGTTTATGTCTTCGTCTTCGGGCGTAGCTTCGGGTGGGGTCGGGGGTGCTTCGGCTTTTCTGATCGGATCTCTCTCTCTCTCTCTCTGTCTCTCGCTCTCTCTCTCTGTCTCTGCCAGTGCGTTCATCGTTAAATTTCGTAAGCGAACGCAACTCATCGGCGGCATCTCCCCAAACAGAGGCGCCACACACTCTGTGTGTGTGTGTGTGCGTGTGTGTGTTGCCAATGTTGTGTGGAGCATTGTTGCATTTTGTAATCCCGAAACGAGACTTACATTTTGAGCAACAACTTCACGTGCAGCCGCTCTGCTTCTTCTTCTTCATCTTGTTACTCATCTGCTGCTGCTTCTTCTTCTTCTTATTATTTCCAGTTTCTGTTTTTTTTTCTTCTTTCAACTGCATTTTGTTCCGTTGCTCGCTGCGGCTGTTCCCCCCCTCAGAGCTCCCCCTGTCCACAGCACAAAATGTGGTAATATTTGCGATCGCTCTCTCTTTCCCCTCTCCCTGTCTCTGTCTCGCCTTCTGTTTGAACTGCCCACAAGACGTTGCATTTTAATGGGTGTCGCTCGAAATTTCGTCGTCGTCTTTTTAGTTCCGTTCGGTTAGTTAAGGAATTGAAATTTTTGTGGTTTTTTTCTTCTTCTGTTGCAAAGACGAGTGAAAGTTTTGTTTTAAGCTCCTTTCAACGATGCCGCCTTACGCAATCTTCTCTCTCTCTCTCTCTCTCTCTCTCTCTGTGTGTGTGCGTGTGTTTTATTATGGATATGGATACGACTCCAGGGCGTATCCTTCTTTGGAGTATCTTGTCCAGGTTACGTATACGCCAGAATGTCGTACACGCCACATGCCACATGCCACATGTTGAGGAATGTCATAAAATATGCTAAATTATGACCGCAAATCGTCTGAGGGCTGTCGAAATTAAAGATTTTGGGTTCAAATTTAGGAGAAATATATAAATCCATATATCTTATAATAATAATATCAGATCTCTTAGTTTGATCAGTTTCTTTGGTTAAGGAAATTTGAATAAAATTCGTATTAGATTAGCATAAAAAATTGAACAAATGAACGAAATTATACACAAAGTTTTCCATTTTTTGAACTTAAATCAAAGGATAAGATACAAAGACATAAAATAAAGTTAAGTTTTTGGTTGGTTTTAGCCAAGAGCCCAATGCGCGCGTATATAGCCGAAATAGACAATAAGCTTTAATTGAGATCCAAAGCAAATAACCGAAAAACTGAAAACCAAATAAAAACAACAACAAATAGAAATAGGAAACGAAAACACGCCACATGAAAACCGTGTCATGAACAAATGCAACAACAGCAGCAACAGCAACAGCAACAGAAGAAACCCACAACTAATTGAGACCAAAGAGACGCGAAAAAACAACAAAAACAAAAGAAAAAACTGAACCAAGCGCAGCCGCCAACTTGGCAACGAGAAGTCGAAGACAACAGCAACAACAACAAAAAGAAAAGGGTAACCCAAAACTCCAACAAAAATTCCCACTTGGTTAAATGAAGCTAAAAAGTGAGTAACAATTACAAAATAGCAGCCGCAGTCGCAGCCGCAGCTTTAAAGAGAAGCTTAACGCTTTCATAATGCTGCTGCTGCCGCCGCCGTTGCTGCTGCTGTTTGTAGCTTTAACGGTGCTACATCCGAAAAGAATGAGTCGACGCTGCTGCCGTCGTCGTCGTCTTGTACAGTGGCTCAAAGCTATGCCAAAAAGTTTCACTTTCGCTTTCAGCGCAGTTTGAATTTCAATGCAGCAATAACAACAACGAGAGAAACAACAACAAGAGAAACAACAACAAGAGAAACAACAACAGCAGCAGCAGCAGCAATATCAAAAGGGGGGCACTAAGTCAAGCCAAGCCAAACGAAGAGAGCGCGCATAATAATGAGAGCAGCAGAAGCAGCAGCAGCAGCAGCAGCAGCAGCAGCGAGAGCGTAAGCAAGAGCGTAAGTGTGAGCGCGCACATTGAAAGTGAAACTGGCTCCCACTCACACACACACACACACACACATACACATACACTGGCGTACACACAAGTGGCGCGCATACGTAATATCGCAACATTGCTGCTGAGAGCGAGAGTAAATACGCTGGCAGCGTGCGCTGCTGCTGTCGCCGCCGCCGTCATCGCTTACGTAGCAGCAGCAGCAGAGGCAGTGACAGCGACAGCGACAGCAGCAGCAGCAGCAGCAGACGCATTGACAGCAGCGCTTTAGTGTATGGCGGGTATCCTCGCCGTTTGCTTGGGTTTAGTCAATCGAGATACGTGGTTGATGTTGGTCGTGTTTTTCGCATAGCAAATTAAGCTATATACAAACAACAAAAATAAAAACAAAAAATTTTTAAAAACAAAAACAAAAATTTATAATTCTACAACGTATATGCATATATATATATATATATATCATATGTAACATATGCCAAACGACAACAGCAACAACAGCATCAGCAACAACAACAACAACAACAACAGCAGCAACAACAACGTAAATAGTGCTTACCAACAACAAATGCGTGCGCGTGTGTGTTTGTGTACATATGTGTGTGTGTAATAATCATAAAAATAATTATTGCGCTCGTTCTTGGCCCAAATAGCAAATAAACCAAAACACAACAAATCCATCAATATATCAATACGGCAATAACAAGAATTCAACCACAAAATTGCATGCGCTTCTTCAACAGCAGCAACAACAATCGTCAGCAGCAACAACAACAACAGCTCTATTCCTCTTCTTCTTCCTCTTCTACATGGCACTTTGCACCACCCACAGCAGGAACAGCCCAAGGATTATGTTCTCTCTGCTCTGTGGTGTTGTGCTTCTTGTCGGCCCGCTGAGCGTCTGATGCAAATATAAAACTAGCATTTTTTTTTCTTTTTTTTACATGTACAATTTTTTTTACGTTGTCTTTCAAAAAGTGCAATAAAGAAAGAGACGAAAGCGAAAAGCCTACCAAAAGCTGCAACCAACAAACAAAACAACAAAACAACAAAACAAACAACAAACAAATTTTCAAAAATCTCTTCGAAAATTTTTGAAATTTATTTCAACGCACAAAACAAAAGTTCTATATTGAAATATAAAGAGCCCTACCTCCAAAGCCAGGCAACAACAAACTACACATATATGTAAATATATTATATATATACCGAATCTATATCTATATATATATATATTCGATCTTCTCACTCACCTCGTCAAAGTACCTGCAAAACGAAAGAAGGAAACAGAAAAAGGAAAAACACATCAAAAAAACACACACAAAATCTGTAAAAATTGTTTATGAAACATTCAAAACGAATTTCTAAAATTATATATTATATATAAATTTATATATATTAATCGCAACTATATATATATATATATATATATATCTGAAAAAGATATTTCACTTAAGAAAAACAGTTTCAAAAAGTTAACAAAAAGAACAAAACTCGAAACAGTTTCAAAAATTGTTCAAAAATTGCACTCAATATTCAACTATAAAATAAATAAATATTCTTCAAAATAAACGTTAAAAATACATTTTTAACATATTAAAAAATAAATATTAAATATTTAAAAAAAAATATATATATAAAAAAAGGGAATTTTTTTTGTTGTTTTTTTTTGTAAATGTCAAAAAAGTTAGTTCAAGTAATTTAAATGTTTAATTGTTGCACTTAAAATGTTGCTTATACACATTAAACAACAGTTATGTGCAAAGGCCAGACCACCGTATCTTAACAACAACAACAACAACAACATCATCAAACAACAACAACAACAACTGCAATATAAATAAATTAAAAACTTTTTAATAAATATTCTTGAGCAACAAAAGTGAGAAAAGAAACTAAGAAAGAATCTTCAGCAAAGGCGAAGAAGTAACAAATATATATATATTATTATATATATATATATAACGCTTTAATAACAACCGTCCAAAAAGTAACAACAGCAACAATTGCAACTGCAACAACAACAACAACAAGAACAACAATTGAAGAGTCGATATTAAAAAATTCCATGAAATGTTATTAGAAATGGATCAACAACAGGCGACTGTACAGTTTATATCGTCGCTGAATCTGTCGCCGTTTAGCATGCAGCTTGAGCAGCAGCAGCCAGCGAGTCCGGCGCACAGCAACAACAACAACAACAACAATGGAAGTAGCAACAACAACAACAACAACGCCGATAACGATACAAATGCATTGAGCAATTCCGATAACGATTACAGCGCCTACACGCTGCAGCTGAGCAATCATCAACAGCAACAACAACCACATCAACACACGCATCACCAGCAGCAGCAACAGCAGCAGCAACAACAGCAGCAGCAGCAACAACAACAACAACAACATTACCAACAGCAACAACAACAACAGAATATTGCCAACAACAATGCGAATGCATCGAATCAATTCAATGCCTCCTCCTATTCGTATATATACAATTTCGATTCACAGTATATATTCCCGACAGGCTATCAGGAAACCAACTCATCCCATTCGCAGCAGAGCGGCAATGGTGGTGGCAACTCTGGCCAGCTATTGAACGGCGGCGGCAGCTCGGCTGGCAACGGTTACATGCTGCTGCCACCAACAGCCGGTGGCGCCACATCAGCAGCCGCCGCCGCCGCCGCTCACATGTCCGGCAATGTGGGTGGCAACACGGGCGGAGGCAACGGTACGGGCACAGCTACCGCCTCCGGCGGCCATCATGGCGGCACCAGTGCCACCTCCGCCGGTGGCGAAGCCATCGATTTCAAGCATCTCTTCGAGGAGCTCTGCCCCGTCTGCGGCGACAAGGTGAGCGGCTACCACTACGGCCTCCTCACCTGCGAGTCCTGCAAGGGATTCTTCAAGCGCACCGTTCAGAACAAAAAGGTCTACACTTGCGTCGCGGAGCGCTCCTGTCACATCGATAAGACCCAGCGCAAACGTTGTCCATACTGTCGATTCCAAAAGTGCCTGGAGGTGGGCATGAAGCTAGAGGGTAAGTTTATATTCTATTTACCTATACTTATACTTGATTTAGATCTTAAATCGGAATATATCTATACTATATAGGGTATATAGAATATAGGTAGTAGGTTGGAATCTTGGGAGGGGATTTGCTATAAATGAGAGGATCGCTTCACTTCCTTGAGATTCCCATGATAGATTCTTCTTCTACGACTGTAATTGATTCCTCTTATGATCTGCTGATATATCTATGATCGCAGATATAACTTCTTTTATATGGTATAATGGATTATCCTTATTATAGAAGGAGAATATATATGCTGTATATATATATCTGGATTAATTTCTGAATCCTTTAAGAGCTTTCTTTGAGCGTTGATTGCAGCTCACTTCGAGTCTAGTTTTTAGTAGTTCGCAGCAAGTTTTGATGCTGATCCATATCCATATAGAAGAGAATCTATATAGTTCAGAATTTCTAAAGATAAACACACTAAAGAAGAGAGAGATGGGGAGAGAAAGGGCGAGCGAGAGCGCTAGAGCAGGGAGAGAGCTCCCTTTGACTTTCAAACTAGGCTTTAAGCAGACTTCTCTCTCTCCCTCTCTCTCTCTCCCTTTCTGAAAATATAGACAGATATATCTTAATTTCACTCAAAAATTATATATAGAAACTATATTCTTTTAAGTTATTCAAAAAAAAGTTATGCTACTCGAAGTTTCGTCTACTTCTTTCTGATCTTTTCGATAACTGCTACAGATATACTTATATACAGTACACATACATATGTATATACGACTCATTGTCTATAGTTTTGTTGTTGTCGCTATTTGTAGCCAGTCGCCTTGGTGCACGTACGCTTCTTCCCATTGACCCTCAAATTGTTTACAACATTGCGTATGAGTGATATTTGTTGACCCTGTCGCAAATGCGTTTAATATGCAGCGCAGCGCATCAATTGTTTTTTACATTTATATCTATCTATCTCTGTCTTTTTGTCACTGTCTATCTCGCTTTGTTATTTACTGTTTTCATTTAAGCCGCCGCCCCCACCAACGTCTGCCCCCTCCTCCTCCTCCTCCTCTTCTCCAGTTTCATCAGTCTGAGATTTGATCTGAGATTTGCCTGTAGATTTCTGTTTTGTTGTATGAAAGCAACTTTCAGCATTCATTCAGTGAATCATTCATTCATTCATTCAATCTCTACGCTTGTTTGCATCTTTAAGATGTGAATTCTTTGCATTGGGTTCCCTTTGTCACACGCTGCGTATGAGTAACTTTTGGGTCTGGAATCTGTTTCTGTTTCTGTTTGAGTTTAAGTTTACTTTTGTTTTAGTTTCGGCTTTGAATTACAGGAATTCGATTCGACAGGTAAATTGCAGAGTGAATGAGTCGATATTCAAAGATTATGCTATTTTCGGACTCCACTTAAATTTGTTTCCTTTCATTTTACTCCAGAAATTACTTTGGCTAAGTTCAGATTCCCTTCTCCTCTTTCACTCTTTGTCGTCCTGTCAGAGCGCTGTCTCTTATGTCTCTCGCTGAAAGCAAAGCTGACAATACCGAAAAGCTGCATTATAGCATCTAGTATACAGAATCTATATGATATACTATATAAATATAGGCCATAGCCGGTCGGTCGTATGTCAGCAGCGCGCAGTAAGCGAAACGCGACCAAAACAGAATTAAATCGATATTCCTTATTATTTATAAATGCACAAGAAACAAACAACAAAAACAAACAAGAAAGATATGCAACAAAAACGAAGCGACAAACAAACAAAGCAGAAGACAAACAATTCAAACAATTAAACACAAATTATGTTAATTTATTTATGTAATTTTAATTTCATTGTAAATTATTCAAAAGTCAGCAAATTCCTTGCTCCATTTCTCGCTCTGAAATATAGCCCCAATTTCATACCTCAAGCATCGTGACACACATGATTTATATATATATATATATATATATACTATATATATACTATACATATTCCATATTATTTACATACGCGAGCGTTTTTTTTACCCGGACCTATCCCAAAAATTCTCAAAATAAATAAAAACGCGTGAAACAAAATAAATAAATAAAAAAAAAATTATTGTAAACTTTTATTTTGCTTCTTTCACCTTTTTTTGAGGGGAGAGAGGGAAGCTTTGGCTTCTCAATGAATTGTTGATTTTATCGGGGGATTACTTTACGCCCCATTCCATATTCCATTGCCACTCCCTCCCTTTCTCTCCCTTTACTTTCTGTCTGTCTTTCTCGCACGTTCATACCCTACAGACATTCGAAATATACAAGAAAAGGCTCTACCTATGTTACAAAAGGTGATCGTTATATATTAATCTTTATCTTCTATATAGTCGCGATCTATAAACTGATATCGTATATAGTCCAGTTCTTTCATATATCTGTATATAACACATAGATGCCCAACCTCATAGGCAACTCTATATATGTTCCATACGCAGTTCAAAATTCATTTCAAGTTTATATTTTTATAACTGAAACATAGTTAATATATAAACGAAAGTTAGTCAACAGATATTTTGATATACCTACATACATATATATACTTGTATATATACTTTACAACTGGAAGTAAAGAGTATTTCCTAGTCATTCAGTGATTTCAAGTTCTGGTTTCTTGTTTCCTGTTGTTGACGTTTCATTTTGGCAAATCTTTTAGCTATAAACTTTCTGAGAACTTTTAACGGATATGTACATAAGGATTGATAAAGAATAAAGGATACATAAGGATAATTTGATATAGCCTCATCATCATCAATTATCTAGTTGAACGATCTTTTTTTGATCTGAAGAAATGTAAAAGTAGAAAATAATCTAAGAACTGCTTGAATTCTTATATAGGAAATCTCTTTGGAGCAAAAGCCAAAGGATACAAGGATATCTGAACTAAGATTATATTAACAAATCACCAAATAGATTACGTATAAAGCAGAGACAAGCAGCACTCAAACCTCATATCCTTCAGTTACTATAACTTTTATTATAGTTTATTTCAAGCAGCAGATTATGCCTTGCCCTTTGAGATTTCTTTTCAGTGTAACAGCTTTTCCTATCGTGTTTTATATAGTAAATATATATATATATATATATATATATATATATATAGATATATATTCTATATATACATATATAGTTTATATATTATGCTTTTAGTTCCTCTGTCATTGTGAGCTGTTTCTTTTAATCGATTTCTCTTTTTGACTAAAAAGTTTTGCCTAGTTTTGTTCTGAAATGTTCCTAAACCAAATGAAATACCAACGTTAAGTTAAGGTCGGGTATACTCGACTTCAAGTGAGCCTCTACTCCAAACCGAAACATGCACGAACAAACAGAAGGACAACTTTAAAGAGGCACCCACACACACACACACTCACTCACACACACTGATGCAAAACTCAAGCCGTTTTGTTTTCTACGCTGGAACGAATCCTTGATGCGCGTCTGTTGATGCTGAAGGAGAATATATATATAACAGATATATATATATATATATATACATATATCGTATGTATATATACTATATATATACTGTATAGTAGCATGCATAGAGAGATGCCCGCGTGTTGCGACTCTGTTGTATACGCTGGGCATTAAAAAAACTTTTGCTTTCGCTGCACGCGCCCCCACAACAAGCTTAGAACACACTTACACACACACGCACACGCACACACATTTATGAGTGGTGCATGTAAGATATATTTATACACATGTATATGTATGTGTGTGTATGTAAAGTTACGTATGCCACAGCCAGAGCCAGAGCCAGTGCAGCATGCACCGGCCCCAATAGCCGCCCTCATGCCTCCATTCACTCGCACACTCAATCCCTCTCGTTCTATCCTTCCTTCTATCTCTCTCTCTCCCGGCAACCGCTTAAGCCGCGCTCTAAAATAAGAAAATACCGTAACAGCAGCGCGGCAGCGGGGCGGCATCGACTGCGCTGCCTTTTGCCACCAGCACCAAAAAAACCAAAAAAAAAACAGGAGAGAAAAAAACATTTTTTATTTTTATTATAATTCAAAAAAAAAAAAAAAGGGCCGCATGTTGAACCGAATTCAAGCGGCAACGCGGCTGCTGCGGCTGAGCTGCTGCTGAGCTGTTGCTGTTGAGCTGCTGCTGCTGCGGCTGAGCTGCTGCTGCTGCTGCTGCTGCTGCTGCGTTTCGCCTCTGCTCTGAGTGTTCGCTTTGTTGGAGCTTTTCATATGGCGCGGCGAGAGTGTGTGTATGTTTCTTTCTGTGTGCGTGTGTGTGTAAGTGTGTGTGAGTGTGTGTACGTGCGCTCTTAACATTGTTTGAATTTTGTAATCATTTTTTCCTCCTCCTCCCCCTTCTTCTTCTTACTCTGCGTCTTCTGTTATTTCTGTTTGTTCATATGCTGCGCGCAATTTTTTGTGCTTTATCATTTGCACGCTCACTTGCTCATAGTTTACGCGGCCTAAATGGGCCATAAGACATTTAAGGGGTGGCGGTGCAGTGGGGTGTGGGTGTGCTAGGTTAAGAGCTAGGGGTATGGGCTATGGCGCATGGGGTAGGGGTAGCCATTGACAACAAACAGCCGTAAATTATTATGCAAAGTGCTGTGAATATCGAGTGTGGAAAAGTGTGAAAATTATATGCGGGCGAGCGGGCCTAATGTGCTGCCCTGTGTGTATACAACACTCAAACACACATACATACACACATACATATAGATGTGTACATATGTTTGCATGCACATATAATATAAGCGTAGAGAAATATGTAAGTGGAGTTGGTGAAATCTGAGTGGAAGGCACTGAAAGATTAACGATAACAATCACATTTGTAAAGTGTGTGTGGGTGCACATAATATTAAACGAATGCGAATGTAAATTGTACGATATATATCGTGTATATATCGTATATGTACGACTATATACGATATATAGTTATTGAGTTTGTTTATTTTCGAAAAGCACTTAAGGACTTTTCATTTCATTCAAAATAACATCTGGTATTTATGGCCGCAACTTTGTTTACATTTCTTTGCAAGGATTCAAAAGTCTTTTTATTGTCTCTAGATTTTTGGACGCTTCCCAACACAAACACACACAAACACACACAGGCACACACATTACCTGACAGTTATTATCCAACACTTGTCCCGTCTTATTTGCATGCCAAAATCAATTTAAATTACATATGCAAATTTACTGTGCTTCCGCACATTTGCACCACATGAGCAATGGCAGTTATTATTATTTTTTCATTTTTATTTCCCCCCTCCCTCCCTCCATTCGTACTTCATCTCCCTTCTCCCTTCCTACTAATTCGCCTTATGCCTAACGAAACCGCAAGAAAGAAAAAAAAACATAAAATGAATTGCTTTGCTTTGGTTTGGTTTGGTTTGTTGGTTTAGCCTTTGCCTTTGCCTTTGAATTTGTCTTTGCCTTTGAATTTGTCTTTGCCTTTGAATTTGTCTTTGGATTTGTCGTTGCTTCATTGCAAACACACACAGAGAGTTACAGTGTGAGAGCGCGCGCGGTAGACAGAGAAAGAGCGCCAAGCGAGCGAACGAACGAACGAGCGTGCGAGCGAGCAAGGCGCGCATTTAAACATACGCACACACACACAGATGCAAAAGCTCACACATTACTTTATTTGTAACGTGCATATGTATGCATATATGTAGTTAGTCGTATTGCCATCTCATTTCCGCCTTTGCGCACTTGGCCCATAGTGCCATCTCTTGCGCTCATGACCTAGATTCCGCAAACGTTTATGTGTGTGCGTGCACGTGATATATAAATATAAACGTGCGTTTGTATAGGTGTATGTGTGTGTGTCTGTGTGTATGTTTATGTTCGTGTGTGTAATCAATGCAACATGTAGAGAGCGCTGCCTTGTAGCTGTCTTTGCTTTTGTTGTTGTGTGCGTTTTTTTTGCTTTTATTTTTAATACTCAGTGAATTATTTCAAACGTTTTGCCATCGCGCGCGTTGTCGCTCGTTCCGTCCTTCCGTTTTCGTTAGCTGCCGCTGTCGCTGCCGGCGCCGTCGCCGTCGCCTTTGTTGTTGTTGTTTTTGTTGCTGTCGCTATGTCAACTCTGTCGTAATCTCTTGACGCTTTCGTCAGCGGCGCCGCGCGGCAACAATTGGGATTTGAACAAAATGTTAAATTACGTTAAGCGTATTACGAATGCAAAGCGTTGACTGATGGGCGAGGGGAGGGGTAGTGACAGGGGTTGGGGGAGGGGAAATGATGTTGAAATGTTTGCTGGTTGATAGAGAAACGTTTGCATGCCGAAAAGGGAGGGTGAAATGACTCAGACATGATGTGACACGATGCGACACGTTGCGACACGATGCGACAGCTGCTAAAACATAAACAAACACGAATATAAGATACCCTATAAACCACACACAAACATTAATAACTTGTCTTTTACTTTTCTCTTGACAAAGTGCTTTACGACCAAGTTTATACAAATTGTTGTTAACAAGCCTTGTTAGACTTTTATTGGCTTTGGAAAGTCAAAGGAGACTGAAAGAGCTTCATAGCTTTCCCAGAGTTCGTATATTATCCTAGAGATGTCTTATCGTAGAAGAGTATAAAGAAGGAAAGAAAGAAAGAGAGAAGCAGATGAAGAGGATGCTATGATCCTTTCACTGATCTTGATCGTTCCTTTTGGTCCATATTATATCTTATGATCAGTTTTCCCACCGATAATATCCACGAATATAACATGAGAAATATTTTATATATTTCCACTTTTTCATTTAAGATTTTCCTGACAAAACACAAAAATACTTTGTCAATCCCCAAGGATATTGCCTTCCCTCTTTGACACTCTCTTCGCTTATCAAATCCTAAGCCCTTGGACTACGCAACGTATACGTAATATGTTAAATTATTTAAATCAATCATACGCCCTGTTTAACCTACAAATTAAATTGATTTCTTTCGTTTAAACTTCCATTTCTTTTTCCCCTTGGATTTCTCCATTTACAATAAAAAACAAAAAACTCTCTTGGGCCAATTTAAGTGTCCGTTTTCTGCTTTACTTCAACTATTTTTAAGCAATTTGTCAAATCCTTTTCTGTCACTGCTGTCACCTTTCCACTTGCTTTCCTTTTATCTTTCCCTTCGTTGCCTCTCCCCGTGCCTTGTCTTCGCTTCCTTTTTGGGCAATCAATTGAGCATTACATCAATCTTTAAGCGGCTGCCCTTTTTCGGTTGCCCACATGCAATTTGGCTTTTTTAATTAGCCTTCCACTTAATCAGCGTTAACAAGCCGAAAGTAGCAGCAGCAGCAGCAGCGGCAACAACAACAACAACAACAACAACAACAGCAGCAGCAACAAACATGATATAATTACTCATACGCACCATTGACCCAAATTTAGTATTTCCTTTTTTTTTGTGCTTTTAGACGGGGCTTTAAAAATAATAACACGGCGCGGAGGGCGTTGGGTGGTGGGCGGCAAAAGCCCACAAACAAAAACAAGTGAACATCTGACGCGGGGCCATTTATTGATTTCCTGGTCAGGCAGTAAAAGCAGAAGGAGAGAATCAAGAGAGCGAGGGAGGGAGAGAGATAGAGACAGGAACACGTAGAAATGCTTAAGCCGGTAGAGTGCTATGGACTATGGGATATCCTTTAGTCCACAGCTGACTATAAACGTGTATGTGTGTGTGTCTGTGTGTGTGTGTGTGGATGTATGTGTATGTATTCCTTGAGTCCTGAAACAAACTTCAGCTGCGTCTCTAAGATCCGTCTATGATCTGTGAAAGATCTATAAACGATCTTTAAGTTGATTTTGTTGAATGCTTAAATCGGTTGTCAGCTGATCAGGAATATATATATACGTACTATATGCTGCCTTTTGTCGAGCTCTTCGAAACTTTTAATCCCTTTTTACAGGGTATGCAAAGTTTGTTCGCAAAGAAATTGAAATAATTTACAGCATGCATAAAAATATCGAAAGTGCCGCCGCACAGTAAAAATAAGTCGGTGGAAATTATGTAAGCGAATCGCTTAAAGGTTATACTAGGCGTTAAGAGATACCAAATAAAATAATAGGTAGAGGAGAAGAAGAAGAAGAAGTAGAGAAACAACCGTTAGAGAGGTACGAGCAGCGGCTGCCCTGAAGCACCTCTTACCTTAAGCTTGGGTCCAGAAGCATTAGCCAAGCGATTTATGTGCCCAATAAAATGTCTATAAGTATTATAAAAGAATAATAATAGCACACACCAAACGCACACCCAGCCAAACACACTAACACACACACGCACACGCACATACACAAGGAGACATATTTGGAAATCCGCTACCCGCATAAAGTCAACATAAATTGACTTGGCCCATGGTTGGTTAGGCCGGAAAACCGTTGTAAGCGCGCGCGCCCACAAGCAAATACACAACGGCAAGCACTTACCAACAAATGGAAAGAGAGAGAGGGAGAGTGTGAGTGAGAGTGAGAGTTTTACATCGAAAGACAGAGAAAGAGAGTGAGAGTGAAAGAGCGACAATGGATGGCAACAACAACGCGCATGTTGTCCCAGTTTTCACAAACTGTCCTTGACCTACTCCACTCAACAAAGTTGTCTAATGCGGCAGAGTCGCGCGAGTGCCACAGTCTAACTCTAAGTGTGTGTGATACTTACTCTATGTGTGTGTGTGTGTGTGCGTGCGTGTAAAAGAGTTGCCGAGCGAAATGTCGTAATAGAAAGCTTTTCGAGTTGCCATGCCATGCCATGCCATGCCATGCCTGGCCATGCCAATGGTAAGCTACAAAGAGCGACCGACAGAGAGAGTGCAAGAGCAAGCGGCGCTCTTTCTGCGCGCTCTCTGCTGCTGCTGCTGCTTCTGCTGGTGTCGCTGCGTTTGGCCATGTGACGTTGCGATGCCGACGCCGGCAGCGCAGTTGACGTTTGAGCGTCAGCAAAGCAGCTAGCGCCAATTTGACTTTGCATTTGTATTTGTCTCTCTATTTACATATCTATATCTATGTGTGTGTGTGTGTTAGTAAGTATGTATGTATGTATGTAGATACTTACACACGCGTTGATTATTTGTAAACAATACGCTTGACCTAAATTACAGTTACTTGTTTCGTAGCAGAGAAACAAAAACGACTTTGCAATTTTTTTTTTTGTTTTTGTTTTTGTTGTTTTCTTGCTGCATTTGAAATGCATATTTTATATGGTGTTCGTGTGTGTGTCTGTGTGTGTGAGTGCATGTCAGAAGCAGCGCCACCTGCCGGCCAACCCCCCGCCTGACAGAACCTCTCTTCATTATGCTCTCCAAATGCACGTTTTTTTACACTTTTATACCCTGTAATATAATGTGTGGGGAGTATACGACTGCAGTGCTATATATAGAGCATATAAAGTTGATATATATGTCTGATCCGCAGCAGCAGATGAGTCAGAGCTGAGCTATGAGAATAAATAAAGTTTATTGTTTTGCTTTAACTTAAATTTCCACAAATCGAACGAAAACTATAAAGATATCGATTCAGATAGTTTTCATATAGACTCCTATATTCCACTCTATATTCTGACCTATCAGATTTCCATATCGTTATATACTCCTCGTAATTACAAATGATTATAGAAATATGTCGACAAATATCAGAAAAAGCTGCTCATATTTTCATGGCCTGCACTGTTTCTGGTAGGTTGCAGCTACTTCCGACTTGAGTACAGGGTATATCCTAGTCGTGTATACTCGTTAAAAGTCTTCTTCTACTTGTTTTATTCCTTTGCAGTTTATGCACGTCTATTGCGTCTTCTAATCAACAACGCGGCGAGCTTTTAATGCTGCTGCTGCTTTGTGTCGGTGTCCCTATGTGTGTGTGTATTTGTGTGTGTGTGTGTGCTTGTTTCTGTGGCGCGCTTTTTGGTTTAACTCATAACAGCAGCACCCGCACTGCAAATCTCCCCTCCCTCTCCCCCCACCAAGTCAATCCCCTCAGTGGCATTCGCACATTTCTGCGGTTGCCATAAGAATCGCATTTTTATTGCGTTTCAGTTTGTTATAGTTCACCAATACACATACACTCACATATACAGATGCATATATGCATGTTTGTCTTTACTTAAGTCTACATACAATATCTGTATATATGTTTGTATGTATGTATGTATGTATATTGTTTTATATGTTTGCGTTTCTATTTTGTATTTTGTGCAATTCTATTTTTCGGTATAAATATTTAAATATCTTTATAAACACACATAATATGTATATGTATATGTATTATCAATGTGTGTGCGTGTGTGTGTATGAAGGTTTGTTTATAGGCGTGGCATAAGCTGGAAACAAGGAAGAAAGGATGCATGCTATGAATGCTGTTAGATCAGTTTATGGAGCTATTCGATAACTTCTAATGCAATTTATCAATCGAATTGCTGAAAAGATTCAGTTTTGATAGGAAAGTGAGTTATTCGATAATTGTTGCTGATCAACCTATCGGTTGTTCTATCTTATCTAGCATTAATACTAGGGTAGCTGATAATACTACGAGACTTACGGAAAGGAGGTGTCTTACCTTCGGTTTAACCCAGGAGCGAATGCATGAATGAAAGAATGAATAATTTAATGAATGAATGAGAGAAGGAATGCATGAATGAATGAATGGATGAATGACTGACTGAATGAACGATTGCGCTAAATGTTTAGCCTACAATTAAGAAGTATATAGAAATCTCGAGAGTTTCACTTATCTCATATCTCATATCCTTTTTCTTTTCCTTCTTCCTTGCAGCGGTGCGAGCGGATCGCATGCGAGGCGGTCGGAACAAGTTCGGACCCATGTATAAACGGGATCGGGCGCGGAAGCTGCAGGTCATGCGGCAGCGTCAACTGGCGCTGCAGGCGCTGCGCAGTTCGATGGGAACGGACATCAAACCGACGCCCCTCTCGCCGGGTTATCAGCAAGCATATCCAAATATGAATATTAAGCAAGAAATACAAATACCTCAGGTGAGTCTTAACTGATCCTGACAAGGGAATATGCCCTAATGATCCCTTCTATATGTATTATTTAAAGGTATCCTCACTCACACAATCGCCGGACTCATCGCCGAGCCCGATTGCCATTGCCTTGGGTCAGGTGAATGCCAGCGGGGGCGGTGTGATAGCCACGCCCATGAATGCCGGCAGTATCGGCGGCGGCAATGGCAACGGCAGCTCCTCACTGGGCAACGGCAACAACAACAACAGCAACAACAACAGCAGCAGCAGCACAGGCAGCAGCAGCGGAGGCGGTGGAGGTGGCAACAACGCTGGCGGCGGCAACAACAACGGCAACAACAATGGCGCCGACGGCCTGCAACGCAACGGAAACGGCCCCAACGCCAACAGCAACACGGGCTGCCACGAAGCCGGAACTGGATCTCTGCAGAGCACAGCCGAATCGAAATTGTGGTATTTACCTAAACCAACCAAGAAATGCACCAATCAATCAGCCAAACCACCCAGAAACCAAACGAAATTCAAACGAAACGAATCATTAACAAGCCTTAAATATTCCACACGATATTCATCGATATTAATCGTTGCGACAGAGTAACTATAATCGGGCAGTGTCCAAACTTTGCCTAAAGATAAGGTTTCCTGATTCTGACAGTAAAGAGTTGGAAGCGATATGCATATTATTATGTCATCGATAGTGCTCTTATCGATGCTTTTGGTGTGTATCGTTAATCGAAACTGTAAATGGAAGCAGACTAATCTTTTTTGGCTTGTAAGCCGCCTTTTTATGTGATGTGCTGAGAGATATATATTATTGATATATATTATCGATATTATATCGATTCAGTACGCCGATACTTATCGCTTGCGATTATATTAACTTCTGCTCAAATGATCTACATAATCTGCTCATCCTTGGTTAATACGAAGGAATATTCTCAGAAAATTTGAGTGTTAATAGTTTGTTATCGATCAAGAAAGTCGATCAATATTTCGATAACATTGCCATTCCCACCCTCCCCATTAGTCCAATAAGAATCCAATGCAACTTTTTACTATTCTCTTTCTCTTTATTCTCATATTTAAGCTTCGATTCTGGCACACATCCATCGAGCACAGCCGATGCGCTCATCGAACCGCTGAGGTAAGTTGTAAATGTAATAGCGAAAGCTCTTTCAAAGAGCTTTTGGAAGCTCAGGTTCCTCTAACTGATGTTGTGACTGTTTTGTTACAGGGTCTCACCGATGATACGTGAGTTTGTGCAATCGATCGACGATCGGGAATGGCAGACGCAGCTCTTTGCGCTGCTGCAGAAGCAGACGTACAACCAGGTTGAAGTGGATCTCTTTGAGTTAATGTGCAAAGTGCTCGATCAGAATCTGTTCTCACAAGTGGATTGGGCAAGAAACACCGTCTTCTTTAAGGATTTGAAGGTATGTCCGCCCACCCCCAGCCCCCAACCCATCATCACTTCAACACCGCCTCTCCCGCCCCATCAATTCATACTTACAACCACAAAAAGCAACCAAAAGCCAAAAAAAAACACACACAACGGCAACCACAACCAGTTTTCAAGCTAGGGGCCAAGTCTGCGGCGTGTTATGTAAAACCAAATAACCAACAACGCACACAGTAAACGCGACGCGACGCGACGCAACGCAGTGACAGCAACTGCGGCAGAGACAGCGCTGCGACTGCGAACGCGATGACGGCTACTTAAATCTGCATTGAATTTCGATTTCATTTGGCGTCTGACCTACTTAGCAAGCAAAGCTGAACCAGTCAGACCAAGCAGCGCTGCGACAGCGACAGCGGCAGCGGCTGCGGCTGTGACTGCGACGCCAACGATGACGCCAGCGGCGTCGCTGCTCGTCAGTGACGCAACTGAGCGGCGATGTTGCTCGCTCTCTCGCTCTCTCTCTCTGTGTGCGACATACAAACAAAGCAAAGAGATAATACAAGAAAGGGAACGCGAGTGAGAGAGAGAGGGAGAGAGGGGGAACAAGAGAGCGAGAGCAATGTCGAAATCAAGCTAGGCTTTGCCACACTTGTTACACTCAGAGAATAACATGAGCAACTCCTTAGGAAACAATCATCTCAACTGCAACAAACATCAAACAATCATCCATCTGTAAGCTAAAGCAACAAACTGTTGCCAAAATACATTTTCACTTTTATTATGCCATAATGAGCCCATAATTTCTGTCAGTGTAGCCACCAAATGGCAACAGCTCAGACCCAAACCAAGAACAACGAACGAAACGCTGATCTTTACATCTTTGAAAACTTTTTGCAGGTGGACGATCAGATGAAGCTGCTGCAGCACTCATGGTCCGATATGCTGGTACTGGACCATCTGCATCATCGCATCCACAATGGTCTGCCGGATGAGACGCAGCTGAACAATGGGCAGGTCTTCAACCTGATGAGCCTGGGCCTGTTGGGTGTGCCCCAGCTGGGCGATTACTTCAATGAGCTGCAGAACAAACTGCAGGATCTGAAATTCGACATGGGCGACTATGTCTGCATGAAATTCCTAATATTGCTTAATCCAGGTGAGTATTCGCTTGTATTTAGGTTGAAACCAACGGACAACCCATTAAATTTTTTAACTCTATTGGTCCCACAGATGTGCGCGGCATTGTCAACAAGAAGACCGTCTTGGAGGGTCACGAGAATGTCCAGGCAGCGCTGCTGGACTACACGCTGACGTGTTATCCCTCAGTTAATGTAAGTTGATACCATCAATAGCCAGAGATCGCTAGAGCTGGGCAGAGGATAGGCAGATCAGATCAGATCAGATCAGATCAGGATTAAAAGTAATCCAAGTAGCTTGCTCGTTGCGTTGCTCCGCCCCACTTTAGACCTCCCTCTTCTGGCAGCTATACTAATCTTCTCATACGTCTTGCAGGATAAATTCAGGAGGCTATTGAACATACTACCGGAAATCCACGCCATGGCCGCACGAGGCGAGGAGCATCTGTATTCAAAGCACTGTGCAGGCAGTGCGCCAACGCAGACGCTGCTCATGGAGATGCTGCACGCCAAGCGGAAGGTGTAAGCCGTCGCCGTCGCCGTCGCCGTCGGCGAGGACAACAGCAGAAAGGAAGCAGCAACACAGATGAATACTTAAAGAATTGATGGAAAAGAGGAAGAATAGAAAGGAAACATACGAAAAGTGAAGAAGTGTAAATAACAAGAAAGAACAAGAAACAAGGGCAAAGCAAGCGAAACATTCGAGAAAAACAAATGCAAAAACTTGTTTGCTATGCGAAAAATATATAAGCTTATACATATATATATATATATATACGCATATATATATGTGTGTATGTATAATGCAGAGAAAGATCATCACTACCACCAACAACCAACTACCACATACATATAATACACACACACACACAAACATACACAGATACACACACACATACACACACACACACACACATTTGTTGATTCAATGTTAATTATTATTATTATGTTTATGACTTTAGCCTAAGCCTATGTTTAATTAACTAATTAATTAATTACTATGCCTTGGATTAATTCGTCTTAATTTTTAGTTCTGTCCTCTGATAAAAACAAAACAGAAAGCAATTTTAAGAAAAAAGAAGAGAAAAAATGCAACAACAACAAACAAACAAAATGCAACAAAAAAGCAACAAAAAAAAACAAACAAAAAGAAAAACAAAAATCGAAAAGAAAAGAAAACAAAACAAGAACTAAAACTACCCAACAAAATTGTGAAAAGTGCAAAAAAAAATAACTTTCTTTAGGACATAACAAAGAAACAAAAATCGAAGAGAAAAACATAAAAAAAAGAGCATAACAAATTTTATTTTTATATAAATCTATATACACACACTTATATAAAGAAAACAAATTGATATACATATATATTATGTATATATACATAAATTGTATATCTATTTTTACGTAAAAACTAGAAATTGGCGTAATTTTAAGCGTAAACCTACTCTACTCTCCCCGCACCCCACACTCCCCCCACTACCCCTCCATATGATTTACGTTTTTTAAATTTGGTTTACAATTTTTTTCCTTCCCTTTTTTTTTTTTTTTTAAAAAATTTAAAAAAAAAATTCGCGCCAAGTGTCTTGCATGAAATTTGCGTCTACTCTAAAAAAAGAAATAACAAAGCAAAAAAGTTCTAGGTGTTCATTATATAAATACAGAAAGAAAACAAAAATCAATATATATATATATACATATGTAAATATAGAGTATATAACAGATTAATGAATTAATTTTCAACTTTTTTTTTGCAAAACAAAACTACCTACAAGAAAAAAACTAATGCAAGAATTTCTCTTAAAAAAAAAAAGAAACAGAAACAGATAAGTAAAGCAAACAATGTTTAATATATTATAAATAATTATAGCATAGTTTTACTATAAAAAACACACACACATACACATAAGGATATGTATGTATCTATATACATATATATATAATTAAATTTAGCTGCAAAGTTGAAAATGTTTGTAATTTTATTGTTTAAATGTTAAAAATGTGTGTAAAGCTGCTTATTTGTAAACAAACAACAAAAAAGAAATTCATAAACTAAATATAAAATATTTTAATATTTTTTTTTTTTGTTCGACACACTGACGTTCGAATACCCTTGCAGAAAAACCTGTAACGAAATTAGCCTTTTAAAATTTGTTGTATATAAACTAAGTGATTTTTTTTGAATTTAAACATAAATTGAATATCGATTGTTCCTACGACAAAGTGGTCCGTTTCGACTTATATACTGCCCGACATATATAACTATATATATATATATCTTATGGAGGCGTTACGCCCGTCTACAGAACTAAAACACCCTCTCACTGCAAGGGTATTAGAAAACGGAAGAAAAGTAGAAAAGTAAATTACTAAAAACAAGTTAAGGATAAAAACAAATATTGAGGCAATATAACTAAAAACAAAAAAAAAAACAAAAAGTTTCGAAATACAAATTAAAAATAAATTAAAAAATAAAATTTTAAAATTAATTTTGGATGCACAGCCAAAAATTTGAGGGTGGGGGCAGTTGCAAGGAAGTTGCAACAGTTTGTACAAAGCGAAGAAAGAAGCAAAACAAAAAAAAATAAATAGAGAAAAGATTTTGAATTATTTAGGATTGATATTAGAATTATTTTTTTGTTATTCTTAAAAATTTTTTTATAACTTGTTTTTGATTAATCAAATTTTGCTTGTTGGTTTTTGGTTCGAATATTTGTATTTTTTTCTCTTTCCCATATATATATATATATATGTGTGTATATGTATGTATATAAGTAGTATATGTTTTAATTTTAAAACTATTTTTTTTATTAAGGAATTTAACTGCCTAATTAAAATTAAATAAATGAATGAATAAATTAAATTTTTTTTGTTTATGGAGCCCTCGATTTTTGGCTTTGCATTGCGCTTAAACAAAATGTACCTTATAAAATTAAATTTATTATAAACACACACAACCTCACACACACACACACACACACACAACCTCATATACACAAACATACACACGAATACTTAAAGTGCAGTAAAATTGCAAATTCAACGGCAGCATGTAAAAAAAAAACAAAACCGAAAACAAAAGAATTTTTTTTCTTAAAAATGTAAAAAACAAAAGCAAAAGCAAAAGCAAAATTTATGCATGTTATGGAAATTATTGTTAGACGCAAAAACAAAAACAAAAACAAAAACAAAAACAATATATAAAAGTGTGAGCAAACGCAGCGAAAAGAATATTAAAAAAATTATGAAATGATATAATGAAAAAACAACCAACCAACCCTGTAGATTGCCTAGGTATGCATCAGATAAACATATATATATATATATATATATAAACAGATATATGTGTATATGTGTGTATTGATATGTGTTTAGATTTCTAGATGTATTGTAATATCTATATATATATCTAAATCTTTAAATAATATAACTAAAAGAAATCATTGAAAATGGGGTTTGACAGAAAGTGCGAGATGAGAGCAAAGCTAGTTATAGGCCAAGGTATAAGCAGCATTAAAGAGATACGTTCAAGGATATATATATATATATATATATATATATACGTGTACCACATTTGTGTATATATCTATCTGTCTATATATATACATGTACAGTATATATCTATTGATTTGTATATAGATATATACTGTGGAGCGTCGTCAGGGACGTTTAACGGAAGTGACGGCATGTTGTTAAAAACAAGTTAATGAAATTTATATATATACATATAATTATATAATATAAAATTAAATTGAAATTTAAATCTAAATGGATATATTATGTATATGTAAAGAAAGCATTATTAAGTATGGGGCATATATATTATGCAGTTCTGCAGGAAGTAAAATTGTGTAATGGGTTTTATTATATAGAAAGGAAGCCACAGGAGTAGGAACAGAAGGAAGAGACGAAGGAGGAGAATGAAGAAGGAGTAGAAGATAGAAGATAGAAGGCGTTATGGTTAGGTATGTTTATTGTATGTAAAATTGATTACGATGTGAACCTGTTATTGCAAATGAAAAGTGATTTTAAATGTTAAGCAAATCTATATACATATATATGTATATACATATATATGCATATGTATATATGTGTGTCTATATACATATGTGTATATACTATAAACGAGAAATAACAAATATATAAATGAAGCAAAGAAAAAAAGTATAACAAGTAAATCCAACTTAAATATATATATATACATATGTATGTATACATATATATATATATATTTAAAGTTTATTAAGTATAATGCAACACACACACACACACACACACACTACATACACAACACACACACACCTGTTTTAAGTTTTCGAGATTGTTGAAAAACAAAGAGCGTTAAGAAAATCGTTTAACTAGCAAAAACAAAACTACCTAAAAGAAATGAATGAAATAAAATGAAGAGAAAAGAAAAGAAAGAAAAGGAAACGAAACGAAAGAAAAACTTAAAACAAAGCAAACAACTAAATGCATAATTAATTATTATGTTTATTATTATTACGTTAACATACTATTAATTAAATGTCATCTCAGAGATGTTTCAAAACAAGCAACCAACCAACCAACAAACAAACCAACAAAAATGTAATAAAAAGTAATTATAAAAAGAAAAACCAATCCACCTTGAGCTTCTCTCTCTCTCTCCCTTTCTCTCTCTCTGACTCATTTTGTCTATCTCTGTCTGCTTAAAAGCTTTAGATATTTCTGTGTGCTGTGCATTTTGCTTTGCTTTTTATTATCATTTAATTATTCTGATTTTTGACATAGCTTCATAATTTATGATTTTTTTCTTTTCTTTGTGGTTGTCAATCGCGGACGAGGGGTATTAGCTGCTCAGTTTGGACTGTGTTTAGCGGTCGTTTAGGACATGTTAAAGTTTTGCGTGAAGTCGTATTCAATCGTGGGTATTACGGTTTGAACGAATTTTAGGAAGATGATCAAATATAAATGCACGCCCAGTTGGCCGCCGCCCTCTTCGACGGTGTTGATGATCTTCTTCATGATGTCGGCATGGCGACAGGGATGTACAGAGGCCATGTTGGGGCCTGGCAAATGCGGATGGGATTCCATTGTAACAGTCTTTTTGGCATGATCCTGTGAGACATCCTCGTACATTTGCTCCACGGTTAACGGCTTCCGTTGCTCATCGTAGCCGACCACCCAGAGTCTGGGCGTCTGGTAGTATTTATCGTATGTGATGTGTAGATCGTAGGTGCGCGTATGCAGCACAGAGTCGCCACCGGTGGCTGCATCGCCAGCATTAGCTGCTGCTCCTCCTCCTTCCGATGTTGTTGTGCTATTTGGCTGCGTGTAGGTGTCCAGTTTGCGTGTGGTGGTGGCCACAGCGGGATCCACAAGCTCCAGCATGCCACTCTCCTCAAATGCATCCATATCAATAGCCTCGTCATCGTCATCATCCTCCTCATCAGCTGCCGCTGCACCTGGTAATGACTTGTCACTGTCGGGCGTGTGCATTTCGTCCTAAACAAATGGAAACTCAATTAATTGTAACAAATTAAATTAATAAAAATTATTGCTTAATGCAATTAAACCTTGCTCTCGTCCAGCGTCAATTCGCATATTTTGTCATCAAGCTGATTGGTGCCGTCATCATTTAATTGATGTGTCTCCACCCAGCCACCGTCGCCGGACTCCTCCTCCACCAGCGTCTCCTCTCCAACATATTCCATTTGCTTGCATCGTCGATAACATGGCACATTACGTGTTATCAGAAATTGTTTATCTGCAGTTTACAGTTTGCAGTTCGTAAATAGTTGTGAGTAGTATGTAATTAGTATAGGTACAGTTACTGAATGTTATTTTTTCTATTTACCCTTTGGCAAGTATGACTTTGATTTACTCTCATCTCCCACTGCCCACTGCCAGGTGGGACAATGATGCACCAGATGATCGCCAGCTGCAACAAATTCCTCTGGGGTCAAGACACCAGTTTCACGAAATTTCGACTCCTAATAAGAATCACAAATAAAAGATAATTATTAGAAAAACACTGAGAAGAACTCATCCGTTGAACGCCGCCCAGATGACATCCCCGAAACAAAGATAAGTGTATCTATTGATAAGTGAATGAATTTCCAAACAATTCTATATATGTATACATACACTTATATAAGTGAGTGTGTGTAGAGTGTTTCAGTGTAAATGGTCTTCTTTTCTTGTGGAAAAAGCAATAGGTTCATTTCTGATTCACTTATCGCTCAACCCCAGCCCAAAACCCAAACCTAAACTCCCAAACCCTTGGCCCAAGCCCAAATCTGAGTACTTGCCTTTAGCACTGGCGTCAAGTATTCGGCCACATTAAGTGCGGTGCCTTTAACTGAATTTAAGACGCTCTGCATTGTTGCTGAATTGAGTATTTGCTTTGTTCTAATGCTAAGGTAAACGCAAATGCGTTGTATCTATGACACTTTTAATTGAATTGCACACTTGCTACTTTCTTTTGGCTTTCCGATGCGTGCACGCTAGGCAACACTACAATGCAATCACAACAGCTGATGGCCACGCAGTGTTGTTAAGTGCTCGCATGCCAATTGATTATCGATAAGTGCTGCAACAGTGATGAGCGATAACTTTAGACAGTGATTATTATTTGAGTGTATAGGTGGGAAATGAATTGCCTGAGTGTTTCAACAAAATTAATTAATACAATAATTAATTAATAATATAATACTAGTGCATTTTTTTATTGAGTAATATTAAAACTCTACAAAGTGAAAGTGTCCAGTGACTTTTTTTTTTTTTAAGCCAAAAAGTGCCTTGTACTGCGACTCATCTCTACTCGACGACACATGTTGTCGTTGTTTGAAACGAAATGGAGCCAAAATTTGTATTGCCCTCGCCAAACTTCAATAAAAATAGTAAGGAACCAAACAAGAGCAACTTGCATTATTTAACGCCATGCGGCATGACGCTGCTGCCGCGCAGCAAACAACCACCTCCCATGTATGGAGCACGTGGGAGCACTGTGCCCGCAAAGTATCTTCAAAACGAAAGGCAACAGGTCAGTAAGCAAATCAGCTTGATTTGAAAGCGAGTTAATTATGTCTATTGTCTATTGCAGAACTTTAACAACAGTTCAAGCTCAACAATATCAGATACTCCTCCAATTTACACACCGCCACCATGTCCAGAATTTTGTGTCAATTGTGGCATGCAACTGGCCACAGAACAGGATATGAAAAGACATTTAGAACAGCATGAAGTGTGTCCCGCTGAGGACTGTGATTTTGAGGCCTTAGCAAGCATATTAGAGCGTCATATTGAAGCCTTTCACATCACGGGATTGTATAAAACCGTAAGAAAGGTGTGGACAGCTGAGGACATTGCTTCCTGGCGAGCGGAACGTCGCAAGAAGTAAGTCTATTTTAATATGTTTAAGTCACAACGTAAAATATTCAATTACGTTACAGATTTCCAACCGTGGCCAATGTAGAGCTAGCCAAGCGAGCCAAGGAGCAGCGATTGAAACGTGGTGAACGCTTAGAAGCTTCTAAAGAACGTTTTGGTAAACTCGAGGACAGGCGGCGAACGCGTCATCATAACAAAGATGAGCGTCCAAGGCCAGCCAAAAAGCAAAAACGAAATCCTAACAAGAGAGCCGATAACAGAGATCCTCAGGTGGCACAGACAAATCCAAAGACAACACAGAAACAACCTGTAAAGGAGCCCGTTAATATAAACGCCACAGGCGTGCCCATGTTTCGGGGCACTAGCCAAATGACAGATTACAAGCATGTTAAGACAAAGGTCAAAAGCCAGACAAGCTCATTGGGCATGTTGGATATGTATGGAACTGATAGTGAGGAAGACGAGGATGAAACAACAGATAGTGAAGACATTGACTCGTCGTCTCTTATTCCAACGCAACCAATACCTAACACGGATGCAAAAGAAGACATCCAAGATACCGTGGAGACAGTAATTGAGCCTGCGGTAGAAACTTCTCATGTACCTAACGAGTCTCCCAAGGCCGAAGATTGCTCATCAGATGAAGCACCCGACGAGTTGCCTATTGAGCGGAAAACAGAAGCTGCTCCAGCTCCCAGCTCAACGGAAGCAACGCCACCTACAGTAGCACCAGAAGCTGATGAGCCACAGTCGAATATAAAACCAGCTGTCAAGCGTCCTGTACCCAAGAAAAGGATCAACGGCTTAAATTTTAAGCGCGCGATTCAAGTGTCCAAGCAGAATACGATGTTGTCCAAGCTACTGGCTCCGGATATACGGCACGAGCGTAATGTGCTCTTGCAGTGTGTGCGTTATGTGTGTGAGAATAACTTCTTTAACATTGGCCAGCCGGCCGAGTCGACTGCACCCATTTCGAGCAAAGCAGAAAGTGTAGAAAATGTTACTTAAGTTTAATGCATACACAAAAAAAAAATATACTTAATTCAGTGAAAATTGGCTGTCAGTTTGTTGCCATGCCGCCGCCGGTATCAGTACCACCGCCATTCCCATTACCGCCACCACTGCTAGATGTGCTGCTGCCTCCCGCTGCACTCGTGGAGTCCGCAGCTGCTGTACCAGAACCGCCACTACCAGACGCCTGTTGTTGTTGCTGAGCTGCCGCTGCAGCTGCCTGTTGCTGTTGTTGCTGAGCAGCAGCATGTTCCTGCTGGCGCTTCAGTTGCTGTCGGGCTGCATGTGAGTGCTTGGCCTTGGTCTCTTCCAGTTCTCGTACACGTGAGCGCGCATGTTGTATGCGATGCCAGGCCATTTGTAATACCTTGGCGGAAGCATAGCCAGAACCCTCATGCGGCTGGCCAGTGGATACTTGTGTGAGATAGTTGATTTGTTCTGACAGTTTGGACTCCACGCTGGATAAGCTCTTTAAGAACTGCTGTGACTGTGTCTCGGCGCTCTTTTGCGACGACTTTTCCTTGCCAAGCTCCTGCAGCGCTTGACCTTCAATGCAAGGATATAAGTTTTCTATATAAACTGAATATCTTATATCAACTTACCTGCACTCTGCATGCAGAGGATAATGTCCTTCTCGATTTCATCCAGAGCGTGTATTTTATCCAAGGGATTCATGTTGATTTGCAGGCGGCTATTGCTTCGTTTCGGCTTTTGCGAACTTCTGTTGTGATCATTCACAGGAAACGCAGACACATTTCTTGTCGCGTTGCCAGTGCCGTTGCGTCGATTTGCCATTCAAGTAAGTCTATCGGAATAATCGATAATTTTGCGCTACGTAATCAAGTTTGAAAATTAATAACGTAGTTATAATCTATATCTGGAATTCATAACATTATAGGCTTTTTATACTGAAGTCGTTAAGGCAAAGTTATTAGCTTTAGAGCAAACCAAATATCAATGCCTGATAGAGTCAGTAAAGTAACAGAATCAGCTGTTAATTGTTTAGAGTTTATTATAGTGGTACAAATATTGTTCATAATAGCAGCTAAAATTTCTTGTTGCGCCCATTTTCAAAATTTTTCATAAATTTATCGGCTGTTTTTATCGAATATTTGCCAGCCATGCCACATTTTCATTCAGTAGTTTGGCCCTTATCTACGCCGTTCTTTTTCTGACCTGGATAAGGGCCCTTAAGTTGGAATCCAACTGATAAGTTTATATGTATGTATATGTTACCGACTAGACTACTGTCTGTTTTTGCTAATGAGCTGATAAGGATCTCAATGTAAATAGCCTATTAACTTAAGTAGAAAATTTATTGTTCATTGTCTCTGTCGTTCATACCTTTTCTCCTAATTTGTGACGATATTTGACATAAAAGAAAATTGTTCTCGATTCTTGTTACTGCTGCAGATTGGATAGTTATAGCTGCTGATAAATCAATCGAATTTTAATTGAGTTGCAAGCTCTTCCCCCTTAAACATCCCATTTAAAAGTCAGCAAAATCAATAATTACACATTTGGCTTAAATTTTGATCTTTATATCGGACAGTTTCACTCCGATTTTAAATGTTCTTTATTTCAATTAAAAAAAAAAATCAATAACCAAGGCCAAACCAGGCATACTTGAAGTACTCTCTGGGCAAAAGCAAACAGCTCTCATGTATCTCAATTGACTCCCCGTCCAGTTGCGAGATAACAAAGCCACGTCCACAATTGAGAGCCTTATGCAATGCGAACTGTGAACGCTCAGCAAAATGAGATTTGCATTGGGTGCACTCGAACAGATGATCCTTGGGATCTGCTTTCAGAAAGCGGCGCACATTTCGTATTTCATGCAATCCGCGGAATGTACCTGCCACATCGGTTTGGATTAGAAATGATGGCGTGTTGTTCATATCTTTGTTTTGGAGCAAGTAGGGCACAGCGTACAGTTCTCTGGTGCTGGCACAGACTCGCAGGGAATACAAATTCACCTGGAGATTGTCGGGGAACTGGTCGAGCTGCTGGTCATGGTATTCGAGGTAGCTCTTTGTGAGTAGCTCCAGGTCTACAGGACTCGTGCTGTTGGTGCCCTGGCAACGTGCATCGCTTTTCACTCGGTACTGCAAGGGAAGTCTGGTTGGGTGTTGCCTGCGACATTGGCGTCTAACAATCACCTTTAGGCGCTTGATGGTGCACGCCTCTAGAGGCACTCGTAGATGGGTGAGCAAATAGCTGGCAATCTTCTCCAGCAGCAGAGAGAAGACCATGTCCACCGTCTCCTCGATATCCAAATGATGGCATATAACTACGGGACCACTCTCGTAGTACATGCGCTGCTTCTTTACATTCACATAGAATCCAATGGTCACTTCCAGCCAGCTGGCCTCATAGTACAGAAAACGCAGTAGCTGCGGCACTGCCTCCATCCCAGCCTCCAGCAGAAAGTCATTGGTACGCTCCACGGCACTCTCATCGCACAGCAGAAAGGTCTCAATGCGCTGCTCTTTGATTTGCCGCAAAAGAGAAGTCTCCACCGGACTCAACTTTATGTGCTGAGCATCAGGGCCATCTAACCAGTGGTGACTATATGGTTTCCTTGCCCCGACGCTACTCTGACAGCTCTCGCAGTCCACGGTGAGACCATTAATAAGACGCTGATGGCGAAATATCCGCGTGTCTTCTGCCGTCTCAAAGATGTACCGCGAGTGAATGTGTCTCGACATGCTGAGTGCCTGAGGCTCAGTGGCAAGGAGCTGTGTTGTGGAACTGCGCTTTTATAGAATCGCATTCGACATCTACCTGTGGAACGTGCCTAACTCACCCATCTCAACGTGACCTGCGCGTGCTGCACGTGTACAGTTGCGTTACCTTTCATACTACCTGTGGCATCCATGCGTTGAGGCATCACGGTCCTCAACTTTCCCGTTGATGCGCGTTCAATGCCAACACAAGAAACCGTCATTTTGACGTGTAAATCCGTTGTCTAATTTATGTAATTTCCAGCGTTTAAGCCAATTCTCTAACCCTTTGTGGTTTATACGTAATAAGTACTTACTGGCGAGCATATCCCGTTTAGTCCTAACCTTTGTTATGTTTTAATACTTGCTAAATGTACTTACAGTATGTATTTTCCCTGCTTAGCGCAGACTACAACCATAACTAGCGCAGACTCAGCACCAAAGGCGTAGTACAGCGCCATCTAGCGGCGTTGCACGTAAGCCTTTTATAGGTTTTACTTTCGAACTTGGCGCGAAGCCATTAATTGTTCTATATAAAATCTATTATTATGATATATATTATGATATCTTATGTATATATCGTATAATATATGATATTATCAGGATTCGGTTCGGATTTGAGGATAAGATGATTATACGATGATAAAAAATAGCAAAAATTGTGAGAGTGTATGTTTCAGATAAAAAGAGTGTTTTTCGGCTTTAGATATTACTTACATATGTATTCCTAATCAGATCATGTCGTTCTTCGTTTTTCAGAATGTAAAGGCCGAAGGCTTTTCGTTTGGTTCCTGCCTTTCCTTTATACCATATATTATATGATGTCTCATGTCTCATAAAGAATTAGACACGGGATAAGGTATTCATTCCGATCATCCTGATAATATACTTGTCTTGCTGATCTCGGTTTCCCGCGCCCATCTTTGGTATAATGTCTAAATCTCAAGCACAGACTTGGACGCACAACCATATTTCCCAAGGGTTTGACTATGGTATACTATCATACACAATGGTACCCAATGGTTCTCTATAGTACACTATGGTACAAATGTATGTATATAATGTATATATATGTTGTCAAGACAGCTCAGCGGTAGGTCGCAGCGATGCCTGCAAAGATTTCAAAGAAGTGTAAGCATGTGTGTGCGCCTGTTCATGTGCACTGCCGATAGTTAAAATGGAAAATGGTTTATTATTTAGTTATAACTATACAAGTTAAAGCTAATGCTGCAACGATATTGATAAGTACCATATTGCGGAGTTGGGGTACACCACAGCGATGCATCCACTCATTACTCGAAAACCAACGTGTGTTAGTTTCATGTGGGAAAAGCGTCTGCTTGACTCTGAGCTAAGGATGATGGTACAGGCTCAAAATGGTATAGGATATCCCGCAGTCGTCGACGTTCATGGGCTGGAATAGCTCCAGAATGATCAAAGTATGCTGATCGACGCGAAAGCTACAGGTTCCTAGTCGTCACTCCCAGAGCCACAGGATGGGATGGACACTTGAGACGTTATGAGTGTTAAGTAGATCTACAGCTTGGGATAAGAATGGAATGGTAACTTGATCTGATTAGAAGTAAGGATCTACTTGGTCCCTGCCTTGCTCTCCACAAAGGATACTTCTTTCGAGTCCAACCTCACAAAAAGTCAAGCTACTTTTCCTACTTCTCGTTAAGACGTCTGTGATTTGAGTTATTTTGGAAGGAGTTCTCGTATACGAATTACAAAATGGCGTCCATTAAGTGAATGCGCTTTGAAATATGCACACATTATTCACATTTTCGAATAAATTACCACACACACACGCACTTGAAGAAAACCAAATGAAAAGCCCGAAAAAAAAGGAAAGGAAAACTTCTATAAAACAATTCGTTAACTGTTCGCATCAATTGTAATTCATCGGGTATATCTATTTCGTAATTGAATTTGCTGCTCTTGTTGCGACTGACAAACGAGGCCAATTACTTACTTTAAGATTTTCATTTTTTCGCCGTAGGAAAACTTTGCGGAAAAACTTTGGAAAATGTTCCCCTTTGTCTAACTACGAAGTAGTATTTGTCCGACAACAAGAGGATTGAGAATGCAACATTTTCTACGTGGCAAAAGACATTCAGAGGAGAGAGAGAAAGAGAGTAGGGGATAGATAGAGAAAAAGAGGAAGAGAGAGAGAGGAGAGAGAGGAATCTGCAGAAAGAAAGAAAAATCCTCTTTTATGCTATGATTATGGTAATTTTGCGATTTGTTTTCATTGCAGTGAAACATGCAATTTTCTTATATATATAATATATACATATACATATATATATATATATATATTTATATATGTATGTACATATATATCTAAGAAGAGCAAACTTCGAGGTATCCACACACACACATAGAGACAGACAATGAGATAGACTTGTGCTCGGACTAGTACTCTATATTGTAGTATAATATGCAATGCGCCGTAAAGGCAACTTTGCTTTCCTTGACAAAGGCGTTGGTAAGGACGCGAGGCGAGCTGAGAACTACGGGTGAAATTTGCATAAGTTGTGCAGCGAGTGGAGCAAGGAATTACGGGCAAGTATTTTGCATACATTTGCCCCGGGCCCGGGGAGCTGATCGGAGCGAGTTTTGGCCCATGGCGAAGGCGTCGTCGCGTTGGCTTTTATAGAAATTACAATATATCGTATATATATATATAGTATGTATGTATGTGTGTATACACAGGGGTAGTCACACTTGCACTCAAGCCACATGCCACATGGCACATGCTACAAGCCGCCCGCCACTTGCCACTTGCCACTTGCTCCGCATGCATGTGATTGGCCTTCTGAGTTATGGCCAACTCGCAGCCCCGCGGCTAATTCAATAAACGTAAATTTACTTTGATGCTAATGATTCTGCTGATGCTGTTGTCATCCACACACACACTCACACACACACACACATGCATACTATATATATACATATAAATACTGATAGTTTAACGTGCACATTGATATATCAATAGGCCATCGTGGGGGTTGCAAATAACCGCAGGCTAAGCGGCGTTTAGGCACCTGGAATCACCCATACCCAATCCCCTCTCCCTCCCCCTCCCACTCTCCCGGTGGCGTATTTATAATTGTAAATTCTTTTAGGCCATAGAGTTTAGGTGCAGCTGCATTGTTGTTGGCTCTGGCAATTTGATTTATGGCCCAAAGCGGCCGATGGACCAGCATTTTTAGACGTCACATGCGGCGTATACGTAACATATGTGTATTGCCCCTGTGCGTATGCTTCATTTAATTATGTGCCTGTGACAGGACTCTATATACTCTAGCTAGTAGCTACCTACGGCTATGGGTTATTCCAGACCTTTGTCACACACACACAGACAAAATCGCAATTCGAATGAAGTTGTATGCCCCAAGGATGACAATGGTCAAAAGAGAGAGAGGGAGGCCGAGAGAGAGACAGGCGATGAATGGCTCAAAGAGTAGCTGGCAATATCCTTGAATGGCAGACACAAATGTCCTTTGAATTGTAGCTATAATTTAAACGTTTCTCTACGGATGAAATTTCATGTTGCTTTTGCATGTGCTTTTCATTTCCATTCGAATATTTCGAAACAGTCTCCAGTTTCCCTTTTGAAATCTCTCTAATTGTTTTTAGAGTATTTGTAGTTCGTTGTTCGCTTGAGTTTTGGTTTATTTGCCCGGTGCAAATTGATTTATTATGTGCCGTAAATATTTGATGAAATTAGTTTTGTGATATTTGTGCACTGTTTTGGCCTTATGAACAAATTGTCGGATCTACACGCCTATTCTTCTGCTCCATTCTCCTCTCTCCTCCTGCAGCGATAAAGCAAAACACACACACACAGACACAGGCACAGACACACAAAAGCCACCGCCATAGGCCATAGGGGCTGGCCAGGGATCATTTTGTATATTTACTCATTTATTTGAGGCAATTTTTGTTAAAGGCCAAAACGAAGCTAAGTCAGGCCTGCGGCCTGAGGGCGACCCCTCGGAGGCTAACAAATCCACAACGTTTGGTTAAACATCTTAATAACAAATTTGTAAAGCTTAGCTGCAACAACAATGATAAAGAAAGGACCTCGAAGGACACATACAGGACCCTTTCTGCCCCTGTTGATAAGCACGCGCTGACTTTAAAGAATTTGCCCAAATAAATACTACTCCGGCAGGAGGCAACTCTCATCTGGCTCAAGTGCCAAACAATGGCCTGCCCTGGCCAAGGAGTACTCCTTGACCTCCACTCTCCATCCTAAGCATACCCACACACACTCTGTCTGTCTGTTGCACATTATTGTGCTGTGTTCTGTTGGTCTCTTTTTGTCTTCTTTTTTTTATTTTCCATTTTTTTTTGCCCAGGTCATGGGGTCATCAATTTCTTAGGGGGCGAGGGTGGTAGCAGCAGCAAAAAAACTGTCACAGCTTGCGCTGGTTCCACGATGCTGAATTAATAAAAAGCCTTGACGACGATGTTGCATGGAAGCGCGCGCGGAACAATCAAAGCAACATTTGGGGGCAGCCACGAGATGAAGCTGTAGCTGTAGCTGTAGCTGAAGCTGAAGCTGCCCTTTTAATTGTCGTTTATTAATGGACGTTCTGGCATATCTATTTCTATTTGTATTTTTGGCAACGAGGACAGAATGACAAAATAATAGTTAGCGAGGACGAGATTCGCGCGAGGACGAGTATTGATAAATGATTTTTAGTGGCGAAAATAGAAAATCACTTTGAGGTTATTTAAAATGGATACGGGATGAAAATTGGTTTTTAATCAGACACTTGAAGGCATTGTGACATCACTTAATGCTTAGTTCAATCTTTCAATCGTTCAATCGTTCAATCTTTCAATCGTTCAATCTTTCATGTAATCCAAAAGACAAACCGGTATCAGAACAACTTTATAACTTCCTTTAGCCGTGTGCCAGCTCCTGCCAGCAACTTAACTCAAATCCTCAACACAAATAAACTTCCAATGCCAATAAGCAGCGGCAGCCAGGACAATCAGGTTGAGGATGACAGGTTGAGGTTCCAGGTACTCGTACTTCCCTCAACTCTTATGAGTTGCAATAGAGCGAAACAGTCTTCAATAAAACAGTAAACAATAAATATGAGTATGAGTTTGAGTATGAGTTTGAGTATGAGTATGAGTATGAGTATGAGTATACTCAATCTCGGTGCAAGCACTCAACCCACTTGGGTGAGCATTGTCATAAAAGATGAAGAAAATAAGTAGATGATTTGAATAATATTAGAAAACTGTGACAAACACGATGACAGCGAACAAGCTCTTAAAAACAAAATCATCAACGCAATTCAAGTTGTTAACTGCAGCTGCAGATGAAAGGACAGACAATAGCTGAGACAGACAGAGAGACAGAGAGGGAGCAGGAGCTAGGAAGGACTTCCGAGGAGAAAGTCTAGGCAACTTGTTTTGCATATTTCAAGTATGTGCGTGTGTGTGTGTGTGTGTGGGTTGCGTTGTTTGTGTCCTGGTTTATGATTAAAGTAAAAGCCTGAATATCGAATACTTGGCATGACAAGGCGTCATCCTGGCATGCTCGTATCCTGCTACACGGCGCACGCTTCTGCAACTTCATCATTGTGATAAATGAGCTTTGGATGTTCTGCCCCGAGAGCGACAACAACAGCAACAACAACAATAACAACACTATCGACAACAATAAGAACCAAAATGGCTGCACATTTTTCCGAACAACGTTAAAAAAATACATATAAGAGAGAAGGAGCAAGATAGAGAGCGATAGAGAGAGAAATATTGTAAAAAGTTTCGCCGCTCGGATTGTTATTAACAAGTTTTTAACAAAAAAGTTCAAAGCTGAAGGATTTATTCCACATCCCAAATTCAACATTCACCGTTCAACATTCAACATTCAACATTCAATGTTCAACGTTCAACGTTCAACGTTCAACGTTCAACGTGCAACGTGCAACAACAACCAACAACAAGCAGCGAAACGAGGCGAAACTAACTAACAAACAAACTTTAAACATTTTCATGCGTTTTGATGACTCCCGGCGACAATCATGGACAAAATAGAGACGCAGGAGCTGGGGCAGATCATCCAAATCATCCACTTCCCAATCTTCACATAATACAAATGCAAATGCTTAACGAGGCTGCTGCATTGGATTCCACGACTCGGGGATATCCTACACCCAGAAGGACAAAGGAAAACACAGAAAGCATGGAAAGACAGGACAGGAAAATTTAATTAAGAAACCGAACTGTATAGAAATACAACAGATAACGAGGCACAAGGAAAACACACAGAAAATTAACACAGAACAAATAAAATAAGCAGAAAAAAGGATAGCAACATATGGAGACTGTTAAAGGATAACACAGGAGGCACGAAAAGGTGTAAGGATAAAAAGATCGGAGAGAAAAAGCGTTTAAATAGACGAGACTAAAAGAAAGTACAAGAAGGAGAGCTGCGAGCAGAGGCTAAGAGGATTGTAGAGAGGGAGAGAAGCAGAGAGAAAGGCAGAGAGGTAAAGAGGGGAGAGAGAAGGACAGAAGGAGAGAGGGAGAAAGTATACAGGGAGATAAGTGAGAGCTTCGAGAATGTGTGTTCTAGAAGGAAGAAAGGGATTACTCAGAGGGATAGGAGATAGGAAGATAGGATAGGAAGATAGGAGCAAGATCGGGAAACCGAAGAGAGAGCAAAATGAAAGTCAAAAGGGAGAGACAGAATGTCTGGACAGAACAAAGATTAGAGGGATAGGGAAACGAGAGAAAAAGCCTAGGCAGAAAGATGGAACAAAAGAGATTAGGAGGCAGCCTTGAAAGAAAAGGCAGGAAAACTATGAAGTAAACCAATGAGAAGAGAAAGAGAGAAGGAGAAAAGCAAAGAAAGAGACTGATAGATAGGGAGAACCGGGATAACTTGTCCCTTATCTGTCTAGCACCCAACCACAGTTAATAGGAACTCCTTGCGTGTTTCGCAGCCATTTGCCAATTCAAAGGACCCTTTTGATCTATTTTTATGGGTACAGGGTATAAAAGAGGGGAGAAAGAGAGAGGGAGGAGGGAAAAATGTAGAAATTTTTTAACGGCACACAACGCGTTGCAAAGAGCGTTCTGTGGGTGCTTCTTTGGCAAACGACTTTGCCACTTTGCCGCCAGTTTTGGCACGTGCCGCTTCTGCTGGTGGTGGTGGCGCCTCTGCTCTCGCTCTAGCTCTCTGCACGCCAGGCAGCTGCCACAACATTTGGACAGGGAAGAGCTCTGGTGCTGGAACCCTTAGCTATAGCTGTTGGAAAACTTAGTTAGTTTGATTTTGAATGGTTTGTTGGGTTAGTTGCTTCGGTTGCTCTGGTTGCTCTGGTCTGGTCTGGTTTGGTCTGGTTTGGCTGCTGTTTGCCTGGCTCCTCATTGTTATCAACCAATTTGCCATGCGATGGTGCGTTCCTCATCTTGCGTGTTGACAGTGTGCTCTGTCCGCAGTGGGGGGAGGGGATCGGGGTAGCTCACAAAACTTGCTAAGTAAAAGCGCGTTGGCGGTTCGTCCTTTTTGGTTACATTTGCAAACAGCATTTTGAGCGATTGCCAAGAGCATTAGGAACTGAACTGAATGAATGACTCTGTGTGCGTGTGTGTGTGTGTGTGAGTATTGAAAAGTCAGCTAAATGGCTTACTAAGTTAGTGGCATTTCGGAAATGTGCATTACGCTTTTGTCAAAAAGTTATCGAAACTGCAATAAAATGGAAAATAGATTAAATTTGTTACAAAAATGCTTTAAAAGTTTCTCCCAGGAAAAGGATTATGCTTCCATTCAGTATTTCAGTGAGTCTTAAGTGTGAGTGGGACTTTAGAGATTATTTATGTCTGTTCAAAAGTATTCTTATTTATATGCTGTTGCTCTCTGTCTACTAGTATGTCTATTGAATTTCCTTATTCCAAAGAAAGATTTACGAGTCTAACTCAACAATCTTCATAGAAAAATATGACTCGCCTTTGCCATATAACAAAAGCGCCTTTAGAAGTCTGAGAAATTGTTCAAATGGCAGCGAGCTGCTAACGTGGCTAAGTGTCAATGTAATCTAAGGTAATGTAATGAAAATGTGCCAACAACAACAAAAGCGACAGCAGCAGCAAAGAAAAAAAAAAAAAGAGAAGAGAAGAAAATAGAAGGAAAATTGAGAATGAGAATGAGAGAATGGAGTGGAAAATATGTCTATGGACGTTGGCGCGGTCACAGCTCTTCAAAATTATGGTCCGACCGCAAGGTAATTAAATTCCTTAACGTAAGTACAAGCAGATACCAAGTACACCCTACCCACACCCGTATCCTTAGCCGTATCCTTACCCATCCTGCTCCTATCCCTTCGCCTGTGGCGTTGCGTCCTTGATGCTACCAGATCCCAAAACGCACAATGAATGTCTCTGTGGTGGCATCTTGGCAAGCATCTCTCTCTTTCTCTCACACTCTCTGCGTGTACTAGTTGTGTGTGTGTGTGTGTGTGTGTGTGTTTGATACTGACAGCGGCAACGTTGTAGATTTCGTGGTTAGCACTTGAGCATTTAATTGAATTTTTTGTGTGCGCTTCCGGCGACATCGTCGGCATCTTCTGCGTGTCCTCTGTCCAGCCCGCCAGCCACCCTCTGCCTCCTTTGCACACACACACACACACACATACCCTAGTCTATGCTTTACATAGTTTTCCAACAGCGTTTTACACCCGAAAATGTCATAAATTATCAAATAAAGTTTTTATTTTAACGATCTCTCTGAACATTTTTACTCTAAAATTTTAATTACTTTTGTACAAAAATTTTCCTCTTTTGCGGCCAAGAGCAAGTACGTCCGAACAATAGCTAAATACGCCGCTCTACTCGTTCCATCCATCTGTCATTCATTCAATAGGATTTTAGCATCTTTAGACCAGCTTTCAGCTTTCCACTGGTGACACTTACTCAGGCATTCATTTTCCTTAGGAACAATTCTAATTGAAATTTTATTATATAAGTAAAAGAAGAAGGCACGTTGTTGTGGCACAGAGATACCCTATAAATGTATACCCTACAAAGCTTTGGCACTACTTTAGTTTATATAATTTCTATGGCAAAAAACTTCGCCTAACAGAGCAAAAGAAAAAAGGAGAGAGGAAAATCAGTTAGAATAAATTTAGCTTAGTTTCTCGAGTTTCGTTTTCGTCTTTGTTTTTGTTTTTATTTTATGTTTTCCTCCTCAGCTTGCCACTTTGCCACCTGTCGCTTTGAAGTTGCAACAACTTGTTGTAACTGTAATTGATGTTGCACGTTGTTGCTTCAGTGGACGCCAGCTAAGATTTTTCCCACAACTTTCTCAAATCATTTAAGTACACCACTTAAAGGGACCTTATGCTGCAAATAATGTGCATTCCATTTACATATTTAAAGGTAAAACTCTAATTGCTTTTATGGCCCTGGGCTATGTGCTGGGAAGCGCTGGAAAAGTGGAGGAAAAACTGCTTGTGTAAACAGAAATGAAATTATAACATATCGTTTAAGTAATTTCTAATTAACTTTGAGGTCCTTAAATCCTTTGCATTTCAAATTCCTTTCAATTAGACAACTATTCTTGTTATTTAACATACAGAATTTGTTTTAGAACTAGTTGACGGAATAGTTAATTAAACTTGAGATCTTTAAGGTAATTTTCAGCATTTACTTGTTTCTATTCAAATTTTCATTATTGTGTTTATTTCTTATTAAATATATATATCTATACATATATAATCCGTTATATAAATGAAATTCCTTTCAATTTAAAAACTATTCATGATATTTAACATGCAGAATTTATGTAAGGGCTTCTTTGTTTGAGGAATAGTTATTTAAGCTTGAGATCTTTGAGGTAATTAGCAGCAATTTAATCATTTTTATAAATATATCAGCTATTTTATTTATTTCCTATAAAATACATACATACTTTACACATAATTATAATATAGATATATGCAATCCTTTGCAAATGACATTCCAATTAATAAGAGAAATTTTATGGATATTTGGAAAACATAATTTGTTGATTATAAGGAGAAGTTTAATTGTAAGAGCTCTTATAAGTAACAATTAAAAGTAATAGTTATAAATAGTAAATAACAATAATACATTTTGAAATATCACTTTGTCTGTTTCTTATAAAGATATACAGACTTTCCCCCTGACTATAATTTATATAAAATTCTTTGCAAAAGAAACTCAAATTAATAAGAGAACTATTTTTTTTATTTTATATACAGAATTTGTTGATTATATATATGTATTTATATATGTATATAATATATATACAGTAGACGTGCGACTTAACGTACTTTCGGCTTAACGAATTCGCGATTTAACGTACTTGTCAAGTTTTTACATTGAGTAGTTACATAACGAACTCTTATACTCAATTTTACGAACGAAAAGGGAAATGTATGTGAACATAACATAAAATCATACATACATACGTACATACATACATACATGAATACATACATACATACATAAATACATACATACATACATACATACATACACACATACATACATACATCATACATACATCATACATACATCATACATAGACAATACATACATCATACATAGACAATACATACATCATACATAGACAATACATACATCATACATAGACAATACATACATCATACTTACATACATACATCATACATACACAATACATACATCATACATACATACATCATACATAGACAATACATACATCATACATGCATCATACATACATCATACATACACAATAAATACATCATACATACATACATACATACATATGTACATATATACATACAGGCATACATACATCATACACACACCATACATACATCATACATGCATCATACATACATCATACATACATACATACATCATACATACACAATACATACATCATAAATACATCATACATACATACATTCTCACTCACACTTACATTTACACATACACATTCACACTAGAAGACACCAAAAAAGCATGGCCTTATATGAGCTTAAGTACTTCATTTGAGAATCGAGGAGAAGGGCCGTTGACTCACTTAAAACGGGTAATTCTTAGGATTGTTTCTGATGACGAAAAGAAATAGTAGTAGTAGATAAAGTTGAAGACAAAACGCACCTCTGTTGTGTAAAAGATAATTCTGAATAAAGAACAACAAGATATGTTCCATATACTATATATAACTGATAATTATATGTATATAATAACGATATTTATGACAAATAATAATACGGTAGAAGTCAAGTTTAACGAACACTCCGCTTAACGGATTTGCGACAAGGATCCCCAGTTGAGTAGTCGAAATAACGAACTATTCAATTTAACGTACAGGGCTTGCATTTAATGGTTCGTTAAACCGGAGCTCTACTGTATATTGCTTATAATATATATTTTGTTTGAAAGATATACAGAAGAATCGAGTGTAATTATAATTGTTTAAGCTTTATTGTGTTAAGTCGAGATCTTTAAGAAGCTTCAGCTGCTCTTTTCTCTTCAATCAAATAAAAGTAAATTATTCCTTTTCAATTTTAATAATTATTTATATGTAAATTACATAATATTAAGAAATAATATAGTTAATAGTTAATTTAATATTAATAATTATTTATATATAAATTATATTATATTAAGAAATCGTATAGTTAAGTAACCAGGTTACTATCATTTATTTAAAATCCATTCTAATTCAATTTCCATTCAGTTATAAAACTATTCTGCACGCTTTGAATTAAATAAAATTACTTTCGCATATAGTTTTTATCGAAGCCAAAGAGACACGTCTCAAACTGTTACATTTTACGTAACGAGCATTAAATTAAGGTCCTTTAGATCCTTTACTTTAACATATCTGTTCAATTAGTTACATAACTACCCGTTGATATCCCACATGGCCCACAGCTCACGTAACTCCAATTGTGTGTGAGTTTTTTTTCCAGGGAACTTTTGATAATCGCTGGTAAAACACACTTAAGTTTATTCCATTGTCTGTTAGTCTTAATCGCAGGGGGAGGGAGCAGATGGGAGAGGGTAGGGGGAAGGATTTACTCCCATTTATAAACCTCTTTGAGATGTCAAGCACCTCGCATACGCATTTCCTTAATAGCTAACGAGAGGAAGAATTCATAAGGAGAAACAGATTTCTCTCCCTCTCTCTCTCTCTGAGTCTTTTAAGCTGGGAAGACATAAGAAAACATAAGGAAAATGGAAAATGGAAAAGCAGTGCATGTAATCCAATTGCAGAAGTACAAGGATTCGGAGACAGAGCGTTTAATTTGAAGGCGTGGCACACACACACACGCACACACATACTTAGTGCAAAATGTGTTAAATAAATATGAGCGGAAAAAAAAGTTAAAGAAATTTACATGGCTGCTTTGCTTTACTTTTAAGTGGTTTCCCTTGTTGCCGTTTGTGTGTGTGTGTGTGTGTGTGTGTGTGTGTGTAGCCACAGTTTTTGGCTCAACTCGTCTTTGTTGTTGCTGTTGTTGGGCGGCTTTGAAGTAAGTGCATTTAACTTTGTTCCTAGCCTCAAAGTGCTAAGTGCGCTCAGGATTCGCCTTGGCGTCCTTCCCTTTATCCTTAGGAACGTTTGGCAGGACTCCTTAGCACTGTTGACTTTTGTGTGCAAGTGTTTCTTTAATGTTTTCTTAGACTCATTCTTGAATTGTAATTATAATTCAGTTAAATTCACAAAAGCAAATGGAAATGGAAATGAAAATGGAAATGTAAATGCATATTTATTATGCAAATTTTCACTGAAACTCTGTTGACCCATTGGCCTCTTGCTTACTTGTAAATGTCAATTTGATTTCGTACATACAGACACATATATCTGCCATCTTACGGCAACTTTACTCAACTTCCACTACATACAAACATATATAAATAAATATAAAGAGATATATTTATATCTATAGATGTATGCAAGGTATTTCATGTTTCTGGAGTCAGGAAATGTGTCAGTCTGCTTGACAATCGAAACACGTGGCCCGTAGCTCTGGTCTTCGTTTCTGCCTGGCCATGTCAAAGGTCAAGCCAGGCAAAGGCAATCCAACAAAAGGCCGCAATACCAGCAAAACATCAACCGACATCAGAGAGATTTTACATTTCTCAAATGAAATGCGTTGCATTTAAATGAAATTATGCAAATTACGAGTTGATTCACCATATGATAGCTCTGACAACGTATTTTGCAAATGACTTGTTTTTAGGTCTGTCAGCTTTAATTTGCTTGAATTAAAAACATGTACGAAAACTTTCATCAAATCTGACAGACTATAAATTACCCTTAACCTTAAATTGAAGATAGCTGAGGTCTGACCCAAGCTGCTTAAGGGTGTCTTCTCTGTTCAAAGAAGAAGTCTATGTTTATTTTCCGATTGAGATGAAATTTCTGATGAAATCAGCCCAAATCGAAACTATGAGAATATGCATATATATCTTTGCAATATCGAAGATATAGTTGCATAAATGTGAGCTTGTTTAGGGTTAAAATCTGTGTTCTGGTACAGAGAACCTCGCTGACAGCCTCTGGGATCGCCGTGTTTATCCGAGGAAATTGTTATGGCCACATCGACGGATCAAGAATATATAAGATATATATGCCTTCTTCCGCTTGTTACATGCATTTGCTTAAACTTAATACACCTTCTTTGCCAACTTTACAGCTTAAGCGTACATAAAAGGCAAATTATAAAATATTTATATATGCATTTGTCTGAATATTGGGTTAAAGGTTGTTCCTTTGTATCCTTTGAATGCAGCTCAGTGCATTGTTTATTTGCTGCTAATTACCATATCTTCAGTCTGCCATATTGTGCAAATATGCCACTGTCTGTATATATATTTATTTATGTTTGTATTGTATATATGTATATGTATGCAACATATATAGTAATTTTCCAGTTCAGTAAATTCGTTGCAACTGTTGTATCTTTGGATTAATTTCACATTTAAATTTAACTTATTTCTGTAGTTAGTGAAGCTGTCTAAGTGTCCGACTCAACTAAAATAACGGTATGTCGGTGTGCATGTTCCGATAATTGACAGCTCAATGCACCTGAGCAAATAGTTCTACGAATCGAGATAAACTTTTGATTCGATTCGTTACATTGTTAAGAGCGCTTCAGCTCCCCAGAACTTTCAGTCCCTTTTTTTAGTTGTTTTCCTTTTAATTATACAATAAATAATTGGATCTTCTGGAAATTGGAAATTCGTTTTCGCATTTCTAGGAAACTGCATTTGAGCGATTTTTAACAAGAATTTACCTTTTGCTGCAGCGTTGCCACCTCTCGTACAAATCAAATGAAATGCATATGGAAAACCTCTTGCGTAACTTTGTCAGTTTCATTTATTTATAACTTATTCATTAAACAAATCGATTTGTGAATGAAAAGAATATTCAAGTTGCACATTTCGTGTTGCCAACGGCAAAACATATGGAATTATACTATTAGAATACTATTATACTATTAGAAAATATAAATTCTTATGTTATTCCTATCGATATAGTATCAAATTTAACTCCAATTAGTCGCAAAACTGGACAAATTTGGGAAACTTTTGGAGCTCTGAGCCCAACTCACAGCTCGAGTGCAGATATTGTGACTATTTTCTCAGTGCTAAAAATATGAATCATACGCAAATTATAAATCCCATTGAAACTTTTAATAAATAAATATAAATCTAAATAAATAATACTCTATTGTAAGGTACTTATATATAACATAAATATAATAAATAAAAAAAATACTCCAGTATATAATTTTTGTGCTATTGTGAAATTTGAAGCAAGTTTCTGAAACCCAACCAAACTATCAATTAGCGTTTTATAGAACTGCTCTAACTAGACAATACCTGCACTTGAGTCTTAAGTATCCTCACATACAGTCGATCTTATGAGGAAAAACACTATAAAGGACATCAGTCTTTGTTAAGGGCTCAACAAAAGGGGATGGGAATGGCTGCTGGAATATATATTTAATCCTAATTAAACATATGATTAATATGAAATGGGTATAAGTATAAACTCAAGAGTGAAGCTAACCTTAAGTTAAGGATATTATCAAAGGATTATGCCTTTAAACGAACTATCCTTTTCGCATATTACAACTTTACTTTCGCTTTACAACTCTCATTTCAATGCATTTTCTTTTGAAAACTTTCCTGGATCAATCAAACCTTCAATCTACCTGCTAAGACTAGTACTTATTGTTCTGGTTGGATTTGGGTTTTATCTGGGCTTTCAGCGATCCTTGCAACAAATGTTGGCTCAATGCAATTAATACTAATCTATACTAATTTGTATCTTCAAGTCGACTGACTCTAAATTGATTAAATAAATAAGTGTAAATAGAATTGTAGTCGAAATAAAGAAACGAATATTGCAAATCCAATTTGCTTTTCCAATAGTTCCTATTGTTCCTCGTTGAACATGAATCACATACATACGTACAATACAATACATAAGAATGTATATATGTGTAACTGGTGGAAGTATATAGGGATATATAGGGTTCCCACGCTCCCAGTTTCGTTTTGTGGCTTTCATACGAATTCGCACAAGTCTATTATACGCGTAGGTTGTGCGTTTAGAAATGATTTTCGATATATGCACTCGTATGTTTATATGTATTAGATATATGTGGGAGTCAGGTGAGGGCTAAACGAAATAATTAAGTTCAGAAGGGTTGTCAATAGATCCATTTAGATGGCAATTACGTTGCTGATGGAGATATAATTATTGTATTGCAACCATCCGAAACATCCAAACAAGGATTTGCTATAATTTGAGATCGTGCACCAAAACCAAAATACATCATCTGTAATTTTGGAAAATGGTTGTTGTTGTTGTTGTGGTTGTTGCTGCTGTGGTGCAGCCACTGTTGTTGCTGTTGTTGCTGTTGTTAGCCGGGGCATTAGTAGCTGCCATTGCTGTTAAATGTTAACAAATTAGTGACGGCGGTTTTGGCCAACAGCGCGTGCAGGCGGCAGCAATGGGACGTGTTGCCAGCTCTTGGTCAATGCCGTGGCTGTCGCTTGTCGTTTCGTTGGTTGTCAAGGATTTCGAGGAATGCACACACCACACACACACACACACACACACACACGCATACACGTACATATGGCTGCTGTCAGTTTTTGATTAGTTGCTGTTGCTTTTTGCAAAAGCTGTCAGCTAATTATTGCTGACATTTGTTATTATTGTTTGCTCATTGTTCATTCAGGCCAACTCAGTGCAGCTTGTTTGAACCATTAAACTAACTTTCAAACAGTTTGAAGGAAACTTTTATATATCGTAGTATATACAATATACGGTACGAAAAAAACAAGTAAGGGAATTTCAAGGGAAGTTTCCATTGTGCGTAGCTGCTCATCCTGCTCATTTCTATTGTATCAGCTCCACAGTGCTCAATGCAATTGTAATCCTTTAAGTATCTTGTCGAATAGCAGCAGCAGCAGCAGCAAGAGTGGGACAGATACAAAGCTAGAGCGAGAGGGTAAAGCAGCAACAAAAAATATACGAAACAAGCGACAATGCTACACTCGAGTCTGCCCAACTGCGAGATATACTTAACCACAGACTCAAATACTTGGCAGATTATAGAACTAAAATTTGAGACACACATATATATACATAGAATATATACATACGCACACCTTGACACTTACTATAAGAGAGAGAAAAGGCTGCTCAATGGTATTTTCTCTACGGAAAATCTTTTAGGTTTCTCCTAGAATACTCATGGAACTTTCAGCCCGTCTCGAAATTGAGCTAATAGATACTTTAAGTCATGGTTAAATTATTGTATAAAATTTAATATATTATGAATAATTTTAGTTTTTTTTTATTTAAATACATTTTAGCAGTTCAAAATAATAAAATTGAAAAGGAATTTTTGAGTTTGTTTTTGAATTTGTCTGTGTATTTTTCCAACTTTTCTTGGCGACTTTTTGGGCCTCAATTGGTTGACACTCATAACTTTTATTTGCAGTCCCTGCTAAGAACCTTTAAGTCTTCTAAGGAATATATATATATATATATATATATATATATATATAAATTAGTAATTTTTTTGTATAAAACAAAAGCAGCTTTCTCTTCTCTGTTTCGTTTCTTTTCACAACGTTTGGCACACCTTTTTTTAGCCAGCTTGAATGGGTTAAGGGCGAAAAGCTAAAAAAATAAATGCAATGCGCTTCATTTAAAATTTCCTTTTTAAGAGCCAACATCTTATGCAATCTTCAGTTCGTTCTGTTGCTTGTTAATGCTACTTTTGTTGTTGTTGTTGTTTGTTGTTGTAGTACTCGTAGCTTTTGGTTTTTTATGGTCCACTTGGGTAGCTGCAGCTGTAGCTGATTGTTGTTATCACAATTGACTGAGATTACGTTTATAGTGGACATAAAAAGGTCACTTAGTTAAGTTAAAGTTGCGACTGCTTCAGCCACTGCCAATTTGAGTGCGATTTTATTTAAGTACCTTGGTTTTTCTTCCCTTCTTCTTTCCTGTTCTTGTTGTTGTCTGTTACTGATAAATGCCAGAGTTTTGTCTGTTTTATTGTTGTCAAGTTGAGTGCCATTTGTTCAATGAACTGCAATAAGCCGTTAACTAACAAAATCAAACCCAACTTGAGCCACTCTCGTCTAGTACTCGCGCTCCACCTAGTTATCCCGTGCTTAACCAGCCAACCAGCTCCTCCTCTCCTCCTGCTCTCTGCTTACATTTGCATACCTTGTTGAATTATGTATTTCGGGCGGGGAATAGAAAGTTATTTCACTTAATTGAAAACTATGCAGAAATGTTTTAAAAACAGTTTAATTCTCCATCTCCCTCGCTCTCTCTCTCTCTGTCTACCTCTACTGTACTCGAATAAGTATTTTTTATATGCGCATACCAAATTTTTGGCCGCAACAAGTTGGCAGCTGTCTCCTCTCTCTCTCTCTCTCAGAGTAACTTTCCCTCACCCTTCCTCTCTGCCCTCGCTCCGTTGTAGTGTGGCCCAATGTTTGTGTGCAGCTTCTTACTTTTTTTTGGACCCCAACTGCAACACCTCCTCGAATATCTACATGCACAATGTCAGTACATACACACAGTACAGTGGAACTTCCCTAAGCTGAACTTGCATCTAACAGAAATTCCTTTAAGAAGTATCTAGATTTTATTAGAATTTCATGCGTTCAATGAAATGTACTTGTTACAGGCTGTGCCAAAAGTAATCTCCCCATCGAACGTAGGTACTATCCCTCCTATTCTGGACTCTAAGATATATATGTATATCATATATACATATATCACTCTTATGAAAATGTTAACATGAATCGTAACATGGTATGATGACTGGATGACTTTTGTTCCGCACTGTAGTCTCAAAAGGATCTCATTCATATTAGACATTATCTCTGATGTTCACAAGGAGTTTGCGCTGTGTTCAGTTTACTTTAGACGGCTTAGCGTTGCCACCTTGTTTCTGACAATATGGTAAGTAAGTATCGCTAGGATAATCCTCTCCTACGACCTCACTTCTTATCGATAACTTGCTTTTAAGTAGAAGCTAGGATACTTTCGAATTGATCACTGACCACAACTGTTAATATATTTACTATATATAATGGACTACTGCTTTCTCTCAGCTTGTTGGAAATTCCCACCAAATGAGTTCTACTTCCCACGTAACAAAAGTTCCACAAACTTCGATCAACGAATTTGGTTTATGAGCATCAATAACTCTGGGAAGTTGCTTTTCCCAACTCCAATCCAACTCCAATCCCTAGAAAGACCTCAAACTAAAACAAAAATTGCTTGGAAGTTCCTCATAGCGCAGTTTCACTGTATCATGCATGTGCGAGCATGTTTGCAGAGAAATTTGTCTCGCTTGTGTGCTTAATTCAGTTGAAACTAATGTAAATTTTGTAAATTTCTGTTTTAATTTGTTTACTGTGCGAAATGCAAAACAAATTGAAATTTAATATTGCAAGCACACTCTGTACGTTATTTAATCCTTCAACCCACCTCAGGAAAATAACTGTGAACACAAACACGTGTACACACACATACATATAGAACACATATACATATACATATACAATATATGAAAGCATTTGTGCATTATTTTGCTTGTTAGCCAATGGTTTTCATTGTTTCGAGGGAATGCAGTCTGTTTTTGTTATCTCTCATAAACTAACCACAAAACCAGGTTCGTTAGTATTGTATTCTCATATTTATGATGAATAATTAGGAGCTTACATTTTTGTGTGTTACGTGGCCAACAAATACCTGAACGAAAAACTCACCTGAGCGCATAACCAAGCCATTATAATTGGGTCTAATTTTACAGATATTGCTAGGTAACCTTAATAAAGACAGTAATGAATATCCTTGAAGTTGCAGTTTCACATAAATATTATAAATGCGACTATGCTGGGTCCCAATTGGAAATGGTAAAGCGTGAATTAAGAAATCAAGTCCTTGTCTTTAAACTCATACTAACAACTAATACAACATTTTTATCCCTTTCTTTATTATTTATTATTGCAAAATTAGAAATAAATCAAAACTGATCCAAAATTTGTTGCTTGGATTGGGGAAAATCCAGAAAAACCCAATCAGTTCAGTGAGTTTTAGTATGCTAATTGCGATATTAGAGTTAAAGAGCAGAGTATAGAGAGAAGGAGGAGAAGGAGGATGTTTAAAGTATGGAGAATAGTAAAGGATAGACAGTGAGCTTAAATATTTCTACTAAGATATATAAGAGGAAAAGAGAAGATGTTAAAGAAGAAAGAGAAAATTCATTTGAGAACTTTGGCTAGGAAGAGGCTATAGTAAATTTCCTTATATAAATAACATAAATATTTAATTTCAATGAGTAATTTGGCTCTTAATGCAACAAGGAATAAAATCATATATGTATATCAGTAATAGAATCCCTTTAAAGCTTGATTCCTTTAAGCAAAGTTAATCCTTATCGAATTGAAATATATTTACATTTTCTTGATTTCTGCAAATCAAAATAAAATTTTATTTAAGAATTTAATTAAGAAATCAAATCGTTGTCTTTGAACTAAAACAAAGCTAAGCCCTATCGAGATTTATTCACCTTCTGCTTATTAACCTTAAGCTCAGTAAATTTCTCTATAAATGCAATTTTATATATAAGTATAAAGAAAATATATAAGATTTAATGACTAATTTGCGTCTTAGTCGAACAAGAAATAAAATCACTTATAAAATCCCTTTAAACTTTGATCCTGTAGAGCAAAGCTAATCCTTATCGATTTTAAAGATATTCGCTGACTTTTATGTTTTTCCCTTTTACGATTTTGCGCTTTAAAAGCTTCTTTTGCAGCCAACTATTAATTTGGTTTAGCTTATTAAAACGCCCCCCATTCTTGGAGCTGGTCTGGTTGCTGGTTGCTGTTGGTGTTGGTGTTGGTGTTGGTGCTGGTGTTGGTGTTGGTGCCGCAGGACCCTCCAATAAATCAAATGGCAAGTTATACACTCGACCACCGCAGCTTACCCACACTATGATGTGCTTTGACACATAACCATTTGATTTATGGCGTCAATGCAATTTCAGGTTGGTTTTTTTTTTCTCTTTTTTTTTTGTTCAGCTCATTTTTTTCAATTTCGTTTTTCGCAAGTGCAGCTTTTGGCCAAAAGGGCTCGGCGCCTGCTTTTCGGTTTGGCTATTTGGAGCACTTCATAGATTTGCGATATTTTATCGTGGGCGACGTTGACCATGTGGCCAAAAGTGTGCTGCCATTTCAGTGGCCAATGCCAATTGCTATGCAGCTGCGCCAGACTTTCAGGTTGACGTTAAGGCTGAGACTGCGGCCAGGGCTTTGGCTTTGGCTTGAAATCGGTTCCCCCCTCCCCCTAATAGCTTACCTTGAATGTCTATTGGCTTTCAAAAATATGAAGACTGCAATATTTGTGGGCCCTCTGACCACCACAAAACTGACTTACACTTCGCTGGAAGCCAAATCATTTGATTTTTATATATGTATATAACAATTAGAGCTCACAGATTTGCTATATAGAACCCGATTCTTGTCAGATATACTTGACCTATACATATGGCATATGTCAAGAGCCCCAGCTAGGTGTAAAGTATCGATTCTACTCGTTGGATTTATGTGTTTGTTAACATAACAGAGGCTGCAGAGCATATTTGTTAAACTTATGTTAACTTAACAGCAGACTTCCCAAGCGTCTGTTAACCTAACAGCGGCTTAACAGTTTGCAGCAATTCACCAACTAAAATGATAGAGAAATGCAATAAAAATGTTAAGTAACAACATTTTCACCATTTAATACTGAAATTGTCTCAATTCTTAGATTTATTTCTATGTAAATGCTTTCTGTCTCTTTCTCTTTCGCTTTCCTTGTTATTTTTTGTCACTCATCAATTGAAGTTTAATGCGCTAAGCTATGCGAATCTCTTCCTTTTTTTTTGATTCAAACATAGTTTTGAGTGCATATAAGAAAGGATGCTTGATAGAAGTATGCTCCAGAAAACGAGTATAATTTAAAAAGAACGAGATTTGAAGAACACTTGAGTTTATCTACTTTATGCACGTACTTTCATCAAGCACTGTAGCTGCTGCTGCTGTTGGTGTTGCTGTTGCTGTTGCTGGTTTGCTTCATTATGGCACATTTGCTTTAGTTTCTTCTTTACAAGGATAAGAGCGATGTAGAGGATGAGGAGAGAATGATATATATATAGAATATATCTGGCCAACTGGTTGGCTGACTGCTTGGCTGATTTGGTCTCTGGTTCGGATTCTGTTTAGCTACTGAACTGTTTAGTTGTTTGGCATTTGGCCAAGAGTCATAATGCCGCGATGTCGTCGTTGTTGTCAACCATGTTTTTTTTCTTTTTCTATTTTGGGTTTTGGCCTGGCCCTGGCCCTGGCTGGAGCTTGATTTGGCCACAATCAACGCTGCCGATAGTCGAACTTAATTGCAATTGAGTGAATTTTTATGGCCTGTGCCCATTGTATACTGTGTGGCTTGCATGTTTTTGGCATATTTCACAAATAGCTCAACTGCAATTTAATTGAATGCACATAAATTTTGTATGCGTATTGTTTGCTTGCATTTGGTATAAGCCGTGCGTCATGCGGCAAATGGCATGCGGCAAACAGAGAACAGAAAGCAGAGCACAGAGAACGGAAAACGGCATGCGGCATGGCGGCATGCAACATTCGCTTCATTTGGCCCTATCATTGGCTCCTGTCTATCAGTATTAGTGGGTCTAGCTGTTGAGTCCTTCATAGCTAATTAACTGTATTTTTCGCATGTCATGGATGTACGATGGATGCGGGTATAGACCATCATGATAATGATGATCACAATAATGATGATGATGATGATGATGATGATACCGCGGGCGAGAACATGAACGCGGGTGCGGATTGTAGAGCAATGGCAATGGCTGTGACGCTGGCTGTGGCGACTAAAGGATGCGCTTGTCGCATACATTTTGAGAGTGTAATTAAGGTCAGCAGAAGTCAACTTGCAACTTGATGCTGCCGCCTGCAACGCCATTTAAAAGTGTCAAGCGATGGGGCATCCAAGTGCTTGGGTCCAGCTCTCCTAGCTGCTACACAGCTCCGGCCCCAATGGCGTTTTTGGCAATTGGGCCAACCACGCAGACCGCAGACACCAGACAGTTTTGTGTGTAGCTATTTATCTGTTGGTGTGTCTATGTGTGTGTGTCTGTGTCATGGGTGTGGGTGTATCTGTGTATCTGTGTGTGTGTGTGTTTATCTGTGTATCTGTGTGCATAGTTCGTTATCTCAATGTGCCGCATACTTTGCACTTTTCGAGATGACAAAGATTTCACTTGCGCTAATAGTCATGGCAGCAGCACCAGCTACACCAACAGCAGCAACACTAACACCAACACCAACAGCAGCAGTAGCAGCAGCAGTAACAGTAACAGTAACAGCAACATGCCATTTTCCCAAGCCATTTTCCAACCCAGCACATTCCTAGGCACCCGCACTCTGCGCCCTTCACTGATTTGCGCTTTTGCTCAGCATAATTGCTGGTTTTTATGAGGCCACAAATAATTTGTCATCCAGTTGCAAGTTGCAAGTTGCAAGTTGCAAGTTACTCCCAGTAGTTATATATGCACTTTATCAGCAACGAGCTACGAAACTTGAAGTTGCAACTTAATGTGGCAATGCCAGCGCAGTTGAATGAACGATAATTTTAATTATCTAAAAGAAGAAATCAGCTTATTAGCTGCTTAAAACCAGCTTACCAACTCTAGCTGAATATTAATTAGAGATGTTCTAAACTACTTATAAGAAGATTATAAGAAGATTCATTATTAATTAATGGCAGCAATTGCTGCCTCTTCTCCACATTTTTTTCATCTTAAGACTTTTCTAAGCTCTACTTGCTGCCTATTGAAACTTTTGATGATAACATCAGCTTTGAGGAAAAACAGCAGAAGAAAACTGAGAATAATATATAATATCAACAGTTGCTGCCAAGCAAGAGCTACTCTATGTCTGAGTACAGAGAAAACTACTTGGATTATCTTGTATATCACTCAGTTAATCGATTATGTTGCAAGTGTTTATGAGCATTTGAGTCTTAACCCTAACCAGCCGTAAAATGTCATATCTATCAAATATTATTATGCCTCAGCAAATGAGCTATAAAAACTCTGCTTCAATGTAATTTGCAAGCTCTCATCTTAACATTTTTCTTCACCTTTTAACTGCTCAGCGCCTTTGCCTTTGCCTTTGCCAATGGTTAAGTCTACCCTTTTGTTTTGTTTTGTTTTTGACTCTCTCGAGCTCTCCAGCGCTCGAGCTCTGGAGTCCATTGTGTTGTCGGTGACGGTGAGGGAATTGCATTGTTGGGATTATTACTTAGTTTTAATCATAAATTTTGTGGGTTGTAATAGAGGAGGAGAGAGAGAGAGAGAGAGCGAGAGAGAGAAAGAGAGAGAGAGCGACAGAGAGAGAGAAAAAGAGAGATAAAGAGGAATGTTAACGCCCGTTTTATGGTCAGCTTAGGGTCTGTCTTATCCGGCATTGTGTTGCACTTAACGGAGCTGTTTATGACATTTTGCTGAATTTAATATGCAGCGGCTAACAAGAAAATATTGAAGCTTCGGCTTAAACGCAATTTGACGGCAGTCAATCAGTGCTAGGCCAACTGTCAGTCTGTCTGTTAGTCTGTTAGTCTGTTAGTCTGTTAGTCTGTTAGTCTGTTAGTCTGTCAGTCCTTCAGTCAAACGTAGCTGGCTATAAATTTGCTTAATAAAGTTTTCATATTTGCAATTAATTTCATTTCATTTTTGCATGAATAAGAGCCATATTCCGGCTCCATTTACGGGCTGCGATGCCGACTTTGGCTGACTGCCCGCTTGCAATTTGCGCGCCATTCAATATAATCAGAGGACGTTGGCGACTGCGGCCCGAAGGCTAAAGGACAAGAGACAGAGGACACAGGGGGGTGTAGCTGTAGCTGTAGCAGAAACGCATTACACCATGGCGTATGCGTAATACACAATTTGCCTTTTTTATATACCCTGTAGGCATTAAATTTTGGGCATAATGTCTATAATAAACTTGTGCAAATTTATATTAATACATTGAAGGAGGCAGCTGGTAGACCATAAAGTAGCTATATATTCCTGATCAACATCAAAAGCTAAGTAGACCTAGCACTTGTCTAGCCATTGCTCTTAGAATTTATGATTTTTGATATAGATACTCCACAATAGAGTATAAGACTTTGATATAGATATTTCCGATGAAGTCGCAGCCTGGCCAAATCTTACAGGGAATTGAAGTGCCTCTGTTTACAGGGTATCTGGTTGTCAACTTGCATTCAAAAATAGTTGTTTTTTATTTTATATTTTTACAAATTAAGTTGACTGAAATAAGTTTTGCAATGCGCCTGCTGAGAGATGCCAAAGTCCGAGTTGCTTTTTTTAAACTCGCACACTTAATTATTTTACAGGGCACTCTGGCACAGAGGCTGGAGACTTAAAGTCAGAATCGAGACAGACTTTAACTCTGCTGCTTAATGTGTGCAATTACCGATAAATTAAAATCGTTTAATTAAATATGCAAGTCTTTAGAGTGCTTGGCAGCACTCTCTCTCTCTCTCCTCTCTCTCTCTCTCTCTCTCTCTCTGTCTGTGTGGTAGGCTTATAGAAATCACTATTTATCAGCTTAAATATTTACATCTTGCAACGAGGCGCCTCCTATTTGAGTTGTCATTAAATTGCTATCCTACATAAACATATATTCATCTCCGTGTCTCTCTTTATGTGTGTGTGTCCATGTGTGTTTGCGTGTTTGTGTGTGTGTGTGTGGTTGTTGTAATTATGGTGCATAAATCGTGGCCCATTCGTCTGCCTTGTGTGGAGTCGTCGTCGTCGTCTCGCCTCGCCTCGCCACGTCTCACCACACCACGCCACGGCATGCCAAGCCACGCCCTGCCTCGCCTCGCCTGGTTGCGCCTCACTTTAGTGTTAGCCAGCAAAATCGCTATTTAAACATTTTAAGTGCTTTTGGTGTTAATAACACATCAGCGCATGTTTCATTTGCCTGAGTCAACAGTTTAATTAGAGTTTGTGCATAAATCAGCTGCAGATAGATTTACATCTATAGATTTTGACGACTGCTTCCATTCGAACTGGATCATATTTAATACTCATATAAGGATTTGCATTCGATTTAAGCCCTTCCTCCTACTCCTCCTTCCTCTGCCTGCCGCTGCCACTTGAGACTCCGTCTTTGATTTGTTTGCTCAAATATGTCAACCAAATGAAGTTGTCTCTAATGCCTTACACACGCATCAAAGGAAAGCACTGAGCAATCACAGACGAATAGAGTTTTTTGTGTTCCTAGCATAGGATATAGTTTAAAATCTGAACAAAATGGTGATAATATAGAACATTTAAAAGCCATTACTCTTACTATGGTCTCAGACTGCAGACAAGTCTCTGTGCTAAGATGCTTTAAAATAATGCTCCAACCTCTATCTGCAGTGCACTTCGCATGTGTGTGAGTGTGTGTGTGTGAGTGTGTGTGAGTGTGTGTGCATTAATGGACCATGGGAAGCTGTGGCAAGTGACAGTGCTAAAATTAATAGAGCACCTCGACTTTAGCTAGCCTCCAGTTGCTCTCGAGTCGGCCACGTGGCGTATGCGTGATTTATGCTATGGCAACCGCATTTAATTGAAATCGAGCTGATTCTTCTCTCTCTCTCCATATATAGTATATATATTATATATATAGATGTGTGTGTGTGTGTAAGTGTTCTGTCGGTGTTAATAGCTCTACTCGCGGCGTGCCGCCATCATCACAGTCGGATGATATAGTGTGGTTATACCATATGTAATCCTCGCCAGGCTTTGCTCTTCGACTTTGATTTGTCCAACGCCAATGCCCATGAATAGACAAATATTGTGGTTGGCTTATTAATGGCTGCTCGAATTACGATAATGGCTCACTCACACACACACACACACACACACACACACGCAGCAGGCGGGCATGTGATTACAGGCATTCGGTTGGTCAGTTGTGTTGTGTTCATGCTCAGGCGGGCTAATTAAAGGCAGAAGGAACACTTGACGTCACGGACAGGCCGAAAGACGAACCGACCAACGGCAACAGCTGTTCAGAATGCAGTCGTCTCAACTAGCTCCGATTCTAGCCTGCCTAGGCCCCCCACCACCCTTAGATCTAGATCTATGCGTGTGCATGTGCATGTGGCTGCGTGTGTGTGTGTGTGTGTGTGTTTGTGTGTGTGCGTCTTTCAGTTGTTGAGCCTCAGCGTAGTAGTACACACAAGTGCCCAAAAAGGACTCCCGGCGTTTTGTTGGGCGCAGGCGTTTGCAGACGCCGCTGGCAGTCGCGCTCTCTCGCTCGCGCAGCCGCGTTGAAGTTTAACATCCACAAATGCTGCAAAGTGCGAGGGGGTCAGCGATAGCCGGTGCAGTGTTGGCAAAGCGAGAGGCAGCTATAGATAGCAGCAGAGCGATAGCCGTAGCGGCAGAGCTGGCGGCAGAGAAACAGAGAACGAGAGAACCAGAGAGAGAGCCAGTGCAAAAGTGAGGTTATGTTGTCCGAGACACTTGCCGGCATTTGGGAGCTCTCTCAAACAGCATTCATATTTAATAAGCAGAAAGTTTCGTCTTTTTTTTAGCGCTTGTTATAAAAGTTGCCGTCGTCGACTGTTGCTGCCCGCTGCTGGTGCTGCCGCTGTTGCGCTGCTTGTAACTATAGCGCCATCTGGCGGCGCCGCCTGCTACTTTGAGCCGGCATCAAAAGTTAATTAAAACGCATACTTAATGCGCCTGGCCTGGCTTGGCGTGGCATGGCGTGGCGTGGCGTGGCTTGGCCTGGGCATGCCTTAGACTGGGATTTTGGCTACCGCTCGCGACATGACCAGGCGACACGGACACGGACACCAAAAACCGAAAACCAAAGCTCCATTCCGGTGTAAAAGTATGCGAGCTACCCAAATGATTCCCAATGCTCACATATTGTATACTTGTACGCCGTAGACCCATACACCATACACCGTACAGCGTAGAGCGTAGCAACGTATCGTGGGATATGGGGATGGGGGGATAGGGGGATGGGGGGATATGTGAATATGTTGCGTGCCTGTGACCACATACAAGTTGCAGGGACTTTACGAGTATGGCATTTGGGTTTTGATTAATTGGAGTGCTGTTTGGATTCCGGTCTGGAAAAGACCAGCAAAGGTAAATGCGCGTTTTGGGGGCAGGCCCCGGTGCTTAAAAGTGCTTAAAGTGTTGAGCTGTATGAAATTAAAGGTGTAAAAGAGATTGTCTGTTGGGTCCAAGTGCAAATACAAGTAGTCCCCATTCTCTAGAGGTTAGCGAACAACAGACAGAGAGAGAGAGAGAGAGTGTCAGACAGAGACAGAGACAGGGAGTCAGACAGAAGGTAAATTGCTTGAAAAGTAGCTTGGTCAAAGTTCATATTTGAATTTGTAAAGAAATCAAGTTGATTTCTATACCATAAACCAATTTATGGTAAGTTATGCAGAGCGCTGAATTTTCTACATTTCCACCTGGAAACCTTTTTGCGGAAAATCCCAACGCATTCAGTGCACAGTCCACACAGTCCACACAGCTCACAGCCCATAAATCCCTATGAGAATTTACCTTTCGCTACATTTGAACTAATCATAGATTATACTTACTGATGATGCCTCCGCCCGCCGCCCTCCTCCCCTTTACCTTCTACCTGTTGTTGTTGTATGCTCCCTGCATGTCCCCAATTCCCCAACGCAGTTGGCCCAAAACCTAAAGCGATTTCTATGCAAACGAGCCGAGAGGTCCAGCTACCATTTACCATTTACCAGTTTTGCCAAAAGTTACCGTTGTTATCGCTCTGTTCCATTGCTCATAACGGCATACATTTTTGAAATCGCCCAGGAGACTATTAAAACTATTATCTGAGCGGGTAGAGATGGTCGGGGGGGGGGGGATTGGGGGTGAGAGTCAAATCTCCTCTCTGTCCTCTATCATCCATCGCCCACCCGCTGACATACGTTCCTTCCGTGTTGTCCGGTTCCTATCCATTTTCTTTTTCTCTCTTCGTTTTTTTTATTTTCACTTTACTTTCTAGTTTCTTTTTTTTCTACTCTGGCGCTTTTCTGGCTCGAGAAATTAGCCAAGTGCGCAAAATTTAAATTAATTTCATGCTTCTGCAAGCCGAGCAACTAAAACTGGCCAACACAAACAGCCGTCCAGCGGTTGAGGCAGCAGTGGAAGGAGCTGCAGGAGCGGAACGAGACGGAGCAGCTGAAGGAGGAGGAGGAGGAGGAGGTGGAGGAGGGGGAGGAAGAGGAACAGCAGCAAAGGAGAAGGAGTAGCAGCAGCAGCAGCAGGCGAAGGGCAGACAGCGCGACACATACCCATTTACACACATCATACACACATCACACACACACTCACACACACACACATGCATGCCCATACACTAAAATTTTTACCGCAAACATTAGCAATTCTAATTTTTCGTGCAACGCTTTACTCCCCATCGTCCACATTTTGTCCAGCGGTTTTGGCTGGGTCAGTCATAAAAAGGTTAAGGGAAACACACACACACACACATACACACATACACCCATACTGGCACAAAAATTCATTGTTTAAAATGAAACCACATGCACATACACACATCCGGTTTCTCGGGAAACATTTAGCTGTCTGTTCCAACCCGATACCCTGCCTCATTATAAAACATTGAGGCAACATTATTAGTTATGTTGCACAGCCTGCAGGGTATCCAAGAGGGAGGCAATAGCAGCATTAAGAATCACAACATTTGTTTACAAAAATACATCTCGTTTCTTTACAATTGAAGTCTGCTCTCAATGTGTGTTTGCTCTGAAAATAATGAAAATATATTGAGGTTTATCGGGCGGAAGTCAATCATATAGAAAACTCCAGATGAGGAATCGTAGCATAGAAGTTACGCTTAAGGCATAAACCAATTTAATGGCAACTCAGTTGGGAATCCCTTTAAACCCATTAACAGATATATAAGTAAAAATTAGCATAATTTTGAAACAAATAAAACAAAATCTGTTAATTTGAACATTTAAATAGATTTTCCATTTATCATTTTAAAGTAACTCTTTGATATATTTAAAGCTATTTACTTGCGCTAATTCTCACAACGATTATTAAATGATTTATCCATAAAAAAGAGGCGAAATTGTATTTAATTTATTCGATTGTTTCACCTCGCACTTAAATTATTGGTATAATTAGTATTTGTATTTATTTTCTATTATTTTCTATATATTTTTTGTGCCCTGCTTCAAACCACATTACGCATACGCCATGTGTGTCGCTGAGTGTGTGTGTGTGTGTGTGTGTGTGTGTGTGAGAGAATGATAGAAAGTATAGTAATTGTCCTTGCTAGCGAGAAACTTGCAACAAACTTTGACCATCGGCCGCCGTCCGGAGATGCTGCCAAAAAGTGGACAAAACTGCGTCAGCTGCAGTCTCAGATGCGGCTGCTTAATTGCCATTGACTTCTCGCAAGGATTGCATAGGATGCAGCAAAAAACCAGCGCAGTCAAAGGCAAACAATGCCATAGAAGTGGTAAGAGTAGTCGTAGGGGGGCGGGGGGTCCAAAGATCGCTGACTGAGGACTTGAGTTGGCGACGACATCCTTTTAGAGATATTTCACAGCCCTCGGACATGAATGAAGGATGCCAGCGAAGGCAAAGTAAAGCAGTCAAATGGTCGCGCCATTTTCAGTGAGACAAATAGTTGGGCTTGAACTGCAACTGGGCTGACACTGGGTTGTATGGGAGCTGGTGGATAGCGGGAAGGCGGGAAACGGGGCTTGGCTTGCATTTCCATTTGAGAGCGAAATTTATTTGACTGCGGCACAAGGCAGAAGTTTGAAGCAGCCTCCCGAAAGCGGAAACGCTGCAACGGAAGTGCACCCAGTTCTACTTCGTCTTCCTCTTCTTCTATATGCTTTCTTCTACCATTCGTTTTTTTGTCTTCTGCCTCATTTTTGGCCCGCTCTTTGCTGGCTGCTTTATTTGCTGTTTGTCTGTCTGTCTGTCTGCCTGTCTGTCCCGTCTGTCCGTCCGCTTGCCTGTTGTTTGTTTGCTTTTTTAGGGGGTATTTTTAAAGAAATGTGACTTTTACTGCGACAATTTGTGTATCCGCAAATTGTGATTAATTACACTGTCAAGGGAAGGGGAAAACAAGAGGATTTCGGAAAGCGGAAAGCAGGGTCAGGGGTCACGCAGGAAGAGTGACCAACGGTTTTTATTTGTATAATTCTTTTTCTTTTTTTTCTTTCGTTTTGTCAAATTTGGCTGCATCCTTCTGCCCTTGTCCTTGTCATCGCCACTGCCTGCTGGCCATACGCAAATAGTGGCAATAGTTTTGGCCGCAACAATGCAACAATTTGCAGAATGGATGTCAAACAAGTTTTATTCAAAATCAAAACGAAATATCATAAAATTTACATTCATTTAATAAATTCATTTCATTTGATTCACTTCATTATTTATTATGCGAAGGAAAGTTTATAAAATTGACCTGATTTGTGTGAGATTTTTGTGCATTGATTGCCATGAATATTTCATATAATATTATTTGCCAGAATTCATTTCAATTATTCACACTGAAAACCTGCAAAAGTTCACTTTGATAAATAATCACCCAAAAGAAACCTTTCACTTTATACAATTATGTGAATATTACAATATAAAAAATTACAATATATAAAAGAAACATATTTGGCAGTGTTTCTAGTCTATTGTAAAAGGAATCGCTTTCAATTATTTATTTATTTTTATTATTATATATTTTAGTACATAAGAAGATAAAGCTAATGTCAGGATAATGTCATGAAAGAGTTAGTTTTATTATTTTATTCATTTATTTATTTAATTTTTATTTATTATTTATTATTTATTATTTATTATTTATTATTTATTATTTATTATTTATTATTTATTATTTATTATTTATTATTTATTATTTATTATTTATTATTTATTATTTATTATTTATTATTTATTATTTATTATTTATTATTTATTATTTATTATTTATTATTTATTATTTATTATTTATTATTTATTATTTATTATTTATTATTTATTATTTATTATTTATTATTTATTATTTATTATTTATTATTTATTATTTATTATTTATTATTTATTATTTATTATTTATTATTTATTATTTATTATTTATTATTTATTATTTATTATTTATTATTTATTATTTATTATTTATTATTTATTATTTATTATTTATTATTTATTATTTATTATTTATTATTTATTATTTATTATTTATTATTTATTATTTATTATTTATTATTTATTATTTATTATTTATTATTTATTATTTATTATTTATTATTTATTATTTATTATTTATTATTTATTATTTATTATTTATTATTTATTATTTATTATTTATTATTTATTATTTATTATGTATTATTTATTATTTTTTTTTTTTTTTTTATTTATTATTTATTCAAAAAGATTGAAACTTTTCAATCCAGTGTCCTCAGAGGAATAGTTGGCGCAGAGTGGTTCGTCCGAAACTCAGTGATACAGCGAGATCTGCAAGTCCGCTCAGTGATGGCCGAAATAAAGGAGTCGTCTGAAAGATATTTAAATAGACTGGAAAAGCACGAAAATTACCTGGCGGTCAACCTTCTAGATAATAGTCTCCACCAGAGACGGCTGAAGAGGTTCCACCCCTTGGACCTTCCCTTCCGACTCCCCCCCTAATTCAAACAATGTAACTCCAACATAAATGTATCTGTCATTCCTGTCCTATGATATCCCTGTCAATTTGTCAAACGTCATTGTCTTATCTCTTATCTGTTATTAAATTCGCTTAATATCTCCTGTAGATAGATTGCAAATAAAGATTAAATTTACAAAAAAAAAATTTATTATTTATTATTACCTTTTGCAGTCGACTCTAAATTAAAAAATTAATTAAAATTAAATAGAATATTTATTTTTATTATTTATATATATAGATATATAATATATATCCAGCCAAATATATGGCATATATTTTTTATATTTATTTTTATATTTTAGATTTTTTAGAATATTTTTTTTATGTGTATATTTTCTTGGCATATGTTTTTATTTGTACATAATATTTTCTAGATTGTTTTAAAATATTTATTTATTAATATTTATATTGATATTTATGGCATATACATTTATTTTTACATCATTTTTTCTAGAGTTTTTTAGAATAATTATTTTTTTTTATTTATTTATATATATATATATTCTTAGCAAAAAATTTTAATTTATTTTATTTTATTTTCGAGATGTTTTAAAATAAATATACTAATTATTTATTTGTTTTTTTTTTACATTTATATTCCTTGCATATACTATATTTTAATTTTCATATAATATTTTCTAGATTTTTTTAAGTTTGTGACAATTTTATTTAATTTAAAACGACTTTCTTGAACGAATCTTGGCTCATCTCATATTTTTAAGCCTTGGGTATAGTGTAAAAGGAACAAATATGTACAATAAGAACCTTAACTTTCTTGATATAAAATATATATGTATATATCCATTAAGTAGGGGACTATATAAGGAGAAAATGGTGGAGTAATGCCGAGCTCAAAGAATAATTATATTATCTTTATTTTAAGGCAAATCATTTTTAGAATAAATGAAACCTTAAACGATTTTTTATATTAGCAAAAAATTTTCTTAAAGTCTTCAGTAAGTTCTAGTCTCTATTTATTATACTATAAACAGTTGAACAACTTCGACTATATAAGAATACTTATTGTATATTCTATAATTTGAAGAAATATTATTTATTTAAGTCTTTTTAGGTTTTAATTAATATGTCTGTTGCCTTGTTTGTTTTATTAAATTTAAAATTTCTTTGCTTAAATCAAAGCATTAAATTCATTAAGATCATATTTAATTCCCTTTTGGCACCCACTGTGCCTTTGCCTTTGACTGAGTCCGTGTGTGTGTGTGTGTGTGTGGGAGTCTGTGCTCTGGGTCTGTGTCTATGCGTCTATGTGTCTCTGAGCATATCTGGCATAAGGACATAATGCAATTGTGCGCATTATGTACAAGCGCCCACATAGAGAGAGATATGAAGCCGCATCTGCGTCAACCACAGCCAAGAATGTTAAGCATTAAAAGCTTAAAGACTTAAAACATTAACACACACACACACACACACACACATACACATATACATTCCAGGCGTAGCCAAAGAAAACTATTTACTACAGACACAAAACCAACTTGAGCCATGGAGGGGGCCGTTGGCATTGAAGCTCGTGATATGAGTAAGAGTAAAAATTTAAATCCGTCAGGTGTTTTTAGATATATTTCTCAGTTTGGCAGCCCACACACACACACAAACACACATGCAGTATATAATTTATACATGCTTTATATAACTTACATATATATATATATAGACAGACAGTTGACAGACATGTGTGTGCGCCCTGGTGTAATTTATTATGCGCCAAATCATGGCAAATGCATTAAAATTTCGTCTACACCATCACAATGTGGCCAAAAGTATCTGAGAGTTGAGTTGGGTACGTATCTGAGTGTGTGTGTGTGTGTGTGTGTGTGTTGGGGGTGGGTGGTTGGCCCGGGTCCAGGTGCGGTGGTTACAGCAACTGTTTGTCAAATTTCTTTGCGTGCACGAAAATTGTGCGGAAATAACTCTGAGATGGAGGAGCGCAACTAACAACAAGAACAACTTAAGCAACACTCAAAAGCGGTTATATACGGCTTTCAAATGCCCTTTACAAAGTTGTAGCGCCACAACAAGGTATCTTAAATGTTAGGCAAATGTAGAAATCCAAGCTCAATCTTAAGAATTATATATTTTGCAAACGAACCCAAACTGAAAACGTGGCAGAAACAGACTCAGCTGTTGATGCTTAACAGAAAGGAGAGAGAGAGAGAGAGAGAGAGAGAGAGAGGTAGGTTAAAAAAGTAAGTTTATAGCTTGGTAGATGCCTTTTTTAGCTAGCTTCATATAATTTGCACAACTTTATTTTACTCTTCTTACCTAGCGCTTTGGGGTACAAAGTCTAAACAAGAGCCCTCAGCTCAGTACCAGACACCAAAGCAACCGAAACTGTGGCTATAATTGTGTGTGTGTGTGTGTGTGTACAGTTTGGTTGCATATTGCGGGCAGCGTAGGTTGGGCGGGTTAGCTGACAGTTTTGGTCTGTTTCTGTTTGTGTGCGGGCACAAATGTCAACAGCCAGATTATGACCAAATACATACACATGGTAGTTACTGCTCTTATTTGGTTGTTGTTCTCGTTCTCGTTGTTGTTGTCCTTTTTGGTTAGCCAGCAGCTTAAGCATGGCAACTTTTTTTAGCCATGTTCTGCGGACAACCCTATGTACGCGCATATATACTTCCTATACATATGTATAGAGTATTTGTGTTATGTATTCACGTTTATGCTCCGCGTACATATTTGTAATCCATCAATTAATAGTCCTGACAAGCGTCTAATTAAATATGTCCTGGCAGCTGAGACGCGTCGCACAAATAAAGCAGGCAGCAGCCAGGCAGCGGAAAGGCAGCAGCGGCGCACAAAATGAATCTAAGGCCAAAGAACCAAAGCGGCAGACACAGAGTTTCCTGCTCCGAAAGGGGATTTGATTATGAAAAAAAACACTCCTGAGCTGACCAAAAACTGACTCTGAATGAGTTCTCTTCCCCCGTCTCTCTCTCTCTCTCTTTCTTTATCTCCATCCCTTTTCCTCTGTCTGACATAAAACTTTCTGTTTTATTTCATTTGTGATACACGCGCGAACATTCATTAAAGTTTTACCCAAATACCCATATAAATACGAGTGAAACACACACATACACGTAAAGGACTCGCAAAGGACTCGCAAAAGGACTCTTCCTATGGGTTAAAGTTAAAGGACATAGGCAAAAACTGCTTAATGCCTGTTGTCAGAATGCCAATGCCAGCATTCTAAATGCTCGTTTATCATGGATATTGACATCACAAAGATGGAAACAGCTCAAACACAGCCCCACACCCATCCACACCCATCCACACACACACACACACACACACACTTGGTGACAATCGGCAAAAAAACGAGATCAACCTAATGGTCATTTACTTACTAATATACTCTCCCACTGTAAGAGGAAGTTCACATAGTCGATGGCACTCGCAAAGCCTAAGGAAAAAAATTGTATAAAGGAAGCTGAAAGATTATTTGATATGAACTATCGATAGGTTTATAAACATCGATCCTAAATTGAATTGAATAGGGAAATGTACGATATACATTTTTAAAGATTTGCGATTTCTGGTTAAGAATTTGTGATTAATTCGATATATTCTGTAATATACAGAGTCAAATTCATTCCTGAAGCACAACTTTTTTTTATTAATATAAACATACAAATTTATCTTTATCTATCTACAGATTTATACATATATATGGTATACATACAAAAAGATGGATATATAATATCAAATATAAAATTTATAGATGATTTTTCCATATAAAACCTATCGATGTAAACAATCGATATCTATTGATGCAAGCAGCACATAAGATTCTCTGCTGAAGTTTAGTTCTTACAAAGGATAATATAAGGAGTATTGTTATCCTATGATATGACATCCTGTAAAGGACTTGGCATGCAGCTGAGGGAATATTTGAAGCGACTTGAGTGTAATAATAATTCAGAAACTTGTTCTATTTCGTTTATTGCTGGGACTTTCAGTTCTCAGCCTTATGGCTGCCTTCGCTGCCTTCGCTGCTTTTTGCTGCTACTGTCCTGAAACGCATATCGTTGCTCTTAATCCTTTATGCACACTTGATTTCTCTTTCCCACACGCAAACGTGCAGTCAAACAAAAAACCTTGATAATGGCACACACACGCACACATGCATAGCCACACACACACACACATACAGGACACAGTGGCTGTCATATATGGCGTCCTTATATCCGTTTGCGCATATATGCCAAGGATTAGTGAACATGAATGTTGATAGGCGGCGTTTCAGTGTTTGACAGATGAGTTTTATGGGTTTTGCGCTTGTCCTGTGTGTGTGTGCTGCAGCTTGTTTGTGTGTATTTAAGTGTGTGTGTGTGTGTGCTTGTATGTGAGTTGTCTTCATCGGCGCCATAATAGCGCCCAAATTGAAAGCATAAAACTCAATTAAAGCAACTTTATGTGCAGTCATTTCTCCGGTTTATGTTGCAGTAAGCCTCGCGACATGTCTGCTGACAAGCTGTGCACCTGCCAACTCATACTGCATAACCCATACCCCACACCCCATGTGCCATGTACCCCTGCCTGAGACCACACACATCACACACACACACACACAGCCACACTCATACCACAGAGCGCACAGACATTTCCTAATTGCGCGCCCAACTCCAACATCAACATCAACATCAGCGGATATTGAAAGTGCACACACACACACCCAAACACACACAATTATATATATATATATATATGTATAGATACTCTTATACTTATACACACGCACTGGAAGTGCAAAATTGATACTGCAAACAACTTCATTTGATGCCCAACAGTTTGCTAACTACCAAACCCGCCAAATATTTGCAACTTCTGCGCCACTGGCCCGCTGCTCCAGCTCCTGCTCCTGCTCCAGTGTGAAGAGCTTCCATTTGGAAGCCCTGGTTCCAACTGCCTCACCTGATGCTAGCTCGCTTCTATTTTGGTTCTTAGCTGCAATCTCGTCGCGCATACCTTTGCCCTATTTGAAACAGCTTTTGGCATTCTTGCGTAATTTGTTGTAACTGCATCATTTAACATTTGAAAGACTACTTCTACTGCTGCCTGCCTGCTACTATCCTAGTTGTCCTGGTTGTCCTGACTGCCTTGACTTTGCTCCTGCTCCTCCTGCTGCTGCTGCTGCTGCTGCTTCAACAACTGCAACTTGGCATTTTAGTTGCCATTTGCCAAACGACAGCTACAAGCGTTTGAGCAGCCACTGAGATGCCTCAGAGTGCTCTGTTGGCCTGTCTCAGTCCAATTGGTTGCTAGTTAGGGATAATGGCAACAGACAGCAGTTAATGTTCCGAAAAAATCTACTACAAAAGTGTGAAAAAAGAATTTACCTCCCTTCCAGCATTCCCCTTCCTTTTTCCACTCGCACACTTCAAGCACTTCATTCGCTGCGCCGTTCTGAATGCGGAAATCCTTGTACCTTGAAGCATGCAACTGCCAAAGGAATGCAGTTGGAATTTAATTAGATCTCAGTTGGATTAAACCTTCAAGATCTCGAATTAAAGTAGATATTTTCTACTATTCCAGACATATGCTTTTATTTATATATAGAATAGTATTTAGAGTTGAGAGCGAGCTGCCTAAGGCTCTTATTTATATACTGAATAATTATTTATGGAAAGCAGCTTTATAAGCCATATCCTTGAAAATGTGTGACAAAAGTCTAAGAGCTTGGAAAATGTACTTGTTTCGCCGCTGTGTAAATAGTTTAAGGAAAATCAGTTGATAAGTTGAAACGAAGTTTGCTGACATTCATTGCAGCCACTGGTAATATTCAATTAAAACTGTATTTATGCTTGGCCAAGACAAACAGACTTGTAAACTACTCATCCACGTACTCATACAATATTCATATGAGTACATATGAGTACTCGTACTCGTACTCGTACTCAGCCCTCAAGCGTGTAGCGACCCGAAACTTCTCAACTTATTAAATCTCTCAGAACTTGGCATACAAATCATTTGCGTTTTGCGTGGAAACGTGGGATGGGGTGGGGTGGGGTTGGGTGGGAGGGTTGTGTAGACCGCAAGCCGTCGTAACTCGGGCAAAACTCGACAACAAATAAGTTTAAGTACATTTAACTTTTGTGACAGATACGAGCATACGCAGATACAAATTTCAGATACAGTTTTGTGTGCAACGCCTTCGTCACGCAATGTCAACGCCTCCATCTCCGTCTCCGTCTCTATCCCAGTTCAAGTTCCAGTTCCAGTCAGAGTCTCTCCATTAGCGTTGAGGACAACTTCTTAAGTAGTCATTAAAAATCAAGCAAAAGTTGAGAGGCGTAAGACAGAACTACTACTACTACCACTTCCATCAGTATGGGACAAAACTTTGTGCAATTGCATTAAAGATCTATTTCGCATCATTATAGCTAGCAGCTCTATGGGGGCGGAGCTGGGTGTGTTGGTAACTGCTACTGGCCAAAACTTTTCGCATACATATTAATTAAAAGCAAGTTATCAACAAGACAATTTACATATATACTATATACTTATATACATTATATATATAAATATATCATCAGGCGAGCAAACAGGCAACAACCTACAATATTTTAATGGCTGCGGAGAGCGGAAGCAGCTACGGAAGCGGAAGTGGTGCTAGAACCAGGTAACATCACTCAAATCACTGAACAGGTGAAAAATCAACTTGGCAATTGCCGACAAAGTTTCCTCTTATTCGCCTAAAGTGTGACAGAAAAACATCAGCCAAAAAAAAAATGGAACGAGAAAAGAAAGAAAAATAAATTGTAACTTATTAATTTGGCCTTTTCATAGTTGGCCAGTGGCATACAGCAGATGCGGCGGAAAGGGAAGGGGGAAGGTGCGGGGGAGGGACCTGTTTTGCGGTGGAGGCTGACAGCAGTGCCATGTGTCACTCCATCAACTTTGGGACGCGTTAATTGGGGTGTAAAAATAATTTGCCACGTTTCATTTGTTGTTGTTGTTGCACATAAAACTTGTTCGGCGGGCAGCGGGTAATGAGGAGGGTGGAGGGTGCGGCATGACTGGGGGTAATTACGTGAGTTGAAGTGTAAATTAGATAGAATATAAGGCCCGTCTTTATAGAGCACTGTGTGTGCTTCTAGGCGAAAAACGTTTTTGTTTATGTCCACACCAAATGCCCATAAAAGTATGCTACACTTTTTTCTCTTTTCGTTGTTTGCTGGGAAAATCAAGAAAAGTTGCGACTAAAGTGCCTTTAACTTTGCTAACTGAATGTTAATACGCCTATCTTATTGTTTTCATATGAGATGTAGCCATAAAAGTAATATTAATATATATTATACACATATTTATAAGCTGCTTACCAACTATTGCAAATTGAGCAGCAGCTAAATTAGTTTGAGCGATAAGGAGGTTCAGTAGAATAAAAATATTAAACTTATCTTAATATATATATATATATATATATATTTATATGTTTATTTATAAGCAGCTTAATAATTATTGCAAAAGGTTTTAACTAGAATAGAATATTTGTTCAGTTGAATAAAAATATTTAAGGCATTGATTAATATTAAAATATATATATTTTTAATTTACATATAAATAAGTTGAGTTGTAACTAGGCTTTCACTACAATAGAATATAAATTATTATTATGCAATATATATTATATAATATATTATATTAAGCTTACTTTTTCTAACTATCGTAGTTACGTTCCCCTTAAGCGTAGACTAATTCTGGACAATAAAGAAATAGTAAAAATGAAAAAAATATATATATTTTAATGAATATGGATGAATTTTCAGTTATAATTTACAACTCAGCTTAGTTTCTATTTAATTATTATATAGTTTATTTAATTTTTAATTTAATTTAGAGTCGATTATAAATAATAGACTAAAAGATAAAAGCTTATTATAAAAATAATTGTATAAGATTTTTAAAAGTTATCTGGAAAGTAAAAGGTAAAAAGCCTGGGGGTATTATTAGAAATGATTGAATAAAAAGTAATTAAAATTAATAATTTAATAATTTGTTATAATGTATACAATATAATTGAAAAATTTAAGTTAGTTATTTAAATAATATAGAAAAGAATTTTATTAAAAATAAATATTATATATTTAATAGAAAATTCAATTTACTTGTTTCGCACCCAATTTAATTGTATTCCTAAAAATATATACATCCATCCCATTTACAGCTGTCTGTATATAGAATATATATCTATATATAGATAAATATATAGACTGACTTACAATCTTAGAAAGTAATGTATAAGAGCAGAAACGCGGCAATTATTTTTGGTAGCTCAGCAATAATAAACTAATAAAACATGATTATATTTTAGAATCGCGTTTACTTCGTGCCTCAATTGCACAACTTGCCTGTGGTGTGTGGCTGAAGTGTGTGTGTGTGTGTGTGTGTGTGTGTGTAGAATTTCACACCTTCAGTGAAGGTGTCTGGGAGTAGCTTTTAATTACCCAATTGCTGTCTAGCCTCATTAGTATGCAAAGTAGTATTATATTTCTGCACCTGGCAATTATCTATGCGCAGTTTATCAAAAGCCAAGCATACACCTTATGCTTCCTCCCATTGTCACTCTGTGTGTCCTGGGGCAAAGGGGTGCTCGGGAGTCGATGAGAAGGTGTGAGTTTCGTCGTGAAGAAATCCGCTTACAACTAGAATGAAAATTTCAGAGCGTATCATATAAATCAGCTTATAAAACTTTCATCGTATATCAACACACTAATTATGGTAATTTTATAATTTCTAAAAACTGCAGCAAATGCAAAGGAAGCAACAATAACAGCAACAACAGCAGCAGCAACAACGAGCAGCCATCTCTCAGGCCCTGGAGGCGTTTGCTGTTGATGTTTAATAAGCCAAGACACACACTAACAACACACACACACACATACATAGATTGGCTGGCAAACATTTAGGGAAACCTCCAAAGGCAGGAAAATAAGTTATTTTCATGAAATTTGAACATAAATTCCAATGAACGAAACAAAACCAAAGTGCAAAGCATGGAACAACCCATAAAGCCCATAGAGCCCATATACACCCGCACTCATAATACCCTTCTGACACATCTATCCACCCTTCTGCTGTAGCTGTGTGCTCGCATGCAGTTTAGTGTTACCAGGCCCTGAGGGATTGGGATTGGGATTGGGATTGGGCTTCGGATAGGCGTTAGGCGTAAGGCGTAAGGCGTATGCCCTGGCCCGGCCAAGAAAACTGCCCAGTCGCAGTAAGAAAACGCCGGCCAAATAGCAAACTATAAAATAAAAATAGAAAAACCTCCAAAACGAAGACGACGACGACGACGATGAGGGTGAGGATGAGGGTGAGGGTGAGAAAAACAACGCCAGCAGGCAGGAGCTGGAGCTGGAGCTGAAGCAGAGCACATAAAGTTTCTGCAGGACGCTCGCAGGACGAGGCGACGACCACTGGCAAATCAACTTTGCAACTTGAGACTGTTGCAGTCTATTAAAATTACGCCGCCGGCAAGTGGCTCTCTCTCTCCCCTTGTCATGTGTGTGTGTGTGCGTGTGTGTAGGGCTGGGGCTGGGGGCGGTTAGACACACTGTGTGTGGGCGTGTCAAGCGCAAGCACAGGACTGGGGCGCTAAATTAAAGGCAAAACAAGGCGTCTCTGCTTGTTCTTCTAGTGCTGCGGCTGCCTCTACTTTTGCTACTTCTTCTTCGACTTCGACTTCTTCTTCTGCTGCTGCTTCTTCTTCTTGTACTTCTTCTTGAACTGCTGCTTCTTCCTCTTGTTTTTCATGCAGTGCTCCGTTTCCGGCCGCCGCTGGCAGTTAGCAAATGTATCCCACATCCCCCAGCACCGCCGCCCGCCCTCAGTACCATTTCCTGCTGCGCTCTCAGATACGCTTCGGCTGCCCTCTGATTCTGATTCTGTTTCTGTTTTGGTTTTCGGTTTTCAACATTTCTTTTTGGCCTTTTTACCACCACCAACACCAACACCAGCACCAGCCCCTTCCCTCGCCCAGCACTGTTTTTGCCCTTTTTTTTTTTGGGGTCGGCCGTAGCGCATCGTAAATTTAAAGACGACTATGCAGCTACTTGAAAACTTTGGCTGCAAGGCGTTGCCACGTAGTTTACGGCACTAGAACCACAACATGACCAGGCTCGACCAGGATGGGACACGGGCCAGCACGGGCCAGCACATACCACTAGGTGTGCCATCATTTTCATATCTTATAACAGTAGTTACGACTATATTGAGGATGGGTTTGTTGTACGCTTTTGCATACTTCACACAGCAGCCGCACTGATTGAGCAATTTCTGATGATGATGACGATGTGGGTGGTTGGTTGAGTGGGTGGGTGGTGCTGCTGGCACTACTACTACTACTACTACTACTATTATTGGTGCTGCTCCATGTGGCGCCATCATCAGTTTTATTATTATTGAAAGGCATCAGCGGTACTGATGGGGTTTGCGGTTGCGGCTGGCCAAGATTTGTTGTGCCCGTTCATCGCAATCTCATCTTAACTCTGACTTTAACCAGTCCCCACACACACACACACACACACACACACACACACTTACGCCTGCTAACCGTAACTACCCGACGCTGACAACAGTTTATGGTGCATTGTTCAAACATAAAATTGATATTTTTATGGGTTTGTTCGCTGGCAGCTTCTTCCGTTTGGTTGCCTTAATGAGCTCAACTTGCTAAGAATATTTTGATTTTCTTCCTTTTCTCCTCCTTCTCTTCTCACTTTTCGACCATTTTGTTTTTTTCTTCTTTTTTGTTCTTGCAACTCTTCTAGCTGTTTCTGCAGATCTCTGCAGGTTTGAAGGTTGCCGCTGATGAGCAACATTGAAGAGAACACAAATGGAACGGAAGTGCCACATAAAACTTAAGACATATCGCAGTCTCATTAGGAATCGTTGGGTATCCACAAACTTTCAAGATAGATGGATAATTTTCAATAGATAGCGAATACGTTCGGAGACCTTCTGCAAAGATTTTTTTAAGTTTAAATGCAAATAATGCTGTTGTTTGGATTTTTAGGCAAAAGTTCCTCACATCTTTTATTGGTTTAAAACTCGGCTAAACATACGAAGATTTCAAAGGGTAAGATTCACATGCGTGTGAAAGGGATATACATATTGCAATATAACCAAGCATTGATCTACATGAGTGTGAAAGGCACGAACATGCATGTTGCACTGGAGAAGGAAAGCTCTTAGGCTTTGTTTCTGACGAGTGCGAAAGAGACAAACGGCAGAGGAAGAAAATGAAGTCACGATCTTTCCAAGGAATCAAACTTAATTTTTATATAGAAATTTTTAGTACGTATTTGTTGGTTCAGCTTGATTTTGTTGTTTTATATATTTATAGAAACTATATAGAATATTCTGGATCTAAATCTGTTGTTTAAGATTATTACCAGTACTCAAAACATCTCTTTTAAATTTCTATACGAATAAACGAATGCTGAATAAGTACACACTCTAGATTATATAGCATTTTCCAACTATATATCTAAACTTAAGTCGTCCGATTAGCAAACCGATCGACTACAACTTAAATTGCATCTTGGTAAATATTTTATACGCTTTTCTCTGTCATTTTTTATTTCTCTCGTTTAACTGTCTACACAGTTTATCAGATTTCATTTGAATTCCTATAAATCCGAATTGCAGGCATATCTGCTATATCTGCATATATATATATGTAGAGTAGTAGTAACCGCAACCTCGACTTGCACGAATACATATAGAACATTCAATTGAATTGGCAATAGTAGAAATTTTTGGCATTCGAAAGCCAATCGAGGCTCCTTAACACTTCATTCTAATCCGTTAACTTTTGGCATTCGCCAAAAGGCAACTACAAATTTGGGTTACCTATTGACTTGCAGTCTGGTCAGCCATTTACTTAGCCCATACACCTACTCACACACACTCACACACACATGGGGAAAAAGACATTTGCTGAACTGCCCACACAATCGTGCGGACGAGCACACACAGTTCGCATACAGACGCATGAGCAAACTCACGCCCACACACACACAGAGAGGGATACACACATATGCATACACATGATAGGTCTGATATAACCTTCTCAATGACCTTTTATTGACCTTCTGCATAGACAGCAGCAGCAGCAGCAGCAGCAACAATGCGAAACATAAACGCCAACACATAACAGTAAACATATTTCATGCACTTTTTATTCGATTGGCCACCACATAACCAGGAGCTGAACTTGGACTCCTCCTGGCCCGGCACTGCCACTGCCACTTGCACTGGCTTTGGCTTTGGCTCTGACTCTGACTCTGTTCTTGGCTACGGCCTGTGCCTGTTCCTGTGCCTGACCAGGCTCTGTCCCTATTCTGTTGTGTTCAGTTCAGTTCAGTTGTGCTCCCGTTTGGTGAATTTTGCGAATTTCAGTTACATTTTTGCATATGCAATTCTGATCTCCGTTTTGCGGTTGCAATATGGCTGTCGCTGCCTGCCGCCTGCGGTTGCCTCCTCTGCTTCTACTTGTTGTTCTTGTTGTTGTTGTTGCTGTTGCACTTGTAAATGACATGAGCAGCACTAGCACCAACAGCAACAGCAACAGCAGCACAAGCAACAGCAGCAGCAAGTGTTAAAGGGCAGCGGTAACGGCAGCAACTGGAAATTGGCAGTGGCCATGGAACGAGGTCCTCGTAATATCCTTTTGAATAAACGCGTGGCCAGCAGCCACTTTGGCAGTTGCCTTGCCAAATGATTCTCTTTTGTTGCTACTACTCCTATGGCTACTTCAGTTGTTGCTAAGGATATTTATATTTTTCAATCCTTTATGCACTCTATAAAGGATTTTCAGAATCTCTTTTCAGTTGACTCTTAAATTTTATATATTGTATAATAATAAGGACATCTACCCATTGGTGGTAACTATCTGAACTATATTTCTGTTTTATAGATCTGTTCTATATTCATTTAGAGCATTATCTTTTAAAGACTTTAAGCAAACTTATGTTTGACACCTTTTTATATAGAGCCTTAAGACAATTTGGCTTAGAAATCTTTTATATATGAAAACTTGGATTATTCTGATTCTAAGACTATATATACTTGTATATATATAGCTTTCTTTGAAGGGAGAATACACGTCAGGTCCTCCCTTCTTTGTTTCCAGTTCAAGAGTTGAAGAAAGTTTTATTTTCCTTTAAATTTACGACACCAAATGAAAGTGAGTGAAACAAAAGTAAACTTTAAATGCATTTCGACAACAAAGAGAGTAGTACAGTTGCTGTAGGGTATATAGGTAATGTGTAGGGTATTTAAAGTGCGTTATTCCTTGAGTGAGTTGAGCAGTTGCTGTTGCTGCTGCAATTGGTGTTTCTGGCGCTGCTGCTGCTGTTGGAAGCAGTAGCCTTTTACAGTTGCAAAAACTGTAGTGCAATGTAATGTATGTGTATGCCAAACATATACACACACCCACACACCCACACACACACGCACAGACAGAGACATTCGCATACATATGTACGTATATATCGTGCTTGCCCGCCCATATCCTGTTTGTTTTTGTTCGTTGCTCATTGTTGTTGCTGCTAATGTTGTTGTTGTGCGGATTGCTGTTGCTGTTGCTGCTGCTGTTGCTGCTGCTGTTGTTGTTGTCGTTGTGTCTTTCTGTGCTGCTTGTTAGCCAAAAGCGACGGCGTTGGCGTCTAACACGTAACGCATTTGTAGTTGTTGCAGTTGTTGCACTGTGTTGTTATCAAGTGCAGTATTTAACTGCAGCAATTTTTACAGTTGAATTTGTAGCTGCCCCTGTTGGTATGCAATGCAATTTAGATTTCAATCGAAGCGTTCGCAATCCAGCCATGTGTGTGAAAACGTGTGTGCCTCTCTCTCTCTCTGTGTGTGTGTGTGTGAACATAGAAATTTATGCACTTTAATGCTAAAATCGAGACAGACAGAAATCCACTAATCATGACTGACAACTGGCCACTGCTCTTAGTATCTGAATACTCGGACTCATATCTATATCTACATCCATATCTATATGCATGCTATAGATTATATATAAATAGTTGTCAGGTTTCGCGTTTCAAACTCGTCAATCACTTTAATTATAACAAATCTGTCACGTACTGAACATTTTCTAAAAACAGCAGACAAAAAAATAATAATGAAGAGAAGGGAAAGAGAGGAGAGAAGAGAGGAGCGAGAACGCTGCTACCAAAACTGGCAAAACGCATAAAAGACACGAAGCGTCAGGTAGAAAAGGCTGCTCGAGCTGCTCCTCCAGCTCCAGTTCCTGCTTCTGCTGCTGGTCCTGCTGCTGATGATGATGATGATGCTTGATTTTATGACAGTGGCGTTGGCCGTAAGCGATTTTTAAATTGCTGCTCTGCATAGACAGAGAGACAGACGAAGGAGCTGGGATTGGGTAAAGGGTCTGCTGGCTCAGCGGCATGCGGCATGCGGCATGCGGCAAGCGGCAAGCGGCATGCGGCAAAACGGTAGCGAGTATCGTTGTTACAATGTGAGTTCCGTTGCCTTGTGCAACGATTTGAGCTTCTGGCCATGGCTCGTACATACTCGTAGGTCAGGCCAAGGAACGTGTTGCACTGGTCAGACACGATAAACCTTTATACTACGTACTAAAGCATATCCTTTAAACCGTGCCCTGTCCCATTGTTCAGAGGTTGCGCTTGAAATTGCACACAAATTGAGTTTGTTAATAGGGCCAAATGCTTCGAGCTCTAAGAAAAAAGCGAAAAAAAGAAGAAAGAAATTCAGCATTATAAGTTTTTATTCAAAGAGATAGTGTGTGTGTGTATGTGTGTGGGTGTGAGAAAGAGAGTGCACTACGAAAGAGAAGATAGAGGTAGCTGGAGCAAAAGAGTGAGTGAGCGATAAAGAGATGCGAGGGAGAGAGGGATATAATGTTAGAGGCCACGTTCAAGTTGCCAAATACGCAGTCAACTTTGTTGCCAAATCCAAAGCATTTTTGTTGTGTGTGTGTGTGTGTGGCTTGCATGTGCGTGTTAGCTGGTCGAGAGAGACACACTCACACACACACAAAGTTGAAGCAGCCATAGAAATAAAACTCAAACGCATTCAAACGGAAATGCAAATAAATCTTAGTCACTGAAAGGCAATTGGCTTTGGTCAGTGGGAAAACCACTTCGAAATGGCAGCAATGCGACTTTTCTCTCTGTCTATATAAATATACTATATATATATATATATATATATTTTATAACATATACGACTGTAATACAAGTTTCAAAATACATAACATGCAGTCAAAGATATACATACATGTGGCTGGCTCGCTCTCTTTTTGAACAGAGGTCGAAGGTCCCGCTGCAACGTTCCCTTTGACTAATGACCCTTACGGCTAACTACTCCTGCTGCCTGTCTTAGATATTTATTCAGATTGCATTTTGTGTAATTTAAGTGAGGCCATTTATAAGTCATAAAAGTGGGTTTATTACAACTGCCAGATAAAGAGTATATCACATAAATCTATATGATAAGCCCAAATAGCCCAAGAGCATCGATAAATTACTTAACCACAAACGCAAATAAATCTCAACATTTTCAGCGACAAAAGGTGAAAACTGATATTTCTATTTGCCGACAAATATTTTCCCCTTTGATTCAGACATTTTTGTGCATACAGGTAAAAGATTACCCAAGGTGTCACACTCTGTGAGCTCTAATTGCAAAATATTCTCTGGCCTCGGGTCAGCAGGTCCTAAACTTGACCAGGTTATCCAACAAGTTACAGCCCCTCCCCCCCCCCTTCCCACCCTCTTTCGCTCTGCCTGGCTCTCCAAGGTCCAACGTCAGCTAACTTTGTTACCATTTGGTATCCTCGTGAGAGCCTCAGGCTTCACTCAGTTAACTCAGTTTGCAATCAACTCCAGGTTTTTGCGTTTGTCTATGAAAACGTAACCCTCGATATACAGTTATGCATGTGTATATGTGTGTGTATGTGTGTGTATATACCAGATCAGCATCATAGAATGAATCGATTAAGCTCGCTGCGAGTTTTTCCACATTTCCACCTATCTCAGTTTTTCTACACTTTTTATGGAATCTATTTCCGTCAGAGATATCAAAGTAAAACTTTAGTTATAATAACACATAATCCGCTGCATCGGTCGAGTTGCCCGTTTCAATATGTCCCCTTCTATATATACATTTTCCTGTCTCTGTCTCTTTGTCTCTTTCTCTGTTTATTTGGATTTCTATTTGTATTGCACATATCTATTTTTGTATTATTTCTATATTTATTTGGCTGCCTGTCTATCTGTTCGTATAAACGCATCCAGCGCAGAGGCTTTAAAGTTTATTGACCCCATTTCTGGTAGAGAAGTTCCTATAAAACAAACCCAGCTCAAATTTTGGACTTACTCCCAGCGTCTCTGAATCATTTCTTACCCAAAGTTTTGCTTTAATTTTACAGTGGACCCCATTTGATTTTCGATCTGATATTTTAGATATTAGTCACTAAATTTTGAACGCATTTGTAATCCTCTTTTAGTTTTCCAAGTTTACAAAAATTATTTATATTTTCCTCTATTATTATAATATAATATATAATGATATATATTTTCTCTGCAAATTTAATTACAATTCTTTTAGAAAACTATTTAATAATTACTTTTATTGTAGTAGGACAAATTACTAAATAATTTTAAAGATACTCTTCCTGCAAAAATTTAAAAAAAAAAGAAGGGAAAACACCAGGAAAGGATCAAAAAATTATTCAATGGATGATTTATATTTTATTTTATTAATTTTCCTAATTTTTTTCTTTTATATTTATATATATAATATTAATAATTTATTATTATATTATTTTATTTTATTATAGTTTTATTTTCAATATTTTCTATGTAGTCGACTGCTATTAGTTGACTCTAAATAAATAAATTCCAATTAATAATGTAGATACAGTTTATTTAAGCCAAAGAATAACATAAAAGCATTTCTGATTTCTGTGTTAAAAATAAACAATATTTGTTTGATATTAAGATATGGATGGAAACTTGTTTGTATAAGGGACATTCTCTTGGTTTTCTGAAATAAAAACCAATCTAAAATTGGAATTAGCCGTGGAACAAAGGGATTCCAATCTGAGAGCGTCTACTCATAACTATCTGAATAATGCAATTCAGAGTGAACTATTCTCCTTCCACTATCTCTTCAGATATATATAAGCATATTTGAGGCAATAAACAACTTCTGGGTGAAAACTAATTAGAAATTGTGTTGAAATTAGAGAATAAGCCATAATAATAGTAAGAAGTGGCTCGAGACTGTACAAAGTACCTTTGCTAATTGGGTAAAGTGAACGAAAAGCAGGAAGTTCAATGGGAAAGATTGAAAAAATCAAACAAAGAGCTATGCAAACTATGCAACTTAGCACTGCCAATTACAGGAAGTGCTTGAGAAATGCTCAAATTTCGAATTTATCCAATAAAATTGCTTGTTTCGATGTTCGGGCCAAAGAAGTGGGAGTGTCTCTCTGCTTCTAGGGCTCTACAGCAGGCATAATTGCCTAAAATATTTATCCATTTAAATCAATTGGTATTAAATGAAATGCCACAGTTTGCCATTTCTTTACACACACACACACACTCGCACACTCACACACACACACAGTCTGCTCTTGAGCTGTGTGTGCTTGGGTAAATCAGAAAAGATTTGCCATCAAATGAATTTCAATGCAGTCAGTAAAACAATTTCGAAGATTTGTTACGGATTTTCACCCAACTCAAAAAGGGAGGCGACAGCAGAGCAAATACATCCTGCGATGGAAACTGAATAAAAAAAAAGTAGAAACCAAATAAAATACCAAATAGAAATAAAATTTAACCTAATGCTAATAATGTGCAAATTTTTCTATTGTTTTCTTATATATTTCTGTTGTTGTTGTAGTTCACTTCTATTGTTGTGTGTGTGCCCTAAGGCACTAGTTGGTATTTATGTGTGTGTGTGAGTGTGTGTGTACTGTGTGTACATCCCAATGGGCTTAGACGGATAGCTGAAAAACAATCGAAGGCATTAGCTCTAGCCTGCCACTCATTCCATTAGCTCCCTCCCTCTCTCTCTCCCTCTCTCCCTCCCTCTCTGTCCGTTGGTTTCTTTATATTTGTTGCTGGTCTTGTCTGCAAGTTTTGTTTCTGGCAAGAGTGCATATTTTGGCCAGAATGTTTTTAGCCATATTCGTGTTTGTCTTAACCTTTTGCTTGTCGCACAACCTTTGCCTGATCTGCATATTTAAAATGGATAAAGTATACACGCATGGCAGGCATATGTTGCTACACCTTGCTTATGTATGTGTGTGTGTGTGTGTGTGGTCAATGCAATGTCCTGCTGTCCCATTGGCCAAGCCCAAAGGCCTTTGCCTGTGTCTGGCAGTCTGGCTTGCATAAATGCATACGGACATGCCGTTTACTCGGCCCTCGGGCTTTATTTTCACAAATACCAACTACACACACACACACACAGAGAGAGAGAGAGAGAGAGACACACACATCATATGTAAGTTTTAAATTTACCTTGTGGATCTTGTGCATATTTTGCTTATAAATATTTTGCCATTTTCAACAATAAATATTTTAAAATATTTAAATGCGCAACCACAGAAACAAATTTGTGCCCTAACCTCATCCATATCCTGACGCTCCTTTCGTATCCTGTGGCAACTTCATATCCATCTCCAGCTCCATCTACAGCTCCAGCTGCTACTCCTCTTCCTGTTCCTTTGTTTATTATCTCTATCGCCATTGCTGTGATTTTCAACAATGCAGTTTAATTTTATCAACACATATACATACACATATATATATATATATATATATATATATATATATATATATGTATTGAGATAGGGTCAGTGCATTGTTTTTCTCCATTTTGTACATTGTGTTGTAACTTTTACTGCTGCCTGCTTTCTATTCCCTTTATAACTTTGTTAAAATATTTGCTGTCGATAAGTTTAGGCATCTTTTTGATGCTCATAAATATCACATTGATTGCGATAAATGGAAACGTTTTAATACAAAAGCTCTCAACGATTTGTCTCTTCATAAAACTTTATATATATACTTGTATATGTAAGGAATATATATATAAAAGTAATTCTTGTAAATTTAAAGGTAAACGCTTAGTTTCTGTACTATTTCCGACTATTTCAGCAGCTGTTGGAAATGTTTTTCTATTTTTTCTTACTACAAATATATTATATATTATTATATTATATATAAACATATTTATATATAAAATATAAAGCTCTAGGAAACATTTTTATACTATCTATAGAGCTCTTATTTTATGTATAAAATATTAAAGCTTTCAAATCATTTCTTGTGATATTATTGAAGCGCACATATGAGTACACCCAACTCTCTTTTTACACGGTTTCTTTTTACACGGATTTCTGAGGAACGTATCTACCGTGTAAAAAGAGAGTTGGGTGTATAATACTTTTTAGAGGTTTCAAAATAACAAAATTGTTTCCCTGTTTAATATCAATTAATGCTCCGAGACTTGTTTTATTGTATATATTTATAAATAAAATATATATAATAATTATTTTATCTGTTTTATAAGTAGATTCTAGCTTTTACTTGGTTGCTTTTAGTCGACTTTAAGCGAAATAAATAAACAAAAAAAGAAAAATATATATAAAGGGTGTAAATTTTAGAGGTTTAGAACTTTAAATTGCAATCAAACAATCGATTGTGGCATCGATTGGAACCACAGCTCCTGGACATCCTGGTTGTTCAATTCGGGAATGAAAAAGTTAGTTAAGATCAGCATTAACTGGAACGTTCTGGCCATCATCGAAGTACGGACCAATGATTCCACCAGCCAAACAGTCAGTTTTTCTGGATGTAACGGTGTTTTGACTCACACTTGAGGATTAGCTTCACTCCAAATGCGTTAGTTTTGTTGGTCGACGTAGCCATTCAACCAGAAGTACGCTTCATCGCCAAACAAAACTCGCTTATGGAAATCGGGAACAACGGCAATCTCGTTTTGGGCCCATTCGACGAATCTGCGCCTTACTTGATGATCGTTTGGCTTATTCATGATGAATTCCCAAACCAAACTGAGAACAAATCACTTGACAGCTGTTCAATCGGTCGCCATCTTGAACAGTAATGCCGTCTTAAACTTTTCTATACTTCGAAAATTGTCACCCTATATGTTATATATTGGATTGGCCAAACGCTCAATTCGGACCTGTACTGCCAACAAATGGACCGCTTGAAGGCAGCACTCATGTAGAAGAGGCTATCTTTGATCAACAGAGGCCGAATTGTCTTTCACCAGGACAACGCCAGGCCACACACAGCTTTGGTGACGCGCCAGAAGCTCCGGGAGCTCGGATGGGAGGTTCTTTTGCATCCACCGTATAGTCCGGATCTCGCACCAAGTGATTACCACCTGTTTCTGTCCATGGCGAACGCGCTTGGTAGTCTGAAGTTGGACACAAGAGAGTCCTGTGAAAATTGGCTCTCCGAGTTTTTTGCCAATAGGGAAGCAGGGCAGCTTCTATAAGAGGGACATTATGAAGTTCGCATCTCGTTGGGAACGCGTCATCGAACAAAACTTGACTTGAATCGCACTATTGTAACCAATTTTATGAACAATTGAAAATTCAATCAAAATACCGCAGGACTTTTTGGCAACCTAATATATTTATATAAAAAAAAATATAAATAATTAAATAAAGAAATGAATAAATATATAAATAAATAGATAAGTAAAGAATGAAATATAATTATTGTAAAAAATAATTAAATAAATTAATGAATGAAATGAAATCTATAAATAAAATACGAATTTGTAATTAAGAAACTAAAAATAATAAAATGTTGATGGAAACTAGTTCGTAACAATCATATGAAAAGCTTCTTCAAACGCACTTTACAATTTGAACTTATCTCTCAAGTATTGGAGAAACTTTTAAGAGGCAAATTGGTTTTCCAAACTGTTTGAGAAGTATCTAAAAGCTGATATATTGAATCTTTATTAATATCTCGGTACATTCCATTAGCTTAAACTCTATATAATTTATGCATCTGATTAATGCAGAATGTACTCTACTCTCTCTCTCCATATATATATCTCTCTCTCTTTCTGTTTGTTTGGAATCAAAGGTGCATAACTATGTGCTATAGAGGAGTCTAGATAACAGTTGCTACTGGTTAACCCTTAAACTGAATGAGACGCTTATGAGACACATTCAACTCACTCACATCACGTCATATATATATATATATATATATATATGTATATAGTAGTTTCTGTATGTGTGTGTATGGTGGCATAGCTAAAGGACATTTAAGCTTCGGCTGATATCAGCTGGCGTCGCTTTGACAGAATGACATCTGCTCTAATTGCCCTTGCAGGGTTTTGTATATAAATTCGATGTGAACTGTTATTGTTATTGTTGTGGTGGTTGTTGTTGTGGTTGTTGTTGTTGTTGTTGGATTGCATTTAGTAGTTAAGTTCGGAAAATGTTGCCACTATTATGCTAATCTGTACATTTTACTCAATTGTATTACATTCCCTAATAGATTTACATATTTCAATTGCACATTTTGTTTGGCTGCGGCTATTCCTGCGGCTTCATCTGTCGCTTTGCCTGTAACTGCGGCTGTCACAGTGGTGCGACAATTTGCAGCCCATTCATATGTGGTGCGGTGGGTGGTTGGGTGGTTGGGGGCATATATGCTTTCCTTTTTTGTTTCATTCTTTGGATTTCAGATTTTTGTTCTCCTTTTTGGATTTTTTTCTTTATATTTGGCGTAATTTTTACATTTACGAGCCATTAAAAATATTTTATTGCATTTATATTTCGCTGGCTGCTTTATGGCTGCCCTGCAGGAGATTTTCTCGCGTATGTCCTGGATACTTTGTTGCCGTCGTCGTCCTCGTCCGCGTCCTCGTCCTTTGGCGCAGGACGCACTCATGTGGGCCCGCCGCTTCTGCCGCTGCCGCTGCTTCTGCTGATGATGATGATGATGACGTTGATTTATTTGACTCCTGTTTATGGTATGCACTCTCCATACACTCCACACACACACACACACACACACACGTACGCACACACACACAATGTTGTTTGTATGCCGCATTCATTTTTGTTAACAAATTTTTGCACGGCGACCGCGGAAGCCCAAACATGCAGATTGGCATATAAAAAAGAGAAACTTTTCCCAGGTATTTCATACACATTCAATATATTGCACGTTCAATTTCCATTGAGATTTTTATATGGCAATTGCGATTGCGAGTGCAAACTGCAACTGGTTGCGCACTTTGAGTATTTATCATTACCCTCGAAGAGATTTAAATGTTAAATATAATAAAGATCTGATGTAAATGCAAATAAAAAAAATGTAAATATAATTCATTATTAACTGAATTCGGATTGAAAACAGAACGCCCGAAGCTTCTTATTGACATTATTAAATGCAGCTCCTTTCACCATTAAAAGCTTCAATAATCCCTTCAATCAAATGATGTGTACATTTCATATCTATCAGACAGACTTTTATGTTTGTTCAAGCTGCCTTCCTAGATCTATCATATATTTGTCTGTATAAGGAATAAGCAATCAAACAGCAGATCCTTTCATCCTTTCTACCCAATTTGAATTCTTAATAAAGTAGCTTGGCCTATTCCATTTGCCATCGACTATATCCTGCAACATTTTCAAGTCTTTTTATGTATTGTTTATAAGGATCAGGAAATCAATCTCCTTTTCATCCGACTGAGTTTGAGGATATTTCTTGCTAAGTTCTTTGCTTGTTTAAGGATATCTACACTGCATTCAAAGCTATTGCCAATATCAGAGGTAATCTTAAACTTTTGTATGATATGCCGATTCATATATCAGTTCTAGTCAAAGAAGTCTGTAAATAATGAAATTTTGTCAATAAAATTTGATAAGTTTGACTCCCAGAACAGTTCAATATATATTAGAATATAGGCTTATTAAATTTAAGGATTCATATATGATACCAGCTAGAGTTAATTCTTAAATCCAAAGCAAGCGAAGCTTTTGCAGACATTCTCAGTACGAGCACAACTGTACTTCATTTAGTACAGTTGACACTCAAAATGGTTAGCCTCATTATAAGAAATATAATAATATAAGAGGCTGGCGATATTTAATTTGTTCTTGGTTCAAATCAAGCTACTAATATCTATGACAACTCATGATTATTTGTTAAAGGATCTTCTACTCACTTCAGACATGTCGCTTGGATAAGTCCAACTGCCGTTTGGCAAGAGTATTAAATGCTCAGCAGCCCAAATATAACTGTTATTTCGTGTCTTCAATGCCAGCTACTGGTTACATCTAAGAATGTATATTTATATATATGTGTGTGTGTGTGTGTGTGTGTGGTATATATATAGAAAATTTGCTGTCAAGTTTTTCTCAGCGACTGCTTTTAATTCCCTGTCTGCGCGGTAACAAAGCCGCCGTAAGAACAGACAATGCTTGACGCACACACAGACAGAGACACAGACAGAGATAGAGACAGATACTGAGATAGAGTGGAAGAGAGAGGGGGAGAGGGAATATTGTGGGGCAAGCTAACAAATTAAGGCACGCATAGCTAACTCGAAGTAATTTTACAAAATTATTTGTGCTAAAATTGCTGAAAAACACGGCATGGAAAATGCGCGCGGCTTTTTTGAAGCAAACCTCGAGCCACATTTGAAAGGGAAACAAAATTGTGACTGGGACTTACGTCTGTGTCTGTGTGTGTGTGTGTGTGTGGCTCACTTGTTTATGGGTATTTGGGTTAGAAGCTCAAGTGTTTTGTTATTGAGTAAACATGTCATAAATACCGTTATACAAAATACGTGTTCGTGCCACAGAGCGAGGCACCACGAGGCGGCAGCTCGCGTCTGTGTTTGCATAGAAAAGTACGAGTAACCGCGCACGGTGTTGAAAATCCTTTTACTAAATACAAACTACACACTAACACACACACACACATATACATATGCACATATATATATATATATGTATGTATATATATATATAAATATACACACACAGATGTACGCACAGCAACACGTAAAACCGTTAACATTCACACACAAACACACACGAAACACGCGTCTCATATTTCAGCATCATAAAAAAGCATAAAGGCGTAAGCTCTGAGCATGTGTGTGTCTGTGTGTCTGTGTGTGTGTGTGTGTGGGTAAGATGCTAACACATTCCACAAAAAGCTGGCCAACCTGGCTTTGGAACCGTTACAAATCCAAGTACCGTACGCAGGCGTTTTGTTTGCCCTGTTGGCGTATTTAAAAATGCCCGAAAGGCAAAGGCGAGAGTTATTTGAAATGGGTTTTATTTGAGCAGCTTCAAGGTGTACGGCTTGGGTTGGGGTTTCTGCTTTCTTTATTTTTTTGGGAAAATGTCGATTCAGAGCTGAATAAAAGTTACAGAATATTTCAAAGTGAAGTTTTTGGCAAGCATTTTCACTTATTTGCACAGCTGCTTGAAGGGCGCTCCTTATACACTCGCATATATGTTCGGAAAATGTTGATTAAATGTGAAGTTCTGTGTGATTATCAAGATTATTTATTATTATTTATCTTTTGGCTTATTTCATAAAGCTTAACAACTGCCAAGGGAGCTTATTTATGTGGGTGCAAAATACCCCAGAAGATAACCGTTTTACAATAAATAAGACGCTCGCTTAAGTTCTTCAGTCTTGATTCTTAATGCCAAGCGCGTATTCTGTTAACAGTTTTCGCTGGGGAACTAATTAACAGCAACTAATAGCGTATTATGCTAGAGGAGCGAGAGGGCTACCTAACAGACCATTAACAGACTATGTTAAGAAGTTATCTTGAAGATCTATGAAGATCTAACAGGATTCTTGTACACAAAACTTTTACTGCCTATTCTGTAAACAGTTTCTGCAGAGTACTAAGAAGGCGTTAACAGATAATGTTAACAGGTTTGATTAGAGGCAAATTAATACATCACTTAAACGAAGGCTGTAAAAGATTTCATGCAAGATCTGCCGGGATTCTTATACATTAAACTTTTACTGAGCATTCTGTTAACAGTTTCTGTTAAATAACAGATAAGCAATATAATAGGATACAGGTTACTAATGCTCTTTACAGATAGTTGGCAGAAAATGTTAACAGACACGAAATAGACCATATTAAAGCATAACAGAGGAGCAAGAGAGTTACGCAACAGACTAATAACAGAATATGTTAACGGATAATGCTAACATATAATGTCAACAGACAATACTAACGGATATTACTAATAGGTTATGTTTAAGCGGAAATAAGTCGCAATTATACAATCTACTGGCTGCAAGACTTTATGCAAGATCTGAAAATAATTCTTTTACCCAAACTTTTTTAACAGAATACTGTTAACAGATTCTGCTAAAAAAAAAGATAAGTTACAGAAAATGATACAAGTAAAAGGTAGTCTTTACAGTTAGAGGAAATGAATGTCAAATTAAAGAAACAGCCCAAGCTTAAACATGATAGAGGCACAACTGAGTTAGTTAACAGAACATTAACAGAAAATGTTAGCAGAATATGTTAAGAGATTATCTTTAAGGGGATATAAGTGGAAATTATGGGAGAGAAGAATTATAAGAATTACCATACCATTAACAGATAATGTTAACAGATTTGTCAGCCGATAATGTTAAGAGGTTATCTTTAGGCGAAAATATGTGGAAATTAAGAAATCTATTAAACAAGATCTGACAAAGTTACACACAAACTTTGCATAGTTCAAGAAATACGTGGAAAATCCACAGTAGTATAATAAAGACTGAAGGACATAGTAAATGCAAGGATGTGAATTCCAGCTATAATTATATTGAAGTCTGGCTGAGCTTAAGCGTTAATCGTTTATTGGCAATAGATAAAGTTGATAAATTGAATTTGCGTGTGGACATTAAATCGTTTGACAGTTTTGTGGCACGTTGTGAATATTATAATATGCGAGGTTTAAATTTGTTCTTAATTGTTAAATTGTTAAAGTTTGACAACGATTAAAAATGAACAACAACAATAACTATTAAGCTCTGCTAACAATTTTAATCCTTTTTAAATATAATTTTGTTGTTTTTTTGCGTTTCAATTTTCAATTTTTTATTAATATGTCTTGCCGTTACTTTAAATAATGCCATTTAATTACAGTTAGCAAAGTACTAAATTTATGAGTGGCATAGACAAATAAATACTTTAATACACGCACACACATACAGATAGAGGGAGACACACAGACACTGACACATAGCGATTTGGTCCTTTTGTTTGCTTAAAGGCAGCGCATAAATTAATTATGCGCAAAATTTATTAATTGTCAGAAACAATTGAACGTGCGCCCCATAATGACTATAGCACAACAACAATTATAATGACAGCGGTAAAACAATGCGTATATACATATACACACACCCACACACAATCGCACACACACACACATATACAGGGGCAAAGGCAAAATCAAATGAAATCAATTATGCACAAAGTCAATTTCAACTAAATGACAAATTGAATTTAATTGCCAGTACACGTGGTGCTTACGCATGTATTATATATATATATGTGTGTGTGTGAAAGTATTATGTGTATGTGTGTGTGTATCTTATATGTTGTGGCATTTGTTTTGCATACGCATAAATTTTAAAGCAACTTTCGCATGGACGCGCCTTAAAGTATGCAACACTTTTTTGGCTGCTAAAATAAAATTCGACAAAATTTCTTCGACAAAACTTTTAAAGCGGGGAAATGGAATCTGTGAGGTATCGCTAAGAATATATATACTTATGATCAGCAAATATTATTAGATATCATTCGACATGCCTTTATTCAAACTTTGCTTAAGTTTTCCAGCCCTTTCCTCTGGATCCTTTTCTTCAGATTTGATGAAATCTTTCTGCTTTTGGCATATGAAAACTTAAAGCGGGGAAATGGAATCTGTGAGGTTTCGCTAAGAATATATATACTTATGATCAGCAGATATTATTAGATATCATTAGACATGCCTTTGTTCAAACTTTGCTTAAGTTTTCCAGCCCTTTCCTCTGGATCCTTTCCTTCAGATTTGATGAAATCTTTCTGCTTTTGGCATATGAAAACTTAAAGCGGGGAAATGGAATCTGTGAGGTTTCGCTAAGAATATATATACTTATGATCAGCAGATATTATTAGATATCATTAGACATGCCTTTGTTCAAACTTTGCTTAAGATTTCCAGCACTTTCCTTTGGATCCTTTTCTTCAGATTTGATGAAATCTTTCTGCTTTTGGCATATGAAAACTTAAAGCGGGGAAATGGAATCTGTGAGGTTTCGCTAAGAATATATATACTTATGATCAGCAGATATTATTAGATATCATTAGACATGCCTTTGTTCAAACTTTGCTTAAGTTTTCCAGCCCTTTCCTCTGGATCCTTTCCTTCAGATTTGATTAAATCTTTCTGCTTTTGGCATATGAAAACTTAAAGCGGGGAAATGGAATCTGTGAGGTTTCGCTAAGAATATATATACTTATGATCAGCAGATATTTTTAGATATCATTAGACATGCCTTTGTTCAAACTTTGCTTAAGTTTTCCAGCCCTTTCCTCTGGATCCTTTTCTTCAGATTTGATGAAATCTTTCTGCTTTTGGCCTATGAAAACTCAACTGCTTTTATTGGCATATATCTATTCTAGGGCAGAGCATTATATAATTGATTTGGTTAGGGTATTTATTGTTTGACTTGGCAAAAGCTGTCATCATTTTTCGCTTGTTATCTTTTCTCTCTCTCTGTCTGTCGCGGCCCTCTTAGTTGAAACACAATTACAGCAATTTTCTGGCCTTAAATGGTGTTTGCACTTAAGCCCCCCTTTTCCTTGTGCCAGAAAACATATTTGACAATGACTCGATGTCCGGTTTTTGGCGGCGATTTTACCGAACATGAATTTTTTCTTTTTTCTTTAGGCAAGTGATGAGTGGAGAGAGGAGTGTGAGAAGGGAGAAGGGAGGTGTGGAAGCTGGTAAAAAGCGCAGCACTCAGCTTAAAAATGTTTGTCGCTTAGGCAGACTCACACTCGTTGCGGGGCTGGCATAGAGTGCAACAACTATGTAGACTATGTGCTGCATGGTCGAGGCTCGTATCTCTCTTATGGCATCACGATACGAGAATGACATCCATTGGACAAGGACCAAGAACTGTGAACTGTGTGAGACTGACTGAGACTGGCCATTGGCCATTGGGTGTTGGGTGCTGGGTGTTGGGTGTGTTGAAGTTGGAGGTGCTACCCTTGGAGGGGTGCTGAATAGATATGGGTAGATGGACCGGTCGTCGCCAGGCAAACTCATCAACATTCAACGTTATTGTCACTGAAAAATACACACAATTATCGTTACAAATTGCTGTTAACTCTCACTCGCTTTCAGTTTGTGTTGGGCCAGGACCAGGCCGAGAGATGTTGTCGTTACCATTTTTACTCGCTTTGGTTGTGTGTGTGTGGTGTGTGTGTGTAGCACAGCTTGGTTTTGGTGTCAATGGAAAGTGCTATTGAAAGTGTGACGGTGTGTGGACGAACCATTCATACAAACACACACACACACACACACACACACACAGATACCAGCACACACATGCAAACAAAGCAAAAATAAATAAGTGTGTCGGAAGTTGCCTTCAAGGCATGCGGATTGCACATTGTTGTTGTTGCTTTTGCCAAGGATGATGCTGCAGTGGCTTTGACAATTGAAAAGCATAAAGAAAGAGATGGAGACTGCGTTGGCTATAGAGAGAATGAGACAGGGAAAGGAAGAGCAGTGGGAGAGAGGGAGCAAGAGAATGACAGATGTGGTATAAGTAGTGCTTAAAAATGACTGTCCATCAGTTTTGCTGTGCTACATTTGCCATACTCAGCGTTGTCCTGCTGCCGGGGAACTGTGGGAACTGCGGGAACTGTGAGCCGGAGTAATACCAAGGAGTCCAAGGAGTAACTATGACTGGTGCATTAGCATTATCCAGCAACTTGCACTCAATAGAATGCAATTATTCAGAGTGATTGGAGCGACCAATGTACAACACACTTTTCCATTTCACATCTCCCATTCTCTATTCCACATTTTCCATTTTCCATTCTCTACTCCTTTAAGTGTACACTGTAGTACACTGGTTACCCGCCTAATGAGTTCATTTGACTTTATGAGCAGCTGCTGCAACAAGCAGCAGCAGACGCTCACTTGCCACGTAGGGCAGCTAATTTGCATTTCATTATTGCTCACTTCAGGTGCGTCGACCAAGTTAATAATAAACGTGGCTTTAAAAATCTCATGAATCGTAAAAGAACAAAACAAAATAAAACACACAAAAAAAAGGGGAAAAGGGGCAAAGCAAAAAGAGACTCCAAGTGCCAAAATCATTAACATGAAAGGCACACTTATAGATCTCATTTACCAGGTACTTCAGCTGATGAGGCAGCTTTTAGAACTCATAAAAAAGAGGGAAGGGGAAACAGAAAGAAAGTGTTTAAATTTAGCCATGGAAGGAGCTCAATTGAGCCCCAATTCGAGTTGCAACAGTGGCAAGTCAAGTGCTTTGCACCTTGTTAATAAAACATAAGCTCTAGGAACTGACTAGATGAACCATTCAGGAACCAGTTCGTAGTACATATTTTTTAATTACTTTCCATTGTTGCTTGATTTGATCAGAGTTCAACGTTTGTTGCCTGAAATATGTAAATGGACTAGCAAATTATGAACTAATGCTCATTAATGAACCATTTAGGAACTACTTATAAGACAAAACATCTTCTTAATGAACCATTTTGGAACCAGTTCGTAGTACATATTTTTTAATTACTTTCCATTGTTGCTTGATTTGATCAGAGCTCAAAGTTTGTTGTATGAAATATGTAATGGCACTAGCAAATTATGAACTAATGATCATTAATGAACCATTTATGAACTACTTTTAAGACAAAACATCTTCTTAATGAACCATTCAGGAACCAGTTCGTAGTACATCTTCATTAAACACGTTTCATTGTTGCTTGATGTGATCAGAGTTCAACGTTTGTTGCCTGAAATATGCACAGCTTAGTAAAGGGATTAGCAAATTATGAACTAATGCTCACTTTGAGTTCACAATGAATCATTAATGAACCATCTATGAACTAGTTTTCAGACAAAACTTATGAACTACTTTCAAGACAAAACATCTTCCACTTAAATGCAGTTTTTCTGAGCACAACACGTCAGATTATTCGAATATGGAATATGAATTCAATTTAATAAAGAACTAGTTCTTAACAAAGCTTAGTTCCTGATTTCCTTCGACTGTCTGTTCACTGTGAAAATTTGTTTAATTTGCTTGAGAAGCTTTAGAAAAGACGTCAAAGGTTTGCTTGAAGCATCTCTTGCAGCAAATTTCAATTGAATTTGAATGGAAACAACCTAATGAACCCTTTATGAACTTCAACCTTTGCTGAAAACTGTCAGGAGGATCTCATCTCATCCTTTTAACCATTTTATGCAATTTCATTCATCAATTTAAGAAATGAAAGCAACTCAAAAAGCTCACGCACACATTTTCGCTAAGAGATTTTGAGATAACTTTTGCATACTGGACACAGACTGGACTCCTTTATGTGGCCAGTGGATTGCTGACCTGCAGCTGAACCGAAGGCGAGTGTGAGGATAAAGGATATACTCCATCCAATCCACTCATTTTTAACTTCTACTCGCACTACAAAAGTGCTCGCATTTGTTATTTGTTTAAAAATTCATTTATTTAGTACTATCATGCTTACAAAATTAATTTGCCTTGCAGCACTGCAATTTCATACACCTGTGGCACACACATATATATATCTGTATATCTGTATGTGTTCTCTTGTATTCCTTTTTTTTTCGCATCCGGTGTCATCTCTCATACATTTCACGGGTGAAGCAGCATATGCAAATATCACGCATACGCCCGGCTGTCACATAAATTAAAATGGTTGAAATTAAAAGCATTTTGTTGGAAAAAATAATATTTGCATAGCGTTAAAAATTCTAGTAAGCCAATGTTCGGCCTGGACAAACATTTGGTTAATTTTATAAATTTAATAAGGCCTTATTATAAATTATCTACCATATGTACATAGCTATATCTATATATATATTTACATAAGGTGAGTCGAGGCACTGTCAGACGAGTACAAGTATCTAGGAGTACGCTCCTCCTGGCTTCCATTTCCATATTGCTGTTTGCTGTGACAGGCAAGATGTGGACACGGTGCTCTTTATGCTCATGCTAGTTGGGTCCTCTGCTACCTACAAAATGTAGAGTCCTTTTTGCTGTGCACACACACACCGGCACACACACACACCGGCACACACACACACATGCATACAGTGGCAGCTTTTGTCAAAATATATGATGCTCATATGTTAGCTGTAGCCCGGCACTCAACGTGTGCCGCATTATTCACTCATCAACAGCCCCAGCCCTGAGGATGCCCATCATCATTATCATTGTACTTCTTGCAGTTGTTGTTTCTCGTTGTTTCTCCATGTTTCTCCTTCTCCACTCCCATCTGTTGTCTCTTTGTCATTCACATGGCCCGAAAAGTGTTTTAAAGTAGACTTTGCTTTGTTGCGGCCAGGCAGCTGTGCTTTTTGATATATGCATGCACAATGTACACATACGAGTACTCATACGACTCGTTTGTTCAGCCCCCATGGCGAAAGCTGAATTGCTAAGAAGCATTCCCTATATATAAATATATATATATGGGAAACGAGTACCCCAAGTCCTTTACAAACTGCACATATAGTACTATGCATATATGCTGGCAAATTGATCTTAATCGCTCTACAACAATAGTTGGCATACTTCCTTTGACGAGTAAGCAGCGAGTAGCCACAATTCAGAGAGCTTCTGAGTCAAATACCAATACTCGTTAGATTAACCCTAGGGAAACCAACGAGTATCAAACAACCATCTCAAGTAAATGTTACTCGTTAAGCTAAGTTACTCGAAAGCAGCGAGTAGCCAGTTTTCAGTTAGTTTCGGAGTCCACGCAACGAGTTGATTTGCACTCGTTACTTTTTTCTAAAGCTGCGGTCGGTTAGTGTTACTCGTCAGACCAAAACTTGCAAGTATCGAGAAACCAATACTCGCTAGGTAACGCTAAAAGGGAAAAGAGCGACCAAGCAACCATCACAAATAAACATTACTCGTCAAGTGTTATTGAGTTTCTTTAAAGCAGCGAGTGGCCACTGTTGAGTGTTTCTTAGAGTCAAAGTAACGATACAGATAAGATCTCTCTTTGTACTCATCCCAAGCTATGATTGGTCAGTGAAAAGTTACTCGTTACATGAAAGTTTCACAATAGCGAGAAGCTTATACTCGTTAGATTAACCCGAAAAGGAAAAGAGGAATTAACGAGTCGATGTGTTATTCTTATAGATACATTCATACATACTCGCCAGGTTATATAAGTTACTTTAAAGCAGCGAGTAGCAACTCTTCACTTAGTTTCTGAGTCAAAGCAACGAGTTGATTTGTACTCTCTACTCGTAGCCAATACTCCTTGAGTTAGCTTAAAGTTGGACAAAGGAACAGACGAGTCGATAGAGTATCCTTGGGAACTGACTTAACTAGAAGTGACCGTCTTCTACTCGTTAAGTCGTAACTAACGAGTAGCCTTAACACACTGAGCTCAAACCTGGTTATAGCAGAGAGAACAAGACTAATTCACGTAGTTTCGTTGAAAATAAACTTCCTAGAATTGAGCGCAAAGAAAGTACTTTAAAGTACACTCAGGATCAAGTCGGAACAGACAAAGTTTGATTGTTGATTCGCTATCATTTACAAATTAGAAATGATTTCCTATTTCACAGATTTTCTAATGCTCATGTCAGCTAATTATCTTTTGCTTTGAACACAAATATATACGAGAATCAACGAGTCTTACAATCTTGAGTTGTCATCTTTTAATTAAAGATGTTTACCCGGGGACCACTCCAAGTGCGATTCTTCGAGTAGACCAAACGTCTTTTTTCTACTTGTATATTTGCCGCCATTTAATTTCATAATTTTTGAACTCTGTGCGGAGGACGTTTTCATTTTTTTTTTCTTCTTGTTATTTGCTTCCTTCTTTTTTCTTTTTCTTCTTCTTTTGCTGCCACTTGTTTGCTGTGTCTCCATGTGGCCAACCCCACAGACATTTCTCTATCTATTTCAGGCACTCAAAAGGCAAAACTAATTTCTGTTGCTGACAACCATTTAAATTCAATTTGTTTGCTTGCCGTGCAACAATAGGCAACGAGTCACCCTGCCCTCGGCTACCCCTGCCTCAGCCTCAGTCCCAGCCTCAGCCTCAGCCTAGAGTACTATCTGAAAGGCCAGAGCGAGTCGTCGATTATCTTGGCCAGGGCGCTGCCAGAGCAGCAAAGAGTACGTATGATTATCCAGCTTCTTATTTATGCTGGCTTGCTGTTTTGGCCACCTTTTTTTAAGCCATTTTTGTTCGCATTTTTTTGGATTTTTTTATTTTTGTGGTAACAGCTGTTGAGCATTTTGTCGGGGGCGTCCTTTTTCCGCGTGTGTGGCATCGGCAACATTATTAAAAACTACTTAAAAAAGGCTTATGGATACTCCTATCATTTGGGCATGTCGCATGTGCCACACTCCCTGTGTGTGTGTGTGTGTGTGTGTCTGTGTGTGTGTGTGTTTTGGCAACCAAAGAAACTAGAAAATGAAAAACAAACACATTTGTTTCACTCTGGATGCTGTTTAAAACATCAATGGCAACAACAACAAAGGGTTTCAAAACAGCTGCCGTCAAT